>OY755248.1:41288962-41948962 GCA_963576725.1 Azorinus chamasolen
TTGTATCATCATAAATAAATATGTGCAGAATATGCCAACCACAGAACCCATATGAGGTAATTGGATATAAAATACACTTAGCAAGTTTGGAGAAAATTGAACCATTCCTTAAGGAGATATTGCACGAAAACCAATCAGATTGGTTTCCATGCCAAAGTCTGAATCAGCTAATCAGACTGCAGCAGCCTACTTAAGTGAAAATGCCTGTAATTTAAAACCAGAAATTGTGTCAAAGCCACCTGATGCTCGCATGTTTAAAAGTTAAGTCTAAAACGTGTCATATTGAACCAAAAAAAACATTCAATTTCCAATTAAACTTAACCCTTCGCTTGCTGAATAATAAAATACATTTCTCCTTCTTTACCCATGCCCTGTTGTATAATTACATATATCTTCACTGTGTACAAGTATTTCGTTATGCAATCACTGCTGTGGAGTGCACTGGTTGCACAATCAATTTGTAAATAGTGCAGACCCTGATGAGACAGCTCCTACAGGAGCTGTCTCATCTGGGTCTTCACTATTTACAGGTACGTATATTGACGTGAATAGCAAGCGAAGGGTTAACTGCATCAATATCAGAACCAAAATGCAACCAAATACCAATTTTCAGCAACTTAAAAAGATTATTAAACAAGAGATGTCACAGTCACGTGACAAATGCCCCCAAAATTATACCCTGTGACCTTGACCTTTGACCCATGGACCAGGGAGTTGACACATCGTCTTTGTGTGGTGAACATTTGTGCCAGGTTCCTTTGAAATCCATTCACAGATAAACAAGTAATTGTACCCTGTGATCTTGACCTTTGACATATGGACCAGCGAGTTGAAAGCGACACATCATCTTTTGTGTGGTGAACATTTGTGCCAAATTATATTGAAATCCATTGATACATAAAGAAGTTACAGACCGGACACGAAATTTGTGACAAAGTAATTGTACCCTGTGACCTTGACCTTTGACCTATGGACCTGGGAGTTGAAAGCGACACATCGTCTTAGTGTGTTTAACATTTGTGCAAAATTATATTGAAATCCATTGATAGATAAAGAAGTTACAGGCAAAACACAAAATTTGTTACAAAGTAATTGTACCCTGTGACCTTGACCTTTGACCCATTGACCTGGGAGTTGAACGCGACACATTGTCTTTGTGTGGTGAACATTTGTGGCAAGTTATATTGAAATCCATTGATAGATGAAGAAGTTACAGACCGGACACGAAATTTGTGACAAAGTAAATGTACCCTGTGACCTTGACCTTTGACCCATGGACCTGGGAGTTGACCCCGACACATCGTCTTTGTGTGGTGAAGATTTGTGGCAAGTTATATTGAAATCCATTGATAGATGAAGAAGTTACAGACCGGACACGAACTTTGTGACAAAGTAATTGTACCCTGTGACCTTGACCTTTGACCCATGGACCTGGAAGTTGAACGCGACACATCGTCTCTGTCTGGTGAACATTTGTGGCAAGTTATATTGAAATCCATTGATAGATGAAGAAGTTACAGGCCGGACACGAAATTTGTAACAAAGTAATTGTACCCTGTGACCTTGACCTTTGACCCATGGACCTGGGAGTTGAACGCGACACATCGTCTTTGTGTGGTGAACATTTGTGCCAAGTTATATTGAAATCCATTGACAGATGAAGAAGTTACAGACCGGACACGAAATTTGTGACAAAGTAATTGTACCCTGTGACCTTGACCTTTGACCCATTGACCTGGGAGTTGAACGCGACACATCGTCTCTGTCTGGTGAACATTTGTGGTAAGTTATATTGAAATCCATTGATAGATGAAGAAGTTACAGACCGGACACGAATTCCGGACGGAAGGACAGACGGACGGACGGACAGACGGACAGACGGACGGACGGACGGACGGACAGACGGACGGACGGACAGACGGACAGACGGAAGGACGGACAATGCGATTACTATATGCCCGCCTTTGGGGGCATAAAAAGAAAGATACATACCATGTATGGAAGCCCTAGGTCCGTCTATTGGTTCCAATGTAATAGACAGTTTTTGCAAAAGTAGGTTAAAGGTGAAGGTCAGGTCATACCAAGTATAGAAACCCTTTGCCCATCTTGTCCAATACTGGCATTTAAAGATTTTTACAAAAGTAGGTCAAAGTCAAGGTCACATGGTAAAAATCATTTGTATGGTTTGAAAGTCTTAACCCTTCGCTTGCTATTCACGTCAATATACGTACCTGTAAATAGTGAAGACCCAGATGAGACAGCTCCTGCAGGAGCTGTCTCATCAGGGTCTGCACTATTTACAAGTTGATTGTGCAACCAGTGCACCCCACAGCAGTGATTGCACAGCGAAATACGTGTACACAGTCAAGATATATGTAATTATACAACAGGGCATGGGTAAAGAAGGTGAAATGAATTTAAAAATTCAGCAAGCGAAGGGTTAAGACAGGAACGATACTGGTTCCAATGTTATATGCATTTAAAGACTTGCAAAAGTATGCCAAAGGTTAAGGTCAAGGTCAGAAGGGCAAATATGTTGGCATGGTCATACCAAGTATGGAAGCCCCAGGTCTATTGGTTCCAAACGTTTTGCAAAAGTAGGTCAAAGGTTAATGTCATGTGGTAAAAAACATTGGTATGTTTGACTTATGAGACAGAAAAGATGCATAGCATGTCCAGACTGAGTCCATATTAATTTTAGGATTAGGAATCTGGGACTTTAAGCTTATATTGAAATTGCTACTGGACATGTGCTGATAAGCAAGGGAAAAGTAGTTTAAATATTTAATTGGCAAAGTCGCATAAACTAGAAACACTGACTAGAAACTTGTTCAAATGTAAAATGGTCCAGTCCTACTGTAGTCTTTAGGCAATATGCATAACAAGAGTGCCAGTAGACACAATATACGCCCGTCGGGGTCTTGTTCAACATAAACTGGGGTTAACGTATTTGCTGAACTCAAATTCTAAGCCCAATTTTGCGACCAAGTTTCAAGGTTGTAAATAGGCATACTTTAACAAAAAACCTTAACCAAAAATTCTAAATTGAAAAGTGCCATAATTGTGTCTAAATGCTTGACAGAGTTGCATTGTATTTACTCTTGCCTACAGATGAAGCTTCTGATGGTGAACAAATGTTTCAAGTTTAAAAGCTTTATCTGAAAGGGTTATGTAAATAAGTGGACTTTAACCAAAACCTTAACCAAAAATTCCAAGCTAAAAAGCGTCATAATCATGTCAAAATGTTAGACAGAGTTATGTACTCTTGCCTACAGGTGAAGCTTGTGATGGTGAACAAGTGCTCCAAGTTTAAAAGCTTTATCTCAAAGGGTTATGTAAATAAGTGGACTTTAACCAAAACCTTGACAAAAAATTCTAAGTTAAAAAGGGACATAATTCGGTCAAAATGCTTGACAGAGTTATTTACTCTTGCCTGCAGGTGCAAGTTGTGATGGTAAACAAGTGTTCCAAGTTTAAAGGATTTATTTCAAAGGGTTATGTAAATAAATGGACTTTAACAAAGCCTCAACCAAAAATTCTAAGTTAAAAAGGGGCATAATTCGGTCAAAATACTTGACAGAGTTATGTACTCTTGCCTACAGGTAAAGGTAGTGAGGGTGAACAAGTGTTCCAAGTTTAAAACCTTTATCTCAAAGGGTAATGTAAATAAATGGACTTTATCAAAGCCTTAACCAAAAATTCTAAGTTAAAAAGGGGCATAATTCGGTCAAAATGCTTGACAGAGTTATTTACTCTTGTCTACAGGTGAAGGTTGTGATGGCGAACAAGTGTTCCAAGTTTAAAAGCTTTATCTCAAAGGGTTATGTAAATAAATGGACTTTAACAAAGCCTTAACCAAAAATTCTAAGTTAAAAAGGGGCATAATTCAGTCAAAATGCTTGACAGAGTTATTTACTCTTGCCTACAGGTGAAGGTTGTGACGGTGAACAAGTGTTCCAAGTTTCAAAGCTTTATCACAAAGTGTTATGTAGATAAGTGGACTTGTTCCACATAAATTGAGGTTAACATTTTTGCTTAACGCAAATGCTAAACGTAAATTCTAAGTCCAATTAAGTGACCTTGACCTTGGATAAACGAGCCGGGACTTGGCAGGCTACTGTAGCATGTCTAGATAAACATTGTGGTTAAATTTGGGAAAAATCCACCAAGCGGAACTTGAGTTAGAGATGTTACAGACAGACAGCCCGGTTTAATTTTTTTTGCTAAACGCAAATTCTAAGTCCAATTGTGTGACCTTGACCTTGGATAAACAAACCGGGACTTGGCAGGCAACTGTAGAATGTCTAGATAAACATTGTGTTAAAATTTGAGAAGGATCCACCAAGCGGAACTTGCGTTAGAGATGTTACAGACGGACAGACACACAGACAGCGCCATTCCATAATACGTCCCGTTTTTTCAAACGGGCGTATAAAAATAATACTAATTCAAATTCAAGCACCATCAAAATACAGTGCATTACACTGTATCTAATTGAATATAGCCTGCTGGTTTCGTCCATTCTGGTGAATCGTGAACGAACTCAAATAAATTTGGTCAATAAATTTTGGGTACGTTCAGACATTGGAGCACTCCGATAATTAACCGCTAGAGCCAACAGCTGACATTATTATTTCATTTCATGGTGGCACACTTTACAAAGTGATTTCATTGTTGGTTTTTCCTTCTGATCCCGTCAGAAACCCGAAGTAATTCCAGACAGCGCTTTTATATTTGGTTTGAGTCTGAAAATCTCTTTTGGCCCCGACATTGTTATGAAACAACAGTTTGCGGTTGTCATAAAAACTAAGAATTATTCCTATCAAAACAAACTTGTTTTCGGTAATTGTTTCGTGTATTTGAATCATTTGACTACTATTCTGCAAAAAGTGAATGCACGAGTACAATTATTAAGTCTGTTGAATCCAACATAAGAAGTCATCAAGAGTCATCTCCCTTGGTGTCACATATCGCAGCTAGAATGTTTTGCTCAGATTTCATTTATTGCTGGTGAAAATATGTTTTTTTCAATTTTGTTAATTTCCTACATTTTTGCAATTGTATTCGCCAATATTCGATTCATTGGGTAGCGAATATGATATACTCACTGCCAGAAATGATATTCGAATAATGTTAGTGTATCATGACAGCCCTACCTAGGCCTATTGGCTGCAATGCTATAGGCATTTGAATTTTTTTTGCAAAAGTAGGTCAAAGGTCAAGGTCAATGTCACATTGTAAAAACAATGATATGGTTGAGAAAGTCTTAAGACAAGAAACTTGCATTACAAGTATAGAAGCCCTTGACCCAATGGTTCAACTTTTATAGGCATCTCAAGAATTTTGCAAAAGTAGGTCAAAGCAACATGGCAAAAACAATGATATTGTTGGAAAGATCTGAAGACAAAAACATTGCATATCAAATATGAAAGCCCTTGGTCCACTGGTTCAAATGTTATAATAATTTAAAGATTTTTGCAAAAGTAGGTCAAGTGTCAAGGTCAAGGTTAGAAGGGCAAACAATGTTGGCATGTTCATACATAGTATGGAAACCCTAGGCATATTGGTTCCAATAATATAGACATTTAAAGATTTTTGCAAAAGTAGGTCAAAGGTCAAGGTCAGAAGGGCAAACAATTATATTGTTGGAAAAGTCTTGACACAAGAAAGGTGTATATCAAGTATGGAAGCCCTAGGTCCATTTGTTCAAATGTTATAGGCATTTAAAGATTTTTGCAAAAGTAGGTCAAAGGTCAAGGTCAGAAGGGCAAAAATGTTGGCATAGTCATACCAAGTATGGAAGTCCTAGGCCTACTGGTTCCAATAATATAGGCATATCAAGTACCCTGTGCAAGTTTAGTGAAAAATTGGACCATTCCTTGAGGAGATATTGCACGGAAACTATTAGCTAATCAGATTGCAGCAACTTAAGTGAAAATGCCCATAATTTAAAAAAAATGCACGGAGATTGCCAAACACAGAACCCATGCAAGGTATTTGGATATCAGGTAGACGGAGCAAGTTTGGTGAAATTTGGACTATTCCTTGAGGAGATATTGCGCGGAAACCAATTGGCTAATCAGATTGCAGCAGCCCAAGTTAAAATGCCCGTAATTTACAAAAAGAAACTGCAGAAATTGCCGAACACAGAACTCATGCGAGGTACTTGAATATCAAGTACACTGATCAAGTTTGGTGAAAGTTGGACCATTCCTTAAGGAGATATTGTGCGGAAACCAAAAACGGATAGACGGATGGACGGACAGATGGACAAGCTGATAACTATAGGGCACCCGCATTTTCATGCAGGGCCCTAATAATGGCAGAAAAATTTAACCCATTCTCTCATAGGCTATTTTGAGACCCAACCTCTTTGAATTAATCTACCAAAAAGGAGCATTAACTAGAGAAAAGGAACATTTTGGAATTTGGTAGTTCTGAAACCATTGTGATAAACAATGGTTTCAAAAAGTGACTTTACAGAGGCGTATTTATGGAGGAAAGTGTTAACACTCAGTTCAATTATCAGAAGTTTGATTCATGTACTTGGCATCTGGTCTGGATCCAGCTTGATACTTGGCATCTGGTCTGGATCCAGCCTGATACTTGGCATCTGATCTGGATCCAGCCTGTATGCATAGGTTATAACAGATTCATCACTTTTTCAAATTTTCAAGGAAGTGTATTTTTAACATAAGCAATTTGTTTCTTACCAAGATTTGTTTGAGGCTTAGATTTCTTTTTCTTTCGACGCCCTTGTCCCATTTCTTTTCTTTTTTTCTTTTTGCCGACTTAACAAGTCACCTGCAGCTGAAAATTTCAAATATTGTTTTTACAAGGGCAATATTAACTACAGCATTTTTGGCTATGGAACAAACATAGATGGTTGGTTGTGTTGATTAATCACATACTTTCTGAGGATATTTAGGTACAAATAACAACTCACTCTTAACAACATGACATAAACATTTTATGTCCCAACTCTAACGGATAGGGTTTAACATCTTACTTTAGATGTTATTATCTTTTTAGAAGTACATGTAAATGTAAACTAGACCTATCACTAAAGGTGATTCATACCCCCAGTAGGGTCCTGTCACAAGAGGCAAATGTGTCAGGATAAAGTTCATGTGTGTACTGCTCATGAAAAATGAAAGACCTTGGTTGCTCCAAAGACATGCAAGATTTTGACCCAAAAAAAGGGCAATAACTCCAAAAATACTGCAGACAGATCAATGGACCTTTAGCACGGCACTTGTGGTCAATGTGATCTATGTATATGAAGTTTGAACTCAATAGCTTTTATACTTTAGAAGTTATGATCCGGGCAAGCCAGCTTTTGACAAAAATAACAAAGGGCAATAACTCCAAAAATACTACAGACAGAGTTAGGGACCTTGTGCACTGCACTTGGGGTAAATTCGGTCTATCTGTATATGAAATTTGTAGTCAATAGCTTTTATAATTTAGAAGTTATGATCCGTATAAGCCAGATTTTGACAAAAATAACAAAGGGCAATAACACCAAAACTACTGCAGACAGAGTTATGGACCTTGTGCACTGCCATTGGGGTCAATGTGGTCTATCTGTAAATGTAGTTTGATGTCAATAGCTTTAATTTATACTTTGGAAGTTATGATCCGTACAAGCCAGATTTTGACAAAACAAATGGCAATAACACCAAAACTACTGCAGACAGAGTTATGGACCTTGTGTACTGCACTTGGGTAAATGAGGTCTATCTGTACAGTAAAACTTGACCTAACGGTCACCTTAAATGAACGGTCACCTCGTCTTAACGGTCAGTTTGAAATCCTCCCGACGAAAATCAGTCTATAATGCACCTGTTTTAGACGGTTACCTTCCTTCCGCGGCCAGCGGCCACCATATTTCACCCCAAACCCTATATTTCGACCCCATTAGACGGCCAGCAGACAGCCTGGCGACCAGATTGAAATGTGTGAAAACCCAATACACAGCCAACTGACATATGTCAAAATGGACACTACGCATCGTAACTTTCCGTCATTACGGAAATCGCCGATCGAAATATCATGATCGCTTCGGAAACTTCCGTTGTGTCGGGAAAGTGCATAGATTGGCAGCTTCGGTGTTTTTCGTTATGTCGGAAGTGAACGAAATAAACCAAGCGTTGACCTTGGCCTTAGGACAAGATCATAATCGATGGCCTGATAATCCTTTCAACTCCTTTACCTGTTAAATATGCAAATAAGGGGGTGTTGAGAAGTTTGTCTGCACGTTACCGAATCAAAAGAGATAACAACAAAACAAAATATTCACGCCTTTTCCAAACGTAAGTTCCTCACGTTAGAGAATCGAGTGAAGTGTAGACATGTACATTTGTATTTCCGGACGTGTCGAATGATTCTGCCTGATGTTTATTTTTTCTTTTGTGCATGCAATTTACAGTACATGTTGTATTTTACCTGTATTTACAAGGATAAAATACATAATCTTTTGGATAAGGCATTAAAGTACATGTAGATATATTTTGCGTTTGTCTGACCAAACAGAAAAATCTCCCAAAATATCCACCCCTCGATTAAGTGGTCACCTCGCTTAAGCGGTCAATTTGGCTGCTTCCCTTGACTGGCCGCTTAACACAGGTTTTACTGTATATGAAGTTTGAAGTCAATAGCTTTTATACTTTAAAAGTTATGATCCGGACAAGCCTGATTTTGACAAAACTAACAAAGGGCAATAATAGAAAATTGTGTCTGTAAGACACAGCGATGCTCCCGTGTAGGTGCTTGCCTAGCTGCATGTAAAATTCCCCAAGTCATTTGACCTTGACATTAGGCTTGTGGGCAGCATGGGCTAGGTGCGTAATGAAAGTATGGATGGTGTTTAATTTGTACATGTATATGCATTTCCATGACAATAGCTATAGCAGTTACTGAGGTGTAAGACGATGAAAAAACTGACAACCAACTGCATGTAAACTTCCTAAGTCATTTGACCTTGACAATGGGCTTTTGGGAAGCATGGGTTGGGTGTACAATGAAAGTATAGATGGTATTTAATGTGTATATGCAATTCCACGCCAATAGCTACAGTGATTAGGGAGATATAAGACAATGAAAAAACTGTGACAACCAACTGCATGTAAAATTTCCAAGTAATTCCTAAGTCATTTGACCTTGACATTGGGCTTGCGGGCAGCATGGGTTGGGTTTGCAATGAAAGTATAGATGGCATTTAATGTGTATATGCAGTTCCATGCGAATAGCTACCATGGTTAGGGAGATATAAGACAATGAAAAACTGTGAAACTGCACGTAAAATTTATTTCCAAGTCATTTGACCTTGACATTGGGCTAGCGGGTAGCATGGGTTGGGTGTGCAATGAAAGTGTAGATGGTATTTAATGTGTATATGCAATTCCATGCGAATAGCTACCATGGTTAGGGAAATACATGAGTACCGCATACGGTACATAATACGCCCACTTGCAAACTTTCTCTGATTCAACATGCCTTATAAGTGTTGACATTTTCTAATCTGTGCTTCAGATCTTGATTTCCATATTAAGGTGATACCATTTTTTTAAAAAATGAAGTGAATATCTTATTAAACAAGATGTGTTTGTGAAACACTATGCCCCCTCAATATGATATTTGACCCTAAAGGATGACCTTTATCTTGACATGTCACCCCTCAAACTGTGCAACATCATGGGGTGCACATGCATACCACATATCAAGTCTGTATCTCTACTGGTTCAAAAGTTATGGTCAATGTTGAAGTTGGTGACCTTTGATCATGAAGGATGACCTTGACCTTGACATGTTACCCCTCAAACTGTGCAGCAAAATGAGAATTACATGTATACCAACTATCAAGTCTGTATCTCTACTGGTTCAAAAGTTATGGCCAATGTTAAAGTCAATGACCTTTGACCCTGAAAGATGACCTTGACCTTGAAATGTCACCTCCAAACTGTGCAGCTTCATGAGATACACATGCATACCAAATGTCAAGTCTGCATCTACAGGTTCAAAAGTTATGGCCAATGTTAAAGTCTGTGACCTTTGACCCTAAAAGATGACCTTTACCTTGACATGTTGCCCCTCAAAATGTGCAGCTTCATGAGATACACATGCATACCAAATATCAAGACTCTATCTCTATTGGTTCAAAAGTTATGGCCAATTTGACGTTGGTGACCTTTGACCCTGATGGATGACCTTGACATTTCACCCCTCAAACTGTGCAGTTTCATGAGATACACAAGAATGCAACATATCAAGTCTCTATCTGTACTGGTTCAAAAGTTATGGCCAATGTTAAAGTCAGTGATTTGATCCATATGTTTGACCTCTGACCTTTAAGGATGACCTTGACCTTGACATGTCACCCCTCAAAATGTGCGGCTTTATGAGATACATATGCATGCCAAATATCAAGTCTCTATCTGTACTTGCTCAAAAGTTATGACCAATGTTAAAGTCGGTCATTTGACCAATGTGTTTGACCTCTGACCTTTAAAGATGACCTTGAACTTGAAATGTCACCCCTCAAAATGTGCGGCTTTATGAAAATACATATGCATGCCAAATATCAAGTCACTAGCTGTACTGGCTTAAAAGTTATGACCGATGTTAAAGTTACAGACAAAGAAAGAGACAATTTGACCTTTGACCCTAAAGGATGACCTTGACCTTGACTTTTTACCCCACAAAATGTGCAGCTTCATGAGATACACATGCATGCCAAATATCAAGCCTCTATCTCTACTGGTCCAAAAGTTATGGCCAATCTTAAAGTCGGTGATTTGACCCATATATTTGACCTCTGACCTTGAAGGATGACCTTGACCTTGACATGTCACCCCTAAAAATGTGCAGCTTTATGAGATACATATGCATGCCAAATATCAAGTCTCTATCTGTACTGGCTCAAAAGTTATGACCAATATTAAAGTTGCGTTAAAGTTAGACAAAAAACAGACAATTTGACCTTTGACCCTGAAGGATGACCTTGACCTTGACATGTCACCCCTCAAAATGTGCGGCTTCATGAGATACACAAGCATGCCAAATATCAAGTCTCTATCTCTACTGGTCCAAAAGTTATGGCCAATGTTAAAGTCGGTGATTTGACCCATATATTTGACCTCTGACCTTGAAGGATGACCTTGACCTTGAAATGGCACCCCTCAAAATGTGCGGCTTTATGAGATACATATGCATACCAAATATCAAGTCTCTATCTGTACTGGCTCAAAAGTTATGACCAATGTTAAAGTTGCTGACA
This sequence comes from Azorinus chamasolen, assembly GCA_963576725.1. Classification (NCBI taxonomy): domain Eukaryota; kingdom Metazoa; phylum Mollusca; class Bivalvia; order Cardiida; family Solecurtidae; genus Azorinus; species Azorinus chamasolen. The sequence goes on from OY755248.1 coordinate 41,300,241, forward strand.
AACAAACAGACAAACAGACAAACAGACAGACAGACAGGGCAAAAACAATATGCCCCCAAGATCTGATCTGGGGGGCATCAAGATCTGAAGCTGAGACGATTCTGAGGTTCGTTTGATTTTTATGCCCCCATAGACAGCTAATCCTCATTTTTGCAGATTTTTGTAAAGTGCAATGGCTATAACTCTGTAAAGACAAACTGAATGAACCTCAAAATAAACTCAGCTTCAAATTGTGTTGCTTAAAACATTTGTGTTAAGTTTCATTTATATCATTTTAATAGTTTTCCCAGAAAACAACAGACAAACTAAAAGTTGACCGACTAACAAAGCAATGAACACACAAAGTTCAAGGACCATAACTTTAGAATAAAATGACATATCAAAACCCCCGCAATACATGTGAAAATTCACATTAAGGTTTAACCATATATAAAAATTGAAGTAAATATCATTTCAAATGAAAAAGTTATGGCCATCCTCATATTTGCATAGATTTGCATTATTTTTTTAAGTGCAAGGGCCATAACTCCGAAACAACAAATCAAATGATCCTCAAAATCGACTCAGTTTCAGATCTTGATGCATTAAACATGTGTATGAAGTTTCATTAATATCTATCAAACAGTTTTGCCAGAAAACAGCGGACAAACTATTTGCATATTTTAAGGACAAGGGCCATAACTCTGAAATGAAAAATCAAATGAACCTCAGAACCGTCTCAGCTTCAGATCTTGATGCATTTAACATTTGTGTGAAGTTTCATTAATATCTGTCAAATAGTTTTCCCAGAAAACAGCGGACAAACAAAATGTTGAAGGACGAACGAACGAACGGACGGACGAACAGGGCCACAATATACGACCACCTTTATTAGGTGGGCGTATAATAAGACAATGAAAAACTGACAGCTCGTAAAATTTCCAAGTCAATTGACCTTGACCTTGGGCTTGAATTAATCAGATCCAACACATGGTCCGGGACAGAGCTATACCCTACATGTACGTCTAAGTCCGGAGGACATGCCACTGGAGTTGTAGTAGTTACAGCTTGTGTATTTACCTCACGACCGGTGGCAGGTTCGATACCTGAAATATACGCACTACCGGAGCCACTCGACTTAACCGCCTCACACAAGAAAATGAAAAATAGGGCTTTAAAGGTCAATTGGAAAGCTCTCCCTGAGCTATCCTGGTTCAAAATTTAAAACTTAAAAAAACACACAAAAAAAACCCAACTGCACTGTACTAAATACCATTTTATTACTAGAACTGGTGTTGAAGACAAAAACATAACTTCATAATGTTAATCCACTTTCACTTCTATTGAGGCCAAATGGTCTAGCACTTTTCCTTCTTTCTCATCAAACTAATTACAAATAACTGTTGGTACAAAATGTATGTGTTTGTTATTGCTGCTTGTTGCTTCATCAAGGTTGAGCAAAACTGGTGTTTTCTTCAGCTTCTCTACTGTTTTCCTAGTCATACTTTCACCAAGTCTATGAGGCTGAAGTGCAAACCATACTCAGGTTCTGTAAAGCCTTGATGTCCTTCGCAAGTTCTTTGGCTAACTTAAGTCGATCAGGACCTGTACCATGGACAGAGGTAGATTCCTCTCAGCAATGACACCCAAGAACCATTGCCTGAAAAAAAGAAGAGTGAAAGGAATTACTAATATGTAACTGTTTGTACAAGACAGACGTCAGTTTGATGTTTCAACTTCTGCTCATGAACTAGTTTTTAACCCTTCACTCTATAAACATTCCTTTGCAAACTGAGACGGCCTGTAGGAGCAGCCTGATTTGGATCTGCTCTATTTGCTTATAAATAAAATCATATACAAAAAATAATAATTCTTATGTCTCTGCCATTGCCAAAAATTATTGTATTCATGTGGCATTATATAAATTAATCTAATTATACTTCATGACGTCTTTATTTCTGATATGAATATTGATTTTAAAAAAATGGTTAAGTACAAAAGAATGCTCTTGCAATATTCTCCAGTCTTTTTGAAGTAACCAGAAATTCCAGCATAAAATAAATGAATTTCCGTGCACATGCAATCATAAACAGATAGATCTTAAGTAATGCAAAATGTTGCATAAATGTAGAGAAAAATAGAGAAAATATGGCCCATGGAATACTCTGGCTCAGTATGATTTAAAGTCTGGAAAATGTGCCAACATGTTTCAAGTGCAGAAATTGAATCTTCTACTTTTATTGATTTTTTTATTTATTTTTCTCATTGTAATTTATTTCCTGTCATCACTGTCATTGAAATATTTTACTAATAGTTGACATGCACCTTCTCATAATTCAGGAACCAGCTGCAGGTCAGTTATTCATTGAAAATCAATCCGACATATTTTAAACAATTTTTTGCTCCTACCTGTGCATTTGCTGTTCTGTCTTCAAGTAATACTACAGGAACCGGTGTTTCACATTCCTTTGACTTTGATACGTTTTTGAAAATTGGGTGAATACCATAGTTTCAGTCATCTTCAGATTTTCCCCCGGTTAGGGAGGACGGTAACTTACTAACTTTTTGATGGTTTTAATCACATTTTCCTTCTCTGTGTGTCAGATGAAGAACTATGTTATACAATAGCAAGCTTCCCTCTTTGCAGTATGTAATCAATTTGTCGCACACACAACACCTCGCTGTTTTCTGTCAATGACAACTTCAGAGATGCATGAGGACACGCTGTCATTTTTCAGTTTCTATCCAGTCCCGCTTGAACTTATTCCTACTGCTAGTGTCAATACGCAGAATTTCCGCTGAATCAGCTGTCCGATATATAATATTATTGCCATTTCAAGTCCATTTGATTCAAATACAGCAATAGTTTGAGATGTCACATTTTTTTACGTTTGTTTTGTGAAAGTTCGCTAACAATTTGGGAGGAAACGGATTTGTAAGTCATACAACAATAACAGAAATTTGATTGGTGTAGGCACGAATATTTGGCCAATCAGATTCCACGTAGTATAGGTAAGATGAAGCTGAAATGGCACAGGGTAAATCCGCGGCGAGATCAGCGAGGCTAATTCCCAGACCAGACCGGACACGGACCCCACTTTCGAATTTTCGCAACGGATTTAGACGTTTTGGGAAAATGGTCCTTTGGATCATTGGATCCGCGGAAAAATCACACCCCTGTAAAACCCTTAAACAGTCAGTTCATTTCTCTAAGTGAGCCTGTAAATTAACAGATAGTGTCTGCAGAGTAACTGATAATTCCGTCACACTGCCTTTCAGAGTCTTATTTCCTCGGACCGATTCACTTCAACTGCTATCTGTCTCTGTTTCGTTAACAGTACGTCCACTTCGAATCCGGGTCAAGTCGGCCTCGGGAGTAGTACAAGAAAGGAGAATTCTGGGACAAATCCCGTGGGAGGCACCCCGGGGCTACATGTACACTGCAGCCACCAGCCCCTGTTCAGGTATATATCAAGCACATAAGACTTCACCTACATCAACAATTGTTGCAGCTGCTAGCAGCAGCCGGGGGTCTCTTTTTGGGGTAATTGTTGCAGCTGCTGGTAATTGTAGGGGCCGTATCCAAGGTAAACAATGTCATAGCAACCGCATTCATACAGGAACGTCTGTGGTTCATTCTAGAAGACTGATGCAAGAGTGGGAAATCCCCCATGGACTGTTCTCGAATCATGTTGTTCATTATGTGTCGGGGATTCCTGGGCTTCCCCAAAACTGTCAGCTTGTTTACGACCTGACTTAAATGTTTGGATACGACAGCGTGACCCAGTTCTGACTGCGCGACCCAGTTCTAACTAAAATCACAAACTGGAGGTTGATCAGTGTGTATGTATCGCTTAAGTAACCAGGAAGGTAAACACAGTGCACTGGTTGCAGCAGCAGGGAGGGTGAGTGACAAAAGTTTTGGGAGCCCCCAATCAAGCTTTCAACCCTTCTAGCCCCCCTGATTAGTTGTGTACGTGGAGTCCGGCCTACATCAACATTCGCCCCGATTAGTTATGTACGTGGAGACGCTCCGGCCTACATCCACATTCGCCCCGATTATTTATGTACATGAAGTCTATACCCGATCTATTGGCACGGATGCCCCCTCTGACGCAGCTAGAGTCCCTCCCAGTCACAGAAAGGGCCGCGGCGTCCGCCACCTGCCTTTTCTGAACATTGCTCCCGCCCCTATATCCTCGTCGCGTTCGATATGCCCTATCGGTGCCTTGAAGCCGTGTGTTCAAAGCAACCACCTTCAATACTCTGGGCGAGACACGGGGCCTCTGGTGTGCCGCTCATAAGGCGCCCGATATGGTCGACGTCAAACATAAATGGTGCCTAGAACCAGGGTGTGCCAAATGGTCCGTCTTCAATACTCCAGGCGAGACACGGGCCTCTGGTGTGCCGCCCATACGGCGCCCGATATGGTCGATGTGAAAAACAGATGGTGCCTCGAACCCGGGTGTGCAAAATAGTACGTCTTCAATACTACGGGCGAGACACGAGACCTCTGGTGTGCCGCCCATATTAAGGCAGCCGATATGGCCGATGTGAAAAACAGACGGTGCAATATTCCGGGCGAGACACGGGGCATCTGGTGTGCTGCCAATAAGGCAGCCGATATGGTCGATGTGGAAAACACACGGTGCCTCGAACCCGGGTGTGTACTACGCACCCCGTCTCCGGGCGAGAAACAGGGCCTCTGGTGTGCCGCCCATAAGGCGTCTGATATGGCCAACGTGAAAAACAGACGGTGCCTCGAACCCGGGTGTGCGAAATGCCCCGTCTACAATACCCCAGGCGAGGAACGGGGCCTCTGGTGTGCCGCCCATAACTCGCCCGATATGGTCAACATGATAAGCAAACGGTGCCACGAAAACCCAAGTGTGTGAAACATCCCACCTACAATATTCTGGGCGAGGAACGGGGGGGTCTCTGGTGTGCCGCCCATGAGGCGGCTGATATGGTCGACGTGAAACACAAACGGTGCCTAGAACCCGGATGCGACAAACTAGCGAGCTGTGGACTCCCAGGCCTCGATAAGACCCGCTGCGTCGAACATATCGCCGACGATATGATCCGAAACCCCAGGGTGCGTCGTTGCAAAGCCTGGCAGTGCAAGGAGATCGCGTTATATGGTCCTGCCGCAACTGCGTGCCATTGCGAGGTGCACAGGGAGGCCGGCGAACAGAACCTCATAGGAGGGCGATGTGCAAGCTGTGGCCTCTCCTGTGTCGTCCAGCAAAATGGCCAATGCGAATTATGCGGCAGCATTGTGGCGGTCAATAAGCGGGTCATGGAGAAGCAACTCCAAGTGAAAGCCGCACTCGTGGATGCCGACGCAGCGACCTGCCGAGATCTATTCAGCTATGACAAGGCCGTCGACGCGACGTGCAACCGAAAGCGGCCCAATTTCACCTACGACGCGACAGGCATTTCGGCGTGATAGAATGCGACGAGCACCAGCACACATGGGGCCACTATGGCTGCGAACAGATGCGCATGTGGGAGATCGTGCAAGCGCGGGGACTGCCAACGATCTTCATACGGTACAACCCGGATGCGTTCAAGAACCAAACAGGCAACCGGGGTGCGGCGACTCAATTAACGCGAGAGAAGGCGCTCGTGGCTGAAGCACATATACGAGGGCAATCCGCCTGAGTCATACGTATCGGCGCTCTACCTGTACTATGACGGCTGGCAACAGAGCGAGGATGTACTCGCGGCGCAGGAGGCAGAGCCCGCATGGATGGCAGACGAGCTTCCGGAGCTGCTGGGCGAGCTATGAGGCTACCTTTTCCGGGTGGTGGAGCAGCAGTGGGGGTGATCGGACCTCGTTGTGGGAGCCCCCAATCAAGCTTTCAACCCTTCTAGCCTCCTCCACAAGCACTTAAGACTTCACGTACATCAACAATTGTTGCAGCTGCTAGCAGCCAGGTGGTCACAACCTTTTGGGCCGCGGGCGGAACTTGGGCTGGGAGGCTTTCTGCGCGCGCCAGGGTGTGCCAGAGGTCGAGTACGGACACACACGATTCAGCTAGGCCTGAGCTCAGGCTCAGATCATAGAGTTTATGGGGGTGATGCGCCAGCTGAAGGTGGTTCATGGAGGAGCCGGCCAGCACTCGTTTACTCGGACCTGGACCACCCCGCCGATGGCGAAAAGAGCATGGACATGCTGTTCGACCGTCGGCCATACGAAGCAGGAACAGACCTGTTGGCGCGTGAGTAGTATACAGGGCTGGAAAAATCCTAAAACTTTTACTCGTCCTGCCAGCTGCTTTTGTCTATTTTTTCTTAAAATCATTGTTAAAATTTCTGAAATTCTACTCGTCCTGCAAGAAAGTTACTCGTCATGGCGAGCGGACGAGTGGAATTTTCCAGGCCTGGTATATATAAGGGGGGTTCTGGCGCACCTTTTTTTATCCAGACCATCCAAGCACATAAGCAATCGCCTACATCAACATTTGTTGCACGCTGGCGTCCCTCCCGATGGTGGGGCCATGAGGCAGTGAGGCTGCTGCCTCACCCACGCGTGCTGGCCTACATCCACATTCGCCCCAATAAGAGATGCTCCGGCCTACATCCACATTCACTCCGATAAGAGACGCTCCAGCCTACATCCACATTCACCCCGATAAGAGACACTCACTCCGGCTTACACCCACATTCGCCCCAATAAGAGACGCTCAAGCCTACACCCACATACGCCCGATAAGTTGTGTACGTGGAGGCGCTGCGGCCAACATCAACATTCGCCCCGGTAAGTTGTGTACGTGGAGGCGCTGCGGCCTACATCAACATTCGCCCCGATAAGTTGTGTACGTGGAGGCGCTTCGGCTTACATCAACATTCGCCCCGATAAGTTGTGTATTTTGAGGCGCTTTGGCCTACATCAACATTCGCCCCATTTATTTATGTACGTGGAGTCTTATATGCTTGATATATACAAGAAGGTGGGAGCTTGTGTAATTCTTTTTAAGAATAATTCTTCTTGTATATACCGGAGCGCCTCCACGTACACAACTTATTGGTTTCGGTTGCACGCCGCGTCGACGGCCTTGTCATAGCTGAATAGAACTCGGCCGGTCGCTGCGTCAGCTTCCGTGAGTGCGGCTTTCACTCGGAGTTACTTCTCCATGACCCGCTTATTGACCCCCGCGATGCAGCCGCAGAATTCGCATTGGCCATTTGGCTGGACGACACAGGAGAGGCCACAGCTCGCACATCACCCTTCGATGAGGTTCTGCTCGCCAGCCCCCCGGTGCGCCTCCCAATGGCGCAAGGTCATGGTGGGACAATATAACGCGACCTCCTTGCACTGCCGGGCTTTGCAACGCACCCTGGGGTTTCGGATCATATCGTCGGTGATATGTTCGATGCAGCGGGTCTTATCTAGGCCTGGGAGTCCACAGCTTGCTAGTTTCTCGCATCCGGGTTCGAGGCACCGTTTGTATTTCACGTCGACCATATCAGCCGCCTGATGGGCGGCACACCACAGGCCCCGTTACTCGCCCAGAGTATTGTAGGCGGGATGTTTCGCACACCGGGTTCGAGGCACCGTCTGCTTATCATGTTGACCATATCGGCCACCTTATGGGCGGAACACCAGAGGCCCCGTGTCTGGCCCGGAGTATTGTAGACGGGGCGTTTCGAACACCTGGGTTCGAGGCACCGTTTGCTTATCACATTGATCATATCGGCCGCCTTATGGGCGGCACACCAGAGGCCTCGTTCCTCGTCCGGGGTATTGTAGACGGGGCGTTTCGAACACCTGGGTTCGAGGAACTGTTTGCTTCTCACGTTGACCATATCAGACGCCTTATGGGCGGCACACCAGAGGCCCCGTGTCTTGCTCAGAGTATTGAAGACGGGGGTGCGTAGTACACACCCGGGTTCGAGGCACGGTTTGTTTTCCACCTCGACCATATCGGCCGCCTTATGGGCGGCACACCAGAGGCCTCGTGTCTCACCCAGAGTATTGTAGGCGGGACGTTTCGAACACCCGGGTTCGAGACACCGTCTGTTTTTCACGTTGACCATATCGGGCGCCTTATGGGCGGCACACCACAGGCCCCGTTCCTCGCCCAGAGTATTGTAGGCGGGATGTTTTGCACACCTGGGTTCGAGGCACCGTCTGCTTATCACGTCAACCATATCGGTCGCCTTATGGGCAGAACACCAGAGGCCCCGTGTCTCGCCCAGAGTATTGTAGGCAGGGCGTTTCGAACACCTGGGTTCGAGGCACTCTTTGCTTATCACGTTGACCATATCGGCCGCCTTATGGGCGGCACACCAGAGGCCCCGTTCCTCGCCCGGGGTATTGTAGGTGGGGTGTTTCGGACACCTGGGTTCGAGGCACCTTTTGCTTCTCATGTTGACCATATCGGACGCCTTATGGGCGGCACACCAGAGGCCCCGTGTCTGGTCTGGAGTATTGAAGGCGGGGGTGCGTAGTACACACCCCATTTCGAGGCACCGTCTGTTTTCCACGTCAACCATATCGACGCCTTATGGGCGGCACACCAGAGGCCCCGTGTCTTGCCCTGAGTATTGAAGATGGACCATTTCACACACCCGGTTTCGAGGCACCATTTCTGTTTGACGTCGACCATATCGGGTGCCTTATGGGCGGCACACCAGAGGCCCGTGTCTCGGTGGTTGTTTCGAACACACGGCTTCGAGACACCGATACGGCATATCGAACAAGACGAGGATATAGAGGCAGGAGCAATATTCAAACAAGAGGGCCATGATGGCCCTTAATCGCTCACCTGGTTATAACAGATTTATGTATACAATGAATTCATGTAACCTGGGGCGGGGCCATTTTTTTGCCAGGGAGGACTATTAGATAATGCAACATACCAAATATCAAAGGTCTATGCCTTACAATTTCAGAGAAGACTTTTAAAGATTTATAAGAGAAGAAGATTTTTTTAGACTTTCCTATGAAAAACTGATATGCCCCGGGGCAGGGCTTTTTTCAACCCAGGGGACATATTTTGAACAATCTTGGTAGAAAACTATAAGATAACGCTACATACCAAATATTAAAGGTCTTCGCCTTACAGTTTTGGAGAAGAAGATTCTTAAAGATTTTCATATGAAAAACTGACAAGCTCCAGGGTGGGGCCATTATTGGCCCAGGGGTAATAATTTGAACAATCTTTGTAGAAAATCATTAGATGATGCTACATACCAAATATCAAGGGTCTAGACCTTACAGTTTTAGAGGAGAAGATTATTAAAGATTTTCCTATGAAAAACTGATACGCCCCAGGGCGGGGCCATTTTTGGTCCGGGGGTCATAATTTGATTAATCTTGGTAGAGGACCATTAGATAATGCTACATACCAAATACCAAAGGTCTATACCTTATAATTTTTTTTAAAGAATTTCCTATGAAAAACTGATAGGCCCCGGGGTCATAATTTGAACAATCTTAGTAGAGGACCATTAGATCAGGCTACATACCAAATACCAAAGGTCTATGCCTTACAGTTTCAGAGAAGAAGATTTTTAAAGATTTTCCTATGAAAAACTGATAAGCCCCAGGCGGGGCCATTTTTGGCCCAGGGGTCATAATTTGAACAATCTTAGTAGAGGACCATTAGATCATGCTACATACCAAATATCAAAGGTCTATGCCTTACAGTTTCAGAAGAAGATTTTTAAAGATTTTCCTATGAAAAACTGATAAGCATCGGAGCGGGGCCATTTTTGGCCCGGGGGACATAATTTGAACAATCTTTGTAGAGGACCATTAGATCATGCTACATACCAAATACCATATATAGCTCTTGGCTTTGTGGTTCCAGAGAAGATGTTTAAGTAACTTGTTGACGCCCGCACGTACGCACGGCGCACATACGCACGACGACGGACACAGGATCATCCAAATAGCTCACCATGGCACTTTGTGCCAGGTGAGCTAAAAAGGCAGGTGGCGGGCGCCGCGGCCCTTCCTGCGACTGGGAGGGACTCTAGAGCCCGGGCTAACAAGCTCAGATCGGCATAGGCGATCTCACTGCGTCAGAGGGGGCATCCGTGCCAATAGATCGGATATAGACTTCACGTACATAAATAATTGGGGCGAATGTGGATGTAGGCCGGAGCGTCTCCACGTACATAACTAATCGGGGTGAATGTTGATGTAGGCCGGACTCGCTCTCCCTGCTGCTGCAAGCCAGTGCACTGTGTTTACCTTCCTGGTTACTTAAGCGATACATACACACACTGATCAACCTCCAGTGTGTCATTTTAGTTAGTCAGAACTGGGTCGCGCAGTCAGAACTGGGTTACGCTGTCGTATCCAAACATTTTAGTCAGGTCGTAAACAACCTGACAGTTTGGGAGGGGGGGGGGGGGGGGGGGGGGATTCCCACTCTTGCATCAGTCTTCTAGAATGTACCACAGACGTTCCTGTATGAACACGGTTGCTATGACCTTGTTTACCTTGGATACGGCGACGCCCCGGCCTACATCCACAATTATGTGTGTACATGGAGAGGCCCCGGCTGCTGCTAGCAGCTACAACAATTACCCTAACAAGAGGGCCATGATGGCCCTAAATCGCTCACCTGGTTACTATAGACATATGCATACACTGTATTTCTATGTAAAAATAAGTAAGCTTCAGATTGGGGCCAATATGAAACCAAGGGCCATAATTTTAGGCCTTGAGTTTCAAATTTGAACAATCTAAATAAAGGAACATTAGATGATGCTTCATATAAGTTTCAAAGTTCCTACCCTTATAATTTCACAGGAGATTTTAAAGATTTTCCTATGAAAAACTGATAAGCAAGGGGCGGGGCCGTTTTGGTCCAGGGGTCATAATTTGAACAATCTTGGTAGAAAACCATTAGATGATAATAAATACTAAATTTCAAAGGTCTTGGCCTTACAGTTTAGGAGAAGATTTTTAAAGATTTTCCTATGAAAAACTGATAAGCCATGGGCCGGGGCCATTTTTGGTCCGGGGGTCATAGTTTGAACAATCTTTGTAGAGGACCATTAGATGATGCTACATACCAAATATCAAAGGTCTAGGCCTTACGGTTTCAGAGAAGAAGCTTTTTATGAAAAACTGATAAGCCCCCGGGCGGGGCCATTTTGGTCAAGGGATCATAATTTGAACAATCTTTGTAGAGGACCAATAGATGATGCTACATACCAAATATCAAATGTCTAGGCCTACAGTTTCAGAGAAGAAGATTTTTAAAGATTTTCCTATGAAAAATTGATAAGCCCTGGGGCGGGGCCATTTTTGGTCTGGTGGTCATAATTTGAACAATCTTTGTAGAGGACCATTAGATCATGCTACATACCAAATATCAAAGGTCTAGGCCTTACGGTTTTAGAGAAGAAGATTTTTAAAGATTTTCCTATGAAAAACTGATAAGCCCCAGGCCTGAGGGCGGGGCCATTTTTGGCCCGGGGATCATAATTTGAACAATCTTTGTAGAGGACCATTAGATGATGCTACATACCAAATATCAAAGGTCTAGGCCTTACGGTTTTAGAGAAGAAGATTTTTAAAGATTTTCCTATGAAAAACTGATAAGCCCCAGGGCGGGGCCATTTTTGGTCCCGGGGTCATAATTTGAACAATCTTTGTAGAGGACCATTAGATGATGCTACATACTAAATATCAAAGGTCTAGGCCTTAAGGTTTCAGAAGAAGATTTTTAAAGATTTTCCTAAGAAAAACTGATAAGCCCTGGGGCAGGGCCATTTTTGGTCCGGGGGTCATAATTTGAGCAATCTTTGTAGAGGACCATTAGATCATGCTACATACCAAATATCAAAGGTCTAGGACTTACGGTTTCAGAGAAGAAGATTTTTAAAGATTTTCCTAAGAAAAACTGATAAGCCCCAGGGCGGGGCCATTTTTGGTCCGGGGGACATAATTTGAACAATCTTTGTAGAGGACCATTAGATGATTCTACATATAAAAATATCAAAGCTCTAGGCTTTGTGGTTTCAGAGAAGATGATGTTTAAGTAAATTGTTGACGACGCACATACACACGACGCACATACGCACGACGACGGACGCCGGACACTGCCCCCTCACAATACCTCACCTGGCACTTTGTGCCAGGTGAGCTAAAAAGAGACCCCCGGCTGCTGCTAGCAGCTGCAACAATTGTTGATGTAGGTGAAGTCTTATGTGCTTGATATATACCCGAACAGGGGCTGGTGGCTGAAGTGTAGCCCCGGGGTGCCTCCCACGGGATTTGTCCCAGAATTCTCCTTTCTTATACTACTTAGGGTCAACTCGGCCTGGGTCAAGTCAGCCGGGTCAACTCGGCCTGTTTTGGAGTGGGTCAACTCGGTCCGTCTTGGTCGGGTTAACTCGGCCCTTTCCCAAACCATGAATTTATAAACTGTAGCAAACATTGAAGATCCTGATCGGTGGGCTCCTTGAAGAATTCAGACAAAGTTTGTAATAACCCATTAATTTTAGCGGACGAAAACAAAGTAATAAAGGTGATAAGTACATGTATGTTGCATGAGATTAACAAATAAAACAGGTGACATTTAGTAATCAGGCTAGTTAGATCAAACTGATAGTACCTGTGTGAAAATGAGCGGCATCAATATTTTTGAAGTGAAAATAAGTATAATTGTTTATCTGTTTCATGGATTTCTGTAAATAAGAACAAATGCGAGTGGACGAATGTAATAAAATGTTATTTTGGATCCACTTCGTCTTGTGAGACAGAGTTACTAGGAATTTCATCAAGAATTAGATGCAAAGATATCACCACATTTGGGTAACTTTTTCAAGTTTTTGTTGGCATTGTATTTGTATCTTACATCTATAAAGTGCTTCTTGTTTCTGATTATTGTCATTTATTGATGTTGCTTAGTCCTGATAATAATGAAACTGATCATGGAACGCATCCTTATCTGTTACTCAGACATTTCCTTATGTTTGTTTGTATCTGTGGTATCGGGAAACAAACTATTAAAGTAATTCAAAATAAAGAATATACCCCAAAAATGTAATTATGAAACAATATTTGCAGGCCGACTTGACCGAGGCCGACTTGACTCAGGGGCAGTTTACCAGAGGCCGAGTTGACCCGGGACCGCCTGCTTCTATACAGGATATTTTATCAGTAATAAGCTTCAACTCAATGGCACAATTACACTGGTCGCGACGCTCATTGTTAACTACTAACTGTGAAGACACTGACTTGGAACGTCCTTTTGAATTACTATTGTTTATGCCATCTTTAATCTCTAAATAGTCTTCACCATCTATCACAGACAGCAGGACATGAATATCCCTTGTTAACTTAACTGCTAACAGGGCTCAAGCAAGAGGGCGATTTGGGAGAAAATGTCTCCCTGCCGACTTCTCCCTGTTTTAAGCTGAAGGAGAAGTTTTATTATATATAGAACAAATAGGGAGATACAAAATCAGGACCAAACTTATCACTAAACTTCTCCCTAATGGAGAGCTCCAGCTTGAGCCCTGCGCTAACCTTTCACCTTGACGGGTCCGAACCCTGCGTTTGAGGGGCAGCAGTCTATTCCATAAGGAAAGTCATCACTCTCTTTAAGAGATTCAAACAACACTGACCTAACTCTCTAGTTCCATCTCATCCGTACAGTAGTCATGAATGCAAAATCTGATTAACAAACATATCAGTGGGAAACCGTTGGTAGATGTAAGCCAGATGTTTCTGTCGTATCACCGTTCTGACTGGCAGATAAATTTGGGATCGGGGAGATAAGCCCTGTTGTGAAACACTAGCTTGAGCAGGTTGCAAACGGACGACGCCGCTGTCGCCATCTGGAGCGACTGAACACTCTAAGGGACGACCGACGTAACTAAAACTGTAACTTGACCTCCGTATTGTCATTTAGCAAAACTGGATCGAGCTCGTGCAATATGCGGTGACCAGACGTTTCGCCCACTAACCAGTTCGCGCCTTGGACGTTTCGCCCCCAGGACGTTTTGTACCTGGTCGTTTCGCTCCCTTGGTCGTTTCGCTCCCCTGGTCGTTTCGCCCACTATATATAATATGTTAGATTAGGCTAGTTTTAATATGTGAAAAAAATGATGGGATTTATTGAGAATGTTCATATGTGAGTTATTTTGGTTAGATGACAAGTTCTCATAACCTAGCTTCTGGGAATAACCTTTTCCCTGTTGTATAATTTGTCAAAAGTTCAACACCTCAAAGATACATATCTTAAAATAATCTTCATTATGGATTATGTACAATGGAATTTTTCAACCATTAGAAACTAGAGGATCAAATCTACAAAAGTCTAAATGCAAACATTGCAGACCCAGATCAGAGAAGATACTACCAGCTGTCTGGTCTGGATCTATGCTGTTTGCTAAACATCAATACCATGATTTAAATCTATTTTAGTGTAGCTACATGTAGCACTGCATTTGATTTGGATCAATTTCAATTGGATCCAGATCCGAATTATACATATCGCAGATCTAACATGTTTAAGGGTGGCATTTGATTTGGATCTAAACTAGTTTAAAGTTTTCGCACATCTAGATAAAAATTGAATACTCTTTAATTTGAACCATTTTGATTTGGATCTAAACTATATTAGCGTGACACGTACTGTTTAGAGTGCGGCATTTGATTTGGATCTATTTGACTGAATTGGATCCTGATCCGAATTATACATACAAAGTAACAAGCAAAAAATGGTATTTGATTAGGTTCCAAACTATTCTCTAAACATATATATGGAGCCTGTTTAAGAGTTTTCCAAGCCCAAATTTCAAACTATTTGATTGTTACATTTTGGCTTGGACATGACAGCTTGTGATTATCTCAGGCTGTTAACAAACTATGTGACACGTGTAACTCTTAATTAATGTAAAGAGTATATATACAGGAGTTACAGAAAGGAAGTTATACACTTGTACGTACACTGCTATTCCAAAATGTATGCTTTATTTGGTGACAGCTATATCACGCACTTGTGGCGGTTCGAAGGGAAACAATGTCAACGTCTGCACAAATTCAACGAAGAAGTTCATAACCCAACAATGCGTTATGTCATTAATCCTATAAACGAGAGTGTGAAAATTGCCTCCTTTGATTGAACTTATATAATTGCAATATACATTCAAACATAACCTTTTCTCTCCGTAAATACGCCTATGCGATCACTATATTGCCTTTCTTCTAAAGGATGGAACTGGTACAAGTTCCACTACTTCCGATTCGATCAAGATTTTTGAGAAACCATTGAATGAATGTCAAACGGTTTGGATCCTAATGAGATGTCGGGTTACTTGGTGATTCATCTGGATCCAAGCTGTTTGCAGAAAGCGGGATAGGAGTTAAGTGTACATGGAAAAGAACCTCTTCCCTGCGTCACCGGTAGTTCAGATATGATTAACACTTTCCCTTTTGAATACATGTATATACAATATATAATGGTTATATACACAATATATAATGGTTATATACAAGTTATATAGTTAATTTCAAGTAATTTTTTCAATACATGGTATAAAAATTGGAAACATCCCTCCTGTTTTACCGGGACCAGCAATAACTTCTTTTTAAAAAGAAGCTATTGGTGCATTTTTTTTAATCAAACAGGGCAGACCCTGATCAGTCGGTTCCTACATGAGCCGTCTCATATGGGTCTACTATGTGAGTGTAATAAATAGTAAATAATGACGCCATCCGTAGTCTTCAGATTTTTTTCAAGTATAATTCACAAACTCAAAAGCAAACAGAGCGGGCTCTGAACAGTCGGCTCCTATATGAGCCGTCTGATCTGGTTCTACTATGTTATTGAAATTTATCTTACCTCCTACAAAATTCTTGTCATCCCATTGGTCAATAGAGGTCACGAGAAACCCCCATAGATTCCGTGTGGGTGTACTAAAATCATTAAAAATCCTTATGATGGCTTTACAAGAGTTAATTCCCGTGTATGTCTTGCCGTAGGGAAGCAAGGGAATTACCTCCCTTTAATAGAATTAAATAAAATATTTTGTATTTGCCTCAAATCTCGTTTATATATTGTCAAACTTTTAAACAAGTAATTTGACAAGTGTCGAAATTGGCCGAACAGTGTCGAAATTACCCGAAGCACAGCATGTACAACCGTTACCCATCACTAGGCAACTGGCGGTGTTTTATACATTCATATCACTCGAAGATGTTTGGAACTTATCGTTATATACCATTTTGAAGTAATTTGTCGGCTAATTTCGACATGCATATTTTTACAAATTATTAAAGCTTAAGGTGTCGAATATACCCGAAGTTACTCTAATTTAATTTTTTTCGGGGGTCATTTTTATGGGTTTTTTGGTCAATTTATGCCCTACGCTCTGGCCCCCGATGTCTACCATACGATGTGATCACTGATCAGGCTGTAACGTAGATACGATAACGTAGCTCTATTCCTAAATAGACGCTAGTCATTATCAGTCTTACAGCTACGATATCGCATCTAGCTGTAACGTAAAGGCAATGATATGGGTGTCAAATCGTGTAAATAGGTTACTACCGGTAATAATTGCTGTACATGTGTATACGAACCCGAGCGTTCATCGTCGGTGACATCGTAGATCAGTGTCCACCCTTACTGATGTGCGAATAAGTCCCAGCAAATCAAATGATTACACAACAATCGGTTCAACAGACAGTTTGTATCATATGAACGAGCATGTATATGACCTAGTGTCCGACACATTAAGCGTCAAGCACAAAAAAACCACAATATTATAGAAACCCGAAAACAGTCACAATCACAATGGCGCCAACGGTATAACTAAACACCGGATATGACGGAATGCGGGTCAAAAAGGCCCATTACCAAAAAGGCCCGTTACCAAAAAGGCCCCATACCAAAAAGGCCCAATATCCACCCCAACCAATTTCCCCCCAAAAGGCCAATTATAAATGCAAACATATCATTTTTATGAAAAATGTTTACAATTTCTTTGATTAAACATAAAGATGGTACTTTGTAATTAGTTCCCTAATTGCAATCGTTTTATCTCCATTCACTGTTTCTTAATCCCATGGTCCAAAGATCTATTAAAAGATATATAGATCTTTGCATGGTCCATATGTCACTTGATTGTCACAGTTTGTTAGGTAATCCTTACCTTTGGTATATACCCACACCTGGTCCACACCTGCAATCAATCAATCTGACAGCAAACATTATGACAATTTGTCTAACAAACTAGTACTCTCGATTGAAAGTGGTGTTATTATTTGATAAGCACTTTGTCTGACAATTACAAATAAATCAATTATGATTGGTTGATGTAGTTGATTGATTGTTATGAAAGTACTTTAGCTGTAGATGTTCAAATCAGTAATCTTGTGTTTTTAAGTTTACCAGATTCATAGTTATACTGCTTATTGTGGTGCATTCGGAAAAGTTATATTAGAGTGTTTGTTACTATATTGTGATTAATAAACTAAATTGTGTGTTACTTTGACAATTAAATTATACCGTGTGTTAATATTGTGATTCGCGTGTAATAGTAGACAAATAAAAAAAAAAGTCACACACAAGTGTCACCATTTCCATACATTTCTTGTCATCACATTAATTACCGCATTAATTATTAATCTCAAGTTTTCAGTTAAATGTTAGACATTTATGAATGTTTGTGAAATTGGGCCTTTTTGGTATGGGCCTTTTTGGTATGGGCCTTTCTGGTCATACCTTTCTGGTATGGGCCTTTCTGGTAGGGGCCTTTTTGGTAATGGGCCTTTTTGACCCGACACCATATGACGGATATGACTCTCATATCCGCGGATATGAGATTCGCAGCCTAAAATCGGCCACAAAAGCATTATTTTTTATTAGAAAAACAATTTATCCAGCCGAATGACTAATATTATATATATTTATTATTTGAAATACTTAAACTTTAATATACGGTGCGTAATAGGTAGTTATAATCGAATTATCTCCACCGGATATGACAGCCATATTCGTTGTGAGGGATAAACACCGGATATGACTTTTAAACTCCTAATATCTCTCAATAAATTAAGGTTTTAGTCAGGGAATGGCTACCTTATAACACTTATGACTCTATACTGGAATTTTGATCACGTTTCAACTTAATAGAGGGTACAAAATGCATAATATTCGGCATGCACCGGGTAGGAAAGTCATATTCGTTGTAAGATAGAAACAACGGATATGACTTTAAAACTCATAATAACTCGTAATAAATTAATGTTTAATGCGGGGAATGGCTATCTTATCACATAATAAATCTTCACTGAAATTTTGCTCACGTTTCAACCAAAGAAAGCCAAACAAATCATAATATTCGGGGGTCACGAAGAAGCACGGACCGCAGAGAAACGCTATGAGGGAGAAACACCGGATATGACCTTAAAACTTCTAATATCTCATAATAACCTAAAGTTAAAGTTACAGAATGGCTGCCGAATCACAGTATGACTCTTCGCCGAAATATTTGCTCATGCTTCTACTAAAGAAAGTTGGAAATATTCATAATAGTCGGCATGCGCCTGATGTGAAAGTCATATTCGTTGTGAGGGAGAAACACCGGATATGACTTTAAAACTCATAATATCTCTCAATAACTTAAGGTTTTAGTCAGGGAATGGCTACCTTATCACAGTATGACTCTATACTGGAATTTTGATCACGTTTCAACTTAATAGAGGGTACAAAATGCATAATAGTCGGCATGTACCGGATATGAAAGTCATATTCGTTGTGTGGGAGAAACACCGGATATGACTTGAAAACTCATAATAACTCGTAAAAAATTAATTTTTAATGTGGGGAATGGCTATCTAATCACATTATGAATCTTCACTGAAATTTTGCTTACGTTTCAACCAAAGACAGCCAAACAAATCATAATATTCGGGGGTCACGAAGAAGCACGGACCGCAGAGAAACGCTATGAGGGAGAAACACTCCATAGTACAAATTATCCGCAATTAACACATACAATCATGAAACCGGAGCACAGATATAGTCCATAACAAACACTTATCCTCTTCTCCCTTAGAGAGATCCATTTAAAGTCTGCAATATTAATCCAGAGACACTTTCAACACAATTTAGTAAGAGCTTAAATTTTCCGCCATTTACCACATCGCGCATGCGCACTCACCCTCTACAGTAGGCCAAGTCAAGTGTACCTTACTCGACCTACATCTAACCTGCTATGTACAGTGCATGAGCTATCTGCGGCGTACATGCACTGAGTCTGTCTGTAACTTAAAGGGGCATATAGGAATTTGACTGCACCACATTTTATTTAGAGTTTTAATTTTGCAGACCAATAATTATTCACGATACTATTTCTACGTAGATCTATGTCGGGCTTCACTTGAACCATTATGATATATTTACATTCGCCCTGCAACGTCCTTATATAACCTTATTCTAAAAAGAAAGTTGCATTTTCTCATGAACGTTCATTTCAATACCGGTTTGAGTCGGTTCTCCTTTTCCCAGAATTCCGCTCAAGCGGCCCTGAAAATTTGAAATACTTAAGAAATGAATGACGTGCTTCCGGTGTTCATGAGGTTATGCAACGCATAGCAATACCTAGATAGCGGCTATTACGTGACCGGTATATAATATTTAAAAAAAATCCGTTGAAATATAAGAAATACAATGGAATATAAATATAAAAAATAAATGACGTGCTCCCGGTGTTCATGAGCTTTACGAGCAAAGATTCACGTGAAGCCCTTCGGGCTTCACTAACTTTGCTCGTAAAGCTATGCGTTGCATAACCTCATGAACACCGGAAGCACGTCATTCATTTCTTAAGTATAACAGTGTGACTCATTTATGAAGATACCACAACGTCGTCGTGTTACTGACGTCATAATTCGCAGAAATGATGCTTGGTGGTTAATAGGGCGAATCGTCATGACCTAACGCGCACCTAATCATCTAAAGAAGAATTGGGTTTTATGATACATACATAATTACATCGACGACTTACGTTTAGATTTCATATGATCTAGATATATTCTAAAATACGTTTACTATATAGATATCTGCTACGGTACTGTACAGTAGCCAGAAAGACATTTTACGATTTACGGACGTTTCGCTACCCATCATCCGACATGTTTTAGGGGAAACTCTTTGTCCGACTTTCCCGTGAATCTGAGACATGTAACGTTACCTAGGATGTTAGGTTTGACACTGCAAAACACATGAGAGTGGATATAACATATCATGGAACACGCATATAGACATAGCAGGCACGGATTTACCGGGGCACAGGGGGCACAGGGGGCACGTGCCCCCGGTCGAGCCGCTTTTTTAAAAACAAAAAACAAAAAAAACAGTCAACCTACAACTCTTCCCGACACTATAAATCACCCACTTTTTAATCGCCCCTGGCCATTGATGATCGCATCACAGCATGCAGTCTAATAGCCAATACCCTAAATCCCTGTGATTCTCGATCTGCCTCAATCTTACGCTTAAACATCTTAATTGTGAATACATAACATATATAACTATAAAGAGCGTCAATCGTCACAGAAGAAGCATCTGGGAGATTGTGATCAACCTGCACTTGTACAGACGCTGCAGATGACACATCTAGAATAGTATAATTATTCCAAATTTTTGACAATATGCACAGTGTGACACCCCCGTAACCATGGAAACTGATGTTTTAGGTAAGTATTCATACCAAAAAAATGGGATTATGCAAGTCATTGTCCCCCGATCAGCGCATAAGTAACAATGAAACGAAAGGTGACAACATTAGATTTCTTCTTCGGCCGAGCCAAATCTGCAAAAACTTCAAGTGAAGCAAGTTTACAAAGTACGGTGGCACTGAAGTTTGTTTTCCCGAGATAATTTTTTTATTATCTCAAGAAAACGAAAAAAAGTTCCGTTTTCCTGAGATAATTTTTTTTATTATCTCAAGAAAACGAAGTAGATCTAGAGCTGGTTCGTTTTGACGAGATAAAAAAAATTATTATCTCGAGAAAACGAAACAGTTCATTCTCCTGAGATCATTTTATGACGTCATAATTGCGTATAACGTTACTGTGACGTATCAAACATCACTATGACGCGCGCTTTTTACTTTACATGTTCGCAGTGTGAAAATGTATAAAAACGCGTGTTATGTCTGCGATTTTAAAGCTATCTCCATAATTTATACATCAATATAAAGCTTAGCTCATTACCCGTCCCTTGTATAGTGCAATATAAATGTACATAAATACCAGGCAAGTTGCAACGATCACAGATATTCTCACTTTGTCCCGATTCCTATTTTGCGCACGAACAATTCTGGAATTGCACTGCCCAAAGTAATTGCTTTTAGATGACCAAAACCGCTGACCAGATTTCATAATAACTTCTTAGAAATGTTCATCATATTACCTCTTCAAAAATTAGTATAATCGTTCCGCTACAGTAGCCTCAGTAGGAGATTTCAGCTGGTTAACTTACATAATACTCTGAAGTCTGAATGAATTAGAGTAACTGAACATTAGTTCTAAGTCCCACTGGAAACTGACAATTTGAGCTCATTGTAAAAAAAACTTCTGGGTTTTTTGCTGAATCAAAATTCTTTTAACAACTTTTAAAGTCTATCAACTGAGAAACATGTTGGTGGAAACTATATTCAAATCGGACAAGTCATTCTGGAGAAGAAGATTTTTCTAGATATTGTGCATAGTTGCCATGGCAACAATACCGATGGCCCCACCCACTATCTTTTATCAACTTTTGAAGCATCCACCCACAGTATGTATCTGACCAAGTTTGGTTACAATTGGGCAGTCGGTTTCAGAGAAGAAGTCGTTTGAAATTGTTGACGGACAGACAGACGGATGGACTGACAGACGGACGACGGACACATGGGTATCACAATAGCTCACCTTGAGCACTTTGTGCTCTGGTGAGCTAAAAAACTACCAGACCGCTTGAGAAGACAAGTTTTCTTCCGTTTTCACGTTTCCCATCTCTCTGAAAACGTTTTTAAAAGCAGATATCTGGATTACTATCAGACCACGTAGATATCTCAGTTCCTTTTGTTTTCCTGCTAAGGATGCTGCAAGTTTCGGTCTTCCCCGGATTCATGTTCAACCAAACTTTCATGGAATTGATAGTCATAAATAATGAGTGATCTTTGATACAGCGGAATAGTTTATTTACCCCATCCAAATCTTGTTCTGGAACCCATCCATTTTTAGCTCACCTGGCACAAAGTGCCAGGTGAGGTATTGTGAGGGGGCAGTGTCCGGCGTCCGTCGTCGTGCGTCGTGCGTATGTGCGTCTCTGAAACCATAACGCCTAGATCTTTGATATTTGGTATGTAGCATCATCTAATGGTCCTCTACAAAGATTGTTCAAATTATGACCCGGACCAAAAATGGCCCCGCCCAAGGGCTTATCAGTTTTTCATAGGAAAATCTTTAAAAATCTTCTTCTCTGAAACCGTAAGGCCTAGACTTTTGATATTTGGTATGTAGCATCATCTAATGGTCCTCTACAAAGATTGTTCAAATCATGACCCCCGGACTAAAAATGGCCCCGTCCCAGGGCTTATCAGTTTTCCATAAGAAAATCTTTAAAAAATCTTCTTCTTTGAAACGGTAAGGCCTAGATATTTGATATTTGGTATGTAGCATTATCTAATGGTCCTCTACAAAAATGGCCCCGCCCCGGGGCTTATCAGTTTGTCATAGGAAAATCTTTAAAAATCTTCTTCTCTGAAACCATAAGGCCTAGATCTTTGATATTTGGTATGTAGCATCATCTAATCGTCCTCTATAAAGGTTGTTCAAATTATGACCCTCGGACCAAAAATGGCCCCGCCCCAGGGCTTATCAGTTTTTCATAGGAAAATCTTTAAAAATCTTCTTCTCTGAAACCGTAAGGCCTAGACTTTTGATATTTGGTATGTAGCATCATCTAATGGCCCTCTACAAAGATTGCTCAAATCATGACTCCCGGACCAAAAATGGCCCCGCCCCGGGGCTTATCAGTTTTTCATAGGAAAATATTTAGAATTCTTCTTCTCTGAAACCATATGTCCTAGACCATTGATATTTAATATGTAGCATCATCTAATGGTCCTCTACAAAGAGTGTTCAAATTATGACCCCGGACAAAAAATGGCCCGCCTCGGGGCTTATCAGTTTTTCATAGGAAAATCTTTAAAAATCTTCTTTTCCAAAACTGTAAAGCCCAAACCTTTGATATTTGGTATGTAGCATCATCTAATGATTTTCTACAAAGATTGTTAAAATTGTTACCCCAGGGCCAAAAGTGGTCCCGCCCCATGGCTTATCAGTTTTTTATAGGTAAATCTTTAAAAAATGGTATGTAGTATCATCAAATGGTTTTCTACCAAGATTGTTCAAATTATGACCCCAGGACCAAAATTGCCCCGCCCCTGGCATTATCTAAAGTTCTTTTATTAAGATTAAAATTATGGCCTTTGGTTTCATACTGGCCCCAATCTGAAGCTGACTTATTTTTACATAGAAATACAGTGTATGCATAAGTCTATAGTAACCAGGTGAGCGATTTAGGGTCATCATGGCCCTCTTGTTATGTTAAAGTGACTCAGCAAACAACAAAGTTCCCAGTATAAGCCATTGATGTCGGTGGATTCAATAAACAGTACAGACCCTGGTCACAGGGATCCTTCAGGAGCCCTCTGATCAGGGTCTACACTGTTTGTCTATGGCCTTTTTAAGGGACACTGGGCACAAAAGTGTTGATGCACTTAGGAAGTGATTGTCGGAGTGACAAACAGCTTAGATCCTGGTGAGACACCGACGTACTCGTCGTCTGATCTGGATCCAAGCTGCAAGGCCCTTTTCTGGCATTTCTTTTGGGAGGGGGGGGGGGGGGTGCATTTAAATAATTGGGAATGTTTTCGCACGTAAAACTCAATGAATTAATTATTGGTCCTATTTTAATTTATTTTTCATGTTTCAGCATTTAAATCAAAATTTGTTAAAATCGATTTTTTACCTATTTTGCATTGGAAATGATGAAAATGTAGGTCTAATCTGACCATGGTCACGTGGCAGCTGAGTTGGCTGTACACTGTTTGAAATCTAAATGCTTGCCTTTCATATATCAGTACTCATTAATGGTTTTCCGAGTATTTTGGCAGTGGGCTATTTTGGTAAGGTCTATGCCTGTTGTCCAATCCTTTCCTTCATTGAATAAAACATTGTTGAAATCAAACCGAGGGTTGCTGCAAATATTATTTGGACGTGTGGTCTTTTGGGCAATAGCATATGAAGCAGAGATCGCAAACCTTGATCAGATGACCACCTCTGTATCTACACTGTTTGTCTACATCATTATATATGATAACTAGCATGGTTGGATTAACACTTTACTCTATGGATACTCGTGTAACACATAACGACATCATTAACCTATTAACTTACAAATACACGTAGAAGCAACACAAAACATTAGCCATGGCATAGAAATACACGTAGAAGCAACACAAAACATTAGACATGACATTCAAATACGTGTAGAAGCAACACAAAACATTAGCCATGGCATTCAAATACACGTGGAAGCAACACAAAATATTGGCCATGACATACAAATACACGTAGAAACAACATAAAACATTAGCCATGACATACAAATACACGTAGAAGCAACACAAAACATTGGCCATGACATACAAATACACGTAGAAGCAGCATAAAACATTGGCCATGACATACAAATACATGTAGAAGCGACATAAAACAATGGCCAGACATACAACTACATGTTGTACATGTAGAAGCAACACAAAACAATATGCATAGCATACAACTACACGTAGAAGCAACATAAAACATTAGCATGGCATACAAATACATGTAGAAGCAACATAAAACAATGGCCAGACATACAAATACATGTAGAAGCAACACAAAACATTAGCCAAGCATACACATACACGTAGAAGCAACACAAAACATTGGCTGCGTCTGACACGCAGCCTCTGCTCGAGATCTGCCTTGTTTGTTGTTTAGATTGTATGGTTATGTGGATGCTGCTATGTGTCAAACGTTGGTTGACCCTAACATGTAAAGCGATGTTCTGCTCTCGTTGCAACGTCTTGAGGCTTAACTGTTTACTTGTACAACATTCATGGAAGGAGTAATAACATCATGGATTATTTTTTATAATGGCAAATGAACACATGACATTTTGGCTCAGGCAGAAGTTGCAGAATCAGATCTACATTATACCTCAAGCAAACAGAGCAGACCCTGATCAGACTGCTCCTATAGGAGCAGGGGCCTCCGTGGCCGTGTCTTCGGCTGACAAGCGATTAGCCCCTCACCGCTGTGGGTTCGAATCCCGATATAGGCATTTGGAATTTTCATGTGAGGAAGCCAGGCGGCTTGCGGTAAGTCGGTGGTTCTACGTGGTTGTTCTTCTGTGCACGAAACAATGCCATATATGTTCCGTGCACAGAATACTATCTAGGGTCTTCCTCCATCTGTAATTAGCTGGACGTCGTGATATGACTGAAATACTGTTAAAACGACGTAAAACCTGATAAAAACCAAACTAAACATATAGGAGCAGTCTGATCTGGGTCTACTCTGTTTGCATATACGTGAAAATGCGTTTCTGTGAAGGAAATGGTAAGAATATAATGTACATGTATTTGTAAACTGTTTTGGTAAAAGGTAAATGTCCATATACTGTCTGAATTACTGAACACGAATCTTACCTTGATCCAAAATCTCTGGCAGATATTGTACCCGTGCCACGACTGACCAGACCGTGTCTGGGGTGAACTTGGCGGCAAAGCGGTGAGCACGCTTTTCTCATGATGATACACGGTGCATGTGGCTTTTGTTATTATTGTTAAAGGCAATACACTTATGATTTGTGTCATTGTTTCTTTTTGCATTTGGTGACCATTAATTTGTTTTTATATTTTTATTGCACATTCTAGTTTAAATTGTTTAAATGCATTGTGAGATAAAGAATCTTTACCTGTTTTCGTTTGAATTCGTGGCAACCGGAATTGTAATTAGTAAGCATTTATATTAGATAATACAACATAATTTACTGAATTGTTCATATATAAAGAAAATGGAAAATGTATGCTTTGCTGCTAGAAATGAGAATATTCTTATGTAAATGAGTTTATATAGAGTTTAAACATCAAATCTTAGTTACGCTACAAAAATCAGTTTTTGTCTGAACCAAAATATGAAAGGATGCCAATATCCTTTCGAACATGTTCTGTCAAGATTTTTAAAAGATCTGTTAATCATGTGATAAATTTTGGAGCGGATTGGGTTTTCGGAAAATCCATTCAGCCTTTTAACCCATTTGCTCCCACGATCCCATATATGGGACGTAGGCAAACAGTGTAGACTCTGATCAGACGCCGCATAATGCGGTGTCTGATCAGAGTCTACACTGTTTGCTGATAGGAATTTCAATATGAAACAAAACGAAATTAAAATTTAGGCCAGGCACCCCTTAGATAAACTAGAAAATTATGTCTGTAAGACAAAGCGAAGCCCCCGTGTAGGTGCTTGCCTAGATGCACGTAAAATTCCTAAGTCGTTTGACCTTGGTATTGGGCTTTCAGGCAGCATGGGTTGGTGTGCAATGAAAGTATAGATGGTATTTAATGTGTATATACAATTCCATGCGCATAGCTACAGTGGTTAGGGAGATATAAGACAATGAAAAAACTGACAACCAACTGCACGTAAAATTCCTAAGTCATTTGACCTTGACATTGGGCTTTTGGGCAGCATGCGTTGGATGTGCAATGAAAGTATAGATGGTATCTAATGTGTATATGCAAATCCATGTGAATAGCTACAGTGGTTAAGGAGGTATAAGACGAAGCTAGAAAATTGTGTCTGTAAGACACAGTGATGCCCCCGTGTGGGTGCTTGCCTAGCTGTACGTAAAATTCCTAAGTCATTTGACCTTGACCTTGGGCTTGCGGGCAGCATGGGCCGGGTGCATAATGAAAGTATGGGTGGTGTTGAATGTGTATATGCAATTCCATGCCAATAGCTTTAGCGGCTAGTGAGATATAAGACGATGAAAAACTGTGACAACCAATTGCACTTAAAATTCCTTACTCATTTGACCTTGACCTTGGGCTTGCGGGCAGCATGGGCCGGGTGCGTAATGAAGGTATGGATGGTGTTGAATGTGTATATTCAATTCCATGCCAATAGCTATAGCAGTTAGTGAGATAAAAGACGATGAAAAAACTGTGACAACCAACTGCACGTAAAATTCCTAAGTCATTTGACCGCGACCTTGGGCTTGCGGGCAGCATGGGTCGGGTGCGTAATGAAAGTATGGATGGTATTTAATATGTATATGCAATTCCATGCAAATAGCTACAGTGGTTAGGGAGATATAAGGCTATGAAAAAACTGTGACAACCAACTGCACATAAAATTCCTAAGTCATTTGACCTTGACCTTGGGCTTGCGGGAAGCATAGGCTGGGTGTGCAATGAAAGTATGGATGGTGTTTAATGTGTATATGCAATTCCATGGCAATAGCTACAGTGGTTAGGGAGATATAAGATAATGAAAAAACTGTGACAAAACACTGCACGTAAATGTGACAACCAACTGCACGTAAAATTTCCAAGTCATTTGACCTCGACCTTGGGCTTGCCAGCAGCACGGGTGGGGTGCCAAATGATAGAACAGATGGTAATTGATGTGTATGTGAAGTTTCATGTGTATAAGTGTAGAAATTACTGACTTATAACACTTGAAAAACTGTGACATCCAACTGCACCTAAAAGCGTGACACACGGACAGACAAACAGACGGACGGACGGACATGTGCAAAACATAATGCCCCCTGACTATCGTCAACGGGGGCATAAAAACTGTGACAACCAACTGCACGTAAATGTGACAACTGCACGTAAAATTTCCAAGTAATTCCTAAGTCATTTGACCTTGACATTGGGCTTGCGGGCAGCATGAGTTGGATGTGCAATGAAGGTATAGATGGTATTTAATGTGTATATGCAATTCCATGTGAATAGCTACAGTAGTTAGTAAGATATAAGCGGATGAGAAAACTGTGACAGCCAACTGCATATAAAATTTCCAAGTCAGTTGACCTTGACCTTGGGCTTGCGGGCAGCATGGGCTGGGTGCGCAAGAAAGTATGAATGGTATTTCATGTGCATATGCAATTCCATGGCAATAGCTACAGCGGTTTGGGAGATATAAGACAACCAGCATGGGTGGGGTGTCAAATGATAGCACAGATGGTAATTGATGTGTATGTGAAGTTTCATGTGTATAAGTGTAGAAATTACTGACTTATAATACTTGAAAACTGTGACAACCAACTGCACCTAAAAGCGTGACATACGGACAGACAGATGGACGGACATGTGCAAAACATAATCCCCCCCGACTATCGTCAACGAGGGCATAAAAATGGACTAATCCAATATATAAACATGGAAGAATCCACTGGGAGCAAATGGGTTAATCTTTTAAAGACACACATGGATTCATTTTACTTAACTTTGCGTACAACACACACACATTATCAGAAATTCAAACACCACAACAGAATAAAAACAACAACACACTTCCATTTCAATTTAAACAATCAATTTATTTTATAAAATTAAAATACAACATAAATTGTTACTGTATTGATGTATACCATAAATCAGCAATAAAGTTGCACCTAGATATAAAACAAGCAGCTAATCATGAAAAAGAAATATTAACAACAGAAGGCAAATACGCAAGCGACAGGAAAAAACAAGAATGCATCTGTACATTACAATACATATGTACTACCACTTAACCTATTCCCTCATATTGACGACTTTTGACGACTCTGTAAAAGTCACTTCGTGAAACCATTGTGATAAATAGAGCATTTGCTCCTATAGGAGCAAATGCTCTATTTATCACAATGGTTTAAAACTACAAAATACTACAATGTCCCTTTTCTCTAGTTAATGCTCCTTTTCGGTAGATTTATTCAGAGATTGTATCTAAAAATAGCCTAGAGATACTGTATTTACCTGTAACTCTTTGAATGTCATTATGTGAGCCACACATGCACTGGCATTTGCAAACAGTGTAGACCTAGATCACAGGAACCCTCTGATCAGGGTCTGCACTGTTTGTCATTCAAAATCCTCTAGCAAGTTTAAGCCTTTCATACTGAGTGGACTTTGCAGATAAACACTGATAATCCATTCTGAAACTTCACCGTTGAAAGGGTTAAACCATTCCCTCAAATTGACGTATTTTGGCACCTCTGTAACAGTCACATTATGAAGCCATTTTGAAGCTCCATAGGAGCAAGTGGTACATTTATCACAATGGTTTCAAAACTACACAATTCTATAAAATGCCATTTTCTCTAGTAAATGCACCTTTTTGGTAGATATATTCAAAGCGGTAGGGTCTAAAAATAGTCTATGAGGGAATGAGTTAATATTAGAAAACTCAATCTCCTTTCTCTGCCAGTTTATAAAGATGAATCAGTCATTTCAGCTCAGTTAAATTTAACACTTTACATGATGAATATTTATATCAAGAAGTAATGGCTGTATGGATATAAACCCTTTCCCTCATATAAATGTATTTTCACACATTTGCAAACAGAGTAGACCCAGATCAGAGGGCTCCTAGAGGAGCTGTCTGATCAGGGTCTGCTCTGTTTGCCAATAGAATTTGATAGTTCGGTTTCTTTGCTTTCTAAAATGTCTACAATGTTCCACCTTCCATATTTCTTTATAACTATTTTGTTAATAAATATTCAATAGGTATTGAAATTTGGAATTAACATAGAACAGGGAAAGGGTTAATTACATAACTGAATTTTTATGAAGGCATTGTGAACAAGGGATTTTTTACCATGACACAAATTGTAGAATTAGATCAATATTATTTTGTAAGCAAACAGAGCAGATCCTGAATCCCTGATCACACAGCTCCTGCAAGAGTTGTCTGATCTTAGTCTACTCTGTTAGCAAACGGGTCTCTATTAGGTAGTTAACCCTTTCCTCCATAGGCTATTTTTAGACTCAACCTCTTTGAATGAATCTACCGAAAAGGAGCATTTACTAGAGAAAAGGAAAAGTTTAGAATTGTCTTTTCCTAAAATCTTACTTATAAGAGTTCTTCACTGAATGTGGATAACATGAATTTATTTTAGTAACAAATCAAGTGAAGTGCAATGCAGTGGTCGTTTTAGCCAGGTTTTACTGTACTAAGTTCCCCATGCTAAAAGCGTGATATAAAAATAGTAATTTCCAGATTTTCTAAGCTTGTAGCACACATCTTAACCCATTACCTCATAGGCTATTTTTAGACTCAACAACTTTGCACGAATCTACCGGAAAGAAGCAGTTACTAGAAAAAAGGATTTTTTTTAGAATTGTACAGTATTGAAACCATCCTCAGGAGCAAATACCCTATTTATCAAATTGGTTTCAAAATGTAACTTTTACAAAGACGGCAATATGAGGGAATGGGTTAACAGCCAAGAAACAATACTTGTTTCAATGTCCTCATCAGCTACCAGTAATACTGTACAGTTGGAGTTAGATTGTCAATGGTTGAATCCAAATGAAAATTGGCAGCAAAGACTATGGTTAATATGCATTCATTCAAATAGCCTGAGAGGGCAACAAAAAAAAAACATTTCTCACTTCACAATGTATTTCAACTGTTTCTAGATAAAAATATTGTCCTAAGGATTTAGCTAATGGCTGAGACCACCTCAAGTCGCCATCTCATCTCCTTTGGCCAAAAATATATTTGTCTGAAAGTATCTGCTTTAAGCCATTCTTCAAAACTATAAATATCTGGAGTGAAATATTGTTTGCAGACCCAGATAAAACAGCTTCTGAAGGCTATCATTAGACCCTAC
The DNA here is from genome assembly GCA_963576725.1 of Azorinus chamasolen. Taxonomy (NCBI): domain Eukaryota; kingdom Metazoa; phylum Mollusca; class Bivalvia; order Cardiida; family Solecurtidae; genus Azorinus; species Azorinus chamasolen. The sequence continues at coordinate 41,331,143 of OY755248.1, forward strand.
TGCTTTGAATAAATCTGCCGAAAATGAGCATTTACTAGAGAAAATGAATTTTTTTTTAGAATTGTTTAGTTTTGTAACCATTGTGATAAATAGCGCATTTTGCTCCATAGGACCAAATGCTCTATTTATCACAATGGTTTCAAAAAGTGACTTTTACATAGGCATCAGTATGAGGGAATGGGTTAAAGTAATCAAATGGTGTCTGACAAAAATAAACCAATGGGAAAGGAAGATTGGGTGTCTGCGTATCCCGGTTTATTATCTACATTGACAAAGAGGGAACAATAAGATCACACTGCATCTCTTACATACAGGTGCTGGTCTACACTGGTTGCGTAGTATTCAAAGTTCAAAGGACATCTCTTTTCTTGGCACAGCTCATTTGAGCCCCTCTATATGAAATCAAACCTATAGACTTTACAAGCAATGTAGAACCAAATTAGTTGCCATATTAAAATGGGACCATCTGATCAGATTCTACACTATTTATCACACAAGTCTGGAAAACAATAAGGCTTTAACCCATTACCTCATACGCTATTTTTAGATATACAACCTCTTTGAATTAATCTACCGAAAAGGAGCATTAATTAGAGAAAAAGAAACTTTTAGAATTTTGTAGTTTGAAACCATTGTGATAAATAGAGCATTAGCTCCTATAGGAGTAAATGCTCTATTTATCACAATGGTTTCACAAAGTGACTTTCACAGAGTCGTCAATATGAGGGAATTGGTTAATGGAGAGCATACAGTACAGAACTTGGTCAGATGCCACATTTCTTACATGGCAAATGATCTCCACAAAGTCTATAGGTTGGTTTTCTATAGAAGAGCTAATTTGAAATGAAATTGGTTTTACCTATATCTCAACAAACAATAGATGAAGAAAAATATCAAACAATAGCTGTTAGCATGATATCAAACAAATGTTTTATGCTAATTAACATTAAATGAAGATGAAGAGAAAGCAAATATACCTTACAAGCAAAACTTGTTGCTGCATTAATAAGCTATTGTTGCAAAGGCGACAAAAAAGAATCTCATCCTGGTAGAATTATTTATTATTCCTGAGAACTGTCGAGAAGCTGTAACCTACACAAATGAACTGATTTCTCTGAAATTCAAGAGCAAAGCTCCAGCTTTTTTCTACCATTTTCTTTAAGCCTTTCCCTGATGAACAATTATGCATGAATTGGTCACATCACAAATATTAATACATTGTACATGTATACAGTATCAATATGTAAAATTTTCAAGGGAATTCTTTGCTTTGACAAAAATTATTGAATCAGATCTATTTCATGTCATAAGCAAACAAAGCAGACCTGATCAGACGGCTCCTGGGTCTACTGTGTTAAAAGGCATATCTATTGACCAAAGTGCTAGACCGCATTGGACCAAAGTGCTAGACTGCATTGCAGAAAACTGGTTACTGGTTTGTTTCAACACTCTTTTGAAATTTACTTATTTCTGAGAGGAAAATTCATGGACAATGACTTTGATACAAGAGTCTACATATAACGTATTCCTGCCATACACTTTCATATGAGTTCTCTATTAAAGATGATAAATACAGTCTAACAGACAAGAAATTAATCTGGGTCCATGCTTATAAAGCTTTTAGTTGAGTCTGAGTTTCGTTCTCAGGCTTTTGATTGGTCAGATTTGAGTTCTCAAGCTTTTGATTGGTCAGATTTGAGCCAAAGGCTCAAATCTGACCAATCAAAAGCTTGAGAACGATCTCAGACTCAACTAAAAGCTTTATAAGCATGGACCCAGAACTTTGGTCAAGAAGAATTGAGATTTTTTAAGGAGGTGCCTAAATGCAGGGTGAAAGTCATGCAGAAAACTCCCAGAGGAACTTTCTGTATGACTATCATTCAGCATTATCCCTTTCCCTTCTTCTATATTTATTCCCAATTTCAATACCTACTGAATATTCATTGAAGAAATATGGCAGGCAGAACATTATAGCCATTTTAGAAACTAAAGAAATGGATCTATCATATTCCATTAGCAAACAGAGCAGACAATGATCAGATGGCTCCTATAGGAACCGTCTGATCTTGGTCTACTCTGTCTGCTCTTTTGTGAAAATGCCTTTATATAAAGGAAAGAGTTAAGCTGTCTTAATAAGGATACTTATTTGATTGTTCGAATAAATGAGGTCTTACTATACAATTTTTTACATTATTAGTGAATTATTAAGAAGCTTGTAATTATTATACATATATTATCATTCTAACATGAATACCACATGTTTGATCAATATTCATTATTAATCCTATACTCCATGAATATTTATGTTAAGAAATAATGTATGCATGAATATTTATTAGCTTAACCCTTTCCTTCATGTAAACGCTTTTTCACACCTTTGCAAACAAAGTAGACCCGGATCAGATAGCTCTTGTAAGAGCCATCTGATCAGGGTCTACTCTGTTTGCGTATGACATGCTATAGATCTGATTCTACAGTTTTTGTCAAGGTAAAATATTCACTTGAAAAGTTACAGTATAAACATTCATGATGCCATTATTTCTTAGACCATTCCTCCATAGGCTATTTTTAGACCCAACCTCTTTGAACAAATCTACCAAAAAGAGCATTTACTAGAGAAAAAGGAACATTTTAGAATGTTGTAGTTTGAAACCATTGTGATAAATAGAGCATTTGCTCCTATAGGAGCAAATGCTCTATTTATCACAATGGTTTCAACAGGTGAATTTTACAGAGGCGTAGAAAGGTGTATTTATGGAGGAAAGGTTTAAATGAATGGTGAATAGGAAAAGGGTTAATATCTATAAGGTATATGAAGAAAAGTTTTGGTCTTGCTAGAAACTATAGAATCAGATACATATAAATCCGTAAGCAAACAAAGCAGAACCTGATCAGAAAGCTCCTACAGGAGTCCAACTGGATCTACTCGGTTTACAAAGGCATATCTATGGAGTAAAGGCTTGAAGATACCAGAAAATATATCACAATATTTCGCCAATGCACCACAAGTTGCATTTTCCCTTTACGTGGTTCTCCAGTCTTTATATTGCTTTGCAAACTGAGTAGATCCAGATCAGACATTTCCTGAAGGAGCTGTCTCATCAGGGTCTGCTCTGTTTGATGATATATTGCAGATATGATTCTCTACTGTTTGGCATGGCAATAAATTTCCCGATCATATACAAATTTCCAATTAAAACTAGTATCCATAGTGGGTGGAGTCTTGCATGGATATCCATCAGGTAAAGGGCTACAAGTCTGTACTATCAGATCAATAACTCTGACAATCAAACCTAGTTATAGCTGAAAACAGCTGATATGCAGAGGAAGAATAGACCTTTACTCCATAAATATGCATTTTAATGCGTTTACAAACAGAGAAGACCCAGGTCAGATAGTTCGTGTAGGAGCCATCTGATTACAATCTGCTCTGTATAGTAAATAGATCGGATTCTAGTTTCTGCCAGTATATAAAATTTCCTGTGTTCATGTGCCATTAACAAAAATAATTTAACTAATGTTCAAGATGTCAATGTTTCTTACATGAATATTCATGGAGTGAAGGGTTAACCCTTTACTCCATAAATATGCCGTTCTTAATATTCGCAAACAGAGTAGACCCAGATCAGACGGCTCCTATAATAACATTATAATAGCTCCTCCTGCAGTATCTACCAATACGAAAACTTCCTGTGTACATACCGGTATACCATTATAAAAATTAACCTTATAAATATTCATGTCATTATTTTTTACATGAATATTCATGGAGTAAAGGGTTAAATAAAGGAGCTAAAATAGAAACATATTGCACTTCTAATATGAGATGATGATATTTAGAGGACATAATGTATATACAATGTTTACTACCCTACATTACAGAAATATAGCAAGTTTAACCTCTATACTGCATCAGTATTCATAAAAGTAATAATGAAATCATAAATATTAGTCACATGCATTTAACCCCTTCCCTCATTGGCTAATTTTAGATCCAACCTCTTTGAATAAATCTACCCAAAAGGAGCATTAACTACAGAAAAGGTTTTTTATTTAGAATTTTGTAGTTTTGAAACCATTGCGATAGAGCATTTGCTCCTATGGAGCAAATGCTCTATTTATCACAATGGTTTCATAAAGTGACTTTAAAGAGGTGTATAATGGCATATTCATGGAGGAAAAGGTTAAATAATGACACATGGACACAGAAAGTTTTAGCCATAGCAGATACTGTATAATCAGATCTGTTATTTCACAAGCAAATGGAGCAGACCCTGATCAGATGAAGCAGTCTAAACTAGGTCTACCCTGTTTGCAAAGGCATTAAAAGATGTAATTATGGAGTAAAGGGTTAATAACTCTTTCAACACTTAGTAATTTTTATCTGCAAAAATTGTTGTTCTTCCAATTCTTTCACGACATTGTGTACATGTTTTAAACAGTCTGGATCCTGATAAGATAGATATAATTGGATCTAAACTGTTTGCAAATATCATCACATATTGGTCCTAAGTACTGAAAGAGTTAAACGTAAGAGTTTACAATGCTTTCTTGTAAAGAACTACATAAACTGTTCACAACTAAAAATATACAAACCATTAATATTCTACTCCATACAACTTTGCAGATTGAGTAGACCCAGATCAGACCGCTCTTGAAGGGCTAACTTATCTGAGTCTGCTCTCTTTGCTTATGAATTACAACAGATGATTCTACAAATTCTGCAATGGCCAAACAATTCTGCGTTCAGATTCAGCAAATAAATACATGTATTGATGATGTCATCATTTCTTATATGAATATTCATCAGGTAAATGGTCCAAAGAAAAGGAACAGTACATACATCAGAGCTGCAGATAAGAGGCTTATTTCAACTACTAAAATTGTCATTTCTCCACAAAACCTTATGTTGTGACCACTCTTTAGAATCGTCTCGAAGAGATGATTCTAAAGAGTGGTCACAATATATAGTTTTGTAGAGTATTAAACCAGATATTCTTGAAAATGTTTAATTTATGCAGCTCATCTATATCTCTGATTTAGGGCAAACCAGATCTAAACCCCACATGAGATCGAGCTGAAAACCTATACACTGTACATTTGTTCAGTAACATAACCATATGCACACTAAGTAAATGTCTTCTGCAAATATTGGCATCTGCTTCAACTCAATTTTTTCTTCTCTTTCTCTTCAAACAAACAAACAAAGTGACAAATGGTTACTGTTTGCATGGGTAATCATAAATTTGCTGCTAGCGTAAAAAGAATTAAAGGCAACACAGTTTAAAACAACAGTACAGAAATAGGAATAATGTTCACAAAGTCACATAAACACTGAAAGAGTATATACCAGTAAAATAATGCTTCGATTTTGATTGGATTTATACGAGTTATAAATTGAACAGTAAAATCCCTCTAATGCGACTACCAAATTTTGGGTCTAACAGGCAGGTGGCAGCTCAATGCAGGATGAAAGTTATGTAGAAAACTCCTAAAGGAGCTTTCTGCATTACTTTAGTCCTGCATTAAGCAAGCACCTGCTTTTAAAGACATCCATGATTATTCATTGATTGATTGCTTTAGGGGGGTTCTACTGAATACAAATATACAAGATCAATGCATGCCCTTAGCTTCTGTTTGCAACAAATACTGTTTCAACATTGGTCAAACCCTGACCTGACAACTATCACGATCACATTTTCACACAAAATTATTTATTTATTGCTACGGTAGAACATATTGATAACAGTCCAGAAGCATAGGCATGATGCATAACTTTTTCTCTTCAACACAATTGTACAGAGTGGTCACAACATAGCGTTTGGTTGAGAAATGAGGATTTTAGTTTTTGAGATCCACCCCTTATCTATGTCTCTCGCAGCCACAAACAAATACTGTAGACCTAGCTCTACCCAGTTTGGTCAGGGTCTACACTATTTTCTACTCCATTTTCATGTTTGAAATACCAAAATAATTCCATATCGACATATTCATCTTTACATATTGGTGGAGAGAGAAGACTGGATGTCCTAATATTTAGAGTAAGAATGGTTTATACATTTTGGTCATGCAATGGTCCTTTTGGCCCAGTAGGCAGTGTATATGAGTCATGTGATGACAGAAAGTACCTTGTGACTTTTTTATACAATGCAGACCATAACCATGTATATACATGTAATAAATATTCATGTAAAGAAAAGACTTATTAGTTAGATGATTCTTTATAATGGCTTATGAGCAAGGAAATATTTGGTCCATGGCAAAAACTGAAGAATTAGATCTATGCACTTCTATAAGCAAACAGAGCAGACCCTGATCAGATGGCTTCATCAGGACTCAGGAGCCATTTGATCTGGCTCTACTCTGTTTGCAAAGGCATTAAAAGACAAATGTATGAGGTACAGGTTTAACCCTTTCCATCATACAGTAAAACCTCTCTATAACGGCCAATAAATGGTGTTAATTAGTTGGTATTTAAGGCAGGTGGCTACTTAAAGCAAGGTGAAAATAAAACAAAGCTCCTACAGGAGTGTTCTGTTTTACTTTCACCTTCCCTTAAGCAGCCACCCGCCTTTAACACAAAAGACTTGATGTAATTAAGTGGCCGTTACAGAGGTTTTACTGTAGTAACACCTGGTCATGCCTTTGCAATAGAGTAGACCCGGATCAGATGTCTCCTGTAGGAGCTGTTTGATCTGGTTCTGTTTTTATGAAATCTTAATAGATTTGACTCTACAGTTTCTACCAATACAAAAAAATCATGTATACATACACCATTATAAAAAATCAGCGAATTAATATTCATGACATCATTATTTCTTACATGAATATTAAATAGGGAAAGGGTTAAAATGTTTCTATGAAGTGCAGATTTAAATGCTGTGTTTGACCAAGGTGTATGCTTATGGTCAACAGCATCTGCAGTATAGCGTTTATTATGCTTATCACAGAGCAACAGATAATGGTGCATACTCAAATACTAAAATCGTCCTTTCTCCACCAAACCCTATGTTGTGACCACTCTTTAGAATCAATTCGAAAAGACGATTCTAAAGAGTGGTTACAACATAGGGTTTGGTGGAGAAATAAAGAAGTTATTCTTGAAAATGCTTTAACTTAAACATCTTATTTGGACCTCTGCTTTATTAGTCAACCTAATCAGATGCCTCCTATGACAAAATGGATGATTCCAACTCTACACTATTCACAAATACTAAATACTTCTTCACATATCACCATTCATATCTTGCATACAGCATAGCTCAAGATTTTTGCAGGTAGTTTGGCATGTGAAAATATCTTAAGACTAATGATCACTAATATGAAACAAAAATCTTAGCCAATACAGACAGCTTGTATTAATGGTCCATCACTGTGCACTGAACTCATGAATTTGCTGTGTAAACAGAAAATGACAGCTAATGTAACTTGAAAATAGGCTGGTTAACCCTTTCCTCCATAAATACGCATTTCTACACCTCTGTAAAAATCACTTGTTTAAACCATTGTGATAAATAGAGCATTTGCTCCTATAGGAGCAAATGCTCTAATTTATCACAATGGTTTCAAACTACAAAATAATAAAAAAAAATTCCTTTCCTCTAATTAATGCTCCTTTTCGGTAGATTTATTCAAAGAGGTTGGATCTAAAAATAGCCTATGAGGGAATGGGTTAATCCTTTCCTTCATATAAATGCTTTTTCAGGCCTTTGCAACCAGAGTAGTAGCCATCCGATCAGTGTCTGCTTTATTTGCTCATGGAAATATATGGAGTTTGGGAAGATGGCCTCAATAAGCCTGAACCCTATACTCCATATGTACACCTTTAATGTCTTTGCAAACAGAGCAGACCCAGATCAGATGGCTCCTGTAGGGGCTGTCTGATCAGGGTCTGCTCTGTTTGCTTATGAAATAATATAATTCTGATTCTAGTTTCTGCCACAGTAAAAACTTCTCTGTTTTGATATGCCATTATAAAAATTCACCAAATGAATATTTATAATGTCATTATTTTGTCATATGAATATTCATGAAGTAAAGGATTAACCACACCGTACATGTATAAATCAAAGCTGTAGATAAGGAGTAGTTAGAAAATCTATGAAACCATTGTAAAGCAAGCCTAATGAGTACCAACAATATAGGGTTTCGTGACCAAGGCAAATCTGATATGTACCAACAAGGCTATGGTGAAAAAAAACCCAAAAGATTCAGAGCTACAGTTGCGTACCCAAATATCAAAATCGTCATTTCTATAACAAACCCTATACTGTGACCACTCTTTATAATCGTCTCTTCGAAACGATTCTAAAGAGTAGTCACAGTATAGGGTTTGATGGAGAGATAAAGGAGCTATTCTTGAAAATGTTTAAATTTACCTATCTTATCTAGACTTCTGATATTTATATAGATCAGTGCTCCTCTTATCTACAGTTCTGATATACATATCTGAAATTATTCTAAAAGAAACTATCCTTTGCCTCCTTTCATAAATTCATGACCCCAGTTTCATGTACAGTGGTAAGTGTGAATCACACACTAGATATCTATCTTTTCCTATTCTACAAACTATGCTGAGATATTATCCAAAACAAAATAATTTTGACTAAAAATGCTGCATTTTGGGAGTTTATCATGCCATTGCTATGTCTGTTACATTCACAACTTTATACTAATTGCGTATATGTTAGCTACCAGATTTCAATGGCCTTCATCTCTAAAAACATTGGAAATCATTTTAATGACCTAGACCCCTCGGGACTGTTTGTCATTTAATCTTATATCAGCCAGTTTACACTGTTGTCGATATATCCACACAGAATACGACATATATTTAATTATCTCAGTCCACTGGCCATACAGTTCATTTCAAAAACAATTCCCTGCTATGAGAAATCAACACCTCGACGCTCTTCTGTTCTGCTCCAACAGACATCAGACTCAGCATGGGGTCGGAGTCTGGGCTTCGCATCAGTGTGGGCGCAAAAACTATGGCTAAATTTTCAGAACCCATCATGTTCTTGGGTTTCTTTTCAGTCACTCTGAAAAACAAAGCACCAAGAATCAAATACAGTAAAATCCCTCTAAATCAGACATTAAATTTAGTATAAATATTGGTCTTGGAGACAGGTGGCAGCTTAATGCAGGGTGAAAGTCATGCAGAAAGCTCCTCTAGGAGCTTTTTGCATGACTTTCACCCTACATTAAGCAGCCAAATGCCTAAAAGTATCTAAATTCTTCTCTACTAGAATTCCCGTTTAGAGGGGTTTTATTGTATGGAACTTAACCATAAGTCCATTTCAACTATGGAAGAGACACATTTTATCAATTTTTACCAACAGTTTCTGTATAGACCCTTATTAGATACTGATAGAAAACTTAACACACTTTCAAAATACATTGTCTCCAATGTTACATGTAGCTTAAGCTCAGTAGCTTCAGTTTCACTGAAAAACTGGAAATATCACTTTTTAACGCATGATTAACGCTTAACCAAATGAATATTCAAGTAAGAAATAATGACACCATGAATAATTATTTTTATAATGGCTTATGTTTTAGTATTGACAGAAACTGTGAAATCAGATGTACAAAATTTCATCAAACAAACAGAGTAGACCCTGATAAGATGGCTTCCACAGGAGCAACATGATCTGGGTCTACTCCTCTGTTTGCAAAGGCATTAACCCTTTCCTTCATATATAAACGTTTTCATGTATTTGCAAACAGAGTAGGTAGACCCAGATCAGACGGCTCCTACAGGAGCCATCTGATCAGGGTGTGCTGTGTTTGCTAGTGGAATTTGAAATATGTTTCTTTAGTTTCTAAAATGGCTACAATGCTCCACCTTCCATATTTCATTATAACTATTTTGTCCATGAATATTTAGTTGGTATTGGAATATGGAATAAATATAGAGCTGGGAAAGGTTTAAAAGGTGTTTCTATGATGTAAAAATGGTTCAGGGCTATATCTTTTGTAGAGATATCATCTCTGATAAACACTCCTGGGAGCCTAACATTTCTTCAAAGGAGCCTAATGAAGGCAATGCAGAAAGCTCCTAATCTACCACCTGTATTTTGAAACACTTAATATTTTTCATTTAATGGTTATTATGACTCTGTAATAAGGTGAAATGTAAATATTTAAACCTTTACCTGGTGATTATTCACGGAAGTAATAATGATATCATGAATATTTATTAGCTGGCCTGAGGGTTTTTTGACACTGACAGAAACTTTAAAATCAGTTCTATTTAATTCCATGAGAAAACAGAGCAGATGGCTCCTACAGGAGCTGTCTGACCTGGGTCTTCCCTATTTGCAAAGGCGTAAAAAGGTATTTATATCAGGTACAGGGATAAAATTAGGACAGGGGAGAAGTAACATTTCAAAACTGGATATTTTCTCATAGATTATTTGACATACATAGGTATTATATTCCTACCTGACCAGGTGAGATATTAAATATTTCAAAGTTTGGTAATGTGCAGGAGGTAACTTTGCTAATCCCTCTCGAGTAAACAGTATCTTGTCCTTCTGTTCTCCACAATCTGAAATGCCAAAACACAAGAAGAATTAGCATAGTCCTTTGTAGGCTATTTTTAGACCCAACCTCTTTGAATAAATCTACTAAAAGGTTCATTTACTAAAAAAAGAGCACCACATGCGGGTGCCAACAGTCGTCTGTTTGATTGAAGCCCTTGTGACGGGGAACATGTGTGTGAAGTTTCTTACATTTTGCATGAGTAGGAAATAAGTAATAGCCACGATAAAGTTTCTGGATGACAATGTCGATGACAACGACAATGCCAACACTGGAGTTATGACAATAGTTAGTTTTGTCTTTCTTAAAAAAACAAACAAGCTAAAAAGGAAAATTTAGAATGTTGTAGTTTTGAAACCAATGTGATAAATAGAGCATTTGCTCCATAGGAGCAAATGCTCTACAAATCACAATGGTTTCAAACTGATTTTTATTTTACCCTGGTGTCAAAAGGTGTCAATATGAAGGAATGGGTTAAAACAAGATCACCACAAGCAGATTCCAAAGCTCATCTGTTACAGTAAAAAAAACATGAAGGGTCGTAACAGTAAGTATACAGAACAAAGTAATGACTGACTGTCCAGCAGAGAAGGCAGTGGTTAGATGCAGTGTCTCACATGATAAGCTTAAAGTAAAAGACTGATAAACCTCTCTACAACCATTAACAAAAAGGTATCTTAACTCCATAAATACGACTTTCTATGCCTCCGTAATAACCACTTTTTGAAACCATTGTGATAAACAGAGCATTTGCTCCTATATCATAATGGTTTCTAAACTACACAATTCTAAACTGTTCCTTTTCTCTAGTTAATGCTCCTTTTTGGTAGATTTATTCAAAGTGGTTGGATCTAAAAATAGCCTATGAGGGAATGGGTTAACTCTCCACCTGATAAGTAATCATGTAAGTAATCACAACATCATGAACATTCATTTAGATTTTTATAATAGTAAATAAACACAGGAATGTTTGGCTATGGCACAGATCTGTACAATTCCATTAGTAAACAGAGCAGGCCACCAGATCTCTATCTACTCTGTTGGTATAGGCATTAGGTAACGGGTTAAAGGTAGGTTGTAGAAAAGTGCAGGGAGGAAGTTTTGTATTACTTTTGTTCTGCATTAAGCAGCCACCTGTATTTAACCCCTTACCTGATAGAAATACCTTTTCAAACCTTTGCAAACAAAGGAGACCAACATCAGAATGATCCTGTAGGAGTCCTCTGATCAGGATCTGTTGTTTGCTTATAATATAATTATTATATAGATATGATTCTACAATTTCTTTCATGGCCAAAACTTCCCCTGTTTATATTCAGCAACTAATTATTCATTATGTCATTACAGTAATGTCTCGTTAATCCGGAATTCGTTAATCCGGAAAACTCGCGATCCGGACAAAAGTCGTGGGGAACGGATTTTTTGTGCAGTAAATTGACTCGTTACATCCGGAAATTCACGTTCCGGAACCGGACATAGATTTCCGGTAACCAATCTATGTATTTACCTGTATTTGTGACTCTTTTCCGGCCGGGTCAGTAGCCCCGGGGCTTAATTGCCCACCCCTGACACTTAACAATAGTGCACCGCGGAGGTGCAAATACTTGTGTTTACAATCACGGGCATGGGTAAAACAACCCCTGACTGTGTGCAAACTGGCTATTTATCAAAGCATATGGCGGATAGTGATGTTTGATATTCATTAATGTTCCTTAATGAGATGAACACTCGCCCAATAAATTTGTTACGTTAAAACCGCCCGCCATTGTTAAACTGTTAATCACCTTTAATGATTTGCTAATTCAGAAATTACAAGGCTATATTTATCGGGGATTCCCGCAAGGGATTCCCTAAGATTCTAACTCACGTGTGAGCTGGCTGGTTCCCGACTTCCGACTTACAAGTACATGTACGCAGATGGAATATTCGGGAAACCAGTCATGTCAAACATGGAGACCTACGTCGATTTTACAAAATTTGCCCGCAGGCATATTCGATAATCCACATTGTATTACTCAAATGAGAGAACTGACACTTATGGATAGGGTGCAAAAAGCATTTAGAACGACAAACAAGGCAATTATTTTGATATGACTTGCGATTATTACGGGCATATGCACACATGAACGTTACAAGAAAAGATTTCTTGATGCGAAAGTACACTTATGTGTACATATCATATACAGTATAACCCCTCCAAACCGGACATTCAGTAAACCGGAATCCTCTCTAAACCGGACAAAATTCTCGGTCCCGTTTTATTCCTTCTTTATTTCTATACAAAATTCCTCTCAATACTGGAAACCCCTATACTCCGGAAACCGGACAAATCTTCAGATATTTTTGAAAGATATGTACTACAAATTTCCCCTACATACCGGACAGCATGCTAAGGGCTTGTCAGTTGACACGTCCCTTAATCACAGCCTGGGGCAGTAAAACTTAACACCATATCGCAAGGTGTTGAAAATCATAGTCTATTCGGACTTGATTATGACATGTCGGTGCCGTGAGATTACCTAATGTGCAGAGCAACAGATAAGCTTCGTTTTTATCGTTTTAACTAATTAATTGGCAGGAAAAACGAATTGATTTCAAATTCTTATGGTTCTAAAACGAAAACCAAAAAAGAAAAATGAATCCTGCTCGGAGATGCCATCATTTTGTGTAGGTTTATTTTTCGTATGTTTACTATCGCACCGGTAACAAAGGGAGGTTACTGCGCACTCACAAACTGCACCTCATACCATTATCGCACTGTTACGGACCCAGAAATCTATGAACGATAAAATCCGAGTTCTCCGCATATAGCGTTATGGTCGAAAAATCCGCGAACAAATGTCCAAATCTACGCGTAGAAGGAAGAGTTAGAAAAACGATAGAAACTGCTGGTATAACATCCGTTGCAAGGCTTCTTATTAAAAAAGGAACCAGTGCCAAAGGAAATAGTCGGCAGTTTGCTTGTGTAATTTTGAACGTCGTTTCATCGAGAAAATTGCTGATGGTTGTTTTAACTATTAATTTAAAATGAATTATGTGAACTAAACAGATAAGGTATTCAAACTGTGAAATTGGTTTTAATTATTGATTGATGGATAATCTTGATACTATTTGTTTGGTTATTAAAATAGGTCTATATGTGCATGTACACTGGATGATAAATATGGTCATATATAAAAACCTCTCCAAATCGGAATCCCCTCTAAATCGGAATTTTTACCTGTCCCCAACCTTGTCCGGTTTAGAGGGGTTCTACTGTACAATGTTTATGATTGAGTTAATATTTTGCAGTATACGACGGTGATTCGTTAATCCGAAAAATTCGTTAATCCGGAAATTTGGCCAGGAACGTTTCCGGATTAACGAGACATCACTGTATTTCTTACAAGAATGTTCATGAGATAAAGAGTAAAAGAATCCCATATTTATTTAATTTGGTACTTTACATCTCTTAAAGGATATTAAAACAATACTCACTCATGCCCTCTATGATTCTCTTGTACGCATCAAATGTAACGAGAGGTATAGGAAGAAGACGGAAATACAGTTTCAGTACACTAGTTATAGTGTTTATGTCCTCGTATTTGGCCACAGAAATATTGGTCGTCTCTCCATCTGTGAAAAAAAATGGTAGCCATTATTAAATCTTAGTCTGTTGGAATTTTTATTTACTTCTGATTTGTTCAGGCTTTTGAGAAACATTGATTATGGGTTGAACAGCTTAGATCAAAGTTACTCATCAAATTAGACAGACATACATGTACAGTATAACCACTCTATAACAGCCACTAAAATGTTTTAATTAGTTGGTATTTAGGGCAGGTGGTTGCTTAAAGCAAGGTGAAAGTAAAACAGAATGCTCCTATAGGAGCATTCTGTTTTACTTTCACCTCGCTTTAAACAGCCACCTGTCTTTAACACAGCATGCTTGATGTAATTTAGTGGCCGTTATAGAGAGGTTTTACTGTAATAGCAAATAGTGTGGACAGAAGTCGTTTGATCTAAATCTGCACTATTTGCCTAAGTTTATCTGTCTGAACACTTCAGGTAACTAAGTTAAAGCGTACCTTTGTCAAATGCCATTCTGATTTCTTCAACCTCATCGTGTAGCCCTGCCACTCTATACAGACCTTCAGCCTCTAAACCTGCAGGGAAATATAAAATACAACATTCTCCTGTTTCTCATGATACAGAGCACAAACTAGAAAAGCATTACACATTTCCAAGACCAAGACACATTTGTTACAGAATCAAGCCTAGAGTTAACTACAAAAAACTTGTTCACGGAGTTGTCGTGGTTGTGGCTTTCTTCACTAACAATTTTCACATTTAATTTGTCACACATCTGAATCATATGTAGACAGTGCATAATGTGCGAGATTCGCAACATTTGTTTTGAATTAAGTGAATTACATGGATTGACATCCATGTCCCTGTTTAATATTCATGTAAGAAGCATTGACATCAGGAAAATTTATTAGCTGAATTTTTATAATGGAATATGAACACAGGATTGTTTGGACTGTAGAGTCAGATCTATAATAATTTCAGAAGTAACAAGAACAGAACCTGACCAGGCGGCTCTTACAGGAGCCATATAATCAGGGTCTACACTGTTTGCAAAAGTGTTTATATGAGAAAAGGGGTTAATGACAAGTGGAGTATTGGTTTATATAAATCAGAGGAATAGGAAAGATGTGTACCTATAAACACCTTTATAAAAAACAGTAGAGTCAGATCAGATGATTCCTGTAGAAGCCATCTGATCAGGGTCAGCTGTGTTTGCTCATGGAACTAGAAAACTGACTCAGTCAGAGAGGGTCCTGTAATCAAGGGCAGATAACTCTAGACATAGTGTTCTGATTCAACCCAAAAACTACAGATGTCTTCCTCTGTTGATACTAAGCATACGCTTTTAATATGAAACCAATATGTGAAGTACAGTCTAATCACGATACTACGAATCACGTTCGAACGAAATACCGGTTTGCTACGAAAAACACCTCAGGTCCCGGCCGATTTTGTTCTTGTTTCAATTGCAAAAAGATGCAAAAGTACGAAAATGCGAAACTACGAAAAACACGTTATTGCGAGAGGTTTTCGTAGTCCCTTATACACAAAAACAGTAGCAAAAAGATGCATTTTTACGAATCTCACCTGTGCGATGTTTTCACACTTCTGAGAGACATTCGTCGCTCCAGTCAGCATAATTATCCATTGTTGACACATCTGGCCTGCCCGATACGCCTTAACACGTAGCGTGTTATGATCAGCACCCGTGTTTGTTTTTGACAGGATTAGACTAACTACATATCAAATGTCGCAAATGATTAAAGCTTGTATTGTGCAATTATGCACAATTACGTTTTAACGCGTAGCGTGTTATAAATGATTACCATACAGGCATACTGACATGTTTGTTTGTTGTCAATGTCTCATAGCATATAAAACTTATATGCCAAACTTATAAAACCAGTTACACTGGTCATCAAACCTGTGTCTACAGTGCTTCTATACGCATATAAACGATATCACAGTTTTCTATGCATTTTGTTTTTATTCCTGAATAAAAATATGAATGTATTGATTCGTTTCTTGTTTTATACATAACCCTTATGGATTGCTAGAAAGTTCGAGTTCATGTCTCTAGTTAAAGGGAGCATTTAAATACTAAAATCCTTATGCTGTCACCAAATTCTAGGTTGTCACTTCACGTTCGGAAGAATAGTCACAGAATATGATTTGATGAAAAATAACGCACAGAATCTTTGGAAATGACTCGTTTACTCCCTCCTATCTAGAGTTTGATGAGCTGGCATTGCGCGGTTCGTGTTTTTTACATAACCCGTTATGCACTGGCATATGACATTACACATTATGATTTGACCACCTCTTGCATGAGGCGTGTGATACAAAATCATTAATGTACACTGTAGTAAGCGGGAATGTGAGTAGATTGTCAAACAAAGCATAAACTATATTAAATATAACACAAACATGTACAGGAATATCTTTATTATGCAACAGTAAATTGCGACAATATTATTACATATAATGACCAATACAATAGCGATGTATGGTATGTGTATGCATTCACTACGAAACCGAGAAAAAGTTTGTGGAAATTAGTTCGTATCCTAAAGATGCATTAATACGAAAATGCTTAACTACCAAAAATCGGCCCGACCCGGTCCCGATTCGTAGTATCGCGATTAGACTGTAGTTCTATTTGAGTTATCACATCACATCAAAAGTGTTGACGGACAGAAAATGTGATTACTATAGGGTTCCTGCATTTTTAATGCAGGACCCTAATTATGTAGATCTACTTCTATATTTACTGGTAACCAGGACTGAAACTTTTCTTGTTCATATGCCATTATTATCATCATTAAAGCTAATATTCATGCATACATTACTTCTTACATGAATATTCAAGACAACAAGACAATGTTATGTGCAAATTTTAAATAATATGTACAGTATTTTGCAAGACATTCAAACTTAAAATACTTTAATCTGAAAGGGTAAACAGATGTCGACACTGCTAATTCTGCTAAAATCCATTTATGATTTACATAACCTGTGTATGACATTTGCACAACATCTGCACTTTTATGCTAATAACATATACAAAGTTTAAAAGATGCCATGGTTGTGTCCGTAAGCAAGAGAGAGTAGAACAGCCCTACTGATTCTTCTTAACATTCATGATGTAATTATTTCTGACATGAATATTTATGCAGTAAAGGGATAATAAATATTCATGATGTACAGTAAAACCCCTCTAATACGACCACCTAAAAGAGGTATAATTCTGGGTGGTAGAGGCAGGTAGTGGCTTAATGCAGGACCAAACTAATAGCATTAAGCTACTACCTGCTTATAAAGACACCCACGTTTATTCATTAAGTGGTTGCATTAGAGGGATTCTACTGTACTTATTTTTGGCATGAATATTCATGCAGTAAGTATTTTAAAAACTGAAAGAACTTACCTCTACTTTCAATTTCCTTAATACATTTTTCCACAACCATTGGTATAGGGGACTTGTGGGCTTTGATCACAGTTGTCAAATCTGCCCCAAATATGGACTTGACAAACTTAATGTCTGGCATACAATCATTTGGCACTTTCTCAGAACATTTCTTGTGGGCTTCAAACCCACAGTCTGAAATTAATAAAACAAAATGCATCCTTCACAACATGAAAGGGATATGTAACAGAGGCTGAAAAAAAAGACGGCAATGACGGCCCTGTATCACTCACCTTGTTTAAAGACCAAGTAATCTACATGTATTGTGTACATTGACTAAAATTAAGAGTTGTTATATTTTACTAAAATTTCCAAAAATTTAGCTTCTGTGACTTACTTTTGTAGCTGCATAAAACTATTTATACAGTTTTGATGGAAGATTACCTAAGGATTAGTTCTGTTACCTTTTATCAAATTCCAGTCAGTGGTTTAGAAGTTGATATTTAACCCATTCCCGTATATTGATGCCTTTTGACGCTTCTGTAAAAGTCACTTTATGAAACCATTGTGAAAAATAGAGCATTTGCTCCACAGGAGCAAATGCTCTATTTATCACAATGGTTTCAAAACTACACAATTCTGAAAAATTCCTTTTCTCTAGTTAATGCTCCTTTTTGGTAGATTTAATCAAAAAGGTTTGGTCTAAAAATATCCTAAGTGGGAATGGGTTAAGGAATCTATTCTAAAATCTGTTTTTTAGCTCCAAGGATCAACATATGCAGCATATTACATCCATTTATATAATTATGATGGACGATCATCTGAGGATCATTCCTATGATATTTAATCAAATTTCATTCTGACAGCAGCTCAACCCTTTTCCTGTTTAATATTCATGTAAGAAATAATGGCATCATGAATATTTATATGCTGAAGTTTTATAATGTAAGATTTCCAAGGGAAGCTTTTGCTTTTAGAAAATGTGTAGAATCATGTCTGTATCATGTTATAAGCAAACAAGAGCCTGTGAATAAAAGCATCACAAACATGCTTGTCTGTCAGAAAGCTGGATTTTTTATCTCTTATTCTACTGAAAATAATTCTGCTCAAACTCTGCAAGTTTCATTTACTCCTGATTTATTTTACATTTTGAGAAACTAATGACAGGGAGTTAAACAGCTTGAGTCCTAATAATATGCTGATCTAACCCATTCCCTTACATTGACAACTTTTGACGACTCTCTAAAGGTTACTTTGTGAAACCATTGTGATTAAATGCTCTATTTATCACAATGGTTTAAAACTACAAAATTCTAAACGTTTCCTTTTCTCTAGTTAATGGTCCTTTTCGGTAGATTTATTCAAAGAGGTTGTATCTAAAAATAGCCTATGAGGTAATGGGTTAAACATCTCATCTGGTTTCCAAGCTGTTTGTAAAGTATCAGTGAGATCATGCTTAGCATAGACAGTATCACCTTTACAAGGAGGTACCTCTACCATAATATATAATTACAGATCATATATAATTCATTTAATCCTTTACTCCATAACTATGCATTTCTGTGCCTTTACAAACAGTAGACCCAGATCAGATGGCTCCTGCAGGAGCTGTCTGATTAAGGTTTGCTCTGTTTGCTCATAACTCTACAGTTTCTGCCATGGCCACAAATTCCTGTTAATTAAATTAATACATATACAGTAAAACCCCACTAATGCGACCACCCAAAAGAGGTATAATTCTGGGTGCTAGATACAGGTGGTAGCTTTATGCAAGACAAAAGTAATGCAGAAAGGAGCTTTCCTTGGAGCTTTGTGCATTACTTTTGTCCTGCATTAAGCTACCACCTGCTTATAAAGAAACACATGTTTATTCATTATGTGGTCGCATTAGAGGGGTTCTACTGTATATTCATGATGTCATTATTTCTTAATAATCATGGAGTAAAGGGTTAAACAGTTTTGGTACTCTGTGTCCCATTTGCTTCCAAACTGTTTGACACTACGACCAAGGTTATGAAAAGCAGTGACAAAGTCCTCTTGAACCTTCAGCACTCTTTTGAGTAAACCTTCGCAAACAGTTTGAATCCAGATGAGATGCTGAGTTACTCGGCCTCTCATTAGGATCCAAACTGTTTTTTTCTAAAGCTATGTTTTTGAAAATAAATAGAAGAAAATTGTACTTTCAGAATTGAAGCAGACAACAGTATCTGCAGAAGACAAATGCTAAGAGTGTAGAAGGTTAAAAATGTGCAGCAGACGTAAATTTTGCAGATGACAATTACTTATTATGCAACAAGTTAAATTTGAAGAAAAATGGAAAGGGAAATGTTTCACCTTGGCACTTTGAGCCTTGGGCTATAAGTCCCCACATAAAGTTGGCACAGAAATCACACCAATGTAGACCTATGAAATTGTGTGTCTTAAACACATGAGGTTTCTCAAAGTCTGTCACATCAG
This sequence comes from Azorinus chamasolen, assembly GCA_963576725.1. Taxonomy (NCBI): domain Eukaryota; kingdom Metazoa; phylum Mollusca; class Bivalvia; order Cardiida; family Solecurtidae; genus Azorinus; species Azorinus chamasolen. The sequence continues at coordinate 41,351,121 of OY755248.1, forward strand.
CATTAAAGTCTACATCCATATCTATCTCCTGTTCCTCTGGGTCCTGAAAATAACAATATGGAACATTCGAATCACTTTATTAATCTTTTATTAACCCATTCCCTCAAAGGCTATATTTAGACCCAACCTCTTTGGATAAATCTACCAAAAAGGAACATTTACTAGAGAAAAGGAAAATGTAAGAATTGTGTAGTATTTAAACCATTGGTTTCAAGAAGTGATTTTTACAGAGGCGTAGAAAGACGTATTTATGGAGGAAAGGGTTAATAATTAATATTCATAATAGGCTGACACTTGTATAAATATTCAAGTTAAGGATTAGCATCAGAAATACATCTATTAAAATGAAAATTTCACTGAATTTTAGCAAACTGATTGGTGCAAAATATTTTATAAATGGATGTCTATGAATTGCAGTGGCTACACGACATTTGTAAAGATTGAATGCTAGTCTAAACTACAGGACCTGACTGGTCAGGGTTTTGTTTGTTTGCCTATGAAATATAGAGAATAATAGGTTAGTGCCGTAGATGGGACGCTTTATCCGACGAGGGGAGAAAACGTTGAGGCGAGGCTTGCCGAGCCGCAACTGTTTTCTCTCCGAGTCGGATAAAGGCGTCCCATCTACGGCACTAACCTATTATTCGATTTATCCAGTCAATATAGTTAAATGTCTTTTTTATAGACTCATAACACTCTTGAAATAATTTACATTGAAAATGCAGTTTTTCGATCAACGGATCCCTCCCTTTTCACTTCCATTTAGACGTAAATAGATCTAATGAGCTACCGCAGAGGAATATAGTTTCGATACTTGTATTACTAGAAGGGAAACGTGGTTGAATTTGAAAAATAAGAAGATTTGAATCGAGGGTCGATAAGTTATTTCAAACAGACATGATCTATATTCTTTGGTCAAATTCGAGTTACGTAGTATCGGTTTCTATTTTTAGATTCTACCTAACGTCACTCAGAAATCGATGGAACTGAACAGGCTATATTTAGGTTTATGACTATCACCGCCCCTGTAAGAGTTTATCAATTAAATAATCATGAGAGTGAAAAGAAAACATTTACTATTTATCTGTCAATCTTTGCTTCCAGGTTTGATTTTAACGGGTTTTGCCAGCGGTGGATTAAATTAATAAAAGTGATAAATCAACGTCATTTTGTATGTGGCCTCAGTGGCGTAATCGGTAAGGGCGACGTCTCTAGAGAGATTAGAATTAGTTTTTGTAGGATCAGGCGCGGGTTCGAATCCAGCTGTAGCCAATTATTTTTATTTTTTCTCATTTGAATAATTCTTCTGGTGACCAAATAGATCTGTTAGATCTATTCCATCAACATGTTTAAGAATATTTACAGAAAACTAAAATAGTTCCATGGTTATAGAATCATTACGCCTATCTACTAACCTAATAAACCTTCCACTACCGGAAGTAACCTAATAAACCTAAGTTTATTTGCACCCCCTTTATTATGTCACTAGAGAAGCCTGGTGACTGGATAAAACATAGTTCTGACTATAGCGATTCTACAGTTTTTGTCAAGGCCAAAAATAACATTATTCATGTACCATTATAAAAATTCAGTCAATAAACATTCGTGAACATTGATTTATATAATTTCAGCAGCAAGTTAACCCTTTACTCCATGAATATTCTTGTAAGAAATAATGACATCATACATACTAATTAGAATAATTGTTATAATAGCAAATGGACACAGAAAAGTTTAGCCATGTAAGAAACTGTAGAATCGTATCTTTATTGTATCATAAGCAAACAGAGCAGACCCTGTTCAGACGATGCCTACAGGAGCCATCTATTTTGGGTCTACTTTTTTCGCAAAGGCGAAGGTGTATTTATGGAGTAAAGGGTTAAATGATAGGAACTGAACTAAAATATGCAGAATACATCCAGTAAAATGGAGGAAAGGGCCCTTAGACAGTGTAGACTAATGTCAATTGCTTCAGTAGAAATGTGGGACCTAAGTGTGTAGTTTAAACCTTAACTGATGAATATATAATGACATTATGAATATTTGTCAGATGGTTTTTCATAATGGCAAATGAACACAGGATTTTTTGCCCTTGACAGAAATATCAGATCAGAATTAGATTTAAATAATCATTACATCATTAATTCTTACATGAATATGTATGAGGTAACTCTTTAAAGGTTTAATAGCTCACCACTGAAGTCCCCTGTGCTTCTGGTGGAATCCCTGCATCTGTCAAATCCACTCGATGATTGGCGGCACGCCGCTTTGACTTCTGTAACCGCTTTTTCTTAACACTGTACGCCAAGTAAGGTGACTGTGCATAATTGGATTCATCTGATAAAGTAGCTATGTAATCAGCAGCACGAGATTCGAGGTAAAAATGAATGAGTCCGTCTGCCACCAACTGTTCAACAGTCTCGAAACGCTTTTCTCCCACATAGTGTAGTCCATCATAGAATAATTTGTAGTTCTTTGTTTGGGCGTCAAATCTATTGTTAGAGACAAAATGTACAGGATCATCTTAATGATACAAGCTTGAAACTGAAAATGAGAGAAACATTCACTGACTTAACCCTTTACTCAATGAATATTCATGTAAAAAATAATGAGTATGAATTTTAACCCATTCCCTCATATTGACGCCTTTTGACGCCTCTGCAAAAGTCACCTGTTGAAACCATTGTGATAAATAGAGCATTTGCTCCTATAGGAAACCATTTGTGATAAATAGAGCATTTGCTCCTATAGGAGCAAATACTCTATTTATCACAATGGTTTCAAACTACAAAATTCTAACATTTTCCTTTTCTCTAGTTAATGCTCCTTTTCAGTAGATTTATTCAGAGGTTGGATCTAAAAATAGCCTATGAGGTAATGAATTAATTATTTAATTGAATTCTTATACTGTTATTAAGAACAAGGGAATTTCTGACCATGGTAGAAACTGTAGATATGGTTCTTTATTAATGAAAAGCAAACTGAGGAGATCCTGATCAGACAGCTCCTACAGGAGCCATCTGATCTGGGTCTACTCTGTGTGCAAAGGTAAAGAAAGGAGTCTCTTATCAACTCAATATTTAAGACTAAAATATTTTCTTGGTCTTCAGCTTCTGTCTTTCTCAAGGAAGCTGGGAACAAAGTGAATATGTTTCATAATATTGAAAATATGAGTAATGAATTGGGATATCAGAGGTCACAACAGTGTTTGATGGAGGAATGATGATTTTAGTATTCGAGTATGCACCTTTATCTGTTGCTCTGATGATACACTAAAGAAATTCTTCTCGTTACACTGTATATTTGTCACTGGTTTATAAATTCACTGGATGAGAGAAATTAACCCTTTCCTCCCTAGGCTAGTTTTAGACCCAAACTCTTTGAATAAATCTACCGAAAAGGAGCATTAACTAGAGAAAAGGATTTTTTTTAGAATTTTGTAATTTGAAACCATTGTGATAAATAGAGCATTTGCACCTAAAGGAACAAATGCTCTATTCATCACTATGGTTTCATAAAGTGACTTTTACAGAGGCGTAGAAACACATATTTTTATTGAGGAAAGAGTTAAACCATAAACTCCATTGATACACCTTTCTACTGCCAAGCAAACAGAGTAGACCCAGATCAGACAGCTACTATAGGAGCTGTCTGAACAGGTTTTGATATGTTTGCTTATGGAGTACTAAAGATCTGATTCTACAGTTTTTGCCAAAGTTAAAAATTTCCTTGTTTATATGCCACAATAAAAATTCAGATAATTAACCCTTCGCTTGCTATTCAGGTCAATATACCTACCTGTAAATAGTGAAGACCCAGATGAGATGCTCCTGCAGGAGCTGTCTCATCAGGGTCTGCACTATTTACAAGTTGATTGTGCAACCAGTGCACTCCACAGCAGTGATTGCACAGCGTAATACTTGTACACAGTGAAGATATATGTAATTATACAACAGGGCATTGGTAAAGAAGGGGAGATGGATTTTAAAATTCAGCAAGAGAAGGGTTAATAGTCACCCTGTCCTTTATTACTTACATGAGGGTAAAGGGTTAACCCATTACCTGTTCAATTTTCACAGAAGAAATAATGACATCATGAATATCTAACAGCTGAAATTTTATAATATAAACTTTTCAAGGATTTTTATTTTGCTTTAACAAAAACTGTAGAATCAGATCTATATCATGTCAAAAGCAAACAAAACAGAACAGACCCTGATCTGTGTCTGCTCTGTTTGCAAATGCGTGAAAAGTGTTTATCAAATGATACAGTAAATGAGATTTTGGACGCAATGTTCGTTTGTGTTTAGTTTGAGATCCTTCCAAAAGTATATTGTAAAATTTCATACTTTACAACAAGGCAATAATATGTCTCTGTTTCATGTAACATGTAAGGGCTGTTCCATTTAAATGTGTACTGGGGGGCAGGAAAGCACTTTAAAAAAACAGCTATGCATGGATGGGTTTCGCTGCAAAAATGGTACTAATTGGTTTGTGCATTAGTAAAAAACTTCTATGGATGGGTGGCCGAATTTGAAAGTGCCTTCCTGCACCCCCATACACATTTAAATTGAACAGCCCTAAGTCTACAATAGAACAAGATGTGTTTGTGAAACACTATGCCCCTGATATGACCTTTGACCTTGACCTTAATAAGTCACCCCTAAAAATGACTGCCTCCTTAATTTGCACATGCATGCCAAGTTTGAAATATGTATGTGCAAAGGCTACAAAATGATCCCCAACGTTAAAGTTGGGAACAAACCAACAACAAACAAACAGACTGAGAGAGCAAAAAAAAATATGAAATCAACATTCAAAGGATTAATGAGTAGAGCCAGGTAAAATACTGTTCATTTATGTATTCCACACAAAGAAATCTTGCATACCTGATGGCAAGAGTGAATGCATTTGGAGCTCTGTCACTCTTCCTGACTAGATAGCTCCCGTCCCCACCAGCTGCCAATATATCCTCTGCCTCCTCTCTGGATATCACCCCATGGTATCTGAAAACAGTGAGTCAACATTCCAGCATGTCTCAAAGGTTTAGCATAAACCTACCTTTACACCTTACTCATCAGAAGCACATCTGCAAACAGAATAGACCCAGATCATATTGCTCCTATAGGATCTATTTGATCAGGGTCTGCTCTGTTTGCTTAAATGTTACATATTCTCTACAGTTTGCCATGGTGGAAAAATCCTTATTCTATATTTTTAATACAAAAATTAAAATCATTAAAACTCATACTGGGCTGGGTCTGGAATTAATACAATTAGCAAACAATGTAGACCCTGATCAAACAGCTTCTTCAGGAGCCATCTGATCTGAGTTTGCACTATTTTCCTAAGGTGTTCTGAATTCTAAGTGTATTTACGGTATATATCACATTATAACTGATCTAAAACAAAATACATATGTATTTTTTAAATTAGAATGAAAGCTCAGTGCTATACAATGCCACTGCCATTGTGAGAAATGACCTTTGAATTAGGAATATTTAATTTGATTATTTGTCCAAGAAATCCACATGCAGATTCCTCTGACATAACATGCACATGCAATGAAGTATTGAGAAACTACTACATGACCTAATTAACAGATTTCATCTTTAGAATGCTAAGCAAATATATTTTAGTCTTGTAATTTATAAATCTGAAAAATATTCATGTGTATGATCTGGGTCTATTCTGTTTGCAGATGTGCTGAAGTGTGCCTACACTGCATACACGTGGTCAGAGTGTCAAACAGCGCGGTCCCGTCTGGATTCAAACTGTTTGTACAGGAATCAAGGATTAACCCTGAACTACATAGAGATGCCTTCTGACACTGTAACAAACAGAGCAGACCTAGACCAGAAGGCTCCTTCAGCTCCTGCAGTAGCTGTCTGATCTTGGTCTAATCTGCATGCAAAACGTAAAAAAGCATTTACATGCATAAGGTTAACCGAAAGTCTAGTAAAGTCTCATTCACTTGTAACTTTTTCAATTCAGTGTACTTCCCGTTCAAACAGTTGATAGCATTAGAAAGAAATTGTAAACACAGCTATTCTGTCCTTACCACAAAGCATAAAGCTGTTACGGACATTAAGCTGTTCTCTCCCTGCAGAAAATTTAATTTCCGTAACTTTAGATGTGCGAAAAGCAATTGGAAATGTGTTAAGCTGTATAAGACCTGAGAACTAATCAGTGGGCTCCTTCAAGAGCTCTCTGATCTGGGTCTACATTGTTTGCCGTTTTCATGAAGTGGAGCTAGCTATTCAAACCCAATGCCCATTATATATTTATGTAAGAAATAATGACTGTATGAGTATTAATCAGCTGTTTTTTTATAAAGGCATATAAGCATAGGAATTTTTTGCCATTCAAGCAATTGAAAAAGATCTGTATTATATCATAAGCAAATTGAGCAGATCCTGATCAGACAGCTCCTATTGGAGCTGTCTGATCTGGGTCTACTCTGTTTGCAAATGGGTAAAAATGACTCTTTATAAAATTCAAGTAAAGGGTTTAAGTAAAACTCTCAGATAACTTGTTTTTAACTTCCTTCTTTGTATTAGGTCTTTCCACATTAGTGGTGAATTTGGGATGTCAAAATTAATGCAAACTAAGATTTCAGGTGAGCCATAGAGTAACTAGGCAACTCATCAGCTGTTTAACCCTTACTCTCATATATACGCCTTTTCACACATTTGCAAACAGAGTAAACCCAGATCAGATGGCTCCAGGGTAGCTCTGTTTGCTTTTGACATGATAAAGATGATATCTGATTCTACAGTTTTTGTCAGAGCAAAAATTCACTTGAAAATTTTACATTACAAAAATTCAGCTAATAAATATCAATGGTTTCATAATTTCTGAACTGGGATAGATAGATAGATTAAAGGATTAAATCATCAGGTTTGGTTTTATTGGGTTTTATGTCGTTTTAACAGTATTTCAGTCATATCACGACGTCCAGCTAATTACAGGTGGAGGAAGACCCCAGAGGTTCTTCTGTGCATGGAACAAGTTGCACTGTTTCGTGCACAAAACATCCAAGTAAAGGGAAGGCTGGAAGGCTTCCTCACTCATCAGGCACTTCAATTTTGAGAAATGCAGCAAAGAGACAACAACTACTTTACTCTAAGTATTTGGACAATAAACATAGGTAAAGTAATAATCCTGACCCAGATCCACTGGCTCCTGGAGGGACTTTTGATCTGGATCTTCACTATATGTTACTATGTCAACCATTGAATCTAATTTTAAAGTTATCCAAATGGTACCAAATTGAAATATTCAGCTTTACAAACAAGAGCAGAGGGAAAATTGGGTGTTGGAATACTTAGGGTAATTAGGGTGGAGTGCATAGATACAATTAATTCTTCCCTTTTTCAATCTTCCTGTCTGGTATCAACCAATAGATTACCACTGACACATCACACTGACTGCCATGGGAACATATTTGTAATCACTATTTCAACAACTCCCTGCACAACAGCAGCAACATCCTGATAACTTTAACCCTTTCCTTCATATTGACGCCTTTTGATGCCTCTATAAAAGTCAATTGTTGAAACCATTGTGATAAATAGAGCATTTGCTCCATAGGAGCAAATGCTCTATTTATCACAATGGTTTCAAAACTACAAGATTCTAAAAACTTTCCTTTTCTCTATCAAATGCTCCTTTTCGGTTGATTTAATCAAAGAGGTTGGGTCTAAAAATAACCTATACGGGAATGGGTAAAGTGTAAACCTTACACAAGCAATTTAGATCCAGATCAGATGCCAAACTACTACACATATAAACTGCTTTCCACTGTATTAAAGTGTTCTTTTGAAAAGAAAAGGAATGAAAAGAAATCAATTAATTTCAGCCAATATTTACCAAATGTGTTAAAAGATTAATCTACAATGGTATCTTAAAACCCTTTTCCTGTTGAATATTCATGTAAGAAATAATGACACCATGAATACTTTTAAGTTGATATTTTATCATGAGATTTTTTTGGTATTGGAAGGAAGTGTATTGTCATATCTATTACAATTTCATAAGCAAACAGAGCAGATCCTGATCAGACGGCTCCTGTAGAATCTGGATCTACTCTGTTTGCAAATGCATGAAAAAGTGTTTATATGAAGGAAAGCCTGGCTGGAAAGGGTTAAAGTGGAATGATCCATTACTGTTCAACAATCCAGTCCATTCAATGTGAAAGGGTATAATTCAAAAGGGGATATTGAAAGACAAACTGTGCAGAACCTGATAAGTGGTGAAGTGTGTTTTTCTAGAAGCCCTCTGATCTGGGCCTACAATACAGTAAAACCCCTCCAAACTGGAATTCTAGTAGAGAAGAATTTAGATACTTTTAGGCAGGTGGCTGCTAAATGCAAGATGAAAGTCATGCAAAAAGCTCCTAGAAGAGCTTTTTTGCATGACTTTCATCCTGCATTAAGCTGCCACCTGTCTCTAATACCGATATTTATATTAAATGTAATGTCCAGTTTAGAGGGGTTTTACTGTATCTGCAAAAGCCAGTACACCAATTTGCTGCATTCAAAGGGTTAACTATAGCTCTGAATTGCTAGCTCATTGTCCTGTAGCAATTTACCATGTTGTACAAACAAACACTTGAACATTTTCAATGCAATCAGTTCAATACAAATGCAATGCAGAGTGATTTAACCATTTACTTTTTCAAACAGAGCAGACCAAGGGTCTGCTCTGTTTACTTATGGAAATACAGGTCTGTTTTGAAAGGTAAGGTTTATAGCCATCTGCTTCAATTCTAAAAGTATGGTTTTCTTTTAAAATCCAGTGTCAGAGTGACAAAACGATTTGGATCCTGATTAGATGCCGAGTTACTTGCATCTGAAAACTGTGTTCAAATGTTATCACAAAGTTGCCTGTAGAAAGCTGAAGTCTTTAACCCTTTCCTCTATAGATACGCCTTTCTACCCCTCTATAAAAGTCACTTTATGAAACCATTGTGATAAATAGTGCATTTGCTCCTATAGGAGCAAATAATCTATTTATCACAATGGTTTCAAACTACAAAATTCTAACATTTTCCTTTTCTCTAGTTAATGCTCCTTTTTGGTAGATTTATTCAGTGGTTGGATTTAAAAATAGCCTATGAGGGAATGGGTTAATTGGTGAAAAAAAGAATACAAAAGCATACAATTCATTTAGTTTGCTTTCAATCCTTTGAATGTTGGATTTTAAACACGAATATTTGCCTACAGCAGAGTCCATACTGTATGAAAGGGTATAATTTGTGAGAGGATTTGGAATGACAAACAGTAGAGGTCTCTGATCAGACGGCACCTCTAGGAGTCTTCTGATCTGGGTCTACAATGTTTGCAAAGGACAGTACACTAATTTCCCATATTCAGGACATCTATGCAGTATCGCACAAATAAAATAGCTGTAGAAAACCTTAGTGACATTTTATATATACACAAGACTTTTTACTTACTCCGATCCATAGTATGATGGCTTCGTGGCAGACAGCTGAAAAATTTATAAACAATGATTGAGTCTATGATAAATTACTTTAAGTCCAGCATTGCTATACTTAACCCTTTCCTCCATAGGCTATTGTTAGACCCAGCCTCTTTGAAAAAATCTACCGAAAAGGAGCATTAACTAGAGAAAAGGAAAATTTTAGAATTTTGCAGTTTGAAACAATTGCGATTAAAAGAGCATTTGCTCCTATAGGAGCAAATGCTTTATTTATCACAATGGTTTCAAGAAGTGACTATTACAGAGGCGTAGAAATGTAGAGGCATAGCATATCTTTGCCTTTTTATACCTTTGCAAACAGAGTAGACCTAGATCAGATGGCTCCTATAGTAGCCGTCTGATTAGGGTATGCTCTGTTTTTGATTTAATATACATTTGATTCTCCAGTTTCTGTCAAAGTAAAACATTATTTTGTTCATAGTGCCATTATGATTATAAGCAAATTGATATTCATGATGTCATTATTTCTTGCCTGAATATTCATGGATCAAAGGGTTAATATTCATGATTTCATTATTTCTAACTAGTATATTCATCAGGTACACAGTAAGACAGAGTAATATCATGCAACTTTTTATCAGTTGAGGAAAACCCTGTTGGTATATATACAGTAAAACCTTCTTACAGCAACAACTTAATGAGTTTACATGGAAGTTATAAAAAGCAGGTGAAAAGTAATGAAGAGAGCTCTTATGGGAGTACTGCATACAGTACCTTTCATCCTGCATTAAGCTACCATTTACATTATTACCCAGAATTAGACCTTATTTCGATGGTTGTTTTAAAGAGGTTCTACTGTCACACATATATTTCAAATTGCCAGAGATTTGATGCTCTGAAGTATTATTTATATAAGTGAAACCCTTCCAAACCAGAATTCTAGAAGAGAGGAATTTAGATACTTTAAGCCAGGTGGCTGTTTAATGCAGGGTGAAAGTCATTCAGAAAGCTCTTAGAGGAGCTTTCTGCATGACTTTCACCCTGCATTAAGCTGCCACCTGCTTCAAATACCGATATTTATATTAAACCCGGTTTAGAGGAGTTATACTGTATCTTGTAACTGAAGATGAGAGAAAATTCAATACAGATCCACTGATCCATCCTGTGGGGTGGGTGCTGGGTGGGGAGGCGGCCAGGCCTTTAACAACTGATTTACTTACATCTCTGTGGCAGACCATTTTGTTTGGTTTTGGTGCCTCGTTTTGCAACTGATATACTGAAAGAAGACAGAAGTATGTACATGTAATGGAAAGTTAACCTTTCACCTCATAAATATTTATACAAGAATTCATGACTTTACGAATATCTATTAACCCTTTCCTTCATATAAATGCCTTTGCATGCATGTGCAAACAGCAGGATCCATCTATATAACAGCAGGATACATCTATATAAAATCATAAGCAAACAGAGCAGACCATGATCAGAGCAGAACATGATCAAACATCTGATACAGGCCTACTCTGTTTGAAAAGGCATGAAAAGGTGATTATATGAGGGAAAGGGATAACTGAATTTTTAGGGGTCATCTGACCTCTGTTATGCCCTGTATGTGTCTCTGTTAGATAAACGGTTAAATAGAAATAAGATAAAATCAGGCCATTTTCCAAACTGACCTAAACCATTGTGAAAAATAAATCTTTTATTAAGATTCATAACAGATATTTATTTTAACACCCTTTGCAAACAGAGTAAAGCCAGATCAGCTGACTGCCATAGGAGCCGTCTGATCAGGGTATATATAGACTATTCTGTCAATTCCGTCATGGCAAAAAATGTCTGTGTTCATATACCATTATAAATATTCAGCTAATTAATATTCATGATTTTGTTAATTTCTTACATGAATATTCATGAGGTAATGGGTTAAACAACATCCATGATGCTACTATATACAGTAAAATCTCTCTAATGCAACCACTTTATGAATGAAAACATGTTTTTTAAAAGCAGGTGGTTGCTTAATGCAAGACGAATGTTATGCCGAAAGCTCCTGGCAGGAGCTTTTGGCATAACATTCATCCTGCATTAAGCTACCACCTGCATTTAAGACCCAAAATTATATCTCTATTTGGTGGTCACATTAGAGGGGTTTTACTGTATCATAAGAACTGATGTGGCTACATCAATGCGTGTAAACATTATTGTTCAGGGTGCTTCATGTACAACTCGTGGCTATGAGGTACTTAACCCTGTCAATGCTGAATACTCAAAGTGGAATGGTCCATCAGCTTCTAACAACAGAATCCATTAAGTGAGAAAGGGGATGATATGCGAGACAATTCTGAATGACAAACAGTGCAGACCCGGATCAGAGGGCTCCTCTAGGACTATGGAGCACTCTGATCTGGATCTACACTGTTTGCAAATGCCAGTACACTTGTTTCCCGAATTTAAAGGGTTAAGAGCGGAAATAAACATACAAGTTTGTTTAGCCTACTTTAACCTTTAGCCTCCTACTGGCCAACCCATGATAGCTTTGAAAACAGATTGGATCCAGAATACATACCAGGTAACATGGCATCTCAGCGGAATCCAACCTATTAGATACCATATTACTTCTTTAAAAAAAAAAAAAACGAAAAATAGAATATTCTAAATTCTGAATTAAAAGATTTTTTCCCTAATGATGAAAATTTGCTCAGCTTATCAAAGGTTAAGCTTTAATTAGGCTATGTATACTAATTAGTGCGATTTTCCTAATTTGATTTTGAGGTACTTTCAAGATATTCATTGATCTGGCCTACTTCAAGATGAGAGGTACAGTCCGCATCTCATCTCAGTAGAACTACAATGCCTTAGAACAGAATGAATCATAACATCTCATCTCAGTAGAACTACAATCATGCCTAATAGAATGAATCATTCATAACTTCATATGCCTTTGCAAACAAAGTAGACCCAGACCAGAGAGCTCATGCAGGAGCTGTCTAATCAGGGTCTACTCCGTTTGCCTATGGAATATTATAGAACTACTATTTTTCCTATCTACATCTGATTTATCCTACACTAATCTGAAAACCAACTAAACTCTGAATGTGCAAACTGTGTAGATCCAGATCAGACAGCTCCTAGAGGAGACCTCTGTTCAAGGACTACACTCATTCAAAATTTTCAAGCAAAGTAAGATTTTCAAGATGGTCTCTGTAGACTCACAGTGCCAATTCATTTTGAATATCTAGCATTCAAAAAGTAAATTCATACATGTACAAATAATAATGGAGAATAGCAAACTGAAAACACTGTGGTCCTACCGTCCTACGTGACATGAGTAACATAAGATTCTACGAAATTCAAGGACTTCAGCATCCTCGATCACTTAATTAGTATCTTGGTCTATTTCTATTCTTAACTCTTAGTCTTTGTACATTAAATACAGAAACGAGAGCGCCAACGCTCGTCTGATTTGGTGCTTGTCCATTAAAAAAATAAAGGGCTCCAAAATTTTGAAATCAAGAATTATGGTTCTTATGCAGCAGATTTCTCGTTAATGAGATCTACCCACCTATGAATTTCATGTTGATACCTCTTATACTTTTTGATTAATCAGTTACATTCAAGTTTTTGCATGCCAACTACGACCCAGTGATCACAATAGCTTGACCTTTCTTTGAAACAGAAGAGCTAAAAATATTCTCAAGCAAATACCAAAAAGGGGTCTAATTGTGAGCCTTACAGCCAGGTGGTAGCTAATGCAAGACAAAATGTATGCAGAAAGCTAGAGCTATCTGCATTAACTCTTTGCACGCTAACCGCGAAACTGTGATAACCTATGCAAACAGTTTGGATCCAGATGAGACGCCGCATAATGCGGCGTCTCATTTGGATCCAAACTGTTTGTCATCTTGATCATATTTTTTGCAAAAAAATGAGAGAAAGTTTATGTTAAGAATTGAAGCAGACGATTATTACTTAGCGTGCAAAGAGTTAATATCTTCCTGCATTAACCCTTTCCCTGTTCAGTATTGATGTAAGAAATAATGACATGAATATTTATTGGCTCAATTTTTATAATGTTATATTAATGTAAACTTTTCTAGAGGTTTTCTTTTTGCTTTGACAAAAACTGTATAATCATATCTATATCCTGTCAAAAGCAAACATAGCAGACCCTGATCAAACAGCTCCTATACGAACCGTCTGATCTGGGACTACTCTGTTTGCAAATGTGTGAAAAGGCATTTATAAGAGGGAAAGGTTAAGCGAGGCAAACTATTTCTAAAGATGCCCATGTTTATTTGTTACTCTACTATGGGATTCCACTGTAATTTATAGTCTGTAAAACTATTGCTACCATTCAGAGTTATTTTTTCTGCCATTTCTCCCAAAAAATGCAATCAGAGTGACACAAGCAGTATGGTTTCTGAGAAGATACCGAGCAAATGAGTGTCTAATCAGGATCAAAACTATTTGTCTTCAATATCCCAAAAGTGGCATTACAGTTCCGTACAAACAGTTAACCCTTTCCCTGTTCTATATTTATTATTTAGTCCAAATTTCAATACCTTCAGAAGTTCAGAATATTCATGGACAAAATAGCTATAATGAAATATGGAAGACGGAACATTGAAGAATTTTAGAAACTAAAGAAACTGATCTTTCAAAATCAATTAGCAAACAGAGTAGGCCCTTATCAGACGGCTCCTATAGTAGTCATCTGATCTGGGTCTACTCTGTTTGCAGATGCGTGAAAAGGCATACCCTTTCAGCGTCCAGTCTGGATCCCAATGGAAAGCAAACGTAACAAATCATCTAGTCTGGATCCAAGCTGTTTATAGACGTTATAACAGTGATCAATAAAGTGCTTAACCCCTTAAATATAGCACACAAGTGTACTGGCATTTGCAAACATAATGCAGCATCATCAAGATCTGAACCGTTTGACCATATGTGTGCAAAGAAAATTTAATATTAAAGAACTGAAGCAGATGACAATTGTTGCAGATGAAAAATTACTTGCCTGCATCTAGATCTAACTGTTTGCAAAGGTAATCATGATTTTGTAGCTAGTCTACAAAGAGTTAATGCAGGGTGAAAGTCATACAAAAAGCTCCCAGACTTTCACACTGCATTAAGCTGCAACCAATCTTAAAGATTGATAGGTAATGATACTTACGATATGTCTTCCATGTCGGCAGGTTCTGGCTGTCTCCACCCTCTGGAATGACAGTAAAATAATCATGACGAGCTGCACGGTGCTTTGATTGTATACGATCGTGGCAAGTCATAGTTCACTCATATAACAAATAATGTTCAAAGAATATTGTATGGTATATAAACGCTATGTCCAAGTCATACGACTGTAATCCTGACAAACTTTCAAGTCAGTTCTCACAGGTCTAGATACAGCCTTCGATCATCGCTTAATTCCTGTCCATTACCAGCTTTGGCACAAATAAAAATCTATGGATACAACACCACTGGGTCTGGAACAGAACAAATATCTGAAGTTGAATATAACATCCAGAATAACCATAGGAATGTGGGAAACGAGTGTACTAGCGACTGTAAACAGTGTAGATCAACAAGAGAGGAAGAGCCCTCCGATCAGGAGCTGTACTGTGTGTCAATCAAATTCTCTAGCAAATTTACTGGTAACCCTTTCCCTCATACAAACATCTTTTCATGCATTTGCAAACAGAGAAGACCCAGATCAGATGGCTCATATAGGAGCCATCTGATCAGGGCCTGCTCTGTTTGCTTATGAAATTATAAATAGATCTGACTCTATTGATAAAAATTCAGGTAATAAATATTCATGATTTCATATTATTTCTAATACATGAATACTGAACAAGGAAAGGGTTAAGCCCTTCATTCTAACTTACTAAGTTGTTTACACTGATAGTCAGTATTCAAAGGGTTAGCCCTTTACCTGTTCAATATTCTTGTATTTAGAAAGCATGGCATCATGAATATTTATCAGCTGATTTTTTTCATAATGTTAGCTTTTCAATGGATTTTTTACTTTGACCAAAACTGTAGAATCCAATCTATAGGATGTCAAAAGCAAACAGGGCAGACCCTGATCAGACAGCTCCTATAAGAGCCATCTAATCTTGGTCTACATGTACTCTGTTTTGCAAATGCATGAAAAGGTGTTTAAATGAGGGAAAGGGTTCACACCTGATCCCGAAGCACTCTTAAAAACCATATTGTGGTCACATTAATCCTTTGAATACAGTACAAGAGTGTAATAGCATTTGCAAACAGTGTAGACTCAGATCAGAGGGCTCCTAGAGGAGCCCTCTGATCAGGTTCTGCACTGTTTGTCAATCAATATAATCTAGCTCATTTAAGCCTTTCATAGTGAATGGACTCTTCAGTTAATGATGGGCCATTCCACTTTGAAATTTCAGTTTTTCAAAGAGTTCAAAGTATATTCAGGTACACCCAAAGTACAGATTACTATGATCTCATAGCTCTTAGCGAGCTCAGCATGACCTGAATGGCATTTGCATAGCTTTTGGATCCAAATAAGATGCAGAGTAACTCAATGTCTCATTAGAATCCAAACTGTTTGACACTCGATCAATTGTTTCTCAAAAGCTTGAACAAATCAGAAGTGAAAATCACACTAAACAGATGCCTAAGATTAAGCAGACATCATTTTTACAGTAAGTAAAGTGATAAAGTGCATAGACAGAAGTCTAGCATCACTGCCTGACAAGGCTCCAGTCATGATTTGAGTTGGAGTGTGCAGTTTTAACACTTTCCCTTTTAAATAATCACTTAACCCTTTACTCAATAAATACGCCTTTCTACCCCTTTGCAAACAGAGAAGACCCAGATCAGACGGCTCCTAAAGGAGCTGTCTGATCATAGTCTGCTCTGTTTGCTTGTGACATAATATAGATGTGATTTTACAGTTTCTGCCATGGCCAAAATTGCCTGTGTCCATGTGCTGTTAATACAAATTATTGTAATTACTGCTGAATTTTCAAAGTGGAATGGCCCATCATTTAAACAATAGAATCCATTTACCATTAACCCTTATAAACGCCTTTTCTCGCATTTGCAAACTGACTAGACTCTGCTCTGTTTGCTTTTGACATGATATACAGTAAAACCTCTCTATAACGGCCACTAAATTACATTAATTATTTTGTTTTCAAGGCTGGTGGCTGCTTAAAGCAAGGTGAAAGTAAAACAGAACGCTCCTATAGGAGCCTTTTTTTTAAATTTCACATTGCTTCAAGCAGCCACCTGCCCTAAATACCAACCAATTAACACAATTAAATGGCCATTATAGAGAGATTTTATTGTAGATCTGATTATACAGTTTTGTCAAAGCAAAATACTCGCTTGGAAAGTTTACAGTATAAAAATTCAGCTAATAAATATTCATGATTTCATTATTTCTTACATGAATATTGAACAGGGAAAGGGTTAAATGGTACAAGACAGGATTATGAATGAAAAACAGTGCAGACTCTGATCACAGGTTATTTCTTGCATTCAAAGTGACAGTGCACTTACACCTTGTAGAAAGATACAAATCTGGCAATGTCGAGTTTCACTTCCTGACAAGCTATTTACCCTTTACCTGTTGAATATTCTTATAAGAAATAATGACATCATGAATATTAATTAGATGAATTTTTGTAATGGCATAAGTACACAAGAATATTAAAATTTTGGTATTGGTAGAAACTGTAGTCATTTCCATTATAATGTCATTAAGCAAACAGCAGACAATGCCCAGACAGCTCCAACAGAAGCTGTCTGATTTAGGTCTACTCTGTTAGCATTAAGGCATGGAAAGGTATTTATAATTTTTATACGAGGGAAAGGCTCAACAATAGAATCAATTTAGCATGAAAAGGGTATAGTTAAGATCGGATTTTGAATGACAAACAGTGCAGACCCTGATCAGAGGAAATTTCTCCAATTCAAAGTGTTGGTGAAGTTATACTGTTTAGAAAGATACAAATCTAGCAATGTTGACTCTAATTTCACTTCCTCACAAGCTGTTAACCCTTCCCGTTTAATATTCATGTAATAATGATATCATGAATATTTATTTATAGCTGATTTTTTATAATGGCATATGTACATAATTATGTAATTTTGGAATTGGTAGAAACTGTAGAGTCAGACCTAACATAATACCATAAGCAAACAGAGCAGCCACTGAACAGACAGCTCTTACAGGAGCCATCTGATCTGGATCTATGCTGTTTGCCTTGTTAACCTTGCAATAATCAACAGTAACCCCTTAACCCTTCGCATGCTATTCACGTCAATATACCCACCTGTAAATAGTGAAGACTCAGATGAGACAGCTCCTGCAGGAGCTGTCTCATCAGTGTCTGCACTATGTACAAGTTGATTGTGCAACCAGTGCACTCCACAGCAGTGATTGCACAGAGAAATACTTGTACACAGTGAAGATTTATATGTAATTATACAACAGGGCATGGGTAAAGAAGGAGAAATGTATTTTAAAATTCAGCAAGATAAGGGTTAAATGCTGAATACTAAAAGAGCAACGGCAAAAGTTAAACTATAAACCCTTTCCCGGGTCTATACAGTGTATATAGTCGAAATTCCAGCACCTACTGAATATTCATAGACAAAATAGTTATAATGAAATGGGGAAGGTGAAACATTGTAGCCATTTTAGAAATTAAAGGAACAGATCAATCAAATTCCATTAGCAAACAGAGAAGACCCTCATCAGACGGCTCCTACAGGTCCTGGAGCCATCAGATCTGGGTCTACTCTGTTTGCAAATGTGTGAAAAGGCTTTTAATCCATTCACACATATCGACGCCTTTTGACACCACTGTAAAAGTAACTTTTTGAAACCATTCTGATAAATAGAGCATTTTGCTCCATAGGAGAACTCTAAATCCTGACATTCAAAATGACAACTCCAAATTGTGACACAAAAGTGACACAACATGCATATTTTCTCCTGCAATAAACATCAGAGAGTTTTCTTATAAATGTATCTTCATCAAGCTGGGTGCATTTGTTAATAGTACCGTACTGCAAGTCCTGACAAAACAAGTTACAACGCTTTTCTCACAATATTAATTCCCAAAATGAATCATCCACTAAAGCTTTAGCAATAACTATTTCCCATGTATCTTTTTCATTCACAATGTCTGTTAGAATGTCAAATGACATGCAAACTACTCTGAGCCTCTTCTGTACTGTATTTACCACAACCATTTACCCCTACCTCATGTGCTATTTTAAGACCCAACCTCTTTTAACTTGCTAATGGAGTTTCAAAGATCTGTTTCTTTACTTTCTAAAATGACTACAAAGTTCAACCTTCCATATTTTGTTGTGACTAATTTTTTATTGAAATTTGGAATAAACTTTACAGGGAAAGGTTTAATAGATCTACTGAAAAGAAGTTTTTACTACAGAAAAGGAGATTTTTAGAATTGTGTAGAACTGAAACCACTAAAAATAAATGCTCTACCTATCACAATGGTTTAAAAAAAAATGACTGTTCAGAGGCGTCCAAAGGACTCAATATGAGGAAATGCACTAAACAGAGCCAGAGAAAACATGCATATTTCAAATACTGTAATCATTTCTCCACCAAACCCTATGCTGTGACCAGTCTTCAGAACTGTCTCAAGGATTCAATTCTAAAGAAAGGTTACAGTATAGGGTCGGATGGAGAAGTGAAAGGGTGTACAATTTGTGTCTCAGTATTCAGACACATCATCTTCATCCTCTATCAGTTTTCAAAGCTGCTGAATAAGTCAATTCATCACTGTTTTTGGTCCATAGATACGCCTTTCTATGCCTCTGTAATAGTCGCTTCTTGAAACCATTGTGATAAATAGAGCATCTGCTCCATAGGAGCAAATGCTCTATTTATAACAATGGTTTCTATAATAAACCATTACAACATTTTCCCTTTCTCTAGTAAATGCTCCTTTTCGGTAGATTCATTCAGAGAGGTTGGGTCTAAAAATAGCCTATGAGGGAATGGGTTAAATGGACCTAATGGCGTAGCAAAGAGTGTAGACCCTTCTGGACCAGAAGCGGTTGAATCTACACTATTTGCCCAAATCTGGCTGGCCAAATATTTACAGTAATCATGGTAGATTGTCACAATTTCATTAGTAGCTTGTAAACAAGTAAGTTGTTGCAGCTTTTTTTCATTTCCTGTAACCCACTTCACAGCTCCAGTGTTCATCTTCTGAATACGGTTTTTCCTGAATCCTATACACACACTCACACAAAAAACATTTTTATATCCTTCACAACATAAATTTTATACTTTTATGCAAACCAGTGTTCTCATGTCCCAAATGAAGCTGAGCTTTCAACAGTTTGTCAAACTTTCAACAGATTGTCAAACAATCGATATCATACACCTTCCCACTACCATATTATGATACCAATGTTCACATAAAAACGGATATGATAACTAACCCTTTCAACGCTGAACTATCCGAGTGGATTAGTCCATTAGTGTTTAACTATAGAGTCCACTAAGTATGAAGGGCTTAAATTTGCAACAGGATTTTGAACGGCAAACAGTGCAGACCCTGATCAGAGGATTCCTCTAGAAGACATCTGATCAGGGTATACAGTGTTTGTAAATGCAAATGCATGCATGGCCTGCATTCAAAGAGTTAATCACAGGACCACAATTGTGTAAAACTATGTTTAAAGCATGGATTGGGTATTTCCCTACCACTTGTGACCCTTGTAGTCAAATTTCAACAGAGGGGCTTTCCCATCTGCATTCAAGGGCAATTTCTTTCTTTTCATGAAAACCCAGACAGCATAATAGAGTAAACCATGTATATTTACTGAAAAAATAAAATGAGATCAAGCGATTACAATAAAACCTGTTTCTAAAGACCATTTACTGAATACATGTACAGTAAAACATCTCTATAACGGCCACTAAATTGTGTTAATTAGTTGGTATTTAGGGCAGGTGGTTGCTTAAAGCAAGGTGAAAGTTAAACTGTTTTACTTTCACCTTGCTTTAAGTAGCCACCTGCCTTTAACACAAAATATTTTATGTAATTTTGTGGCTGTTATAGAGCGGTTTTACAATACTTGCAAAATATCTTAAAATGTAGGAGGTTGCTAAATGCAGAGCAAAATTAATGTAGAAGTACTTTAGGAGTTTATTGCATTACTTGAATCCTGCATTAAGCTACAATAGGTGCAACTAGTGATATGCACTAATGCACATTCGTAACATTAATCTGAAAACATTGTTATGACCAAAATGGAATAAAATCGAAGACTAAAGGGGGAGCTTTTGACAGATGTACTGTCTTTTTATCACAATGGTAATTCTAAAATTTTCCTTTTCTCTAGTTAAATTGCTCCTTTTCGGTAGATTTATTCAAATTGGTTGGGTCTAAGAATAGCCTACATGTATGAGCGAATGGGCTAAATTTCTTGATTTTTCATGCATTTGATGGTACTATGTGCCATGAAAAATAAAATGCTGAAAAACAATTCAATATCTATCCAAAGTTATCTAGCTTAATAAAATTTGCCTACAGAGCATGCCTCTGGATCCTCCTAGCCACTGTGTGTACTTTCATTTGGATCCAGCTATGCTCATGGCTACCACCTGCCTAAAAGACCCATAATTAGATTATTTTTTGCAGTCTCTTAATCCTTTCCCTGACCCTTGAAAACAGAGAACCCCCAGATCAGAAGGCTGCTGTAGGAGTTGTGATCAGGGTCTACTCTGTTTGCTCATATCCGAACTTTTCTGTGTTCATTATGCCATCATAAAAATTCAGCCATAAATATTCATGATGTAATTATTTCTTACATGAATATCAATGAGGTTAAAGGTTAAGAGAGGTTTTACTGTATGTAAAGCAGGAAGTTCAACTCACTGTGTGGAAACCCTTAATCTGCTAAATAATTAAAATTTGCCTCTCCTTTTCTGAATATTAACAAAGACCTATGTTATCATAGGTCTATGATATTAATTGACAAAAACTTGAATCAAAATGTATCACTAAAGAAAATGATTGCACAAGTGCACTGGCATTTGCAAACAGTGAAGACCCGGACAAGAAGGCTCCTAGAGCAGCCCTCTGGTCAGTCTGTACTGTTCGTAATTCAAATTCCTCTAGTAAATTAAAGTTTTTCATACTGAATAGTTAACTCTTCACTTGCTGAATTTTTAAACATATTTCTCTTTCTTTACCCAAGCCCTGTTGTATAATTACATATATCTTCACTGTGTACAAGTATTTTGCTGTGCAATCACTGCTTTGGAGTGCACTGGTTGCACAATCAACTTGTAAATGGTGCAGACCCTGATGAGACAGCTCCTGCAAAAGCTGTCTCATCTGGGTCTTCACTATTTACAGGTACGTATATTGACGTGAATAGCAAGCGAAGGGTTAAACACTTCACAGGTCATTCCACTTTGAATATTCAGCATTCAAAGGGTTAACAGGATGCTGAAGAACTCTGTGATTCATTAGCATCCAAGCAGTTTGCAAAGATTTTAACCCTTTACTTCATCTGACTTTGTACACCCCTGCAAACAGAGTAGACACAGACTAGATGGCTCCTGTAGAAGCTGTCTGATCAGTGTCTGCACTGTTTGGATATAGAACAAAAGTAGTTTTGATTCTATGGCTTAAATTTCATGCGTTATTATGCCATTTTATAAATAATTAACCCTTTCCCTCATATAAACGTGTTTTCATGCATTTGCAAACAGAGTAGACCCTAGAGGAGCCGTCTGATCAGGGTCTACTCTGTTTGCTAATGGAATTTGAAAGGTCTATTTCTTTACTGTCTAAAATGGTTACAATGATCTACCTTCCTTATTTCATGATAACTAATTTGGCCATGAATATTCAGTAGGTATTGAGATTTGGAATAAACATAGAACAGGGATAGGGTTAAAATTCATGGTGTTAATATTTCTTACATGAGTCTTAAAGGAAAATGATGGAATAAATGTTAACCCTTTACCCCATGAGTACACTTTTTTATGCCTTTGCAAACAGAGTAGACCAGAGCAGACAGCACCTATTTGCTGAGAGATTTATTTGAATCTGGCCATGTCGGGCTGGCCAAACACCAAAAACAGTTTTTAGTGTCTAGTACTGTCTACCATAATTCACATGCTGCATATGCCCATCTCCTTATAAATTTGGTTTTGTATTGATTACGTCAAACCAGTCTGTCACTTTAGCACTTCTCTGTTTGACATGTCTCTTACAGATTACATACTGAAGCTGGCGGCTGAAGAGTTTGTAACGTTACGGGATCGACTCTTATAGTAACTGGTTTATTCTGTTCAAGTGTTTCTTTGCCAATGATTGTGCAACACAAAGTCATTCAAGCGATCAGGTAAATGTTAACTACAAATTACTTGATCATTCGGTGAAATTTTCTCGAGTTTTGCTCAAAACATTAAATAGATTATTAAGAATTGTGTTGTGCTGTCAGATCAGTTTGGTTTAGTAAAAATACAGCGTAAAGAAAAATCAATGGAAGGGAGACAATAAATACATTTTTTCACTTTATATACTGTAAGAGTTGTTTTCCTTGATGCACTCTTGCAAAAAAATAGCTGTCTACTTTAATTGAATATATACATTTTTGCTCGATTTGTTTTCACATCTAAAGTCAGAAAGTAAAACTGTTTGTTCCTAATGAGACTTCAAGGTACACAGCATCTCAACTGCATCCATACTGTTTGCACATTTATCTACAGCTTGCTCTCTGCATATTTCATTGGACCGAGAAATTACTGGAATCAGAGCTAATGACCCAACATCATAATACGGAAAAACCTCTCTATAACAGACACTAATTTGTGTTAATTATTTGGTATTTAGGGCAGGTGGCCGCTTAAAGCAAGGTGAAAGTAAAACAGAACGCTCCAATAGGAGCGTTCTGTTTTACTTTCACCTTGCTTTAAGCAGCCACCTGCCTTTAACACAAAATACTTGATGTAATTTAGTGGCCATTATAGAGAGGTTTTACTGTATGTGATGTCAAATGTGAGTTTTATATTTCTGCGGAAGGATGGGGACCCTTACATGTTCAAATATTTAATATTTTGATGGTTTGTAATACTCTTTGTAAGCTAGCGATGGATTCTCCTGCTGTTAACCCATTCCCTCATAGCCTTAGGCTATTTTTAGATCCAACCACTTTGAATAAATCTACCGAAAAGGAGCATTAACTAGAGAAAAGGTAATTTTTAGAATTTTGTGGTCTGAAACCATTGTGATAAATAGAGCATTTGCTCCTATAGGAGCAAATGCTCTATTTATCACAATAGTATCAATAGGTGATTTTTACAGAGGCGTAGAAAGGGGTATTTATGGAGGAAAGGGTTAATGACCATGCGAATAGTTTGCCCAACAAAATGCGGGGAATTATCTGAGATCCAACCTGTTTGTCACTCAAGCTCAACATCTGCAAAACAAGAGAGTCGTCACGGGTGACAAATGCCCCCAAAGTGTTTGACACCGAAATGCATTTTGGCGGAAAAACAATACAATGTAATGCAGGTGTAACATGAAATTTTGATGCTGTTAAAAATGACACAGGAGTCAGTTCTTAACATTAGAAACAGAACCTTTGACGATTATGATAGCTAAGAAAAGAGCCAAGGGTCAAAACTTAGTTAAAAAGGACCCTAAGTCATACTCAACATTAAAAAGGACCCTGGGTTGATTGTCAACGTTAAAAACAGATCCTGGGTAAATTCTTAACGTTTTAAAAAAAAAGACACAGGGTCAAATTTCAATATTAAAAAAACATACTGTCTTCATTGTTACTGTTAAGTTGATTCTTAACGCTTAAGAAAGACCCTATGTCGATCCTTAACGTTAAAAACATACCCTCAGTCAATTTTAAACGCATGGTCAAAGTTTCATGTAACACTGGCTCTTAGACAGCTGCAACAGAAGTTACCTAATATGGATCTGCATTCTTTGCATAAGCATGTATAGCATCTGATTTAGGTAGTGTTGTAAGCAAGCAATGAAGACCCAGTAGCTCCTACAGGAGCTGTCTGATATGGGTCTATATTGTTATAATGCTGTAATTCATCTGAAAGTTCTGACACTGCAAGTATTTGAACAGCATGGCCTACCCATGTATGAATAGTATTTAGAGCTCTTTATAATGTCTGATTCATGCTAATGTAGTAGCAAACAGTGTAGACCCTGTAGTTTGATTTGGGTCTACACTGTTTGCCTAAGCATACCTGTCCAATACTTACAAATTACAAATTTGGAATCTGAAACTGATAAGGTATAGGAGATATGCTCCGAACAAGCCTTTAGTAAAATCAAGGTCAAAGGTCAAGGGCACATTGACCTGAAAATGGTATGCGACACTCCGCCATCCCAAGATGAACTCACACACCAAATTTGGAATCCGTAGCTGGTAAGGTATAGGAGATATGCTCTGGACAAGCTTTTTGTATCTGGTAAGGTATAGGAGATATGCTCCGGACTGTAAAATTGAGGTCAAAGGTCAAGGTCAAGGTCACAGTGACCTGAAAATGGTACACGACTCACCGCCATCCCAAGATGAACTCACAAACCAAATTTGGAATCCGTAGCTGCTAAGGTATAGGAGAAATGCTTCGGACAAGCTTTGTGTAAAATCGAGGTCAAAGGTCAAGGTCACAGTGACCTGAAAATGGTATGCGACACACCGCCATCCCAAGATAAACTCACACACCAAATTTGGAATCCGTAGCTGGTAAGGTAAAGGAGATATTCTCTAGACAACCTTTTTTGTAAATCGAGGTCGAAGGTCAAGGTCAAGGTCACAGTGACCTGAAAATGGTACGCCACATTCCTCCATCCCAAGATGAACTCACACACCAAATTTGGAATCCGTAACTGGTAAAGTATAGGAGATATACTCCGGACAAGCTTTTTGCAGCTGGTAAGGTATAAGCTTTTTGTAAAATCGAGGTCAAAGGTCAAGGTCACAGTGACCTGAAAATGATACGCGACACTCCATCATCCCAAGATGAACTCACATACCAAATTTTGGATCCATAGCTGGTAAGGTATAGGAGATATGCTCCGGACAAGCTTTTTGTAAAATCGAGGTCAAAGGTCAAGGTCAAGGCGACCTGAAAATGGTACGCGACACTCCGCCATCTCAAGGTGATCTCACACACCAAATTTGGAATCCGTATCTGGTAAGGTATAGGAGATATGCTCTGGACAAGCTTTGTGTAAAATCGAGGTCAACGGTCAAGGTCAAGGTCACAGTGATCTGAAAATGGTATGCGACACTCCTCCATCCCAAGATGAACTCACACACCAAATTTGGAATCCTTAGCTGGTAAGGTATAGTTGATATACTCCGGACAAGCTTTTTGTAGCTGGTAAGGTATAAGCTTTTTTTAAAATCGAGGTCAAAGGTCAAGGTCAAGGTCACAGTGACCTGGAAATGGTATGCGACACTCCGCCATCCCAAGATGAACTCACACACCAAATTTGGAATCTGTAGCTGGTAAGGTAAAGGAGATATGCTCCGGACAAGCTTTTTGTAAAATCGGTCATGGTCAAGGTCACAGTGATCTGAAAATGGTACGCGACACTCCTCCATCCCAAGATGAACTCACACACCAAATTTGGAATCCTTAGCTGGTAAGGTATAGGAGATATACTCCGGACAAGCTTTTTGTAGCTGGTAAGGTATAAGCATTTTTTAAAATCGAGGTCAAAGGTCAAGGTCAAGGTCACAGTGACCTGGAAATGGTACGCGACACTCCGCCATCCCAAGATGAACTCACACACCAAATTTGGAATCTGTAGCTGGTAAGGTAAAGGAGATATGCTCCGGACAAGCTTTTTGTAAAATCGGTCAAAGGTCATGGTCAAGGTCACAGTGATCTGGAAATGGTACGCGACACTCCTCCATCCCAAGATGAACTCACACACCAAATTTGGAATCCTTAGCTGGTAAGGTATAGGAGATATACTCCGGACAAGCTTTTTGTAGCTGGTAAGGTATAAGCTTTTTTTAAAATCGAGGTCAAAGGTCAAGGTCAAGGTCACAGTGACACTCCGCCATCTCAAGATGAACTCACACACCAAATTTGGAATCTGTAGCTGGTAAGGTAAAGGAGATATGCTCCGGACAAGCTTTTTGTAAAATCAAGGTCAAAGGTCAAGGTCAAGGTCACAGTGACATGAAAATGGTATGCGACACTCAGCCATCCCAAGATGGACTCACACACCAAATTTGGTATCCGTAGCTGATGTGACAAAGGAAATATACTCCGGACAAAAGGTACACACACCCACACACACACCCACCCACCCACACACCCACGCACGGTGCGATCACTATATGCCGCCAAAGCCTAGCTTTGGGGGCATAAAAATAAGAAAGGAAATTAAAAGCTTTGAAAATGTCGCTGACCAGAAAAATTACATAGCATGCCAATTACTTAGCATGCCAAGAGATAATTAAATGAACATGTCAATGACAAGTTAACAATTTCCTTCATATTAACGCTTTTTAGGCATTTGCAGAGTAGACCCAGATCAAGACAGCTCCTGTAAGAGCATCTTATCAGGGTCTGCTCTGTTTGCTAATAGAATTTGATAATTCTTTTTCTTTACTGCTTTCTAAAATGGCTATAATGTTCCTCCTTCCAAATTCCATTATAACTATATTGTCCATGAATATTCAGTAGGCATCAAAATGTGGAATGAACATAGAACAGGGAAAGGGTTAAATGGGACATACACACGTAAAATTGTTGTAGGTATTCTATTTTATCAATTTTCTGAGTTTACGATTACATAAATGAACTGTTATGGCAAGTTTGAATCAACAGGCGCTATTTTAATACTATAAATCCTGCAACTTTCTAATACATTCAAACATACCATTGTCAGACCTCAACAAATGTATGCTATGGATGACTGAACAGTTTAAAGAATTTCAGCAGAATTGCTGGCTTTGCTGCTTTGAGCTCTTCCTTAAAGCACCGGTAGCGTCCCTAGGATCAGTAATAAAGTATGAAAAGCAATAACTTGCATAGCTGACGTGCTGAAGAATCTTCTACATGTTCTGTTCATTGTTTTGGAATATGAACTTGCTACCTCATGAATATTCATGTTAGAAATAATGCATGTATGAAATTGAATATCAATTACAATGTAGCAGAGATTTTTAAATGGCATCATGAACAAGGGAAGTTTTGATCATGGCAGAAACTATAAAATAAGATTTTATTTCACTATAAGCAAATAGAGAACACCCTAATCAGATGGCTCCTAAATTTAAAGAAGCTGTCTGATCAGGGTCTACTCCATTTGCAAAAGCATCATAAGCCATCTGTAATCAGGTAGAGGGTTAACCCATTCCTCCATAGGCTATTTTTAGACCCAACCTCTTTGAATAAATCTACCGAAAAGGAGCATTTACTAGACAAAAGGAAAAGAACTGTGTAGTATTGAAGCCATTGTGATAAATAGAGCATTTTCTCCATAGGAGCAAATGCTCTATTTATCACAATGGTTTCAAAACGTGACTTTTACAGAGCCGTAGAAAGGCGGAAAGGGTTAAATGTGCAAGTTCTCTTCAGAATAAAAAGATAATTTCACTCTAATATCAGCCCTGCTACATCCAAACTCACTGTTTGCTGCATGCAGTAGAGAAATCATGAGAAATAAATTTGCCAGTAATTTTTTGCTCTTCTTGGTGAGTAACTCTCGTGCAGTAATGGCATTTCCACCCCTCCAATGAACTTCAGTTCCCACTAGTTCATGTTCATGCAATTTCTGCTTGATTAAGTTACATAACCAATGAATATATATAGGAAACATGGCATGTTTTCATTCATCAAAAAAGTGGCTGCTTCACAAATGGACAATTGCTACATGCTTGGGTTATCAATTTATGCCTTAATTTCATGTAACCCTTTGCTCCATAGAGATACTCTTTGCAAACAGAGTAGATCCAGATCAGACAGCTTCTGTTAGTCTGCCCTGTTTGCTTATGAAATAACATAGATCTATTTATACAGTTTTTTCCATTGTAAAAAAGTCCTACGTTGAACATGAAGCCATTGTAAAAAATCAGTTAACTCTTTTCCTGTTCTAAATTTATTCGTAATTTCAATACCTACTGAATATTTATGGTCAAAAAAGTTATTATGAAATATGGAACATTATAGCCATTTTAAAAAGTAAGGAAACAAATCTTTCTAATTCCAGTAGCAAACAGAGCAGACCCTGATCAGACAGCTCCTATAGGAGCTGTCTGATCTGGGTCTACTCTGTTTGCAAATGAGTGAAAACGTGATCATATGAAAGGGTTAATTAATATATTCATAATCATTATTTCTTACACGAGTATTAATGGAATAAAGGGTTCAAATGGGACATAAGCAAAATGGAATTACGATGGATCCAGATCAGAGGGTTCCTAAAAACAGCCTTCTGATCAGGGCCTACATTGTTTGCTTCACATATTATTTTCCAAATGTCCTATTAGCAAAAGACACCCTAAAAATATGAAAATCAATACAGTAGAACCTCTCTTAACCCTTTCCTCCATAGGCTTTTTTGGACCCACCCTCTTTGAATGAATCTACCAAAAAGGAGCATTTACTAGAGAAAAGGAAACTGTTAAGAATTGTGCAGTATTGAAACCATTGTGATAAATAGAGCATTTGCTCCTATGGAGCAAATGCTCTATTTATCACAATGGTTTCGAGAAGTGACTATTATAGAGGCGTAGAAAGGCGTATTTATGGAGGAAAGAGTTAAGCGACCATTCATTTATTGAACATAGGAGTCTTTAAACAGCAGGTGGTTGCTTAATGCAAGACAAAAGTTACTTTAATGCAGAAAGCTCTAGTGGAGCTTTCTGCATTACTTTTGACTATCATTAAGCTACCATCTGCCATGTAGACCCATAATCAGACCTCTTTTGATGGCCACTTAAGACAGGTTCTACTGTATTCATTCAAAATACATATACATATTGTAATAAAACTCTAGTATTAAACCTTTTCAATGCTCAATGAAGAGTGGAAGAGTCCTTCCTTGTTTATTGGCAGAGTCCATACAGTATAAAAGGGTAAAATTTGTGAGAGGCTTTTGAATGACAAACAGAGGCCTATTAGGAACCCGTTGTTCTGGGTCCACACCGTTTGCAATGGACAGCCAACTCATTTCCCACAATCAAAGGAAATTCGGAAATGTATTGTCAATTTGCCGTGCTGTACGTAAATAATACAGAATCACATTTGCAAACAGAGCAGATCGTGGTCTGAGACATCCTACAGCAGCTGTCTGATCTGGGTCAACTCTGTGTGCAAACATGTTAAAAGGTGGAACTATAAATAAACGGGTAAAACTTTTCAGGATAAAAGTTTCCCTTTCAGAGCATATCAACATAGTTGATAATTATAACATTTACATGTATTATCTATTACACATCTAGAAAGGGCAATTGTCTATAATGAAGGGTCAAAGTTTCAATGAGGGGGATTTTTTCGTAAACTTAATAGAGGGGGTTTTGTTCAGGAAATTTTCCTAATAATACAAGTACGGTGATTTTTTTTTTATTACAGTGTGGGTGTTTATGAGCGAAGATATAATTATATTTTCTGCTTTTTATATCACTGTATCTCCACATTTCCATTCCATTTCCATTTTCAAAATCAGTGTCAGGGACTTAACCATTTACTCAGTAAATACGCCTTTCAATGCCTTTGCAAACAAAGCAAACCCAGATCAGATGGCTCCTATGGGAGCCGTCTGATCAGGGTCTGCTCTGTTTGCTTATGATATAATATGATTGTACAGTGTCTGCCATGGCTAAAATTCCTGTCGATGTGCCTTAATAACAAATTAAACTAATTGATATTCTTGACGTCATTATTTCTTACATTAATATTCATGAAGGAAAGGGTTAACAAATTGTCCTCTAATTTTGTGTCTACACTGTTTGTAAATGACAGCTGACTCGTCTCCCTAGATCACAGGGAATACATGTCTACAATACAGGCACCTCCTGAGCCAGGTATGACTAAGAGAGAGAGAGCGAAAGAGAGCTGATATCATATAGGCAGCATCAGTGCCAACACAATTATCCATCCAACACATGATAAATAGTGCAATCAAACATCTCAAATCATTCTCCCCACCTCCCCCTTCTCCTGATCATACTTCCCCGGACAGCTCATTTGCAGGTTTTTCTACTCATGGGGAACCAGCTAAG
Source organism: Azorinus chamasolen (assembly GCA_963576725.1). NCBI lineage: Eukaryota > Metazoa > Mollusca > Bivalvia > Cardiida > Solecurtidae > Azorinus > Azorinus chamasolen. The sequence continues at coordinate 41,381,835 of OY755248.1, forward strand.
ATCCTATCAGTCGAATCCGTTTCCTAGCTTAATCCTTTCAATAGAGAATTTTCAAAGTGAAATCATGATTTGTCAAAGTGGGAAAAGGTCCAACATTTTTCAATAGTAAACTTTGTTCAGTATAAAATGTTTAATTATAACAGATTTTGAATGACAAACAATGCAGACCCTGATCCCTCTAGGAGGTATACCTCTAATCTATGTTTACAGTGTAGGATTGCAAATGTCAGTTTACTAGTTGTTAACCCTTTGCTCCATGAACATTCATGTAAGAAATAACAAGTCAGTCCAAAGGACAGCTAAATCCCCCACCGCCGCCTAAATTAAGACATTGCATTTGACCTTCAAATGTGACCTTGAGCCAACATGACTGTCACATGCGTTCTGCACATCGGATCAACTTGGTTATCATTTGAGGATAGTTCCAGGGGTATAGGAGATATGGAACGGACACGAAATTGTTACAGATGGACAATTGACCCTTCAAATGTGACATTGACCTTGAGACAGCATGACTGACACATGTGTTCTGCATATCATCTCATTTAGCTAACATTTGACTCAAGTTTTATGAAAATCTTTCAAAGGGTTTAGAAGATATGGAGCGGACACGAAAATGTAATGGAAATTGAAGGTTTAAGCATTTGACCTTTAAATGTGACCTTGACCTTGAACCAACATGACCACCACATGTGTTCTGCACATCGTCTCAACTTGGTTAACATTTGAGGCAAGTTTCATGAAAATCCTTCCAGGCCTATAGGAGATATGGAGCAGACACAAAATTGTTATGGGCAGACAGTTGACTTCAAATGCGACCTCAACCTTGAGTCGACATGACTGCCACATGTGTTTTGCAAATCATCTGAACTTGTTTAATATTTTAGGCAAGTTTCATGACAATCCTTCCAGGGGTATAGGAGATATGGAGAGGACACAAAATTACCCTTGACTATCAAATGTGACCTTGACCTTGAGCCGACATGACTGACACATGTGTTCTGCACATTGTCTCAATTTAGCTAACATTTGACTACAGTTTTATGAAAATCCTTCAAAGGTTTTGAAGATATTGAGCGGACACGAAAATGTAATGGAAATTAAAGGTTAAAATATTTTACCTTCAAATGTGACCTTGACCTTGAACCGACATGAATGCCACATGTGTTCTGCACATAGTCTCAACTTGGTTAATATTTGAGGCAAGTTTCATAAAAGTCCTTGCAGGGGTATAGGAGATAACTATGGAGCAGACACGAAATTGTTACGAACAGGTGGATGGACAGACAGAGGCCATTCCTATAATCCCCTTCCACTCCATGGCGGGGGATTAATGACATCATGGATATTGATTAGATTACTTGTTATAATTGCACATGGACACTAGGGCTGAAATGGGTACAAATTTTCTACCCGGGTACCCGTTCTGTAATTACCCGCGGGTACCCGATAACTCTATAGTATAGACGTATGGTAAGTACGAGGGTTGTCCCAGTAAATCGTGGACTGAGCTTATTGTAGAAAAAGTAACAATCGTATTCACTTTCAATTTTCACGTATATCATATACATGTATTCTGAGTGTACACACAAAATTACAGCAAAATATGTCTAAGTATAACATCTCTGTACACAAAATAAAACTACAAGGTATGCATACGCAGGGCTTTTTCTCTCTTAATTGGGAAGGGGCCTTAGCCTGCTGATTTTGGGAAGAATTATCGCTAAAATTGTTGATTTGGGAAGCAAAAAAGCTGGTGTAAGTTTGGATTTTTGGGAAAACTGCATGATTTTAAAGAAATTTTCAATTGGGAAGGGGCCTTTTACAGGCCTCTGTTATAGAAGGTGAAAAACCCCTGATACGCGGCGCACACTGGCGACGTCGACAACGTCATAGTCATTCAAGTTTGAACGTCATGCGCAGAAACGTTCACTGCTTTTCAAAGTAGCCCCGGTTATGTGTGATATACTTGCAATGCCGCTTTACCCACTTCTATTACACCAACCACTGTCTAATGAACAGTTGAACTATGGAATTGCCTGGATCACATCACCGTCCATCCAGCCTTCACCATGTGTACTAGGATCACCTCTCATACCCATGAGTTCGATACACATCTCTTTCTCCATGAACTTCACAATATTCGCCTTCTTTGCTGGAGGATTGTCATGGTTTTTCCACACCATCGGCATCCGCTCGTCTTCTGACTCGTAATATTGAAACCATTTCTCATCCGTGGTAATACTACGAGACAGAAAGGTGTGCTTTCAATGTTACGAAGAAATGTCCTGTATGCCACAACTCTAACATGTGTTCATTCCTTCGTTAGAATGCTGTCAATCGGTAACCACTGAGCTCTCACATGTGACATATTTAGGTGAGATTTTTAATATTTGTTGAGCAGTCGATGTACTTATCACAGTACACTCGGCAATTAATCATCCCTGTAAACTCGGCAACATCTCTTACCGTCTTGCGTCTGTCACCGTCAATGACGTCGTTAGCAGCCTCGAAGTTACCGTTATCCTTGTAGGTTTTACGGCCATGCTGTACACTATCCACCCATTCATCGCTTAACCTACCATGTCACTTGAACACAAGGCTTCTGGAAACATTACTGCATCTCCCTGTGCTTTTAAGTTTCTTTAATGTGTCTTTCGGCATTGATCCGGTGTGCACACAGAGCTGGATCGCCATTCTGGGCGGTTTCTCCTCCTCCAATGTCGTCATTTTCATAAATTAGACATTCTGACGGATGGCATTCAAAGATGTGCGATTTTCATATAAATAACGTCTGACGTTCGAAATCTTCTGTGATAATGTCATAATGACGTCACATTGAGCAGACGATAAATTGATGCGCTAAATTTTAATGTAGCTGGAAAAATATCATTTTATTGAACGAGCAGATAAGCGTTTCTGATGCATTTTCTGGCCTGCGCCGGCTATACTTACCTCGACTCGATTAATCACGCATGATTATTATATTATGTATTGTATTTTATTATTCATGCAACTATTTTATTGAAATAGAATGGCTGAAGGTATTTGCAGAATATTATGATTATTAAACGTCAGATAAAAAATATATAAGCGCAGTCCACGATTTACTGGGACAACCCTCGTACATACTGTAGTATTCTCCCTTGGTTATTATTGGTTTCTTGAATGAAATATGAATCGTTGCTTGAATTTCGCTGAAAAAAGCAGTAACGTGACGTAAACCTGACTTTTACAGATGTGCCGGGCCATGGAATTGAGAACGTGTTAAAATGAAAGTTTTATTGTTTGTGAAAGCAAAGTGTGTTGTACATAACTGGCGAAAGTGTAGGCTATTCCATCATTCTTCGGTTGCCCCACGACGTAAATCTTGTGTAAATAGATAACTGATTCAAGATCAAGGTAATGTTGGCAGTTTACACCTTACATGCAGACTATATATTGCTCATAAACAAAAGGATGCTTGAATAAATGCTATCTTTAATGTGTTTTTAGCTTTCTTTCTTTCACCCAGTTACGATAACTAACAATTAGATTCTACTTAAGATTTCATATCGGGTAACGGGTAATGATTTTGTACCCGGGTACCCGTCAATTTCTACCTGACCCATGGTTACCCTGGTACTCGTTTCAGCCCTAATGGACACAGGAATTAAAGGTTATGGCAGAAACTGTACAATCAAATTTATATTATATCAAAAGCAGACTCTTATTAAAACAGCTCCTACAGAAGCCGTCTCATCTGGGTCTAATATGTTGGCAAAGGCGTAGAAAGGCATATTTATGGAGTAAAGAGTAATAATAACATCATGTAAGAAATAATGACATGAATATTAATTAGAGAAATTTTCATGACGATAAAACAAAAACCAATTTGGCCTTGGCAACTAGAACTAACACTAAAGGTGATGAATATCCCCACACGGCAGCCTTGATCACAATGGCTCAACTATCCATATTACAAGGATTAGCCCATATTTTTAAATTTCATGGGGAGATAATTCTGCATTGCCTAGCCCTAAACACATGAAAATTGCACCTGGCACATCTACTATTCATGATTATTATGCATACCAAATATACATGACATCAACGACCCATGTTACATCTTGGTAATTATGTATAGCAAGTGTCAATTCAATAAATACCACATTGAAGGAAGATAATTCTGCATTGCCTAGCCCTAAACACATGAGAATTGCGTCTGGCACATCTACTATTAATGATTATTATGCATACCAAATATATATGACATCAACTACCCATATTACATCATGGTAATTATGTATAGCAAGTGTCAATTCAATAAATACCAAATTGAAGGAGTTAAGTAACATCAACTACCCATGTTCAGATACTGACGGACTAACCAACCAGCTGACCTCTGGACAGGGTGATTCCAGTATACCCCCTCAAACTGTTTGAGGGGGGTATGAATAACTTGTCAATCAACATTGTACATCAAACAGTATCTGACTCAATAATTTCAAAGCAGGTACCGGTATCCATTTATTGATCACATTCCTAATTAGCGAAAGACACTGATCCTACTCAAAGAGATCAAGAATGATTCGCATCTCAGAGACAGTGTCAAGTAAATCATTCTTTTCTGTTCAATAAGACAATCTTCATCAGACTGAAAGGAGCTGCCGCTGTTGAAAGATATCATCTACTCTTTAACCCTTTACCTGATAAAAATTCATGTTTGTTTGTTTCAGGTTTTTAGTTTTACATCGCTTTAACACTATTTCAGTCATATCATACATCCAGCTAATTAATGGTGGAGGAAGACCCCAGAGCATTTTTCTTCACATGGAATAAATTGTACAGAAGAACTTCTTGGGTTACTAAGAACCTTCGATCAGCCACAAGCTTGCCTGAAGGCTTCTCCAAATGCCAAGACTGGGATTCTAACCACAGTGGTGAGGAGCTAAGTGACCATAACCACCTGACCATGGAGGCCCCTAAATATTCATACAAAAAACAATGACATCATGAATATTCATAAGCTAATTTTTTTGTTTGTTATATGAAAATAAGACTTTTTTGACATGACTAAAACTATAGATTGAGACCTATACAATTCCATCAGCAAATTAACAGAGTAGAACCTGGTGATCTGGGTCTACTCTTTTTGCAAAGGCATGAAAAGGTTTACATGAAGGAAAGGGTAAAATACATTCTCACGAGTCCAGAAATATGTACAAAATTTAACCCTTTGAAGTGGGTAAACGTGTGTACTAAACGTGTGTACTGGTATTTGCAAACAGTGTAGACTCAGATTAGAGGACTCCTAGAGGAACTCTCTGTTCTGCATTGTCTGCAATCAAAATCCACTAATAAATGTAAGCCTTTAACACTGAATGCTCTCTAATTGCAATTCGTCATTCCACTTTAAATATTCAGCATTCAAAGTGTAACTGTAACCCCTACATGTATAACTGTTACCCTGCCATACAGTTGTATATATATCAAGTTGAGTTAAGATAATAGTTTGACAGACATTTGCCAAGCAGTGACATTAATGTCCTCCCTTTGACTAACTCCTATACATATGTTTATAGCTCGCCTATGATTCCAAGAAAAATGTCTAGGTATATGTTGAGGGCATTGATCATAAACTGACATTTTGTCATAGTTTCGCCTTTAGTACAGATATCCCAAACAAACTTCAAACAGTCACAAGGAGTTTAAATTTGTGTACATTTGCCATTTTAAAAAAAATCATGATGTCACTATTTCTTACATGCATATTCAACAGGGAACGTGTAAGACAAAAGAATCTTTCATGATCCTGAGATTTCCAAACAAGTCCCAAAATATAATGTATCAAACAAAAAGGTTACAATCTACAACATCATCACTTAACCCTTACCCTCATATAAACGTGTTTTCACGCATTTGCAAACAGAGTAGACCCAGATCAGACGGCTTCTAGAGGAGCAGTCTGATCAGGGTCTGCTCTGTTTGCTAATAGAATTTGATAGATCTGGTTCTTTAATTTCCAAAATGGCTACAATATCCATCCTTCCTTATTTCATTGTAACTATTCAGTAGGTATTGAAATTTGGAATAAACATAGAACAGGGATAGGGTTAACCCTTTATCTAATGAAGAATTTGGCAAGAAAAATTTGGCATCAGTATTAACCCTTTACTCCATGAATATTCCTGTAATAAATAATGACATCATGAATATTAATACATTTGTACATGTATTAGGTTGATTGCTATAACAGTACATTGACACCGGCCATTTTTGGCCATGGCAGAAAATGCTGAATCATATCCATATTATGTTATAAACAAACAGACCAGACCCCGATCAAGCGGCTCTCCCGTCTGATCTGGGTCTACTCTGTTTGCAAAGTCTTAGAAAAGCATATCTATGGGGTAAAGGGTTAATAAGATTAGAGGAATATCATTTCTTACATGAATATTTATGATGTAATGAGTTAACCCTTAACTCCTTAACTCTTTCCTCCATAAACACACCTTTCTACGCCTCTGTAAAAATCACCTTGTGAAACCATTGTGATAAATAGAGCATTTGCTCCTAGAGAGCAAATCCTCTATTTATCACAATTGTTTCAAACTACAGAATTCTAAAAAAATCTTTTCTCTAGTTAATGCTCCTTTTTGGTGGATTTATTCAAAGTGGTTGGATCTAAAAATAGCCTATAAGGGAATGGGTTAAATACGCCTTGGCAAACAGAGTAGACCCTGTCCATATGCCTGAATATAAAAATTAATCTGATTAATATTGAATTTCATGATGGCATAATTTCTTACATGAATATTCATGATGTCAAGGGTTAACAGTAGAGTTCATGAAAGGGTTGAACTTTGCTGAAATGTTGTTATTTTTATTTTTAAAACAGAGCAGACAGTGATCAGAGGGCTAGGTCCTCTCTAATCTGGGTCTTCACTGTTTGAAAATTCCAGGTAACTGTGCTCCTTTACTGAAAGGGTTAATATCAGAATCCAAACTGATTGGAACAAAGTAAAACTTGTACATAAAATACTGATCAACGTTGGGAGCTTTTTTCAAATTGTTTAGGTTTAATGAATGTTTCTATAGGCTAAGCAGATTATAATTTATCCTCAGCTAAGTCCTTAACCATATCCTGTTCTAAAAATGATGTTTGCCTAACCCTTGCCTTCATATAAACACCTTTTCACACCTTTGCAAACAGAGTAGACCATGATCAGATGACTCTTCTGTTTGCATATGAAACTAGAACTGTAAGCCACAGGCTAACGAATACCCCCCACCTGGCTGCTTGTCAGAACACCTATCATCAATCGTTGAACATATGTACATACAGAAACATGAAGAGATTTATGAAACCCAATTTATGTTATAAAAATGACAAGATGTTCAGCAATAAAGAAAAATGTAATATTCAATCCAAGATCAATCACAAACATAAATAAAGCAACTTTTACCAAATATTGTCAAGTCCAAAAAGGGAGATAAGTCTGTTGTTAAAATTCAAAGAAGTGTTATGGCTGCTGCCAGACAATGTCATCAAATAAGTTCAAGCAGCTTTGTTTATTTTTGTGAAGTGTCAACTCCAAAGTTCTAAACAAATAGGTACCTTTTCAGAAAAACCTTAAGTTCAAGCACCATAACTCTGGGAAAAATTATTCAACCAGACCGATATTCAAACTTAAGCTGCAACTCATCTAGATTTTGATTTATGTCAAATATAAAGTTAATATCTCCAAGCGTTTCCAAAGAAACACCGGAAAATTGAAAAATTGATAAAAAAAATTAAGTTCAAGGGCCATAACTCTGGCAAAAATTATTCAACCAGACTGAGATTGGGAATGAGGCTATAAATCATCTATATTTAGCTTTATGCCAAAAATAAAGTTAAAATCTCCAACCACTTCCAAAAATGTCTGGAAAATTCAAAATTTGAAGAAAAAAATTGAAGTTCAAGGGCAATAACTCTGGAAATAATTATTCAACCGGACTGAGATTGGAACATAAGCTGTAACTTATCCAGATTTAGCTTTGTACTAAATATAGAGTTGATATCTCCAGTCACTTCCATTAAAAGTCCAGAAAACCGAAAAACATTGGTAGGTGACTAAAAGGGGGAGATAACTCCTGAAGTAATGGTCCGATCATAATGAAAATATGCGGTGCACAGGTTTATAGGGTCATATTGTTATACATGAAGTTTCAACAAAATTGAAGCAAAACTGTAGAAGAAGAAGGCCGGACAAAATTGTGTCCACGGACGGACAGACGGACACACTAACAAATGGGTAGTTGTGTGACTTTTTCCTTTGATCTTTTCTTGTGGGACTAGTCCCACAAGTAAAACTATTTTTGGCTCTAACTTTGGAATAGAATGATCTGGAAGCTAACCCTAACCCTAACCCTATGTCCCACAACTGGCCAGGTTAATGTCACAAGAAATGGCCAGGTTAATGTCACAAGAGATGGCCAGGTTAATGATTTTACTTGTGCGACTAGTTAGAAAAAGTCACACAACTACCCATTGGTGAGTGCGGACGGACAGACGGACGGACAGACGGACAACCTGATTCCAGTATACCCCCCCCCCCCCCCAACTTCATTGTGGGGAGTATAATTATTCTACAATTTCTATCAATGCCAAACAAATACTTATTGTATATTGTATATATGCTATAATAAAATTCGGGTTATAAATATTCATGATGTATATATTTCTTACAAGGATATTTTTGCACTTGATGTCTCATCTGGATCCAAACTTATTGAGAAGGTAATAATACAAAGTGATCCACACTGCCAGAGAAAACATTTCTAAATGATGTTAATAATTGAAAATTAACAGTATACAGTAAAACCCCTCTAAACCGGAATTCTAGTAGACAAGAATTTAGCTACTTTTAAGCAGGTGGCTGCTTAATGCACGGTGAAAGTCATGCAGAAAGCTCCTACAGGAGCTTTCTGCATGACTTTCACCCTGCATTAGGCTGCCACCTGTTTCCAAGACCGACATTTATGCTAATTTTAACGTCCGGTTTAGAGGGGTTTTACTGTATACAGAACATGACAGGACAATAGTTAACCCTTTCAATGCGGGACACATATGCAATGTCTTTTACAAACAGTGAAGACCAAGATAAGAGGGATCCTAGCAGATCCCCTTATCAGGATTTGCAGTTTGTCATTCAAAATCCTCTAGCATGCCTTTCATATCTAGTGGACTCTATAGTTAAACACTGACGGACTATTCCACTCTGACAATTCAGTATTGAAAGAGTTAATTTTTGAGACCTGAAATAACAAACAATAAGCTGGACTGACAACTCCTATTTATTCACATTGGAGGCCCATGGTACATGCAAACACAACCAATTATCTCCACATCTAGATGCCTGCTATTTCAATCAGCTTGCTTCTGAATGCTATATAAATTTTGTCTGCAAAAGGATCAGTAAATTCTTTTTCAATACAATATCTAAAACATGTTCAGACTGTGCCACAATGCAGAAGGTGCATCATCTGCATCTTAACCCTTTCCCTGTTCAATATTCATGTAAGAAATATTGACATCATGCATATTTATTAGCTGAACTACGTGTATTATAATGTAAACTTTTCAAGGAATTTGTTAGCTTTGACTGTAATACCAGATCTATATAATGCCAAAAGCAAACAGAGCAGACCCTGATCAGATGGCTCCTATAGGAGCTGTCTGATCTGGGTCTACTCTGTTTGCAAATGCACGAACAGGCGTTTATACGAAGGAAAGGGTTAAACAGTTTTCAGATGTTATTTTGAGCTCCCCCCATGGCATGCTAAGACTTAACTCTTTGCACGTTAGCGGTGAAACTGTGATTACCTATGCAAACAGTTTGGATCCAGATGAGACGCCGCATAATGCAGCGTCTCATCAGGATCCAAACTGTTTGTCATCTTGACCATGTTTTTGAAAAAAAATGAGAGAAAGTTTATTTTAAGTTGAAGCAGATGACAATTGTTGCAGATGTAAAATTACTTAGCGTGCAAAGAGTTAAGTGTTAATATCAACACAATGTGCTCCCATTAAATTTTTGCATGCAAAATAATTGTAATCTGCAAGACATGTCCTCTGCTGCAGTGCTGAAAGTTTATTTTTCTTATATTTCTCATCATTTTTCTTATATTTCTCATCAAAAATGCAGTCTGTGTCAAATAGTTTGGATCCTGATGAGATGCCGAGATACTTAGTATCTCATCTGGATCCAAACTATTTGCACAGGTTATCAAAATGTTGCAGCTAAAGTGCAAAGATCTGCAACATGCAGCTCTATAATATTGCACCCTTTATATGCTAAGACATTAAAACCTTTACTCCATGAATATTCATGTAAGAAATAATGAAATCATGAATATTAATTAGACTGAAAAAACAGCACATGGACACTAGAATGTTTGGCAACAAAGCAGCGACTGTAGAATCATATCTATATTATCTCATAAGCAAACAGAGCAGACCCTGATCAGATGACTCCCACAGGAGCTGTCTGATCTGGGTCTACTCTGTTTGCAAAAGCATAAAAAGGTGTATTAATGGAGATAAGTGTTAATTGACTGACATTACCCTTTCAACACTGAATTGTCAAATGGACTGTTCCAAAATTCAAAACAGGTCAAGCTTACCATGAATATTCAGGGATTTGTTTTTAAAGAAAGGCGTAATATAACAAACAGTGAAGACCCTAATGAGAGGACTCCTCAAGAAGCCCTCTCATCTGGGTCTACACTGTTTGGTTATGACATTAGTGACTCGTTTCTTACACTGAAAGATTTAAATATATCAAACCGGGTTTTCCTTCACTATTAACTAGTGATTTCTAAGTTCAAAGGGGCGTAACTCCCAGAAAAATTGCAGAAGGAAAAATCCCTGACAATATGCACAGCTACATATTGTGTTCTTGCTACATACAAGGTTTCGTGAAAATCTGTTGAGCAGTTTCAGAGGAGTTGCACTTACAAGGGTTGGGTCAAAAGACCTAGTGATTTCTAAGTTCAAAGGGGCATAACTCCCAGAAAAATTGCAGAAGGAAAACTCCCCAACAATATGCAAATCTTCATATTGCGTCCTTGGTACATGCAAGGTTTTATGAAATTCTGTTGAACAGTTTGAGAGGAGTTGCGCTTACAAGATTGGCAGCAACCCGTCCGTCCACCTGCCCGACCGCATGCCCGCCGTACATCACCATTTCAATAACCAGATTTTCTTAGGAAAACCTGGTTAACAAGAGTACCGCATACGGTACATAATACGCCCACTTGCAAACTTTCTCTGATTCAACATGCCTTATAAGTGTTGACATTTTATAATCTGTGCTTCAGATCTTGATTTCCATATTAAGGTGATACTATTTTTTTTAAAAAAATGAAGTGAATATCTTATTAAATAAAAAAGTTACAGCTAATCCTCATTTTTGCAGATTTTTGTAAAGTGCAACGGCCATAACTCTGTAAAGACAAACTGAATGAACCTCAAAATAAACTCAGCTTCAAATTTTGTTGCTTAAAACATTTGTGTTAAGTTTCATTTATATCATTTTAATAGTTTTCCCAGAAAACAACAGACAAACTAAAAGTTGACCGACAAACAAAGCAACAAACACACAAAGTTCAAGGACCATAACTTTAGAATAAAATGACATATCAAAAACCCCGCAATATATGTGAAAATTCACATTAAGGTTTAACCATATAAAAAAATTGAAGTAAATATCATTTCAAATGAAAATGTTATGGCCATCCTCATATTTGCATAGATTTGCATTATTTTTTTAAGTGCAAGGGCCATAACTCCGAAACAACAAATCAAATGATCCTCAGAATCAACTTAGCTTCAGGTCTTGATGCATTAAACATGTGTATGAAGTTTCATTAATATCTGTCAAACAGTTTTGCCAGAAAACAGCAGACAAACTATATGCATATATTTGCATTATTTTTTAAGTAAAAAGGCCATAACTCCGAAACGAAAAATCAAATAAACCTCAAAATCGACTCAGCATCAGATCTTGATGCATTAAACATTTTTGTGAAGTTTCATTAATATCTCTCAAATAGTTTTCCCAGAAAACAGCAGACAAACTATTTGCATGTATTTGCATTATTTTTTAAGGACAAGGGCCATAACTCTGAAACAACAAATCAAATGATCCTCAGAATCAATTCAGTTTCAGATCTTGATGCATTAAACATTTGTGTGAAGTTTCATTAATATCTCTCAAATAGTTTCCCAGAAAACAGCAGACAAACTATTTGCATGTATTTGCATTATTTTTTTAAATACAAGGGCCATAACTCCAAAACGACAAATCAAATGAACCTTAGAATTGACTCAGCTTCAGATCTTGATGCATTAAACATTTGTGTTAAGTTTCATTAATATCTCTCAAATAGTTTTTCCAGAAAACAGCGGACAAACTATTTGCATATTTTTTTAAGAACAAGGGCCATAACTCTGAAATGAAAAATCAAATGAACCTCAGAATCAACTCAGCTTCAGATCTTGATGCATTAAACATTTGTGTGAAGTTTCATTAATATCTGTCAAATAGTTTTCCCAGAAAACAGCGGACAAACTATTTGCATGTATTTGCATTATTTTTTAAGTAAAAGGGCCATAACTCCGAAACAACAAATCAAATGAACCTCAGAATCGACTCAGCTTCAGATCTTGATGCATTTAACATTTGTGTGAAGTTTCATTAATATCTCTCAAATAGTTTTCCAAGAAAACAGCTGACAAACTATTTGCATATTTTTAAGGACAAGGGCCATAACTCTGAAATGAAAAATCAAATGAACCTCAGAATCAACTCAGCTTCAGATCTTGATGCATTAAACATTTGTGTGAAGTTTGATTAATATCTGTCAAATAGTTTTCCCATAAACAGCGGACAAACAAAATGTTGACGGACAAACGAACGAACGAACAAACAAACGAACGAACGAACGAACGAACAGACAGACGGACAGGGCCATGACAATATACGACCACCTTTATTAGGTGGGCGTATAAAAACCTTAAAAGGGTTATTCAATAGCTAGTATAGTCTACACTGCAGACCCTGAACAATGGGGGCCCTGTAAGTGACCCTCCCACCCAGTGTTAGATTTCATTACACAAGTTGCCTGCTGTTTAAGTTTCTATCAACAAAATTCCTCGAACAGATGAGCATTACAAAATGGCCAAAGAAGCAGTGTTGCAATTTACGAATAAACAACACTTGAAGTTTTGCATACAAAAACACTGACAAGCTCAACCTCAATTCGAGAATCCAATCCAATAATAGCCTGCCTTACTGCTGATAACATAACAATCTGCTAAAAAAATGAGAATACATGTTTTTGTTTAATTACCTTTAACCGAAACAGTGTGTAAAACGAGTAACTACAATTTAATTTCCTTTGTAAACACTGTAGACTCAGATGAGAGGGCTCCTAGAGGAGCCCTCTCATCTGAGTCTACACTGTTTGTTATGTTACATTTTTCTTCAATAAATCCCAGTAAGCTTGACCTGTTTGAATGTTGGAATAGTCCATTCGAAAAGTCAGCTTTGAAAGGGTTAAGCATGTGAGAGTAAGAATATGATGAACATTGCAAACACTACAGTTCAGAACCAGATGGTTCACAAACTTACCCAGTGTTGGCAAATAGCAGACAAAATGGCAGAAAATGATTTGAGCTCTGCCAGACATAAAAACAGCTTAGAACCAGTATCCATGCTTATAAAACTTTTTAGTTGAGTCTGAGTTTGTTCTCAAGTTTTTGACCAATCAAAAGCTTGAGAACAAGCTCAGACTCAAGTTAAAAGCTGTATAAGCATGTACCCAGATCAGTCACTACTTTTAACATACAGGGGCTGCTCAGGTTATATACAATTTGTCACATCAGCCAACAAATTATGACACGCTCCGACTGGTGGCAAATGATGCAAAACCTTATCAGATGCTACATGATATAATGTGGCGGCTGATAAGGTTCTTCACTGCTTGCAAAGTCTAAAAGTTGATTCTCAAAAAGCAAGGCTCATTTATTCTTTACCTCATTCAGATGCCTTCCAATGCCTTTCCAAACAGATTTAGACACAGATCAGACGGCTCCTGTCTGAGCTGGATCTGCTCTGCTTGTTTATGAAATAATATAGATCTGATTCTACATGTACACAGTGTATGCTTTGGTAAAAAAAAATCAATTGTTCATAATACATGTACCAGTATAAAATTCAGCTAGTTTTAACTTCATGATGTCATTATTTCTTACATGAATATTTATAAGGTAAAGTGTTCCAACAGATGTTTTGGTATGGCAGCATGTGTGGTAGCCAAACTATCATGCATGTCTGGTTTTGATTACTGCATTATGGTCATAGCCTTTCATCTTAAACTTTTATTAACCCTTCACTTGCTGAATTTTAAAACACATTTCTCCTTCTTTACCCATGTGCTGTTGTATAATTACATATATCTTCACTGTGTACAAGTATTTCGCTGTGCAATCACTGCTGTGGAGTAAACTGGTTGCACAATCAATTTGTTAGTAGTGCAGACTGCAGGAGCTGTCTCATCTGGGTCTTCACTATTTACAGGTAGGTATATTGATGTGAATAGCAAGCGAAGGGTTAAGCATGACCTTACTAGCATTTGCAAAGCGACTTGGCATCTCATCAGAATCAAAGCCATTTGACTACTCCTATCTTGTTTTTTAAAGAGAAATACAAGAAAAACCAACATGTGAAAAGTTGCTATAAGACTGAAATAAATATGTTCTACCGATTCACTCAGCAAGTTAAAAGTTTAACTGTAACAAAAGGAACTGCATGCGGGTGCCAACTCTCCTGTGTTCAATGGTAGCCCTTGGTGAACAAGTTTGTAAAGTTTCATAAATAGTTAAAAAGAAATAGCCAACGTTAAAAAAAGTTTCCAGACAATGACAACGATGATGATGACGATGACGACAATGCAGACGCCGGATTTACAACAATAGCTCACATTTTTTTCTTCGACATCTACAATCCATGGTGTTATTATATATACTAATGAATCCTTAAAAGTGAAATGCTCATAGCAAAAGCTGACAAACCAACCACTTGTCAGCATGGGTCCTATATACACTATAATTGATGAGGGTATAAACAAGAGGACTAGGATGACCCTGTATTGCTCACCTAATCAAAAATTGACCAGGCTGCTGAATTTCGCTGAAAACATATGCTGAAGGTTTTACAAAAGAAGTTTTTCAGCAGATTAAAACTTATATAACTTTGATAGATCACCTATGGATCAATAATGTGACTTTTGATCAAATTCCACTTGGTAGTTTAGGAAAAGATGATGTTAAAGAAATTAATTCTAAGATCTTTTTATTTTATTTGTTATCAAACACATATGAACATAAAGCTATACCAACTAGTATGGAATCAGATCTGAGATAGTCTATAAGTAAACAGAGCAGACCCTGATCAGACAGCTCCTCTAGTATTCTCTGTTTGATAAGGTATCAAAAGGCATCTCTATGGTGTAAAGGGATAAAGAAACTTTTCATTTAAATCTACTTCATAGCACCTATGACATACTTATGCTGGAGGCCAGAACTATTTACATAACTTCAGCATAAAGGGATTATCAAAGGAAGATTCCTGGGAAGTTTGGTCAAAATCCTTTCAATGGGCTAGGAGAGGTTTAAAAAATAATGTTGACAATCATCATGAATGGACAACGCAGGACTGATAGCTCATCCTAGTACAAAGTGCCATTTGAGCTAAATAATAAATGTAAATGTTTATCTGAGTAGACCGTGTCCACTAAGGGTGAGATGAGATGGAGGTTTGGGTGTGTGATTTCTGGAAACATTTACATGTATATATAGTTACATGTACTACATCATATAATACTTTCAGAAATGCAGTTCAGTAGCATTCACTAGACTATGTTTATAGCAATGAAACCCTACAATTGTTGATAAAGCTATGTGAGATATGACATTAACAATGGTTTATTTCAACCCGTAATCTATTGCTGATTAATCCTCGCATGTGCCAAAATATCTGCTCTCGAAAATCATCTGCTTAGATGGTATGAATAGCATTCAGCAATGTGAAACACAGCAATCCAGAAATCACAATTGATCTGGACCAAAACTTAGTAAATGCAAGAGAATTTACATGACAGATACTTCAAGATTTTACATAGCTGTAGATGTAAACTCTACATTTGGCACATTCCCAGTTAACCCTTTCCCTCATGGGCTATTTTTAGGTCCAACCTCTTTTTAATAAATCTACTGAAAAGGAGCATTAACTAGAGAAAGGGAAAAAATTAGAATTTTGTAGTTCTGAAACCATTGTAATATATAGAGCATTTGCTCCTAAGGAGCAAATGCTTTATTTATCACAATGGTTTCAAGAAGTGACTATTACAGAAGCGTAGAAAGGCGTATTTATGGAGGAAAGGGTTAATCAAACTGTTTTCCTGCTCATTCTACTGTATGACCTCACTATAACCACCATTCAAAAAATCAAATTCTGAATTTTTAAGGCAGGTGGTAGCTTAATGCAGGATGAAAAAATTGCAGAAAGCTCCTAGAGGAACTTTCTGCATTACTTCCATTCTGCATTAAGCAGTCTTATTCTTGTAACCCTTTCTCTGTTGAATATTCATGTAAGAAATAATGACATCATGAATATTTATTTGCTGAATGTTTATTATGGCACGATGTATGTATACTGGTTATTTTGGTGTAAGTAGAAACTGTAGTCAGAACTATTATAATTTCATTAGTAAACAGAGTAGATCATGATCAAATAGCTCCTACAGGAACCATCTGATCTTGGTCTACTCTGTTTGCAAAGGCATGAAGTAATGTTTATATTCGGAAAAGGGTTAGAGACATCTATGCTTATTCATTTCATTAAGTGGTAACACTAGAGAGGTTCTGCAGTGCATGCCTTCCACAATCTGTTAATATGCAATGAGAACTTTTCAGGACTTTTAAAACAATGTGTACAAAGATTGCCCAAGTGTTGCTTCTGGATATACATTGTGACACTGAAACATAACACTCTACAATCAATTAATGGCAAGCTGTGTAGACTCTGATCAGATATTAAGCTCTGTTGTCTGATTGTTGAGCACTTATCTTCTGGTGCAGCTCAAATATTTCCTCGGAGGCAAAAATAAGATGCATAAATAAGGCATTACAGTAGAACCCCTCTAATGCGACCACTTAATGAATAAACAGTTAAACATGGCTGTCTTTATAAGCAGGTGGTTGCTTAATGCAGGACGAAAGTTATGCAGAAAGAGCTTTATGCATAACTTCTGTCCTGCATTAGGCTACCACCTGCCTTTGTCACTGTGAATCATGACCCCTTTTGGTGGTTGCATTAGAGGGGTTTTACCGTACTACCAGAATATCTCTTTTATTTCTCCACCAATCTGTAGCTTGTCTCAAAGAGACGATTCTTAACAGGGTTTGGGGGTGAAATGATGATTTTAATACTTGAAATACGTTGCTTATCTACGGCTCTGAATGTAGATAAGGAGTATTGTGATATCAAAATCTCATTTTTCTAAGAAAAACTCCTGCTGATACAGATAATTCAAATGAGAACCAAAAAGGCTGAAAAACAAATTCAAAGACCATACAGTCATGTACATGGTGGTAAGTGTGTGTTTGCAAAGGCCTGAAAACAAATTTTATATCAGGGAAAGGTTAATTTCCAATATCAACACTGCAATAATAAACAGGTAAGCAGGTACAGTAAAACCTCTCTAAACCAGATTTCTAGTAGAGAAGAATTTAGCTACTTTTCGACAGGTGGTTGCTTAATGCAAAGTGAAAGTCATGTAGAAGAGCTTTCTGCATGTCTTTCACCCTGCAATAAGCTGCAACCTGTTTTCAACACCTATATTTATACTGAATTTAATGACTAGTTTAGAGGGGTTTTACTAAAGTTGCTTAATGCACAATGGGAGCTATCTGCATAACTTTCATCTTGAATTAAGCTACCACCTGCCTTGAAGATTCTTTAAAGTGGTTGTTGTTGTGAGATTTAACTGTAGTGTGCAAGTGCTAGTTTTCCCATTTAACCATTTCCTTCATAGACACACTTTTCAACATCTTTGCGAACAGAGTAAACCAGATCAGACGGCTCTTGTAGGAGACATCTGATCAGAGTACCGGTATGCTCTGTTTGCTTATAAAATTATAAAAAAAAACCTGATGCTACAGTTTCTATCATGTACCAAAGATTCCCCTGTATATATGCTATTGTAAAAATTTAGCTCATAAATATTCATGTCATTAGTTTATATATGTATATGAATATTCAATAGGTAAGGGGTTAGCTTGAAAATGATACAGAACAAGTACATCTCAATACAATATACATGTAGTGAAGTACATCTCTATACAATATAGTTATGTTCCCATGAAAAGGCCACAAAATTATAGAACCTGTTCTAAATGGCCATTCATTTATTGATCATAGGAGTCTTAAAATAGCAGATACAGTAAAACCCTGCTAATGTAACCACCTAAAAGAGGTATACTTCTGGCTGCTAGATGCAGGTGGTAGATTAATGCAGGACAAAAGTAATGCAGAAAGCTCCTCTAGGAGCTTTCTGCATTACTTTTGTCCTGCATTAAGCAACCACCTGCTTAAAAAGACACCCATGTTTATTCATTAAGTGGTTGCTTTAGAGGGGTTCTACTGTACTTTTGACCTGCATTAAGCTACCATCTGTCTTACTGACCCATAATTAGATTTTTTATTGCCACTTAAGACAGGTTCTACTGTATATAATAATTATGGTCTCATAAAAAACAAAAAACATATTTTCGCTAGATGAATATATATATCTTATTCATCTTCATGCACTTGCATGTATAACACGTTTTCCCAGAATAAAAAATCTGGATAGTGAGGTTTCAAGATATTTGAAGCTAGGCTTTAATTCACAAGAAGAGGCACATCTAACCGCTCCCTATATGTAGCTTCTCAAAGGCAACTAAACAAACATGTTTGAGAACTTTCTTGAGTTTTGAGTCTTGACAGCATGTTGGTGAGCTCAAGTCCAATCTAAATTAAGACATTACAGTATGCTAAAAGCCAGCAGGGACTGCAGATTCAGCTCCTAGAAGACGGTACCGGTAATCCCTGATGACAGATCCTCTTCTACAAACATGCAGGCTCCAGTCTAATTAGTCATGTAACATTGATTACACCAACGCCAGTGGTATGCGTAAAATTTTGTACAAGAGACAAAGCAGAAATAGTCAAGTTCATCTTTTTAACCCATTCTCCCATAGAGATGACTTGGCACTTTTGCAAACAGAGTAGACTGAGATCAGACAGCTCTTATAGGAGCTGTCTGATCAAGGTCTGCTCCATTTGCTTTTGGGATAATATGAAGTTTCTGTCACAGCAATTGTTTTCCTTGTTAATGTGCATTATAAATTTATAATACTTAAATTCTTCACAATTCTAAATTTTTTTCATGTTTTGTTTCTACGTGTCAAACAGTCTCGTCTGTATCAAAACTGTTTGTATATAGGTAAACAAACAAAGCAGACCCTGATCAGATGGCTCCTACAGGAACTTCAGATCTTGGTCTACTCTATTTGCATAGGTGACAAAAGGCATCTCTATGGAGTAAATGGTTAAGCCTTTCCCTCATACAAACATGTTTTCACACATCTGCAAACAGAGTAGACCCAGATCAGACGGCTCCTAGAGGAGCCGTCTGATCAGGGTCTGCTCTGTTTGCTAATAGAATTTGATAGATCTGTTTCTTTACTTTCTAAACTGCCTACAATGTTCCACCTTCCATATTTCTTTATAACTATTTGGTTAATGAATATTCAGTAGGTATTGAAATTTGGCCTAAATACAGAACAGGGAAAGGATTAAGCATCCTGCAGAAGCCATGTGATCCTGGACTGCCTTTTAGTCCTTTAGCACCAAAGCCAAGAAACAAACCCAAAAGATTTAACTAAGTTGCTCTAGGAGTAAAAGAGGTAAAGGTGGCCTTCAAACTAGTAGGAACAATTAGTTATAAGACATCGGGTGACACATAAGACTCTCCGGAGAGAGCGGGAGGAAATGGGGGCAGGCATAGTTCATTACTGTCATCAAGAATAAAGTAACTGACAGTTGAGATCTATGTCTACAGACATTAAGAATAAAGTAACTTACAGACTAAAAACCTATACACTATTCACAGCAAACTCCATCCATTACAAACATTAACCCGTTCCTTCATATAAATATATTTGCAAACAGTGTAGACCAAGATCAGGCGGTTCCTATAGGAGCCGTCAGATCAGGGTCTGCTCTGTTTGCTAATGGAATTTGATAGATCTGATCATTTACTTTCTATAATGGCTACAATGTTGCACCTTCCATATTTCATTACACCTATTTTGTCTGTGAACATTCACAGTAGGTATTGAAATTTGAAATAAACGTAGAACACGGAAAGGGTTAATTAGGAATTGAGCTAGTTATTTTATATTGTTATGTAAAACAAATGAATACAAAGCAAAGGGTACTTTCATTATTGTAGCAAAGTAACTCAGCAGTGTTTGCGAACAAAAATTACTTGTTGATTCTTCCTTTTTATTTTTTGCAAACGGAGTAGACCCCGATCAGACAGCTTCTATAGGAACTGTATAATCTGTATCTACTCTGCTTGCTCACACGTTACAGATCTGATCTTGTACTGTTAGCCATACCGTACTTTGGGAATAATTGGCCGTGGTTAATAATTGGCCTAATTCGCCACCAGGTGTGAAAGGGCGAAAATTTAACATACCAAAATATATCCGTGACAAACAAATAACATTTTATCGTCGGCGATATGTAACTTCTCTATTGTATACACACATATTAACACCTACCCCAAACACTACCGTAATGCGAGGCATACACCAACAGCGATCATGTGTTTGAGCGTTTATCACTGTTTTCTTGTATACTTAGTGTATATTTAGTGTGTAATTCAATCATTTGCTCACACACGTCGACACACCACAGAAGTACAATGACGAACCAAAACAAATATATTTTATCTTATTTAAACCGAAAGAAAATGATGTTTCATTTTATTCATAATTCTGGTGACAGTGATTGCCATTTGGAGGCATTGTGCAACGAAGAACTTTGACAAAGCGTACTCTGACAAATCAACTTCTAAACGTGGGAAATATAATGTATTGTCACCGGACGTAAGGGCAAAAGTTTGAAAATATGCGACGGAATACGGGACCCCATTTTGTTTGTATAATATAAAACATGTACACAACTCTCGTCTCTCTTTCTTTTATTACTGGTTTTTAAGGCATAGAAAATCAAATTGATTGTTTCTAAGTTTTCTAATTTTATTCAAATAGTTTACATTAATATAGTTTGAACACGTGACTCAGAAACAAACCAAATTATCAGCTTAACTGATATACCGTATACCGGTACTCATCATTTTATCCCTGGAATTAGACATGGCCGGAAACAACATCTCCTAAGTACTCTTTGTATTTCCGTTTTAACAATAAAAACTTGGGAGACTCGAAATTAACCAAAGGTAGAATTATCTTTTCCACGTTCGATTCATACATGTGTTTATTTTTGGCCCCTTTAATCCCGGAATGGCGAAAATTAAACTGACCAAAATAAAACACTGGCATTTTGAGACAAAGTGGCGAAAATATCACGAAGCCAATTATTCCCAAAGTACGGTAGCACATTTCTTATTTTATGTTTTAACACAATAACGAAATTCATTAACTCTTTCTACGCCTCTGTAAAAATCACCTGTTGAAACCATTGTGATAAATAGAGCCTTGGCTCCTATAGGAGCAAATGCTCCATTTATCACAATGGTTTTAAACTACAAAATGCTAAAATTTTCCTTTTCTCTAGTTAATGCTCCTTTTCGGTAGATTTATTAAAAGTGATTGGATCTAAAAATAGCCTATGTGGGAATGGGTTAAATAGTTCATAATGGGAGGAGTCAAGTAAAGAGTTCAAATGCAAGTCTAAGAGAAGGTCAGATTTCTTGAGTATGACTCACAGGATATCCCCTTGTACCAAGAGCCTAGAGCCATTGTTTAAAGCCTTATTGCATCAGTATTTACATAATAGGTAATTGTCATCAGCAACAATTATTGTCTCTTGCAATGCAGAGGCCTAGATAAACTGTTTAAAATATTCATTTTTAAAGAATAGTTCCTTTATCTCAATCAAACCTTATGTTGAAACTGCTCTTTCGTATTTTCTCTTCAAGATAATTCTACAGTCGTCACAACATAAAGTTTGGTGGAGAAATGATGATTTAAGTAATATAAATACACCCCTTGTTATACATGTATGTGGCTCTGCGATGGTAAAGTTAAGTTTTCTTAAGAAATATAGAAAGAGTGACAAACAGTCTGGATCTTGAGGAGATGTCAATTTATCTCCTTTGTATCCAAAGTGTTTTCAGTGGTTATCATCAATTCATTATACCAACATGTAAAATGTGAAGGTATATGTATATGTATATACATTTTGTATATTACTTCTTTTGTTATTTTTTAATTTAGCTTTTTAGATTTATTTGAATAAACAGAGACTAAAAAGTAACTAATTAGCTGCTCTAAAAATATTAACCCTTATCAAACTCATTAAAGAAAACGTCATCTAAAAGTTTGATACATGTATAATGAAACACTTTTTATTTTGATTCTGATTCATTCATGTTTTTGAGGAACTATTGACTGAGTATCAAACAGCTTGTATCTTGGAGAGATATTGAATTACAGTAGAACCCCTCCAATGCGACCACTTAATGAATAAACATACCTGTCTTTATAAGCAGGTGGTTGCTTAATGCAGGACAAAAAGTTATGCAGAAAGCTCCTATAGGAGCTTTCTGCATAACTTTCATCCTGCATTAAGCTACCACCTGCCTCTGCCACTGTGAAATATGCCCCTTTTAGCTGGTCACATTAGAGGGGTTTTATTGTACTCTGCATCTCTTCTAGATCTAAGCTGTTTGTCAATGTCAAGTCAAGTTAGAATGACAAGGGTTAACCCTTTACCTGATGAATATTCATGTAAGAAATAATACCATCATGAATATTAATTAGTTTAATAAAGCATTATGAACACAGGAAGTTTTTCGCCATGGTAAAAAAGTAGAATCAGATCTATATCATTCCATAAGTAAACAGTGCAGACCCTGATCAGTTGCCAACAGGAGCCATCTGATCTGTGTCTACTCTGTTTGTGAAGGTGTCAAAAGGTGTCTCTACCAGGTAAAGGGTGAAAAGAAATTAGCTATATGTACAGTATATGGAAGCAACACCCTTGGTTGACCATTTTACCTTTCTTTTTAGCCACTACCATAACTTTGCAGCTCTCAAGTCCTGGAGAAAATGTTAACAATCATCAATTACTTATCACTCTATGTAGTCACCTTTTGCATATTTTGTCTGTTTCAATTCTCAGACTAACCTTGATCAGAGCTCAATCTGATATTTTGACAAGGGACTAAGTATAATCTCCGTTTTGAAGACAAGAAAATAAAAAGCAATTTCAATGAAAGTAGATTTGCACAACATCATAACAACTTCACACCAATAATACTTGGGTTTAATTATTGAAATACAAAAAATAGCAAATCAATAAAAAAAAAAAAACATTGGCATTAACCTTTACTCTATGCCAGCCTCTGTCCATTATGAATATCAAGTTAAACTCTTTGCTCCATAGATATGTTTTTCAATGCTTTTGCAAAAAGAGTAGACCCAAATCAGATGGCTTCTGCGGGAGTTGTCTGATCCAAAGGTGCCCGACGCATGCTTGGACTCATTCATGGACACCCCCCCCCCCCCCCCCCCCCCCCCAAAAAAAAAAAAAAAAATAAAAATTGTGATCGAAGCATGTTCAACTGGCCTAAAACTATCTATTTGAACCTAAAACCACTCCGAAAAACGAGAAAACATGACCCGGAAAAAAATTCCTATTGGGTCTATATATGTATTGAAAGGTATCTAACTACGACAGATCAGCGGCGGAAAATACAACAGTCATGTTTTTCAAAGTCTTACAGCAAAGCCAATTCAACACTGATTTCAATCAGTTTGGTCTTGATCCGTTCCAAATTCCATATGCTAAGCGGCACAATTAGTGCTTTCCTTAAATAGTGCTCCGTCTTGTCGCTGCAAGACCGCGAGTTTGAAAAAACGCTAGAGCAAAACGATGTGACTCCCGCCAGGATGCATAGATGTATATAGGGGGATCTGTATTCGTTAATCTTTTCAACAAATACAATGTACTTCTAATTAATATGCATGATATCATTACTTCATGGAGTAAAGCATTAATCATGGTAGTAAAATATAAAACAAGAAAATTCATGGCAAACTGTGAAGAATCAATTCTGTAATAAAACCAGATCATGATCAGTGATCTCTTGCAGGAAAGGTCTGATCTAGATCTACTCTATTTGCAAACCTGTGAAGCATGGAGTTCAAGGTTACCCATTCCTTAATATTGTCGATTTTTAATCCCTCTGTAAAAGACACTTGAAAGTAGAGCACTTGCTCCTATGGAGCAAATGCTCTATTTATCACAATGCTTTCAATACTACACATATCTAAAATTTCCTTTTCTCAAGTAAATGCTCCTTTTCGGTAGATTTATTGAAAGAGGTTGAGTCTAAAAATAGCATATACGGTAATGGGTTAACGCAGTATTTACCCCACACAATCAAACACTCAATCTGCTTTCTCCATTGGTCTGTAAATTTGAATCAATCACCTTAAAATTGTGGCGGTAAGACACAGCGATGCCCACCGTGGTGGTGCTTGCCTAGCTGCACGTGAAATTTCTAAGTCATTTGACCTTGGACTTGCGGGCAGCATGGACTGGGTGCGCAATGAAAGTATGGATGGTGTTCAATGTATATATGCAATTCCATGCCAATAGTGATTAGTGAGATATAAGACAATGAAAAACTGTGACAACCAACTGCACATAAATGTGACAACCAACTGCACATAAAATTTCCTAGTCATTTGACCTTAGCCTTGGGCTTGCGGGCAGCATGGATGGGGTGCCAAATGATAACACAGATGGTGATTAATGTGTATGTGAAGTTTCATGTGTATAAGTGTATAAATTACTGACATATAACACTTGAAAAAACTGTGACAACCAACTGCACATAAAAGCGTGACACACGGACAGACAGACAGACGGACATGTGCAAAACATAATGCCCCCTGACTATCATCAACGGGGGCATAAAAAAAGAATGTCAACATGAATATTAATTTTTTACCATGACATGAAATGTAGAATCTATTCTATAAAACACCATAAGGAGGAGGAGCCATCTGATCTGGGTCTACTCTGTTTGCAAAGGTGTCAAAAGTCGTCTAATGGAAGGAAAATGGTTAATGAATATTCACGAAGTGACAATTCAAGCATGACTTTCATTAGGGAAAGGGTTAACCCTTTACTCCATAAATACTTCTTTCTATGCCTTTGCAAACAAAGTAGACCAAGATCAGATGGCTCCTATATTGCTTATGATATAATATAGATCTGATTCTAAGGTTTCGGCAAAGGCCAAAAATACCTGTGTATATAATTCAACTCACTACTATTCATAATGTCATTATTTTTTACCTGAATATTCATGGCGTAAAGGGTTAAAAAATTCATTTTTCTGTAATGAGCTGTTACAATACAGGTGTATATTACTCCATGTGAAGCACACTTACCCATGGAGGTTCTGTGGTACACCATGTTGTAATATCGAGGGCGGGGCACCGGTCTGTCTCGTACTGACATTTTCTTCTCACAACTCCAGTCTATGTATTACAGCATTCTGCAGCAATGTTCTACATGCCTGCCACACCTGTCTCTCTAGCTCTCTCAGACTCTGTATAACAAAGAAGAAAACAAAATAGCAAATGTTAATCACACTTTTATTGTTTGATATTGTTAAACTGTGACAATGAATGAATACAGTAATATTCAGATCTCACAAATCGCAGCGCCCAATATCATTATCAGCCTTAATGTTTTTCTCAATAAATTCGCCTTTCTACACCTCTGTAAAAGTCAAATGTTGAAACCATTGTGATAAATAGAGCATTTGCTCCTATAGGAGCAAATGCTCTATTTATCACAATGGTTTCAAACTACAAAATTCTAAAATTTTCATTTTCCCTTGTTAATGCTCCTTTTCGGTAGATTTATTCAAAGTGGTTGGATCTAAAAAATAGCTTATGGAGGAAAGGGTTAACACTTATCATTCTAAGAGTGCCCTGACTCACATTTGCAAACAGCTTGAATCCGCATGAGATGCCGAGTAACTTGGCGTCTCATCAGGATCTAAGCTGTTTGATACTCGGTCAGCAGTTTCTCAAATTATTGTAAGTAAAAGTTGCAATACATCAAAATTTTGGCAGACATAATTTTTTCAGCACCAGGATTAAACCAATTCTCTGATGAATATTCATGTAAGAAATAATAATTAATGATACTGTGAATATTTATTTGCTGGATTTTTACAATCACCTATATGGACACAGGATTTTTTAATATTGATAGAAACTGTAGATTCAGCATAGCAGGGCCTGATCACCATCAAATGGCTCCTATAGGAGCCATATGATCTGGGTCTACTCTATAAATTAAAAGGCTTGAAAAGTCGTTCATAGAAAGGGAAGGGTTAGGATAGGGGAAAGCTCCCAGATGTGCTTTCTGCATGATTTTCACTTTGCACTAACCCCTTCATGTGGCATTTCCAATTTGCAAACACAGTAGATCCAGATCAGACAGCTCCTGTAGGAGCCATCTGATGAGGGTCTACTCTGTTTGCTTATGGAATTTTATGAATCTGATGTTACAGTTTCCACCTTGGTGAAAAATTCCCTTTCTCATGTTCCATTGTACTGATTCTGTCCATGAATATTAATGAGATGATTTTATCTCGAATAGAATTAATGTTAACCCTTTACCCAATAGCCTGTTTCTAGTTTTGAAGACATATGACCACTTAAAGCAGGTTGAAAGTAAAGCAGAATGCGCCTTAAGGCGCATTCTGCTTTACTTTCAGCCTGCTTTAAGCTACCACCTACTAGGATATAGAAAATATTTATTATGCAATATGTTCATGACTGTATGAATTTGAACTATTTTCTTCAGCGGAGGAATAAATCAAACACGCTAAAAGCCGCTTCTATCAGGTAAAGGGTTAAGCAGCCATCTGTGTATAACTTTATTAAAAGTTCAGATTAATTTTACTGTATTTGAATTTTGATCACTGTCACACTGTATAGCATAATCATTATACAGGGAAATCTATCTACTATGACCAATCAAAAGATATCTTTCTGGGATTTTAATCCTCTGAATGCTGATCAAAATTTCAGGATTTTGACCCTCTGAAAACTGAAATTTGAAAGTGGAATGGTCCATTAGTGTTTAATGATAGAGTCCATTTAGTTACAGAGGGTGTAATTTGTGAGATGGTTTTGAATTACAAACAGTGCTTAACCTAATCAGAAGGCTCCTCTTAGAGCAGTCTGATCTGGCTCCAAACTGTGTGAAAATGGCAGTAGTACTCAGTACACTTGTACTGTTCCCCCCCCCCCCCCCCCCCCCCCCCATTTCAAAATGTTATGACAGGTGGTAGCTTTCTGCACTACATGTACTTTTGTTCTGCATAAATCAGTCACCTGCTTTCAACCCTTTACCTGTTGAATATTCTTGTAAGAAATGATTACATCATAAATATAATTTTTTGGTAATGGCAGAAACTAGAATCATGTCTATTTTTATTCTACAAGCAAACAGAGTAGACCCTGATCAGACAGCTACATGTCAGATCTGAATCTACTGCCTGCACATGCAAAGGCTTGAACAGGTGTTTATATGATGAAGAAGGTTAATAAATGTTGATACCTTTGCAAATAGAGTAAACAGACAGTTCCAGTAAGAATGGTCTGATCAGGGTCTGCCGTGTTTACTTATAAAATGGCCAAACCATCTTGTGTTCATATACATGTACCATTATAAAAATTCATAAACCATTATAAAAATTTAGCTAATAAATATTCATGATGTCATTGTATTTTGCATGAGTATTCATCATGCGAAGGATTAAAGACAAACAATGTCATGCTTAATCTATTACAGTGTTTAGACAAAGTACTAGTTGTTGTCTTTTCTGTGGTTGTTTTAGACAATTGAACTACTCACTAACCCAGGACAAGTAGATTCTTGCACAACAAGGCAGACACAAATTCAAACCACCTGCCAAGCTACATGTCCTGGTATTGTGTTAACCCGTTTCCTGTTCTATTTTTTTTTCTTCCAAATTTCGATACCCAATTGCATATTCCTGGACTAGTTAGTTATAACAAAATACGGAAGGTGGAACATTGTAGTCATTTTCAGAGCAGACCCAGATCAGACGGCTCCTATATATAGGAGCCGTCTGATCTGCATCTACTCTGTTTGCAAATGTGAGAAAAACATGTTTATATGAGGGAAAGGGTTAATATGAATTGCCTTCTTACTTAACCCTTTACTTCATAAATATGCCTTTCTACACCTTTGCAAACAGAGAAGACCCAGATCAGACGGCTTCTGATCTGGGTCTGCTCTGTTTGCTTATGATATAATATAGATATGATTCTACTGTAACTGTCATGGCCAAACAACTGTGCTATTACAACAAATTAATCTGATTAATATTCTTGGCGTCATTATTTCTTACATGAACATTCATGGAGGAAAGGGTTAACCCTTAGAATGTTTAATATTCAAAATGGATCACCCTTAACCTGAAGAATAGCCACGCTAAAATTAATGACTGTATGAATATTAATTAGCTAAATTATTATATTGGCATTATAAACAAGGGATTGTTTATCATGGCAGAAAACTGTAGAATCAGGTCTATATTATTTCATAAGCAGACAGAGCAGTCTCTTTTAGACACATTCTGTTTGCAAATGATAATATTATAAAATGGTAACCAAGGGAATATTCCTACAAAATTATTTCTCATATCCATATAAGGAAAATTAGCACTATCCCTTGAGACCATGTCTTACTAACAGGTCATGATGTCATTATTTCACGGAATTTTCACGGATTAAGGAGTTAACCATTGTGACCTGTTGAAATTTGGAATAAACATAGAAATGGGAAAGGGTTAATGATTTCAGAATTTTCGCTTGTCCTGCATGAATACCTACTTGCATGTGGGCAAGTGGAATTTCCAGTCTTGTAAGTATGGGTCTGATATCAAGTGATTTGGTTCTATTCTGTTTACAATATTTTTTTTATTACAGGAGTCTCTAGACTATCAAGTTAAGGGTTAAATCTATCATGAAATTCCACATTGCTGAGTGATCTTTTATTCAGAAAGGCTAACAGACCCATTCTACTGTTTTTACACAGAGATTCTGGATATATTACTAATAGACTATATTAATCAATATGGGTCTACTCTGTTTGCAAAGATGTGGAAAGGTGTTTATATGAGGGAAAAGGTTACTATGAACAATTATTGGACCAGATCCCAGTTTCTTTCACTCAACCAATAGGTGCATAACAAATAACGTTTTAGTCATTGTCTATGGGGAGTTTGCTTACAACACAAACTGGAATTGTTACAAGCAGTTCTATTTACATGTATAAAGAAAGAAGATTTTGAGAGCTTGGTTTTACATGTATACTTTTAAATTAAAATACCATTCATGGTGGATTTTTTTTATATTGTAACTGGATCAAAGCTGTTTGCAAATGCCAGATAGGATTGATACATTTTAGTAATACTTGTACTTTTGTAAATCTTATTCCGTATAACATACTCTAGATATGACTTTTTAACAACTTCTTATGTATTTTACCGATACTTAATCTTTCGGATTCTAATTTTATAATGTGTATTACTCATGCCTTGAAAACATATCTTTAATTCCACAGGTTGTTATGTTAAACTGTTATAATCTTTGTTATAGAGTCGGTAAATAGCTTATTGTAGCTAATGTTATCTGTTGTACAACCGACTCAAAATAAAGATTCTTGTATCTTGTATCTTGTATGTGATTAGCACGAAAAAGGTTAACAAATCAAAAATTGACTTTCGGTGTAAAATTTGTACTCATTGCAGAAAAAACAATGCAAACTTTTAAAAAAATTGGCAAAAATTGCAATTGTGTGTCCTAGATGCAACACTGCTTTCCAATTTGTTTATACTGTATATCAAACTGCTTAATCCTTTACTATATGAATATGCCATTTGCAAACAGAGTAGACCCAGATCAGGTGATTCCTATAGGACTAAGGAGTCATCGAATTGGATCGGACTTGTTTGTTTATTAAATAATATAGTTTGCTTATGGAATAATAAAGACCTGATTTTACAGTTTCTTCCATGGCAAACAATTTGCTTACTATGCTTCACTTGTTTATGTTATAGCATTAGTGCTGAAACTGTTCCTAGGGGTATCAATTCATGAAAACCCATTGTGATCCATTAACCCTTTACTAAATGAATATTCCTGAAAGAAATGATGACATCATAAATATTCAACAGATTATTTTCTAAAATGCCATATTAAAACATGAAATTTTTGCCAAAATAGAAATTGTAGAATCATATCTACTGTCCATTTCTATTTATTTTGTCACTGAATTTTAGTCGATATTTTTTTCATTTCGAGTCAGACTGACCTTGAATATACTTCATTTGATCGCATTGTTTTTCAGGAACTCCCATGCTAAGTATCCCTCAATATCATGCAGTAACAAGGAATAAAATGCCGAAAATGCATTTTCTACATGCTAATTCGAGCAGCTGTTTCTTTGCAAATGGCCGCCATATGTATGGATCGTGGAGCGTGTCATTTTTCAACAGGGGTGAATTGCATACTGATATGAAATAAATGACGTAATTTCGTGTACGACGTCAATTTTTAATAGCTATAATCACCCCTAGTTAAATTCGGATGTTCCACTCGACGTCAATCGTCCGCCATTTGCAATTTGAAATGGACGTGTTTACAATGGGAAAACATTGTTTTTATGCATGAAATCTTTATTTAAAGATGGATTCATGGGAAACTCGGGCACAGAGTTCCTGAAAAACGATGACACAAGTGGTTTAAATTTGATCTCGATCCGGTAAGAAATGAAAAAAAATCTCGATTCAAATTCAGTGACAAAGTAAATTGAAATGGACAGTATATCATGAGCAGACCCTTATCAGACGGCTCCTATTGGAGCCATCTGAACTGGGTCCACTCTGATTGCAAAGGCGTAGAAAGGCGTATTTATATATAATAGCGTACTATATTTTAAATTTATTACCTTTAATTTAATTTTTGACAAATAATTCAGTAAAAGTTGCTGCATTCTGAAGAAAATTCTGCAAAAGACACACTATCATTTGATTAGTCATCTCTGAATTTTGTGACATGTTTACTGTCAAAGTATTAGACTATTAGTCATTGCAAATAGAATGTTAACAATATTGTACAATTCATCTATCAACTATGCTTGTGTGCAATTCTCATAAAATTAAGTCCAGCTACCTCGAATTGTTAAAAACAGTTTTTCACGAAATTATTTCTAAATTCTACAAAAACCCTACAGAATGTGTCAGAATTCCGAGTATTTTTCTTAAAGAATCACGATTGTTTAGCAACCCACAGTCACTTGAACTTTAAAATAGTAAAACGAAATTCATTCCTATAAATTTAAATTAAATAGATAAAGTGAACTCACCTCAGGTGAATCTATTGTCTTTTTTCTGTCTCTCTGCGAGTTATTAGTCACACAACAGGAAATGCTCCAGCATTGATAAAATCAAATCAATCCCGAATGAAAAAAGGGGAATAATTAACAAAACATTACAGATTATTTCCCCATATATTTTATCATAGGACAATATTGATTATCTCCCTTAACAGACACATGGCAGAATCAGATCTATACAATTTCATAAGCAAACAAAGCAGGCTTTGATCAGACTGGTTTTAATTCTAGAGTTTCTGCCATGGCAAATTCCATTGTTCATTTGTCATAAAAATCCAAGTAATAAATGTTCATGAAGTCAGTATTTAGGCTACATGATTATAAAATTATGATAAAGAGATTAACACACAGGACGACATTTAGTCACATTATCACAACTCAACATTTATTTTTAGCAGCCCGGCCGTTATGAATTTTAATTAACATTTTCTCTATTACAAATGTTGTATATGCATGAATCACTTTATGAATATTCATAATACACTGGAGATCCCAAATGTACGGACAGTGAGGTATGGGAAAAGCTCATTTAGATTTGAGGCCGTCCGGGTGTGGAACAGCCTTCCAAACAACATAAGAACAGTTGATAGATACAAAGACTTCCTAAGACTGATCCGCACCTGGACAGGCCCCAAGTGTAAATGTGCAATGTGCATGCAGACCTGATTGGTCTTTGCTCCATGACATATGCATGGCTTTACAGTGTGTTTTATTTGCTTTCTGCATATGTGCTTCTAGCTTTGCATGTTTTATATATACAAAAGGTATTTTTCTATAATTTCTATTAATTTTATACCTTTGTGATATGAATTTCATAAATGTCCTAAAATGTACTGTAAAAAGTTGTATTGCAGAACTGTGATAAACATACTTTCTTAAATACTTGTATTGTAGAACTGTGATAAACATATTGAAATAATATTTGTTTTTGCAGAACTGTGATACATTAAAACAAACTTTTAATCAAGCTGGCTAACTCAGAGACATATGTATATATATATATGCCGCTTTCTAATCCATCTGTGATATACAAGTATAATAGTTCTGATAGATTACTTACAATTTTTGTGATAACATGTATGATAGACAAAAGTCTGTGATATTGCTCTCTTGTTTTTTAACAGTAGATCAACATAATAAAGTGCTGAGGTTTTACTCAATGGAAAGGGAGAGAACTGCGGTACATTATATGAATTTCAATAACCATGGTTGCCTCCCTTTGCATGGATCTAGTGCTTTTTAGTGCAATTAATGCTAAATTACGCTTTATTCAGTTGTTGTGTGCATGCCCTGCCCCTTTGTGCTTTTTTCCTTGTTTCTTTTTATGATTGCATGACATTGTACATTGTATTTAATTTAATTTGGTTTTTTACATGTTTGTCGGAAAATAGCTCATGAGCTAATGTTATTTGTTATTTATATCCGACGTAAAATAAAATTTCTTGTATCTTGTATCTTGTATCTTGTTGATTCTCCAGGGGTCGAGAAGTGGTTATTACGTAGAAAGGCGTATTTATGGAGGAAAGGGCTATACAATTTTTAACACTTTCCCTCATATAAGTTTCATGCCTTTACAGACAGAATACATCCAGATAAGAGCCTACTCTGTTTGCAGATAATTAGAAGCCGTATGATGAGGGTCTGCTCTGTTTGTCCGTAAATCTATGATATAATATAGATATTATTCAGCAAAAAATTATGTTAAAAGGTGTTTATATGAAGGAAAGAGTTAAATTTATTCAGGAGGCAATTTCCATGGAAATTGTCGGCTTAGACAAAAACAGCAGGATGAGATCAGTATAATTTCATAGGTAAACGGAACTGACAGAAGCTTCCTACAGAAGGTGTGGTCTAATCTTGGTCATTTCTGTTTGCAAAGGTGTGAAAAAGTGTTTACATGAGGAAAAGGGTTAATTTAATTCTTGTATCAAATATACAGATGAAACAAGTCTATTAATCATTTTTAACCCTCTTCTCCGTAAATTCCCGCTATGGACCGGATTTTTAGTTTGCCAAAGTTTGTCAAAAAAACCTAAACAAGAGCTACGTGCGCCGCCAATGCTTATCTGATTTGGTGCTAAAATAAAACTTTTTGATAAAAATAAAGGGCCATAACTTTTGAAATCAAGTGTTATGATTCTTATGTAGGGGCCTTCTCCTCAATGAGATCTACCCACATATGAAGTTTCATGTTGACACATCTTATACTTCTCGAGGAATAAGCTACATTAAAGTTTTTTGCACGACGACAACGAAGCCTACGACGACGCCTACAACTCAGTGATCACAAAAGATCAAAGTTTCTTTGAAACAGACGAGCTAAAATGTCAAATGCGAACAGAGCAGACCCCGATCAGACGGTTCTAATAGCGTACAAATACGTGAAAAGGCGTTTATATGAGCGAAAGAGCTAAAAGGGCGTTCAAATGCATATCTATGATGTACAGATGTTTTTTATGCTAAGTATTTCAATGTCCCTGACTTGATCAAATTAACCTGGCAATCAAATCATAATATACTAGGAGAGTAGTCAACTCTCACAAACACATTTGAGCCAATAAATATTCATAACGTCATTATTTCTTACATGAATATTCATGGGGGAAAGGGGGCTGTTGATATCTGAATTGTAATAACAACCAGAATTGTAATAAAAATTATTATAAAACTGGTTATGATGCGAAAACGTTATTAAAATTGGTGGTCAACCTGAATTGTAATAACAACCTGAAGTGTAATAAAATAATTTTGTGTCTGTATTTGTGTGTTTATTTGAGTATGAATGTGCGCACGTGCTAGTATGTTGATAGTATGTGTATGCGTGTAGTTTGTATGGGAGGGGCGCATGCGTGTGCGCGCATGTGTACATGAATGAAGCAATACATCAGATATTCTAGATGATAGTACAACGACTTAGAAAATTTTATTTAAAAAATGGCTATGATGCGAAAACATTATTACAATTGGTGGTCAACCTGAATTGTAATAACAACCTGAAGTGTAATAAAAATAATTTTGTGTCTGTATTTGTGTGTCTATGTGAGTATGAATGTGCGCACGTACTAGTATGTTGATAGTTTGTGTATGCGTGTAGTTTGTATGGGAGGGGCGCATGCGTGTGCGCGCATGTGTACATGTATGAAGTAAAACATCAGATATTCTAGATGATAGTACAACGACTTTGAAATATTGATTACAAAACTGTTTATGATGCGAAAACATTATTACAATTGGTGGTCAACCTGAATTGTAATAACAACCTGAAGTGTAATAAAATAATTTTGTGACTGTATTTGTGTGTCTATGTGAGTATGAATGCGCGCCTGTGCTAGTATGTTGACAGTATGTGTATGCGTGTAGTTTGTATGGGAGGGGCGCATGCGTGTGCGCGCATGTGTACATGTATGAAGTAAAACATCAGATATTCTAGATGACAGTACAACGACTTAGACATTTTTATTACAAAACTGTTTATGATGCGAAAACATTATTACAATTGGTGGTCAACCTGAATTGTAATAACAACCTGAAGTGTAATAAAATAAGTTTGTGTCTGTATGTGTGTGTCTATGTGAGTATGAATGTGCGCACGTGCTAGTATGTTGATAGTATGTGTATGCGTGTAGTTTGTATGGGAGGGGCGCATGCGTGTGCGCGCATGTGTACATGTATGAAGTAATACACTAGATATTCTAGATGATAGTACAACGACTTAGAAAGTTTTATTACAAAACTGGTTATGATGCGAAAACATTATTACAATCGATGGTCAACCTGAATTGTAATAATAACCTGAATTGTAATTAAATAATTTTGTATTTGTATTTTTCTGTGTATGTATGTGCGGACGTGTTTGTATGTGTATGCGTGTAGGTTGTAGGGGAGGGGCGCAAGCGTGTGTGCACATGTGTATATGTTTGAAGTAGAACATGAGTTATTCTAGATGATAATATAAAGACTTAGAAGTATTTATTTCAAAACGGATATAGCAGCGACAATAGTATTACAATTGTAACAAAATGTTTTGTGTCTGTATATGTGTGTCTGTTGTGTGTGTATGACTGTTGGCTTTTGATGGGGGACTTGTGCGAGTTCGTGTGCGCATGTGTATGTTTAAAGTAGATCTAATACATAAATATTTCTAGATGATAGTAAACAGACTGTATTAGACAAATTAATTACAAATCCAGTCACGTTTCGAAAATATTACTACAAATGGTTGTAAACTTGAATTGATATAACAACTTGAATTGTAATAAAAAAAACTTTTCTTAGTGTGTGTTTTTGTATGGGGGTGACTTTAGCGTATGTCTACATGAATAAACTAACAAACTAATTATTCCAGATGATAGTGTACAGACAGTAGTAGAATACGATTTTTCGATGGTATTGATAAAATGAAGAGGAAATTTGATAGACAATATATCTTATAATACACCCAGAGTTTCTTACAGTTCCGGTTGACTAAGTGATGTAAACGATTTTTGCAGAACTTTTAACGAAATGTATTACAAATCTGGTTAAGATACGAAGATATTTTTACAATTGGTGGCCAACTTGAATTGTAATGATAACAAATTGTGTGCGTGCGTTCGTGCGTGCGTGCGTATGTGCGTGTGTGTGCGTGTGTTTGTATGTGTCTGTGTGTGTCTGTCTGTCTGTCTGTCTGTATGCATGTCTGTCTTCGTATGTGTGTGTGTGTGTGTGTGTATGCGTGCGTGCGTGCGTGCGTGCGTGTGTGTGTGCGCGCGCGCGCGCGCGTGTGCGTGTGTGTGTGTGTGGTTGTTTGGTCCGGAAACATAGTAGAGCGGAATTTTACTACCTTTAGGCAAGTGGCTGTTTAATGCAATGTGAAAGTCATGCAGAAAGCTCCTAGAGGACTTTCTACCTGCTTTAAGCTGCCACCTGTCTCCAAGACCGATATTTATACTAAATTGAAATTCCGGTTTAGAGAGGTTTTACTGTATAGTATGTATAGCATGTATCGACAAACGATAATAAATATTATTATACTTTTGTGCTAAATCCTGGTACAGTAAACCCCCGCTAATGCGACCACCTATAACAGGTTTAATTCTGGGTGCTAGATGCAGGTGGTAGCTGAATGTCCTGCATTAAGCAACCACCTGCTTATACAGACACTCATGTTTATTCATCAAGTAGTCGCATTAGAGGGGTTCTACTTTATATTATTCTCACGCGTACAGGGATACTTAGAACTGCTTAGAACTGCAAACAGAGATGACCCAGACCATAAGTCCCCTGTTTGTCATTTAGAGCTAAGAGATAGAAATGGATTTGTATACAAACGAAAAACCCGTTTGATTTCCCCGACCCTGATTCGCGTATCATGATTTGTTCTTTACCATTCATTTGAATGTTGAAATTTCAAAATGAAACGGTCCATTATTGTGTAATGAGAGACAGTAAAGTCCCTATAAACCAGACGTTAATCGGTCTTAGAGACAGATTACAGCTTCAGGCAGGATGAAAGTAAATGCAGAAAGATCCTCTAAGAGTTTTCTACATGATTTTCACTCTGCAAGTCTACAACTATCTAAATTCTTCTCTACTAGATATTAATATGTGGTGTACAATATATACAGTAAACCCCCTCTTTACGGGGCGTTACATTTACTACAAATATACGTGGCAGTTGCATGCAGGGCTTTAGAAGCTTTCTTATACATTTACTCTGCATTAAGCATCCACCTGCCTAAAAGCATCAAAGATCTTGTCAACTAGGCATATACTGTACAATACCGGTATATACAGTAAAACTTCTCTAAACAGGATGTTATTGTTAAGTACAAATATCTGTCTTTGTGACAGATGGTAGCTTAATGCAGGGTGAAAGAGTCATGCAGAAATCTCCTAGGGGACATTTACCCTGCATTCAGCAGCCACCTACCTATTAGCATCTTAATTCGTCTGTGTTATGTGTGTAATATAAACAATTAAATCCCTTTAAACGCACGTGACGTTTAATGCAGGATGAAGTCAATGCAGAAAGATCCTCTAGCAGTTTTCTGCAAGACTTTCGACCTGCATTAAGCCTCTTCCTATCTTTGTGTATCTACATTCTTCTCGGCTAAGCATGTAGTGTAGAATATACATGTATACAGTAAATCCCCTCTGAACCGGGCGTTAAATTTAGTACAAATACCATTATTTTGGAGCTTTCTTTATGACTTCCAACCTGCATTAAGCAGCCACCTACCTAAAAGTATCTCAATTGTCTCTACAATATACAATGTACACTAAAAACAGTAAAATCTCTCTAAAATGGGCGTGAAATTTAGCAAAACTATCGGTCTTATCGAAAGATTGCAGCTCAATGCAGGGCTTTAGGAACAATCTGCATAACGTTTACCCTGCATTAAGCAACCACCTACCCCAAAATATCTATGCTTCGCTGCTATGCATGTGGTGTACAATATATACAGTGAAACCCCTCTAAACCGGACATTAAGTTTAGTACAAATGTCAGTATTGGGGACAAGTGGCAGCTTAATGCAGAG
Organism: Azorinus chamasolen; assembly: GCA_963576725.1. Lineage (NCBI taxonomy): Eukaryota > Metazoa > Mollusca > Bivalvia > Cardiida > Solecurtidae > Azorinus > Azorinus chamasolen. The sequence continues at coordinate 41,420,206 of OY755248.1, forward strand.
TGAAAGACATCTGATTAAGCTCCTAGAGGAGCTTTCTGCATGATATTCATCCAGCATTAAGTATCAACTTGTCAAAATTATACGGTTTAGAGGGAGTTTAATGCACATATAGCCCATTCAGTATGAAAGGGTAGAATTCGAGAGAGTTTTTTGATTGACAGACAGTGCGGACTCTGGTCAGGGGGCTCCTCTCGGATCACTCTGATCTGGGTTTACACTGTTTGCAAATGCCAGTAGACTCATGTAACAAATTCAAAGGTGTGATTCGCAGAATGTGGTGCATAATTAAATGTTATACGGTATTTAGCAAGATAATTTTTATTATTATTGTTTTTCACACATATTGTTTATCTTCCCACGAGTTTATATCGAATCAGTTAATATGGTGATATGACCGAAGGAAATAATGGTTCATTTCAGGTACATTTCACACGTGATGAAACACGTGATGTTACTTTTTGCAAATATGCGGTACAGCGTATATTGTGGAATGAACTATAGAATATGATGTATATTCTTTTAACCATTTGCTCTAATAATATCCATGTAAGAAACATGAGACACTGTAGAATCGCATCTATAACATAAACAAACAACAGACCCTGGTTAGATCGCACATACAGGAGACGGCTGAACCGGGTCTACTTTGTTCGGAAAGGTGTAGAAATGCGTGTTTATGCAGTAAAGGCTGCAGATATGGTACATACATGCACGCGCTAGAGAGAGAATAGAGGAATAGAGGAAGAGAGAGAGAGAGAGACAGAGAGAGATGGGGAGAGAGGGAGAGAGAGACAGAGACAGAGAGACAGAGACAGACAGACAGACAGAGGCAGAGAGAGAGAGACAGAGAGACAGAGACAGACAGACAGACAGACAGACAGACAGAGAGTGAGACAGAGAGACAGACAGAGAGTCACGGAGTCACAGAGAGGGGAGAGCGAGAGCCACGGATTTTGCTTGTTTGCTTGTATCGGTTTAACATCGCTTTACAGTATTTCAGTCATATTGCGACGTCCAGGTATTTACATAAACATGGCAATTACCATTAATTATGAACATTAATCATTTACTTTATAGTGAGTGAGTGAGTTGGGTTTAACGTCCGACCAACAGTATTTCAGTTATATGCAGACGGCACCCGCATGAGACAAGTTATAGTGCTGCCTCACTGAAATACCCCTGCCGCGGGCACATGGCAAGGGCATTCCACCCAGTCACATTATCCTGACACCGGGCCGACCAGTCCTAGAACTACACCTTTTAATGTCGAGCGCAGACAAGGGAGCTACTAGTACCAACCTTTAACGACTTTTGGTCTGTCGCGGCCGGGGATCGAACCCACGACCTTTATAGTGTTACACGAAACATGTGATTCGATAAGTATGCCAAATAGTATAGATATTCTATAAGCACTTAGAGCAGACTCTGACCAGACGGATCCTACAGTATATCAGTCATCCGATCTGGGTCCTATCGGTTTGAAAATGTGTCAAAAGCTATATCTTTGGAGTACAGGGTTAGTGATAGTACTGTATCATTTCATTCATTCATTCGTTTCATTATCATCACAATTATTTCACATCTTTAACATGGACACTTACATGAACTTTGAATTGATTTTGGTTTTATTATTGTACCATGCATCTCAACAGACGGATCCTATAGGAGCCATCTGAGCTGAGTCTTATCTGTTTGAAAATATGTAACATTTGAAAATGTGTAAAAATTTGAAAATGTGTAAAAATCCATGGTCCATGCTTATAAATTATTTAGTTGAGTCTGAATTCGTTCTCAAAGGTTCAAATCTGACCAATCAAAAGCTTGAGAACTCAAATATGACCAATCAAAAGCTTGAGAACGAACTCAACTAAAAAGCTTTATAAGCATGAGCCCTTATCTATGGAGTAAATGGTCAATGATAGTACTGTATCATTTCATTCATTCATCGTTTCATTATCATCACAATTATATGGACATTACATGGAATTTGATTTGATTTTTTAGAAAAGAAAACTAATCTGATACACTCTTTTGGTGATTTGATATAAGTCTGAGAAGCCTTCAGTTATGCTGAGCAAATGCCAGGACATTGGTCAAAGAATAATCATAATCATACCTGTCTTTATAAGCAGGTGGTTGCTTAATACAGGACGAACGTTAAGCAGAAAGCTCCTATAGGAGCCTTTGTATTATCATTCTCCCTGCATTAAGCTACCACCTGCATATACCACCCAGAAGTGTGTCCATTTTGGTGGTCACATTAGAGGGGTTTTACTGTATCACTGATTTCATTCAACCCAATTTATTTCTTATTTACCCTTTACTTGATGAACAGCAATGTAGCTATGGATATTTTATCATGGCATAATTTCTAATTACATGTATTCAGATAGACAAACGTGGGCAAGTGATGGAGACCCAGAACAAACTGGCCCGGAATACCTTTTATCAAGGTCCACATTATTTGATAGTACAACAGCACACCTTTAAACGGGACGTTCAATTTAGTATAAATATCTGTATTGAATATACAGTAAACTCCTCTAAACCGGACGCTCAATTTAGTATAAATATCGGTCTTGGTGACATGTGGCAGCTTAATGCAGGGTGAAAGTCATGCAGAAAGTTCCCCTAGGAGCTTTCTGCATGACTTTCACCCTGCATTAAGCAGGCACCTACCTAAAAGTATCTAAATTATTTTCTTTCAGAATTCCGTTTTAAGGAGGTTTTACTGGATATGAATACATGGATATTGACTATGGCAAAAACTGTAGAATGACTTAGTATATTTATTCCACAAGCAATCAGAGCAGAACCTGATCAGACACCTCATACAGAAGCTCTATTATCTGGATAGACTCCGCGTGTTTGCAGTTGTTTTACAACTCGTGTAAGAGAATGGTTGGTGTGGCACTAGACTATGACTAAAGACAAATTGTTGTTGAACATACAGCAAAACTCTCGATTATTCGAACACTAAACTACATACTATTATCGATCTTTAAGACAAGTGACAGTTTAATGCATAGTAAAAGTCATGCAGAAAACTTCTCTAGGAGCTTTCTGAATGACTTTCAACATGCATTAAGCAGCCAACTGACTAAGAGGGTCTAAATTCGTCTATGCAGAAAATTCGAATAATCGAGATTTTACTGTACTTGCTTTAGTTTGAAGGCTGAAAATAGAGACCAAACGTGTTATGCTGAATCTATTGTTCTTTATTTTGCTTAATACAAATATGTTAACAACATCAAAATAAAATATATTTAAACACGCCCACATGAGTGAATACCTATGCAAACAGTTTGGATCCACATGAGACTCCGAGGTACTAACGAGGATCCAAACTGTTTGACACCCTGGCTGCATTTTGGCAGACAAATTGATTATAGCATGAATTTTGAAAATATGGGTGAAAAATTCTGTAAAAATAATTTAATTTTCTCAGCAGGCTAAAGGTTAAAGAAATCAAAAATCTCTGTAAATGAGTATTACATGTATCTTGACACTAATCTTCTTTATACTAGATGAGTCGATACAAAATTGACTTCAACTGAACCTCATAGGGATGACTCAAAGGAGTGAGGTTAATATATGAACTCATTATAGATCTGATTGTAGTTTCTACAAATACAAACTGTACTGTGTGTATATGCCGTTATATAGCGTCATTTTTTTACATGAATATTCTAATCAGAAAGGTTTAAACATAACGCCCATATGCTTTAATGGTATCTATAACTATTACAGTGGTTAAACTGAATATAATAAAAAATCATAATTATAATAATTCATCAATGCTTAGCAGTATACAGTGACTCCCTCTGATACGACCATTTAACCCTTCTCTTGCTGAATTTTAAAATACATTTCTCCTTCTTTACCCATGCCCTCTTGTATAATTACATATATCTTCACTGTGTACAAGTATTTCGCAGTGCAACCACTGCTGTGGGGTGCACTGGTTGCACAATCAATTTGTAAATAGTGAAGACCCTGATGAGACAACTCCTGCAGGAGCTGTCTCATCTGGGTCTTCGCTATTTACAGGTAGGTATATTGTCGAGAATAGCAAGCGAAGGGTTAAAATGATATATTAATGAGGGCCAAAACAGAAAGTTCCATCAATTTATGTTATTCCTGCACGCATTAAGCAACGACCTGCTTTTAAAGACTGAGTAAATACAGTAGAACATGTCTTAAACGGCCAACATATAGGTATAATTATGGGTCTGTGGTAGTTTAATGCAAGTCTAAAGCAATGCAGAAAGCTCATATAGGAGCTTTCTGCAATACTTTTGCCTGTATTTAGCAACTACTTGCTTTTTATGTTCAATAAATGAATGACCAGTTAAGATAGGTTATATTGTAATTCATCCAAAAAGCAGGTTCTTCCTCGAAGTTTGATATCACGATTTACCATTTTCCTGATAAACAAACCTTTTATCATAACAGATTAGACCCCGATAAAACGGCTCCTGTATAAAAGTCGTCTGATTAGGGCCTTTACTGCCTATTGGATTATATAGACTTGAATACAGTTTCTGCCTTGGACAAATATACTATGTTCATATGCCACTATAAAAATACTAACCAATATTCATGATGTCATTATTTCTTACATGAGTATTCATCAGATAATGACAATGGTAACAATGATATTATCAACATATTTCTTGGAAACCTATTCCGGAAGTTATTTTCGTTCTGAATTAACCCATTTGCGCCCAGTGGATTCTTCAATGTTTATATACATGTATTGGATTAGTTCATTTCTTTATCTAAGGGATACCTGGCCTAAATTTTCCGTTTCGTTTTTTATATTGAAATTCCTATCAGCAAACAGTGCATACTGATCAGACGCCGAATTATGCGGCGTGTGATCCGAGTCTACACTGTTTGCCTATGTCCCATATATAGGATCGTAGGCACAAGTGGGTTAAGCTACCACATATCAGGAATTAACCATTTACTCCATACAATTATACGCCTCTGTAAGCAGAAAATACCTAAATCTGACATCTATTGTAGGAGCTTTTGATCAGGGTATGCCTCATTTCCTTATGGAATAAGGTATATCAATCCTATTCTATTTTGTCAGGGCCAAAACATTTAACACAATAATCATTCACATTCAGTTAATATTTAGAAATTATTTCTTAAATGAATACTCGTCAAATTAAGATTGAATGGTCATTTAAGACAGTGTTATCTGTACTATCCCTTCACTTGTCGAACATCCATGTATCGACCCATATATCAATTGACCATTTCCCAGCAGAATATTCATGTATGGAGTGAGTGAGTGAGTTGGTATGGAATAATCACACCATTGGTGTTAATTAGCTGAGTTTTTATGGGTGGCATATGCACACAGGATGTTTTGGTATTGGAAGAAACTGTAGTGTCAGATCTAAAAATTATTTCAAAAACAGACAGAGCAGATGTTGATCAGACGGCTTCTGTATACAGAAACCGTCAGACATAGGTCTACTCTGTTTGCAAATGCTTGAAGTGTTATATGGAGGCAATGGTTAAACAAAATCTTTATCAATTTAACCCTTTCACTGATGACTATTTATGTAACAAATAATACCTATATATGAAACTTCATTCATAGTACAATTATTAGAGAGTGTGGTTATAAGAGATTACGTATGCACAATGGTTTGGCATAACATGAATTTGATTAAACTCGAAAATTCTGCTTTCAAATGTAAACGCATTAGTTGAACCTGCCAATATACCTTCCTTTTAGTTCTTGCCAAAGGGAATACTTCTTGCTGAATAAACAAAAATATCCCCAATGGCAATTAAGCCCCATAACCGCGTCAAGGTAGGAGGTAAATATGGGGTGGCCACTTTTCCTTTTTCCAAAAAGAATACACAAACAGAAAATTTACAGAAAAAAGTGTTGCCCGAAGGGAAATGATATAAAGAACCAATTAAATGGGTGACTTGTCAAAACGCTTGATCCTCTCTGAAACTACATGTACATGTCTAAATGCCAAAATGTCTATCTACAGCTGAGAGATCAAGCAATAGCCTTATGCATCTGTCCATTAAAGAAGTTTTAAATACAGTCAAATAAAAATTCAAGCGCCCTGTGAGCTTGCCAGATCAGTCAATTGCCCTTAATATAAGCTCTCTAGCATTTGAAAAGTATCCCCTGGCAGATATCAAATAATGAAGTTTGCTATCTACTTAAAGAGGACTCAGTTCCAGGACAGGCTGTGGTGGTTGAAATTCCGGGTTGCAGTTTGCTTCTTGTTCACAGACGGTTAAATCATGACAGACTAAGGTGTTTATAGTTCAGTTTGCTACTCAAGTAACGTAAGAGAAGTAAAATGAGGCAAAACGTACACCAGCAATATCGAGGTAAAAGAAAATTGATTCCTAGTAGTCCCTAATGTCCTATATGAAATCCTAACGCTCAGCAAGCAACCTCAAAAGTGCTGGTACACGACTGCCCAGATTACAGGTAAGCTGTATTTATTTTATGTCAAAGATGCAGTTTCATTTGTACTGTAGACCCACCAAGACACCTGAAGAAATCTACCAAAATACTAAACTATCAAGACTACAAAACGATATATGAAAGTCCGAACCAAAAATATAACATCACTGACTTGTCTATGATGTCACATTGGACCGAGAAACGACCAAAGCACCTATAAGGTGCTTGGTGGGATATAAATATATACATGTATATATGAAAACAACGTTAAACTTTAAACCAGAACAAAACTACTGCACTATAATAACTATAGACTGCTGAAATTAAAACCACCTATAAGCAAAATGTAGACTGCATCCCAGGACATCAAACACTGTAGTATGTCCGGAAATCGAACCCTCTGGGTAGATGTAAAAGACGGACTGTAGGCTAAGAAATACTCATTGAGCTTTAACCTTAACCCAATCTAAACGTGTGTGCAAGTAGGACGATATTAGAAACAGACATTTTTATGATATCGGTCCCACATTAGACCATGACACACACTGTACCAATAAACATAAATCCCATTGACTGAACGGGATGAGAATAAATATGGACAGATGCTTTCAATATCTCAAACCTTAGGGCAACAAAACTAGCGAAATAGTTATAAACGTAAAATTGTTCTCAGAAAAAGGAAACTTGGCCATTAGAATGAACGTATCGTACATTTCTAAATATTTGGTGACAGTATAGACCCAGAACAAATGCCTCACTGTTCTAAGTGAGGCATTTGGATTGGATCGCCACTGCCTGAACAAAACGTTACAACATCCTCGAGTCCTTGCAGCTTTCTCGTCCCATTATCTTCCTTTTCGCCCCATCGTCGCCAATGTTATTCCGCTAAGTCGCGGTTGGTTCCTCTGTCGTCTTGTGGTTGCTGGCCTCTTCATTCGTCCTTGATGTTCCAATGCAGCTACCCTACTTCTTCGGACCCGCCCACTCGGCCCAATGGGAACTATCCGTGAAGATAGTCGTCGTGGAAGACTCTATAACGCCTTGCAGCCAGTCAGGGGTTGGGGACTTTGACGTCATAGAGCTGAATAGTCTGCCTTGGTCCACCGTCGTCTCGTCATCTGGTCTCTCTGGTGTCATCTTGGTTCTGTCATCTTGGGTTCCATCTGTTCTGCAAAAAACTAAATACAAAAGAAGGTTAAGGCTGAAAAGAATTTATGGATTAGAACATATATAACAACACTAACAACTATACATATACAAGAACACTCAAAATACAATTGCAAAACAAAACTAGCTATACAAATACTAATAACTACCATACATGTAATTAGAAAAAAACCGAGTTGACGATCAACTTCTAAACGCGCGATGTGGTACCACAAACAAAAAATAAACATATCAAACACTCTAAACCCATATATATCAGTAAACTAAATACAAAAGAAGGTCAAGGCTGAAAAGAATTTATGGATTAGAACATATATAACAACAATGCATATACAAGAACACTCAAAATACGAATATTAATAATATCACAACAAAACTAAATAAACTAGCAATACAAATATTAACAATCACGACGAGAAAAAACAACCGAGTTGACCGACCAGCTTCTAAACGCACGCGATTCGGCATCACATACAAACATATCAAACAATCTTAATCTATCACCAAGTAAACTATAAATAAACTTAATTAACCTGAACCCTGTGTGCACACTTCAAACCTCTGTTTATCTGTTCCCCTGTGTAGTTGTGGCCTCATGTCGTCGCAGCTCCCGGTGTTGATCCTTGTCGTAGTTCCTCTTCGTCACCCGCCATGGCGACCCATAAGGGTCCCATACAACACTAGTACCACGCCGTAGATGCTAAATTTGAATAAAAACAATAACATGAAAATATATATCTCTATACCAATGTATATTTGGCGACAACCAAAGAAATAAAATCAGTGAAGCAACATAGTTCGTCTGGCTATTTTATGCCAAGTGTTTAGATACAGATTACTGGCATATTTTCACTTTATTGGATCGTTGTTAGCTTTAATTTAACCGAACGTGTTTTATCCTGATAACCGGGACATGGAATTAACAAACCGTTTAATCTAGATCAGATGCTCGGTGTGTAGTCAATGACCAAATTGTTTGTCACAAGGTCAATAAAGTAAATCCTCGCTATAGCGACACCATAATATTATGAATAAATATAAGAATCTATAAGACTGTTTAATGCGGAGCGAAAGTAGTGAAGACAGTGGCTGAGGGAGATTTCTGCATGTCTTTCATCCTGCGCTAAACTAAATCCAGACTTAAACATATTTTGAACCATTTTGAAGAGGTTGTGCTGTTATTTTATACATTACATCATAGGTTTTTTAAGATATAGCATCTTTGAATAAATCTACCGAAAAGGAGCATTAAATAGAATAAATGAAAATTTTAGAAGTTTGAAACCATTGTGATAAATAGAACATTTGCTCCTATAGGAGCAAATGCTATATTTATCACAATGGTTTCACAAGTGACTTTTACAGAGTCGCCCAAATCGTCAATAAGAGGGAATGGATTAAATGCATTGTGTATTTGATTAAAAACATAGCGGAACAGCAATTTTTCACAATATAATGATGCTAGCATTTAAAACATGGTAGCTTACCCAGAAGCCCAATACATAATGCCATGGTCTCCAATCTCCAGCATTCTGTCATTCAACCCGGAGGAGTCAGACTGTTCATACCTAAAACAAAGAAAAAGATGGATATTAGAACTGGAATCCAACCCTGCAATATGTAATATAAATCACACAATTTGGGTCTTAAAATTGGCGAACAATTGTTTAAAACTGTAACGGTTAGGCTATTGTTAACCTTTTCACTGTTCTATGTTTATTCAAAATTGTGATACCTACTGATTATTCATGGCCAAAATAGTTAAAATAAAATATGGGAGGTGGAAGGTTGTGGCCATTTTAGGAAGCAAATGGACAGGCATTTCAATTTCCATTAGTAAACAGGATGCACACAGGATGTTTTGGTATTGGAAGAAACTGTAGTGTCAGATCTAAAAATTATTTCAAAAACAGACAGAGCAGATGTTGATCAGACGGCTTCTGTATACAGAAACCGTCAGACATAGGTCTACTCTGTTTGCAAATGCTTGAAGTGTTATATGGAGGAAATGGTTAAACAAAATCTTTATCAATTTAACCCTTTCACTGATGACTATTTATGTAACAAATAATACCTATATATGAAACTTCATTCATAGTACAATTATTAGAGAGTGTGGTTATAAGAGATTACGTATGCACAATGGTTTGGCATAACATGAATTTGATTAAACTCGAAAATTCTGCTTTCAAATGTAAACGCATTTGTTGAACCTGCCAATATACCTTACTTTTAGTTCTTGCCAAAGGGAATACTTCTTGCTGAATAAACAAAAATATCCCCAATGGCAACTAAGCCCCATAACCGCGTCAAGATAGGAGGTAAATATGGGGTGGCCACTTTTCCTTTTTCCAAAAAGAATACACAAACAGAAAATTTACAGAAAAAAGTGTTGCCCGAAGGGAAAAGATATAAAGAACCAATTAAATGGGTGACTTGTCAAAACGCTTGATCCTCTCTGAAACTACATGTACATGTCTAAATGCCAAAATGTCTATCTACAGCTGAGAGATCAAGCAATAGCCTTATGCATCTGTCCATTAAAGAAGTTTTAAATACAGTCAAATAAAAATTCAAGCGCCCTGTGAGCTTGCCAGATCAGTCAATTGCCCTTAATATAAGCTCTCTCTAGCATTTGAAAAGTATCCCCTGGCAGATATCAAATAATGAAGTTTGCTATCTACTTAAAGAGGACTCAGTTCCAGGACAGGCTGTGGTGGTTGAAATTCCGGGTTGCAGTTTGCTTCTTGTTCACAGACGGTTAAATCATGACAGACTAAGGTGTTTATAGTTCAGTTTGCTACTTAAGTAACGTAAGAGAAGTAAAATGAGGCAAAACGTACACCAGCAATATCGAGGTAAAAGAAAATTGATTCCTAGTAGTCCCTAATGTCCTATATGAAATCCTAACGCTCAGCAAGCAACCTCAAAAGTGCTGGTACACGACTGCCCAGATTACAGGTAAGCTGTATTTATTTTATGTCAAAGATGCAGTTTCATTTGTACTGTAGACCCACCAAGACACCTGAAGAAATCTACCAAAATACTAAACTATCAAGACTACAAAACGATATATGAAAGTCCGAACCAAAAATATAACATCACTGACTTGTCTATGATGTCACATTGGACCGAGAAACGACCAAAGCACCTATAAGGTGCTTGGTGGGATATAAATATATACATGTATATATGAAAACAACGTTAAACTTTAAACCAGAACAAAACTACTGCACTATAATAACTATAGACTGCTGAAATTAAAACCACCTATAAGCAAAATGTAGACTGCATCCCAGGACATCAAACACTGTAGTATGTCCGGAAATCGAGCCCTCTGAGTAGATGTAAAAGACGGACGGTAGGCTAAGAAATACTCATTGAGCTTTAACCTTAACCCAATCTAAACGTGTGTGCAAGTAGGACGATATTAGAAACAGACATTTTTATGATATCGGTCCCACATTAGACCATGACACACACTGTACCAATAAACATAAATCCCATTGACTGAACGGGATGAGAATAAATATGGACAGATGCTTTCAATATCTCAAACCTTAGGGCAACAAAACTAGCGAAATACAGTGAAGCTCACTTATAACGAAGTCCTCGGGACCCTCTGATTTCTTTCGTTATATCCAAATTTCGTTATATCAGGTCCGTTTTGCTATATGTAATCAGAGAGGGGAATAAATTCTATTTTGTTATAAGCAGTATTTCGTTATATCCAAGTTCGTTATAAGTGAGTTTCACTGTAGTTATAAACGTAAAATTGTTCTCAGAAAAAGGAAACTTGGCCATTAGAATGAACGTATCGTACATTTCTAAATATTTGGTGACAGTATAGACCCAGAACAAATGCCTCACTGTTCTAAGTGAGGCATTTGGATTGGATCGCCACTGCCTGAACAAAACGTTACAACATCCTCGAGTCCTTGCAGCTTTCTCGTCCCATTATCTTCCTTTTCACCCCTTCGTCGCCAATGTTATTCCGCTAAGTCGCGGTTGGTTCCTCCGTCGTCTTGTGGTTGCTGGCCTCTTCATTCGTCCTTGATGTTCCAATGCAGCTACCCTACTTCTTCGGACCCGCCCACTCGGCCCAATGGGAACTATCCGTGAAGATAGTCGTCGTGGAAGACTCTATAACGCCTTGCAGCCAGTCAGGGGTTGGGGACTTCGACGTCATAGAGCTGAATAGTCTGCCTTGGTCCACCGTCGTCTCGTCATCTGGTCTCTCTGGTGTCATCGTGGTTCTGTCATCTTTAGTTCCATCTGTTCTGCAAAAAACTAAATACAAAAGAAGGTTAAGGCTGAAAAGAATTTATGGATTAGAACATATATAACAACACTAACAACTATACATATACAAGAACACTCAAAATACAATTGCAAAACAAAACTAGCTATACAAATACTAATAACTACCATACATGTAATTAGAAAAAAACCGAGTTGACGATCAACTTCTAAACGCGCGCGATGTGGTACCACAAACCAAAAATAAACATATCAAACACTCTAAACCCATATATATCAGTAAACTAAATACAAAAGAAGGTCAAGGCTGAAAAGAATTTATGGATTAGAACATATATAACAACAATGCATATACAAGAACACTCAAAATACGAATATTAATAAAATCACAACAAAACTAAATAAACTAGCAATACAAATATTAACAATCACGACGAGAAAAAACAACCGAGTTGACCGACCAGCTTCTAAACGCGCGCGATTCGGTATCACATACAAACATATCAAACAATCTTAATCTATCACCAAGTAAACTATAAATAAACTTAATTAACCTGAACCCTGTGTGCACACTTCAAACCTCTGTTTATCTGTTCTCCTGTGTAGTTGTGGCCTCATGTCGTCGCAGCTCCCGGTGTTGATCCTTGTCGTAGTTCCTCTTCGTCACCCACCATGGCGACCCATAAGGGTCCCATACAACACTAGTACCACGCCGTAGATGCTAAATTTGAATAAAAACAATAACATGAAAATATATATCTCTATACCAATGTATATTTAGCGACAACCAAAGAAATAAAATCAGTGAAGCAACATAGTTCGTCTGGCTATTTTATGCCAAGTGTTTAGATACAGATTACTGGCATATTTTCCCTTTATTGGATCGTTGTTAGCTTTAAATTAACCGAACGTGTTTTATCCTGATAACCGGGACATGGAATTAACGGGCTTACCCAGGATTAAATGCATTGTGTATTTGATTAAAAAAATAGCGGAACAGCAATTTTTCACAATATAATGATGCTAGCATTTAAAACATGGTGGCTTACCCAGAAGCCCAATACATAATGCCATGGACTCCCATCTCCAGCATTCTGTCATTCAACCCGGAGGAGTCAGACTGTTCATACCTAAAACAAAGAAAAAGATGGATATTAGAACTGGAATCCAACCCTGCAATATGTAATATACATCACAAAATTTGGGTCTTAAAATTGGCGAACAATTGTTTAAAACTGTAACGGTTAGGCTATTGTTTACCTTTTCACTGTTCTATGTTTATTCAAAATTGTGATACCTACTGATTATTCATGGCCAAAATAGTTAAAATAAAATATGGGAGGTGGAAGGTTGTGGCCATTTTAGGAAGCAAATGGACAGGCATTTCCAGTTCCATTAGTAAACAGGATGCACACAGGATGTTTTGGTATTGGAAGAAACTGTAGTGTCAGATCTAAAAATTATTTCAAAACAGACAGAGCAGATGTTGATCAGACGGCTTCTGTATACAGAAACCGTCAGACATAGGTCTACTCTGTTTGCAAATGCTTGAAGTGTTATATGGAGGAAATGGTTAAACAAAATCTTTATCAATTTAACCCTTTCACTGATGACTATTTATGTAACAAATAATACCTATATATGAAACTTCATTCATAGTACAATTATTAGAGAGTGTGGTTATAAGAGATTACGTATGCACAATGGTTTGGCATAACATGAATTTGATTAAACTCGAAAATTCTGCTTTCAAATGTAAACGCATTTGTTGAACCTGCCAATATACCTTACTTTTAGTTCTTGCCAAAGGGAATACTTCTTGCTGAATAAACAAAAATATCCCCAATGGCAATTAAGCCCCATAACCGCGTCAAGGTAGGAGGTAAATATGGGGTGGCCACTTTTCCTTTTTCCAAAAAGAATACACAAACAGAAAATTTACAGAAAAAAGTGTTGCCCGAAGGGAAAAGATATAAAGAACCAATTAAATGGGTGACTTGTCAAAACGCTTGATCCTCTCTGAAACTACATGTACATGTCTAAATGCCAAAATGTCTATCTACAGCTGAGAGATCAAGCAATAGCCTTATGCATCTGTCCATTAAAGAAGTTTTAAATACAGTCAAATAAAAATTCAAGCGCCCTGTGAGCTTGCCAGATCAGTCAATTGCCCTTAATATAAGCTCTCTAGCATTTGAAAAGTATCCCCTGGCAGATATCAAATAATGAAGTTTGCTATCTACTTAAAGAGGACTCAGTTCCAGGACAGGCTGTGGTGGTTGAAATTCCGGGTTGCAGTTTGCTTCTTGTTCACAGACGGTTAAATCATGACAGACTAAGGTGTTTATAGTTCAGTTTGCTACTTAAGTAACGTAAGAGAAGTAAAATGAGGCAAAACGTACACCAGCAATATCGAGGTAAAAGAAAATTGATTCCTAGTAGTCCCTAATGTCCTATATGAAATCCTAACGCTCAGCAAGCAACCTCAAACGTGCTGGTACACGACTGCCCAGATTACAGGTAAGCTGTATTTATTTTATGTCAAAGATGCAGTTTCATTTGTACTGTAGACCCACCAAGACACCTGAAGAAATCTACCAAAATACTAAACTATCAAGACTACAAAACGATATATGAAAGTCCGAACCAAAAATATAACATCACTGACTTGTCTATGATGTCACATTGGACCGAGAAACGACCAAAGCACCTATAAGGTGCTTGGTGGGATATAAATATATACATGTATATATGAAAACAACGTTAAACTTTAAACCAGAACAAAACTACTGCACTATAATAACTATAGACTGCTGAAATTAAAACCACCTATAAGCAAAATGTAGACTGCATCCCAGGACATCAAACACTGTAGTATGTCCGGAAATCGAGCCCTCTGAGTAGATGTAAAAGACGGACGGTAGGCTAAGAAATACTCATTGAGCTTTAACCTTAACCCAATCTAAACGTGTGTGCAAGTAGGACGATATTAGAAACAGACATTTTTATGATATCGGTCCCACATTAGACCATGACGCACACTGTACCAATAAACATAAATCCCATTGACTGATCGGGATGAGAATAAATATGGACAGATGCTTTCAATATCTCAATCCTTAGGGCAACAAAACTAGCGAAATAGTTATAAACGTAAATTTGTTCGCAGAAAAAGGAAAATTGGCCATTAGAATGAACGTATCGTACATTTCTAAATATTTGGTGACAGTATAGACCCAGAACAAATGCCTCACTGTTCTAAGTGAGGCATCTGGATTGGATCGCCACTGCCTGAACAAAACGTTACAACATCCTCGAGTCCTTGCAGCTTTCTCGTCCCATTATCTTCCTTTTCGCCCCTTCGTCGCCAATGTTATTCCGCTAAGTCGCGGTTGGTTCCTCCATCGTCTTGTGGTTGCTGGCCTCTTCATTCGTCCTTGATGTTCCAATGCAGCTACCCTACTTCTTCGGACCCGCCCACTCGGCCCAATGGGAACTATCCGTGAAGATAGTCGTCGTGGAAGACTCTATAACGCCTTGCAGCCAGTCAGGGGTTGGGGACTTCGACGTCATAGAGCTGAATAGTCTGCCTTGGTCCACCGTCGTCTCGTCATCTGGTCTCTCTGGTGTCATCGTGGTTCTGTCATCTTGGGTTCCATCTGTTCTGCAAAAAAACTAAATACAAAAGAAGGTTAAGGCTGAAAAGAATTTATTGATTAGAACATATATAACAACACTAACAACTATACATATACAAGAACACTCAAAATACAATTGCAAAACAAAACTAGCTATACAAATACTAGTAACTACCATACATGTAATTAGAAAAAAACCGAGTTGACGATCAACTTCTAAACGCGTGATGTGGTACCACAAACAAAAAATAAGCATATCAAACACTCTAAACCCATATATATCAGTAAACTAAATACAAAAGAAGGTCAAGGCTGAAAAGAATTTATGGATTAGAACATATATAACAACAATGCATATACAAGAACACTCAAAATACGAATATTAATAAAATCACAACAAAACTAAACTAGCAATACAAATATTAACAATCACGACGGGAAAAAACAACCGAGTTGACCGACCAGCTTCTAAACGCGCGCGATTCGGTATCACATACAAACATATCAAACAATCTTAATCTATCACCAAGTAAACTATAAATAAACCTAATTAACCTGAACCCTGTGTGCACACTTCAAACCTCTGTTTATCTGTTCTCCTGTGTAGTTGTGGCCTCATGTCGTCGCAGATCCCGGTGTTGATCCTTGTCGTAGTTCCTCTTCGTCACCCGCCATGGCGACCCATAAGGGTCCCATACAACACTAGTACCACGCCGTAGATGCTAAATTTGAGTAAAAACAATAACATGAAAATATATAGCTCTATACCAATGTATATTTGGCGACAACCAAAGAAATAAAATCAGTGAAGCAACATAGTTCGTCTGGCTATTTTATGCCAAGTGTTTAGATACAGATTACTGGCATATTTTCCCTTTATTGGATCGTTGTTAGCTTTAAATTAACCGAACGTGTTTTATCCTGATAACCGGGACATGGAATTAACAAACAGTTTGATCTAGATCAGATGCTCGGTGTGTAGTCAATGACCAAATTGTTTGTCACAAGGTCAATAAAGTAAATCCTCGCTATAGCGACACCATAATATTATGAATAAATATAAGAATCTATAAGACTGTTTAATGCGGAGCGAAAGTAGTGAAGACTGGCTGAGGGAGATTTATGCATGTTTTTCATCCTGCGCTAAACTAAATCCAGACTTAAACATATTTTGAACCATTTTGAAGAGGTTGTGCTGTTATTTTATACATTACATCATAGGTTTTTTAAGATATAGCATCTTTGAATAAATCTACCGAAAAGGAGCATTAAATAGAATAAATGAAAATTTTAGAAGTTGAAACCATTGTGATAAATAGAACATTTGCTCCTATAGGAGCAAATGCTATATTTATCACAATGGTTTCACAAAGTGACTTTTACAGAGTCGCCCAAATCGTCAATATGAGGGAATGGATTAAATGCATTGTGTATTTGATTAAAAAAATAGCGGAACAGCAATTTTTCACAATATAATGATGCTAGCATTTAAAACATGGTAGCTTACCCAGAAGCCCAATACATAATGCCATGGACTCCAATCTCCAGCATTCTGTCATTCAACCCGGAGGAGTCAGACTGTTCATACCTAAAACAAAGAAAAAGATGGATATTAGAACTGGAATCCAACCCTGCAATATGTAATATAAATCACAAAATTTGGGTCTTAAAATTGGCGAACAATTGTTTAAAACTGTAACGGTTAGGCTATTGTTAACCTTTTCACTGTTCTATGTTTATTCAAAATTGTGATACCTACTGATTATTCATGGCCAAAATAGTTAAAATAAAATATGGGAGGTGGAAGGTTGTGGCCATTTTAGGAAGCAAATGGACAGGCATTTCAATTTCCATTAGTAAACAGGATGCACACAGGATGTTTTGGTATTGGAAGAAACTGTAGTGTCAGATCTAAAAATTATTTAAAAAACAGACAGAGCAGATGTTGATCAGACGGCTTCTGTATACAGAAACCGTCAGACATAGGTCTACTCTGTTTGCAAATGCTTGAAGTGTTATATGGAGGAAATGGTTAAACAAAATCTTTATCAATTTAACCCTTTCACTGATGACTATTTATGTAACAAATAATACCTATATATGAAACTTCATTCATAGTACAATTATTAGAGAGTGTGGTTATAAGAGATTACGTATGCACAATGGTTTGGCATAACATGAATTTGATTAAACTCGAAAATTCTGCTTTCAAATGTAAACGCATTTGTTGAACCTGCCAATATACCTTACTTTTAGTTCTTGCCAAAGGGAATACTTCTTGCTGAATAAACAAAAATATCCCCAATGGCAACTAAGCCCCATAACCGCGTCAAGATAGGAGGTAAATATGGGGTGGCCCCTTTTCCTTTTTCCAAAAAGAATACACAAACAGAAAATTTACAGAAAAAAGTGTTGCCCGAAGGGAAAAGATATAAAGAACTAATTAAATGGGTGACTTGTCAAAACGCTTGATCCTCTCTGAAACTACATGTACATGTCTAAATGCCAAAATGTCTATCTACAGCTGAGAGATCAAGCAATAGCCTTATGCATCTGTCCATTAAAGAAGTTTTAAATACAGTCAAATAAAAATTCAAGCGCCCTGTGAGCTTGCCAGATCAGTCAATTGCCCTTAATATAAGCTCTCTAGCATTTGAAAAGTATCCCCTGGCAGATATCAAATAATGAAGTTTGCTATCTACTTAAAGAGGACTCAGTTCCAGGACAGGCTGTGGTGGTTGAAATTCCGGGTTGCAGTTTGCTTCTTGTTCACAGACGGTTAAATCATGACAGACTAAGGTGTTTATAGTTCAGTTTGCTACTTAAGTAACGTAAGAGAAGTAAAATGAGGCAAAACGTACACCAGCAATATCGAGGTAAAAGAAAATTGATTCCTAGTAGTCCCTAATGTCCTATATGAAATCCTAACGCTCAGCAAGCAACCTCAAAAGTGCTGGTACACGACTGCCCAGATTACAGGTAAGCTGTATTTATTTTATGTCAAAGATGCAGTTTCATTTGTACTGTAGACCCACCAAGACACCTGAAGAAATCTACCAAAATACTAAACTATCAAGACTACAAAACGATATATGAAAGTCCGAACCAAAAATATAACATCACTGACTTGTCTATGATGTCACATTGGACCGAGAAACGACCAAAGCACCTATAAGGTGCTTGGTGGGATATAAATATATACATGTATATATGAAAACAACGTTAAACTTTAAACCAGAACAAAACTACTGCACTATAATAACTATAGACTGCTGAAATTAAAACCACCTATAAGCAAAATGTAGACTGCATCCCAGGACATCAAACACACTGTAGTATGTCCGGAAATCGAGCCCTCTGAATAGATGTAAAAGACGGACGGTAGGCTAAGAAATACTCATTGAGCACCAATCTAAACGTGTGTGCAAGTAGGACGATATTAGAAACAGACATTTTTATGATATCGGTCCCACATTAGACCATGACACACACTGTACCAATAAGCATAAATCCCATTGATTGATCGGGATGAGAATAAATATGGACAGATGCTTTCAATATCTCAATCCTTAGGGCAACAAAACTAGCGAAATAGTTATAAACGTAAAATTGTTCGCAGAAAAAGGAAAATTGGCCATTAGAATGAACGTATCGTACATTTCTAAATATTTGGTGACAGTATAGACCCAGAACAAATGCCTCACTGTTCTAAGTGAGGCATCTGGATTGGATCGCCACTGCCTGAACAAAACGTTACAACATCCTCGAGTCCTTGCAGCTTTCTCGTCCCATTATCTTCCTTTTCGCCCCTTCGTCGCCAATGTTATTCCGCTAAGTCGCGGTTGGTTCCTCCATCGTCTTGTGGTTGCTGGCCTCTTCATTCGTCCTTGATGTTCCAATGCAGCTACCCTACTTCTTCGGACCCGCCCACTCGGCCCAATGGGAACTATCCGTGAAGATAGTCGTCGTGGAAGACTCTATAACGCCTTGCAGCCAGTCAGGGGTTGGGGACTTCGACGTCATAGAGCTGAATAGTCTGCCTTGGTCCACCGTCGTCTCGTCATCTGGTCTCTCTGGTGTCATCGTGGTTCTGTCATCTTGGGTTCCATCTGTTCTGCAAAAAAACTAAATACAAAAGAAGGTTAAGGCTGAAAAGAATTTATTGATTAGAACATATATAACAACACTAACAACTATACATATACAAGAACACTCAAAATACAATTGCAAAACAAAACTAGCTATACAAATACTAATAACTACCATACATGTAATTAGAAAAAAACCGAGTTGACGATCAACTTCTAAACGCGCGATGTGGTACCACAAACAAAAAATAAGCATATCAAACACTCTAAACCCATATATATCAGTAAACTAAATACAAAAGAAGGTCAAGGCTGAAAAGAATTTATGGATTAGAACATATATAACAACAATGCATATACAAGAACACTCAAAATACGAATATTAATAAAATCACAACAAAACTAAACTAGCAATACAAATATTAACAATCACGACGGGAAAAAACAACCGAGTTGACCGACCAGCTTCTAAACGCGCGCGATTCGGTATCACATACAAACATATCAAACAATCTTAATCTATCACCAAGTAAACTATAAATAAACCTAATTAACCTGAACCCTGTGTGCACACTTCAAATCTCTGTTTATCTGTTCTCCTGTGTAGTTGTGGCCTCATGTCGTCGCAGATCCCGGTGTTGATCCTTGTCGTAGTTCCTCTTCGTCACCCGCCATGGCGACCCATAAGGGTCCCATACAACACTAGTACCACGCCGTAGATGCTAAATTTGAGTAAAAACAATAACATGAAAATATATAGCTCTATACCAATGTATATTTGGCGACAACCAAAGAAATAAAATCAGTGAAGCAACATAGTTCGTCTGGCTATTTTATGCCAAGTGTTTAGATACAGATTACTGGCATATTTTCCCTTTATTGGATCGTTGTTAGCTTTAAATTAACCGAACGTGTTTTATCCTGATAACCGGGACATGGAATTAACAAACAGTTTGATCTAGATCAGATGCTCGGTGTGTAGTCAATGACCAAATTGTTTGTCACAAGGTCAATAAAGTAAATCCTCGCTATAGCGACACCATAATATTATGAATAAATATAAGAATCTATAAGACTGTTTAATGCGGAGCGAAAGTAGTGAAGACAGTGGCTGAGGGAGATTTCTGCATGTCTTTCATCCTGCGCTAAACTAAATCCAGACTTAAACATATTTTGAACCATTTTGAAGAGGTTTTGCTGTTATTTTACCCATTACATCATAGGTTTTTTAAGATATAGCATCTTTGAATAAATCTACCGAAAAGGAGCATTAAATAGAATAAATGAACATTTTAGAAGTTAGAAACCATTGTGATAAATAGAACATTTGCTCCTATAGGAGCAAATGCTATATTTATCACAATGGTTTCACAAAGTGACTTTTACAGAGTCGCCCAAATCGTCAATATGAGGGAATGGGTTAAATGCATTGTGTATTTGATTAAAAAGAATAGCGGAACAGCAATTTTTCACAATATAATGATGCTAGCATTTAAAACATGGTGGCTTACCCAGAAGCCCAATACATAATGCCATGGACTCCCATCTCCAGCATTCTGTCATTCAACCCGGAGAAGTCAGACTGTTCATACCTAAAACAAAGAAAAAGATGGATATTAGAACTGGAATCCAACCCTGCAATATGTAATATACATCACAAAATTTGGGTCTTAAAATTGACGAACAATTGTTTAAAACTGTAACGGTTAGGCTATTGTTAACCTTTTCACTTTTCTATGTTTATTCAAAATTGTGATACCTACTGATTATTCATGGCCAAAATAGTTAAAATAAAATATGGGAGGTGGAAGGTTGTGGCCATTTTAGGAAGTAAATGGACAGGCATTTCAATTTCCATTAGTAAACGGAACAGACGCTGATCAGACGGCTCCTCTAGGATCCGTCTGATCTGGGTCTACTTTGCTTGCATATGCGTGAAAACGCGTTCATATGAAGGAAAGGGTTAACTGAACAGTTTCAGTGCTAAACGGTATGGATCCTGACCAGTCGCCAAATAATTCGGTCTCCCATCGGAATTCGCATATGTATATACATGTACATCACTTGATATCAAACTTTATTTTGTTACATGAAAACGCTTCTTTATGCTATCAATTTTGTTTTCTTTTCACTCTCATAATTTAACCCTTCTCTTGCTGAATTTTAAAATACATTTCTCCTTCTTTACCCATGCACTGTTGTATAATTACAAAAATATTCACTGTGTACACGTATTTCGCTGTGCAATTACTGCTGTGGAGTGCACTGGTTTGCACAATCAACTTGTAAATAGTGCAGACCCCTGATGAGACAGCTCCTGTATGAGCTGTCTCATCTGGGTCTTCACAATTTACAGGTAGGTATATTGACGTGAATAGCAAGCGAATGGTTAATAACTTATCAAGTCACGACTAAGCACTGACTTGGCGAGGACTTTACACACGACGATGTATGAACAATTTGTCTTTGACTCCTGTTCCACCAGGAGGGGCCAGGTTGTGCCCATACCTAGAATAAAAACCTGAAAGTTGTAAAATATCCGTAATAGTAGTTTTATCATACATGCACTTCGCGGTTACATCATCGGTGTCAAACAGTTTGTGTCGTATTGAGAATATGCGTCTCTATCTAGATTCAAATGCCTTTCAAAAGTAATTATAAATGTCCGGACATTGTGCTCAGTATTGATCAGTAGCCAGTTTTAGCATTTAGATATTTTCACTGTAGACAGTATATCCGGTTAACTTAATTAAATAAACATGAAACAATGGTATGTATGGATATCACGTACGACACATTTTTCATTCAATGGCGAGACCATTATTTTATCGATTAAAAGTTTCCATAGGTAACGACATCGAACCGGTTGTGTGATACACATGTGTTTACAAATGCTGAAAAGCTAGCAGGACCCAGCCGAGTTGAAAACATTAGTATTGAGTACATTATAAAATAAATCAGTATTTCATATTCGGAAATAAATATTCATGTGCCTGATATGATAACAGTAAAACCATTTAAATAAGTGAAAACTAAACACATCAGATATCTCCTTAAACAATTTTCAAAACTTTTTTTGTTTCAGTTCAGCAGATTCAACGTGTATATACAGTGAAACCTCTCTAAACCAGACGTTAAATTTTGTATAAATATCAGTCTAGGTGGTAGCTTTATACAGGGTGAAAGCAATGCAGAAAGCTTCTGTTGGAGCTTTCTGCATGACTTTCACACTGCATTAAGCAGCCACCTGCTCAAAAGTATCTAAATTCTGCTTTACTAGAATTCCGGTTTAGAGGGGTTTTACTGTACTTCGCAAAGTAAGTTACCGCTACCTGTGTATTAATAGTTCCATACCGATTTCTGTGTATTATCTGCAAAGTTTTACGTCCATCACAATGAAGCTCTGTATTTTAACGACTATGTTATCACGTTTTAACCCTTTCCTTCATGAATATGCATGTAAGATGTAAGAAATAATGGTACTATGGATATGAATCCGAAGAATTTCTATACGTGTATAGTGGCATACAAACGCAGGACAATTTGGTCATGACAGAAACTGTAGCATGTGAGATCTATATAATTCCATAAGTAAACGGAACAGACACTGGCCAGACAGTCCCTAGAGCTTGACTTCTTGTACAATGTATCATCTACCTTTGACCGGAGGTCTATAAATTTTACCCGTTTATACACATGTAACTTGTAAAGGTTCAACCTAGTTACAGAAATCATGGGTAAACCGAATAACAGAGGACGTATTTATCCTTTACTTAATAAAGACGCGTGTTTACGTATATTCCACCAGGAAGCTGTCTATCAGGGTCTGTTCTAGTTGCTAATGGAATATGAATCAGAAGAATGTCTATACCTCTAACGGCATACAATTGCAGACAATTTTGGTCATGACAGAAACTAGTAATTCCATAAGCAAACAGAGCAGGTCCTGATAAGAAAGCTCCTACAGGGACCGTCTGATCCGTGTATACTTTGTTTCCAAAGATGCCAAATGCATGATCTCTATGATGTAAAGGTTGACACGAATCATCTAACATCTAACGCGTATTTAATTCTTAACCCTTCGCTTGCTATTCACGTCAATATACCTACATGTACCTGTAAATAGTGAAGACCCAGATGAGACAGCTCCTGCAGGAGCTGTCTCATCAGGGTTTGCACTATTTACAAATTGATTGTGCAACCAGTGCACTCCACAGCAGTATTTGCACAGCGGAATATGTGTACACAGTGAAGTGTTGTAATTATACAACAGGGCATGGGTAAAGAAGGAGAAATGTATTTTTAAAATTCAGCAAGAGAATGGTTCATATTACATATGCATTACTTGAATATTAATGTAAGAAGTAATGGCATCAATAATATTAAGATACATTTGTAACCGGGTGTTCTTATACAGAAACATACACGCTTAGACCCGGGATCGAACCCTTAGTCATACACTCTACCACGTCGCCATAAAAACGTGCTTGTACAGCAAGGCCGTGCAAGTTATGATAAACCTACACACTGTGACACATTTTTATACAGGCATGTACACACAGAAAGTTTGGGCAAAGGCAGAAACTGTAGAATCAGATCAATATTACATAATCAAACTGAGTAGATCCTGATAACTCCTACTGGAACCGCCTGTTCGTGTTAGCTTATCCAGTAATATAGTTTTTGCATTTTTTTAAAAAACAATGTGATGACAATATCCTGGAATAACCCCCCCCCCCCCAACACACACACACACACACACACACACACACACACACACACGCGCGCGCGCGCGCCTCCACTGTTATTTCAATATTCCGGAATTAATATATATGTAAATACAAAATTATATGGAGGAAGAAGCAAAGGTAATCCGATTCATTCCATAAAAGACGGATGGAGAGAGTGGGTCACTCACTATTCCTTGATTTTGCCGTCTTGAGTTCATATGCCATTAATATTTAGGACGACATTATTTCTAAACCCTTTACTCCATAAATACGCCTTTTTACGCCTTGGCAAAAAGAGTAGACCTCATTCAGACGGTTCCTATAGGAACCGTCTGATTAGGGTCTGCTCTGTTTGCTTGTGATATAAATAAAATATTCTACAGTTTCTGTCATGGCCAAATTTTCACGTACTATTACAGTGCTCCCTCCCTACAACGGCCCTCTCAATAACGATTCCCTCCTTACAACAACGCATGCCACTGTTTCCGAACCAACAAGGCTCCAGAAACAACCTTTTTCCATCGTATTTTCTTTATGCCTCCATCAAACCCTATGTTCTGACTACTCTTTAGAAACGTAACTTTGTGACTTTGTGGCATGTAAAGTAATGGAGAAGATAATTCGCGACAGTATTATAGATCACATGGAAAGTAACAGGCTATTCACAAAGCACCAACATGGTTTCAGACAAGGTTATTCATGTGTCACACAGCTGCTCGAAGTAGTAGATCATTGGACAGAATATTTAGACACCAAAAGTGAGGTGGATGTTATATTTCTGGACTTCCAAAAAGCATTTGACTCTGTCCCCCATCAAAGATTGTTTCAGAAATTAAGAGCATACGGTATAAAGGGAAAGATATTAGATTGGATAAAAGACCTGCTGGAAAATAGGGTGCAACGTGTATTAGTCAATGGAGCAGCGTCACAGTGGAGCGGTGTAACCAGTGGGATACCACAGGGCAGTGTAATAGGCCCTACGCTTTTCCTAATATTCATAAATGACTTACCGGATGTGGTACAGAACTTTATCAAACTGTTCGCAGATGATGCAAAACTTTATTCAAAAGTGGATAACACAGAAGAGGCGAGAAAGCTACAACTAGATTTAAACAGTCTAGTATCCTGGTCTGAAAAGTGGCAGCTAAACTTTAACATAGACAAGTGCAAACATATGCACATTGGGAACACCACAGAGCATTCTCATTACAGTATGAAAAGCAAAGATACAGAGAAAGTAATTGAACAAGTAGAAGAGGAAAAAGACCTCGGAGTTTTGATAGACTCCAAATTGAAATTTGTATCACACATCCAGTCATCTGTCAAAAAAGCAAACCGTATCTTAGGATTGATCAATAGAACATTCAGACATATAGATAAACCAATATTCCTAAATCTATACAAATCACTAGTGAGGCCACATCTCGAATATGCATCAACAGTGTGGTCAGTCATATACAAAAAAGATAGCATACTGATAGAGAACATTCAAAGAAGAGCTACCAAACTCGTTAGAGACATTCAAAATAAGACTTATTCAGATAGAATAAAAGAATTAGGAATACCATCATTAGAATACCGCCGACTCAGAGCAGATATGATCCAAGTGTTCAAAATATTAAGAGGCATTGACAAAGCAGACAAAGAGCAACTTTTCACACAAAATCAAAACACAGTAACAAGAGGTCACTCTCTGAAATTAAGAAAGAATACTTTTAGACTTGATATCAGACGCCACTCGTTCTCGCAACGGATAATAAATTGGTGGAACAGTCTTCCCGAAAAAGTAGTAAGCTCAGAAACACTAAATATCTTCAAAAGCAGATTAAATTTTCATTGGAAGGACCTAAAAATTAAATTTCAGCCAGATTGCTACGAACCATACACCCAAACCGGATTAAGAAATTATTATAGAGACGGCTCGGAGAGTTACCCAACTATTATATGAGCTCGACAACAGGTAGAACAGGTAGATAGGGTTTGTTTGAGGCATAACGGTTTTAGTTCTCGAAATTCACCTTATCTGGGTATCTGCAAACAAGCTAATTATGTTTGATTTTCCCTCCCTATAACAACTCCCTCTGGACAACACATACAATATTCGTATCCAAAAGGTTGTCGTTGTAGAGAGGAAGCACTGTTTAACAATTAATCTAATGAATATTCATGCTGTCAACTTATAACATGAATAGGCATGGGTTAATAAATATTCAAGGAGTAAATCACAAAAACCAAAACCTAAAACACTGCAAACTCCACCATGGAGCAAACTCCTAGACCACAGTTAGTTGTCAAACAATGTGAAAAGAAACAGGTAACAAATGATAATACTCACTGGCCTGTGTACTCTAGCCAGACTCCTCAATTTCACAAACATAGCCAGACTCCTCAATTTCACAAACACAGAAACAATTGCAGCAGTCATCTACGAAGTTTGGTGAACGAATGATTTCGTTGTAGTTTTTCTTTTGTCATTATCCACACCTGTGAGATATTTGCTGGAAAGCGTGCAAATACGAGTTGAATAGCCAACAACTCGCGATATTTTCGATTCAGCCAATGATTGAAGTTCAATTGGACCATGTATAAATCTAATCTTAGAAAATTGCTCCCTATATGATAGATCTCAAATAAGATGATCACTGAAACGTTTGTATCCAGATCATAAGTGTACTTCAAATTCAGTTTTTTAAACATCGAGTTTAACAAATCTACTTGAATATGTAGATCGATGCTACTATTTGAATAGATAATTTGATTATGATAAATCAGGTGTTTGATTAGGATCAAAACCGTTTTTACTCCGGATCAAAACCGCTTTGTACTCTATTTGAGTTTAGCTCCAGTCTAACAACATAGCACGTGTGTTTCAATCATTGTACCCTGGCGAAGAAATGCGAAGAGTGTTTGGATCCAGACAGGATCATCAGGATCCAAGGCATTGGTTAACCATTTACTCTATGTATATTGTACGGGTGCTACTAAACAGAGTCTGGTAGAGTCCGGTAGAGTCTGGTAGAGTCCGGTAGAGTCTGGAGGCTTTTGAAGAAGGTTAAGTGCATTTTCAAGATTACACTGCTGTTATATAACATTATTTAGTATGTTTGCAGCTACAATGTATAGTAATTAATATCCATTTAAAAATGAGCGTACAATAGCTTGAAAACATCCGGTAAATGATACCCGGAAATGGCCGACCTACGTCGGATAGAGTCAGGTCAAGTATTATCTAGAAGCCCTATTAGTATAAGAATACCCTGAATTGTATCAGCAAACATTCTACATGCATTAATAAGTTTTTTCATCATAAATTCAAAAGCAGTATGTTGGCCTAAACTTCCGTTTTCATATCCAGACTCTACGTACACTACCCTCCGTAATTTCGCCAGACTGCAGTCTGGAAAAAGCGAAATAATAATATGTTATACAATACATATCAAGTGTATACTGCTTTTATATTTATGATAAAATCACTTATTAATATAAGCAGAATGTTTTTTGATAAAATTAAGGGTATTCTAATCCAAATGGGGCTTCCAATACTTGACCAGACACTACCCGACTACGTCGGCCATTACCGTGTCACCGGGGTAATATTTGCCGGGTGTTTACAAGCTATTATAGGCTATTTTGTTAAGGATAGTACCTGTTACAGCTGCAAACATACTAAATATGTTATTTATCAGCATTATAATCATGTCAATGCACCTAATCGTCTTTAAATGCCCCCAGACTCTACTAGACTCTACCGGACTGTACCAGACTCTGTTTAGTATCACCGATATCGTATACCCCTTTACAAACATAGTAGACCCAGATAAGAAGAGTCCTTAGGAGCTGTCTGATCTGTGTCTGCTCTTTTCACATAATATGGTGTAGTATAGACCCGAGTGTACAGTTTCTGCACGAGTCAA
Source organism: Azorinus chamasolen (assembly GCA_963576725.1). Lineage (NCBI taxonomy): Eukaryota > Metazoa > Mollusca > Bivalvia > Cardiida > Solecurtidae > Azorinus > Azorinus chamasolen. Next base: position 41,448,460 of record OY755248.1, read on the forward strand.
AATATCCCGTGTTCATGTGACATGATAAAACAATATTGAGGTTATTATTTCTTACATGATTACTGTTTTATTACTGATTATTCTGTTTGATTACGGTAGCAGATCTGATCATCTACTAGTTTGCCCTTTCTTTTGTATTTTTGATACAAGAATAATAAAACAAGAGGGCCATGATGGCCCTAAATCGCTCACCTGGTTACTATAGACATATGCATAAACTGTATTTCTATGTAAAAATAAGTAAGCTTCAGATTGGGGCCAATATGAAACCAAGGGCCATAATTTTAGGCCTTGAGTTTCAAATTTGAACACCTTGAGTTTCAAATTTGAACAATCTAAATAAAGGAACATTAGATGATGCTTCATATAAGTTTCAAAGTTTCACAGGAGATTTTAAAGATTTTCCTATGAAAAACTGATAAGCCAGGGGCGGGGCCATTTTGGTCCAGGGGTCATAATTTGAACAATTTTGGTAGAAAACCATTAGATGATAATGAATACTAAATTTCAAAGGTCTAGGCCTTACAGTTTAGGAGAAGATTTTTAAAGATTTTCCTATGAAAAACTGATAAGCCAGGGGCCGGGGCCATTTTTGGTCCGGGGGTCATAGTTTGAACAATCTTTGTAGAGGACCATTAGACGATGCTACATACCAAATATCAAAGGTCTAGGCCTTACGGTTTCAGAGAAGAAGCCTTTTATGAAAAACTGATAAGCCCCCGGGCGGGGCCATTTTGGTCAAGGGATCATAATTTGAACAGTCTTTGTAGAGGACCAATAGATGATGCTACATACCCAATATCAAATGTCTAGGCCTTACGGTTTCAGAGAAGAAGATTTTTAAAGATTTTCCTATGAAAAACTGATAAGCCCCGGGGCGGGACCATTTTAGTCTTTGAGGTCATAATTTGAACAATCTTAGTAGAGGACCATTAGATGATGCTACATACCAAATACCAAAGGTCTATGCCTAATAGTTTCAGAGAAGAAGATTTGTAAAGATTTTCCTATGAGAAACTGATAAGCCCCGGGACGGGGCCATTTTTGGTCCGGGGGTCATAATTTGAACAATCTTGGTAGAGGACCATTAGATAATGCTACATACCAAATATCAAATGTCTAGGCCTTACGGTTTCAGAGAAGAATATTTTTAAAGATTTTCCTATGAAAAACTGATAAGCCCCGGGGCGGGGCCATTTTTGGCCCAGGGGTCATAATTTGAACAATCTTTGTAGAGGACCATTAGATGATGCTACAAACTAAATTCCAAAGGTCTAGATCTTACGGTTTCTGAGAAGATTATTTTTAAAGATTTTCATATGAAAAACTGATAAGCCCCGGGGCGGGGCCATTTTTGGTCCAGGGGTCATAATTTGAACAATCTTTGTAGAGGACCATTAGATAATGCTACATACCCAATATCAAAGGTCTAGGCCTAACGGTTTCAGAGAAGAAGATTTTTAAAGATTTTCCTATGAAAAACTGATAAGCCCCGGGGTGGGGCCATTTTTGGCCCGGGGGTCATAATTTGAACAATCTTTGTATAGGACCATTAGATGATGCTACATACCAAATATCAAAGGTCTAGGCCTTACAGTTTCAGAGGAGAAGATTTTTAAAGATTTTCCTAAGAAAAACTGATAAGCACCAGGGCGGGGCCATTTTTGGCCCGGGGGACATAATTTGAACAATCTTTGTAGAGGACCATTAGATGTATTCCACATACCAAATATCAAAGCTCTAGGCTTTGTGGTTTCAGAGAAGAAGATGTTTAAGTAAATTGTTGACGACGCACGACGCACATACGCACGACGCCGGACGCCGGACGCCGGACACTGCCCCCTCACCTGGCACTTTGTGCCAGGTGAGCTAAAAATACAATCAATAACTTTTTCCTGAGGGAGCACCCCCCCCCCCCCCCCCCGGGAACATACAGCCACGGTGTGTACATTACATTTGGGTTCAGCTACACTCCTGCAAGAATAATATTTCTAACCAAAGGGCTGACAGGAGCATAGGTGAATCAAAATCTTATGTACACCCACTATGGCTATGAGAGTCCGGGGGCAACCCCCCCCCCCCCCCCCCCCAGGTAAATTTAGAATTGTGTAGTTTTTAAACCATTGTGATAATTAGAGCATTTGCTCGTTTAGGAATGAGTTTAAGCTTACATGACTAGATACAACGTTTATCAAAGTCTACACCTTTAATCATCATTGTTTGTTCCATTTTTGCCATTATAATGTTTTCACTTTTCAGAATGATGTTACGCACGTGTGTAAGTGCGCATTGTCAGCTGCATCCCTGATTGAATTACTTGTATCTGTATGCTATCTTTATCTTGTGTTCATTGTACACTTGTTATCCTTCTTCTTTAATATTGTATTCTACCTCTTTGTAAAAATAATTAACTATTTACTCCATATACAGTTTGACACATTTGCAAATAGAGCAGACCCTGATCAGCTGCTGCAGGAGCCAGTCAGAGTCTACTCTGTTTGCTCACACAATGTCTTGTTTCTTGTTCACATGCTTTTTGTAACAATATAAACAATTAGTTAACCATTATCCTGTTCTATGTTTATTTCAAACTTCACAATCTATTAAATATTCATGGACAAAACAGTTATACTGAAAAATGGAAGGTGGAACACTGTAGCCATTTTAGAAAGTAAAGAAACAGTTCTATTAAATCCCATTAGCAAACATAGCAGACCCTGATCAGACGGCTCCTCTAGGAGTTGTCTGATCTGAGTCTTCTCTGTTTGCAAATGCATGAAAATGAGTTTATATGAGGGAGAGGGTTAATAAATTCTCATAATTGGTGGAGTCTTCCATGAATGTTCATGGAGTAAAGAGTTAATTGTAGAGAATGAAATGGTAACGTTCTGACAAGTAGGTGTCTAGTTATCTTTCACCATTCTCTTTGCTACAATTGTCCTGATCGCGTCACACGCTATTAGCGCTTGTCAAGACAATATTAGAAAAGGGCGCTATTTAGCGCATGTTGACACATGCGATATTTGAAACAGGCTATAGTATAGCCTGTATAATCCTTCCCCAGACTTACATACATGCGACATTAAGCCATTTAAATATCGCTAGTCACATCTCATTGGAAGTAAAATGCGATATTTAAAAGGGCTTAATATTGCATGTATGTATGTCTGGGTAGGGATTGTACAGGCTATAATATAGCCTCTTTTCAAATATTGCATGTGTCAACTAGCACTATCAAAAATATCGCCCATTTTTTCGATTGTAGCCAATGTGATGGTGAATAAGTGTGTGAAGTTTTATAAGATTTGCATGAATAGTAAAGAAGTTACTGACAATCTTAAAGTTTCCGAATGGCAATGACGATGACTACAATGCTGATGCCCGGGTTGTGACAATAGCTTGTATTTTTTTCTTCTAAAAAAGAGAAGGAATCTTATTGTCATGAAAAACAGCCGAGAATCAGCTATCTAGTATTGGCAAACAGAGCAGACTCTGATCAGACAGCTCCTACAGGATTTGGGTCTACATTATTTATAAAAGTGTTAAAAGACTTCTCTATCAAGTAAAGGGTTAACAAATCAGTGGTTGCAGTGAAAACATTTTCAAACAATTTGACCAGAACATAGATCTTGAATGTAAACTTGATCTTGATCTCAATGGGGCTTCTGATTCACATACCAGCTGGTGTTGGAGAACATTTGTGTGCCGACCATACAAATGGAGAAAAGTCTCGCCAATACAACTACTCAAAAGAAGTAGAACTCTGGATTTTTCAAACAAGCGATATCTTAATGCAGGGCAAAAGTAATGCAGAAAGCTCCTATAGGAGCTTTCTGCATTACCTTTGTCCTGCATTAAGTTGCCACCTGCTTTTACAAAGTTCTGTGTTAATAAACCATGTGGCCACATTAGCGAGACCTTACCATACATGCACATGCAAGACAAGACAGACAGACCAACTGACACGAGTGACTCTAACATAGTTCCAAATGAATTGGTATGGACACATAACCTTTTACTCCATTAATACACCTTCCTATGCCTTTGCAAACAGAGTTGAGCCTGATCAGGTGGCTCCTATAGGAGCTGACTGATCAGTGTCTGTTATGTTGTTTGTTTATGTAATTATAACAGATATGACTACAGTTTTTACCAAACCATTCTGTGTACATATGCTATTATAAATCAGCTAATAAATACTCATGATGGTATTATTTCTTGCATGAATATTCGTGGGGTTACAGAATAATAACAAGGTATTCAATGGGTATACTGGGGTAAGAAATAAAACAGAAACAAATATAATTGTTGACATAATTTATAAATCTTTAATGTTAAAATGATAAATTTACAATGAAATGTCATTATAAATCTACATGAAAAATGAGATTACTTTACAAAAAGATGTGGTAATACACGTCCAAATAAATTTATACATAATAAAATTCATTTTGCACCATTAGAAAAGAAGCACACAAAATCTGAACTTGTTTTATCTATATCTTATATACACAATTGGCAGTATACAATACATTAGCCGTGCCATCAGAGTTCTGGCTTTTAGCAAACAGTGTAAATAAGAACTCCAGATAAGGAGAACATTCCAGATACAAACGTATTTATTTGTTCACCAAATGCATAGATGTGACTACTGTTTGAATTGTCTCTTTGAGATGATTCTAATGAGTAATCACAAATATGGTTTTGTTAGAGAAATAAAGACAATATTGGTACAAAGTATTAGCTTATCTCCCTTATCTGTCACTACATAGACAGAGACACTCTCAGAGATGCAGATAAGAGGATTATATAGAAAACGTAATTATCTTTTTATATTTTTGTGCAAAGATATGTTCTATTATGCTGGTATTCATTAGAATCATCTCCCTGGGGCAATTCTAATGAGTATGAACATGATAGGATTTAGTTGAAAAATAAAGAAATTAGAATGTGCCGGTACCCCTCTTATCCACAGCCCTGCAATCTGCCATAAAGATGAAACATCTGAACAAGCCTACATTGTCCATCTGGTTGGAATATAAAATAACAGCTAATTTTGCTAGGTGTAAAACAGTGCAGACTCTGATCTGTAACTTATATTTTCACCACAATGGCTCAAACAGTTTCCAAAGTCCTAAGTTTGATACCTCTTCCAACAGTATGACTCATATATCAACCCTTTGAATGTGGGAAATGACTGTACAGTAAAACCCCTCTAAATCAGACGTTCAATTAAGTATAAATATCCTCCTTGGAAACAGGTGGCAGCTTAATGCAGAGTGAAAGTCATGCAGAAAGCTCATAGAGGAGCTTTCTGTATGACTTTCACCCAGTATTATGCAGCCATCTGCCTTAAAGCATCTAAATTTCTTCTCTATTAGAATTCCAGTTCAGAGGGGTTCTACTGTACTGGCATTTGCAAACAGTGTAGATCCAGATCAGAGGGCCCCTAGTGGAGTCCTCTGATCCCGATCATCACTGTCATCATTCTAAATCTTCTCATAAACTGTACCATTCCACTTTGAAATTTCACCATTCAAAGAGTTAAATAAAACAAAAACAAGCCTACATAATTCTTTTATACAATATTGATCATATACCCCATGGGCTACTGTGAAACATCCCCGAAAATGCATCTCTAAATAAAGTCTCTAATTGCTGGTGCCTAAGACAGGTGGTTGCTTTATGCAGGTAAGAAAGTACATTTGCAAAACAGAAAGCAACCACATGCTTTTGATTCTTTGTATGCTCACTAACTGTCGACTGCAACACTAATGTGTCATCTTGTTTCAATTCTAAAACTTAACTTCTCATTTGCAATAAACTTCAGAAGCATGATAAAACAAATGAGAAAACAGTGTGTATTCATTGATTAGCATATTGGAAAATAAATCATCCATTATTAACCCTTTCCTTCATATAAACGCTTTTTCACGCCTTTGCAAACAAGAGTAGACCCAGATCAGACCGCTCCTATAGGAGACGTCTGATCAGGGTCTGCTCTGTTTGCTTATGAAATTATAATAGATCAGACTCTTCAGTTTGTATCAATACTAAACATTTATGTGTACACATGCTATTATAAAAACTCATCTAATAAATATTGATGATGTTGATATTTCCAACATGAATACTAAACAGGGAAAGGGTTAATCAGTAACAGCCAAATGTATTAATGAAACTGAATCAACTAAAACAACACTACTGTACATTTATCTTGAAGTAATTGTGTTCCTCATTCTCAGAACCTCTTCTATTCATTACATGTACATCCTGCACAAACTTTCAAAACATTTTTCTTAAGTTTCTGTAATAAAATAATTGTCAATAAACATGCTTGAGGATTGAGTGCAGAACTGTCATATCTAGAATCTATGGGGTGACCTCCTGATGACTTTTGCAAGCAGTTTGGATCCAGATCAGTGTCTCATTAGGATCCAAACTGTTCCACACTCTGATAGTGTATTTCAACATTAATGAAAGAAAGATGTTTATAAAGGTTAACCCTTTCCTGTTGATCATTGAAATAAGAAATAACAACATTATGTAAGATCTACATGTATTATAACTTCATAAGCAAATAGAGCAAACCCTGATCAGAGCAAACCCTGATCAGATGGCTCCTACATGAGCCTTCTGATCTGGGTCTACTCTATTTGTAACAGTGTGAAAATGCAGGTAAGAATTAACCCTTTCCTCCATATATATGCCTTTCTACGCCACTGTAAAAGTCACTTTTTGAAACCATTGTGATAAATAGAGCATTTACTACACAAATTTTTCCCTTTCTGTAGTAAATGCTCCTTTTCGGTAGAGATTGAATCTAAAAATAGCCTATGAGGGAATGGGTTAAAATAGCCTATGGAGGAAAGGGTTAAATAATGCACTCAACCCATGTGTTGTTCTTTATACACAAACTGTATTACAACCTTTATACAGACTGTCATAACTATGTTTCAACAACAGATAAAGTATGTCTCTCTTTTTGGTATCACTACTTTTAGTCTCACTTCAGTTTGTATCCAGTTTATCTTTCAAGAATTATACCAGTAATAACATTCTAACAAAATCACTCTTTCATTTATTTATGAAAATCAGATTTGTTCAAAGTAAGATTTTGGCTTGTCCATTTATAGATGTAGATGTCATTGGATCCATTTGTTCTTTGACACCTTAGTTATTGTCCTCATCCAGACATGTAAAGGTTTTATATGTCTGCAGGTTTATTTGTACCACTATAAAGCAGTTTCATTTGACTTTTTGTCAACTTCATTATCGTCCTCGTTTGCCTGGCCTCCTTCTAGCCGCGCCTGCTCCTGACATTCGTCTCTGACACGCATCAGCAATCTCTGGAGTTCTCGATTGGTTGGAGCAAGCTTCAAGGCTTCTCTCAAATCCTCGAAGGCAGCTGCATACGATCTGAGTAGAAATAAACATGAAAGCAAATTAGAACACAACATTTGGCATCATTCACTTGAAACCTTTCCTCATATAAATGCCTTTTCTCGCATCTGCAAACAGAGAAGACCCAGATCAGAGGGCACCTATGGGAGCTGTCTGATCAGGGTCTGCTCTGTTTGCTAACGCAATTTGATAGATTTGCTTCTTTAGTTTCTCCAATGGCTACTATGTTCCACCCTCCATAATTCTTTATAACTATTTGTTCATGAATATTCAGTAGGTGTTGAAATTTAGAATAAACATAGAAATGGGAAAGGGTTAAATAGATACATCTAAATCTGAAGATTTGCAAATATCATATACATTACAACCTGCCTACAGACTGAGAAAGAAGTGATTTAGATTGATCCATATACAGTAGAACATGTCTATACCATATAACGTCTATAAGAGTAGGTAGTTGCTGATGAAGGATGATAGTAATGCAGACAGCTCCTACCTGTCTTAAAATTATATAATTATTCTATTTAATTTTATTCTAGACATATTTTACTGCATTAAGCACTGTGCTCGTCTGATCAGGGTTATTTTGGATGGTCGCTGTAAGCAAGTTTTACTGCATAGACCCACATTAATCACTGTGTTCCACTGATCAGGGTTAAACTTGAGCTGAGTAATAAACAGTGAAGACCCTAATTAGACATCTCATTTAAATCTTTTGACACTAATTAGCACCTGCAGAAATTGTCATCTGCAACAGTTTTCAAAGTTGATTTTTTTCTTCCATTCTTTAAATAAAGACAAAGTGTCAAACTGTTTGGATCATAATGAGACTCACTTGGTCTTTCATCTGGATCTATACTGTTTGCAATGCCTCCGTACATCTTTTCCAATGAAGCCAGTTATATATTATTGATGGCAAAAAGCTAAATAGGTATGCAGTAGAACCTGTCTTATTATGGGTCTGTAAGTCAGTTTAATGCAGGTCATAAGTAATATTGAAAGCTCCTATAGGAGCTTTCTGCATTACTTTTACCCTGCATTAAGCAACCACCTGCTTTTTAAGACATGTGTGTTCAATAAATGAATGGATACTTAGGACAGGTTCTACTGTAGATACATAATGTATAATTATGGAATATACATGTTCTGTATACTTACTTGTTATCTCTCTTAGCCCTGGCTCGAGCATAAAAGGCTTCAAAACATTTAGGCTTCAGCTCCAAGGCCTTGGTAGCAAGTTCTATGGCACCATCACAGTCCTGAAACAGAGTCAAAAGATATATATTCCAGTCTGGTCTTTGATTTCAAACCATTTAACCCATTTCCTCATAGGCTATTTCTAGACCCAACTCTTTGAATAAATCTACTGCAAAGGAGCATTTAGTACAAAAAGTAAAATTTTACAATTGTGTAGTTTTGAAACCATTGCTCTATTTATCACAATGGTTTAAAAGCTGGCTTTTACAGAGGTGTCAAAGGTGTCAATGTGAGGGAATGGGTTAACACACCATTACTTCATGAATATTCATGCAAAGACATTTTTAAAGTTGCAGAAAAAAATGTAAAAATTGTAGAACAAAAAATTAGTATATTATATCATAAGACTTGGGTTGGACAACTCCAATAGGAGCTGTCTGATCTGGGTCTACTCTGTTTGCAATGGTGTTAAAATTCATCTCTATGAAAAATAGGGTTTGCCTCAATAATAAAGGTGTACTTCTTCTAATGCAATCAGCATAAAAAATGTAGACCCTGATAAAATGTAAGAATATTCTGCTTAAACTGAGTCCTGAAATTGCCTCCCTTTCTAAAGTACATTAGTGGTCCAATTCTTTCTATACAATCACTGTCATAAATGTTTGGAGCTAAACAACACATCAAGCTTAGCATTTTGTATTGCCAGAAAATAAATCTTATTTTAACAGTTTGCTGGAAAAAATTTTGAATGACTCTGACAAAACTAAGCTAAATAATCTTATTCTGAGCAATTTTGATGTTTAACCTTTTCAGTGTGGGAAGCAAGTCACTAATAGGTAGACCCAGATGAGAGGGCTTCATGGTATGTCATATTACACTCATCTTTAAAAAAAGTCCCTGAATATTCATGCTACCAGTAAGTTTGGCCTACAGTATTTATATTTTAGAATAGTCCACATGAAAATTCACAAGGGGTTAACCTATTTATGCTACTGTCTCTAAATATGGACAAGTGCAAAGGTGAAGCCTCAGATCAGAAGTTTTTGTAGCAGCTCTCTAATCAGGGTCTGTACTGTTTGTCCCATAAATTATTTTCCTATCATCATACCAGCAAACAAATTCTTGCAAAAACCACCCCAAAAATGAAAATGAGATTGGTTCATAATACATATTTTGATGAGCTCAATCAGAAATACATGTTATAATTGGCTAAGTTTGGTCTGGAAAAGCTGTTGAGATATGAAGCATCTTTACTAAGTCATATCAGCAAATCTGTATGAGGTGAACATCTTTAGAAAGAGCAGGTAACTCACGTTTAGCTTCCTCTTACACCGGGACAGGTTCAGCATGAGGTTCAGTCGCACTTCACGGAAAGTTTTGTATTCCTCTCCGAAATCTTCCATTGGAAACTTCTTCAATGCATATTGGTATCTCTGGGCTGCCTCCTTGATACGATTTTTCTGAAATGCGAAAAATATAACATGTAATAAGTATACCCCCAATGAATGTATGAATATTAATTAGCTGAATTTTATAATGGCATCATGAACAAGTATATTTTTGACACTGGTAGCTGTACCTGTACAACAGAGAAGATCCTTATCATACAGCTCTTACAGAAGCAATCTGATCTGGGTTTATGTTGTTTGCAACAGCATAAAAAAATATCTCTATAAGGTAAAGGATTAAAAGACAAAGATTTCTCTGCTCTTCTCTACACTCCCCATACTCAGTTTAAGGGAGACAGCACTAGTCTGAACACTGACTGCAATGTTTGATTCTAAATTAGTTTTCAAGTATCACCTATGTACACCAACTTAAGACATTATCTGATAGGAAGTCCCCTTAAGATAAACATAAACTGTAATCTATAGTCTATAGTCGGTTTTTTTAAGCAAAAATTGCAACAACACTTGAATTAGTGATAAGATTATAACAAAAATTGTTGATACACCTAGATTCCATGGTAATAATAACTAACTACATAATTATATGAAGTTTCAGTAAAATCAGAATGCTGTAAGAGGAAATATCTTGTAGACCTATGGACAAGAGGACTCACCGACTCCAGTACACCAATCAAAATGTCGATGGGTTTGGACTTGGAGAGAACTATATTATTTTTTTTACTCAATATACACTTTTGGATGAGTCCTCTTCCAAATATAGGTACAGTAATACTCCTCTACACCAGAATTCTAGTAGAGAAGAATTTAGATACTTTTAGGCAGATGACTGCTGAATGCAGGGTGAACGTCATGCAGAAAGCTCCTCTAGGAGCTTTCTGCATGACTTTCACCCTGCATTAAGCTGCCACCTGTCTCCAAGACTGATATTTATACTGAATTTAACATCCGATTTACAGGGGTTTTACTGTAAACACTTCTGAATCAGTCCTCTTTGAAATATAGGTATACATAGGTTTTCTGTTGCTTACCCTGTACAGCACATTGCCATCCTCCATGAGCTTATTTAGCAATAACAGCATCATATCTGGCTTGCCCGATGCGACTGCCCACGTCACCTGACCCAGCTTGGCACCCTTACGCAGGAAACAGGCGACCACTGCAGTGTTCCTACGATCAATTGCCCTGTCTAGAGCCCTCATACCATTCAGATCTGCATGCTCTATCTGGGCATTTTGATCAATCAAATATTGCACCTGTTAAGAGAATAAGTAAAATGAATATTATTGTCAGAAATAATATTTGTATGAATATCAATTAGCTGATATAATAGCATCATGTACAGGGAAATTTTAATGATGGCAAAAACTGTAGAAATAGATCCATGTAATTTTATAAGCAAACATATCAGACCCTGATCAGATAGCTCCTATAGGAGCTGTCTGATCTGGGTCTACTCTGTTTGCAAAGGTGCCAAAAGGTGCCTCTATGGAATAAAGGATCAAAACTTGACAATTGGTTGGTCCAAATTGTTTGACAGTCCAATCATATTTCTTCAAAGATGTGGTATGAAAGTTTACTTTTAAAACTTAAGTTGAAGATCCATGTATATACTTGTCATTTGAAAGTTCGTATTGCTCCCAATTCCTGGAATAAAAACTGTAGTGTAAAGTAAACCTGAAACAAGTCATTTTTTCTTTACTGTATTGTAGAAACCTTTAAGCCACATTTGAGGCAAAGGCAAAACCCATGGATTGCAAACAGAAAAGACGAAGACCAGTGTCACATTGGAAGCACATCATCTGATCAGGGTCCATACTGCTTGCAGTGGTTGTGGTAGCTCAAATGAAATAAAATGATCTTCACTTACTACTTGGGCATCTCCATGGAAAGCTGCAAGCTGAAGAGGGCTTCGGCCACACCTATCTGCATGGTGCAAGTTTGAGCCCCTGTCCAGAAGGGACTGAATGATGTGGAGGTGACCCTTCAGGCATGCCCAACACATGGCTGTGAGGCCCTCATTATCAGTCTTGTGGATGGAAGCCCCTGATTAAAACAAAAACAATAATTCTAAGCATTCTCAAAATAGATTATTCATTCAGTTTGTTTCAAAAGTACAATAAATCACTTTTGATTAGTTATGATTTTGATGAGTGTGATGTTATTTCCAAATCTACTACGTTCTCAACCAAACACCGGAATGGCTCTGAATTTTTTCCCTTGATGTATTCTTCACAACAAAAACTTCTCTGCATCTAGCATATGTTGTCATTTTTTTTTTAAATCTTCATGAGTTCTACTGCACATACCTTTTGATAATAACATCTCAAGGACCCCTATATGGCCCTTGTAGGCAGCTATCATTAGGGGAGTCCTGCCATGTTTGTCTGTCTGTTCAATTGATGACCCAAGATTCAGGAGAAGATCCGTTATTTCCCATTTCCCGGCCTCTACAGCACAAAGCAGAGGTGTAAAGGACTTAAGATTTGTGGATTCTTGACTCGCTCCTCGATCCAGCAGGTAGAGCACTAGTTCTTTGCGGCCATTAAGACATGCAGCTGTCAAAGCTGAAATGAGAAATAGACAATGCCATGTACAGTTGAACTTCGACATCTCAAACTTCAAGGGACCATACAAAATTCTTCAAAGTCATCCAATTTTCAATCTGATAAATTTCTCAAGTTCACAGCTTAATGCAGGTCTAAAGCAGTGCTGAAAGCTCTTTTAGGAGCTTTAAGCATTACTTTTGATCTGGATTAAGCTGTCACATGTGTTTCTAGATATGTGAAGTGATACATTTTAGAACAATTATGTATTGTAAATTTTGGAAGGACTGAACATTTACTTCGATTAATCCCAAACTTCCAATTATCTGAGTTCGAGATATTGAAGTTCAGCTGTATAAAGGCTATACCTCATAGGCTATTTTTAGATACAACCTCTTTGAATAAATCTACCGAAAAGAAGCATTAACTAGAGAAAAGGATTTTTTTTAGAATTTTGTAGTTTGAAACCATTGTGATAAATAGAGCATTTGCTCCTATAGGAGCAAATGCTCTATTTATCACAATGGTTTCATAAAGTGACTTTTCCAGAATCTTCAATATGAGGGTATGGGTTAAACTACACTCAGGTTCAATTCAATGCAATCAAAAGTCTAAAGCACATGCACTCTCTTAAGTTTCATTGGCTTTGAAAACAATCAGCATCAAACAGTTTCATCAATCAAGATGAGAAGTAGAGTACACTAATTGCCCTAAGTTTAGGGTATACCACAAGTACACACAGCAGACCTTGACCAGACAGATCCTGCATAAGTGTGTGTTCATAAGTGTCTTTATCAGTTAAGGAGTCAATCTAAGTCTAGCTGTTTAAGATATTCTTCTACGTTTAACCTTTTACTCCATAGAGACATATTTTAGCACCTTTGCAAACAAAGTAGACCTAGATCAGGTGACTCCTGATCAGGGTCTGCTCCATTTGCTTAACCCATTCCCACTTAGGCTATTGTTAGACCTAACCTCTTTGATTAAATCTACCAAAAAGGAGCATTAACTAGAGAAAAGGAAATTTTCAAAATTGTGTAGTTTTGAAACCATTGTGATAACCATTGCTCTATTTATCACAATGGTTTCACAAAGTGACTTTTACAGAAGCGTCAAAAGGCGTCAATATGCGGGAATGGGTTATAAAATAATATAAATATATTTCTAGTTTCTACCATGGTAAAATTGCCTTGTTTATGATGCCATTCAGATGATACATATTCATACAGTTACCATTTCTAACTTTAATTTTCATGGAGTTAAGCAGTATTCTATAACTTACGAGTTTCTCCCAACAGTGTGTCTATCACATCCAGTCCAAATTCCTCCTTCTGATTTCGGTTGAAATGAAGGAGATATTCACAGATCTGGAAACAAACCATCAGAAATTGTAAATTATCAGAAACTGTAAATTATCATTGTCAATGTATCAACCATATCCATAGCAATAGATAAAGTTTTCAAATACTAAAATCATCATTTCTCCACCAAAACCTATATAATGGCCACTCTTTAGAATCATCTTGAAGAGACAATTCTAAAGGGTGGTCAGTCACAACATTGGGTTTAGTGGATAAACAAAGGAGCTATCTTTGAAGAGCTATTATCTTAAATTGTGATTCTTATCTGATTCTCTGATATCAGTTTGTATATGAAAAGTTCTGTATACATCAGGCTGCTATAAAGACAGAGATTTAGCTTTTTGTTATTTTTTTTAAAAAAAAAAACTACCTCATACAGCCATATGCATATAATATTACTGTTACATATTTTTCGACATCCACCAGTGATTAATGAGGTTTGATTTTGATAACTGAAAACTACAGTCTAAGAAAAAACAAGAGCGGGTGCCAAGGCTCGTCTGTCATCATTGTTAAGATGAACATGCATACCAAAAATGAAGGTTGTAAATGAAAAACTGAAGAAGTTATGGTCAATGTTAAGATTTCGGACGACGTGGACGCCGGAGTTACAATAGCTCATTATTTCTTCGCAACAGATGAGCTAATAAAAAATGAATATATTTGCCTGAAAATGCAATGAATCTAGTTACTTACATCTTTGTGTCCCATTGCAGCTGCTACGATAAAACACTGCTGCATGGCTTCCATCTTTGTCACTTGACCCTCATATCTCGACCAATCACATTGTAACAGATAAACAAGGGCATCAAGATGTCCACTGACAGCAGCATGGACAGCCGCACACTGACCGCTATTATCTAAATGGTTGATCTGTAAATAAATGCAAACAAACCATGAAGTTTACTCTTTAGAACAAAATGGATTAATCCTTTCCTTCATATGAGGGCCTTTTCATCCATTTGCAAACAGAGTAGACCCAGATCAGACATCTCCAATCAGGGTGTGTTCTGTTTGCTAATATCTGATAGATCTGATTCTTTAGTTTCTAAATGGTTACAACGTTTCACCTTCCATATTCTATTATAACTATTTTGTCCATGAATGGTCAGTAGGTATTGAAATTTGGAAAAAAATATAGAACAGGGAAAGAAATTAAACCTTGATCACGAGTCTGTAAAGAAATGCAAGATCAATGACTATAGTGAATGACATCTTCTCACAACAACATTTTGCAAAGCAGGCTGAAGGTCAACCTTTTACTTACCCTAGCACTCCTCAAGTATAGCATCTTGAGAATATCTGCATGTCCAGAACTGGCTGCGTAACACAGGGATGACATGCCAGTGTCGGAGACCGCGTCCACACTAGCATTGAACTCCAGCAGTAGCGAGACCATGTCAGCGAAACCTTCCTTAGCTGCTACACACAGCACCGGTGAGTTATTCTCGTAGTCAGTCCTCGTATTGGGATTAGCACCAGATAACAGAATTAGTCGGCTTACCTGTTAATGAGCAAAAATGTACAACATGATATTAGAAGAATGTGCGTAAATTTAAAAAAAATGAATTGCAAACAAAACAGTTGGAAGAAACATGTGTCAATCTGCTGGCAGAAATGTGACAAAAAAGCATGACGAAAAAAGTGTGACAAACATATGGACAGACAGACAGACAAGTAGTGAACCGTAGTAAATATTTCTTAATACGCAACACTTACAATAATTGCTTTTTTGCATTCAAAAATCTGTTGTTTTTTTTAACAGATTTAAAATTATTCAAGTATTATTGCCACAGGAATGACCTATTCGAGAAAGCATTGAAAATCAGACTAAGACCTAATCAAAGCTGTCAATCCAAACCGATTTTCAATTCTTATGAGTCATAAATAGGGCAACTACTTGTTTTTCTTGAAAGCAGGTCAGTAACTGCTGAGCCCAGACCAGATCCAAATCGACCATTGGATGGATGGATGGACTGACATGACGACTCCTACATATATCTACACTTAAGTTTGTTTTTTGGAGGAAATATATATTGTCTTCTAACACTATTGCTCCATTCACTTTTAAACAGTTCCGTTACTTGAGAAACTGCTGACAAACAGCCTGTATCCTGACATGGTGACTCTTATATTCATCCCCACTAAACTTTGTCACTTTCAAACAGCTTGTATCCTGATCCAGTGTCAAATTTATCATGATCAATATAGACCCAATTACTAACCTTAACATTAGGTGAATAGAGGTTCCGCTGGGAGATGAGAGCCACATTGAGATTTTCAGAGCTCAGGGCCATCCAGAATGCCTGCATATCTCGAGATGAGTAGCCCCTCTGTTTGCTGATATTCTTGTAGATATGAGCCTTCAGAATATGGTGTCCAAGCTCAATAGTTTTTTCCGATGACAGTGGTGCCACCACCCGTGAAAGATGGAATGCAAGCAAGGCATGGCCATGTCTGTGAGATGTATGAAGAACAATAACTTGAATAAAAACACTTTCTCCAAATTTTCTTTCTTTTAATTCATTATTTCTTGCATGAATATTCAAAAAGGAAAGGGTTAAGATGTGTTTGTGAAATACTATGCCCCCGATATGACCTTTGACCTTGATCTTAATAAACCACCCCTAAAAATGTTCGCCTCCATAAGTTGCACATGCACATGGGGGCATTTATATGAGGGAAAGGGTTAAAAGACGTGTCCATGGAATACAGGGTTAGTTCCAAGAATATTTATATAAGAAATAATGACATCATGAATATTTTATAACACAAATGAACACAGAAATTTTTGGCCAGGGCTGAAAATGTAGAATTAGACTAATGTTATTCTATAAGCAAACAGAGCAAACCCCAATCAGACAGCACCTACAGGGTCTACTCTGTTTGAAAAAGTGTTAACCCCTTCCTCCATAAATATGCCTTTCTACGCCTCTGTAATAGTCACTCTATGAAACCATTGTGATAAATAGAGCATTTGCTCCACAGGAGCAAATGCTCTATTTATCACAATGGTTTCAAAACTACACACTTCTAAAATGTTCCTTTTCTCTTGTTAATGCTCCTTTTCGGTTGATTTTTTCAAAGCGGTTGGGTCTAAAAATAGCCTATGAGGTAATGGGTTAAAAGACATAATTATCTATGCAGTAAAACCTTAAGGAATCACCTACCTAAGATCACAGAGAAACTTAGTGCTTTCTGCCTCGTCCCTACGGATGAGCCACTCTCGGAAAGCTGGGTGAAAGAACATGTAGGTATTGTCTCTCCTTTGGTACAGAACGCCGGACAGCAGTCCCAGTCTCTGTTGAAAGTCCTCCCACGTCACAAATCGCTCTGTACAGCCCGAATTCATCGCGTCATAGATCTCATCTAAAGTCAATGGGTGAAGTGAGGCAAGACACGTCCCTAAAATGGGCGAAAC
This sequence comes from Azorinus chamasolen, assembly GCA_963576725.1. Taxonomy (NCBI): domain Eukaryota; kingdom Metazoa; phylum Mollusca; class Bivalvia; order Cardiida; family Solecurtidae; genus Azorinus; species Azorinus chamasolen. The sequence continues at coordinate 41,465,795 of OY755248.1, forward strand.
TTTTTCGAAAGACCGGACACTGGGGAACTTGAGGTTGAACTGCAACAAGAAAACCTCAGTCAAGTTCACTGGAAGAATTTTATAGTTTGAACTTTTTAGCACCATATGACCTTGTTCAATAAGATCCAAGATCAACTTGCAGAAAAGGAACGACCCATTACTTAAGTTCTGCACATGTAAGGAAAACTTCATCTGTGTTGCAGCATCAAGGGTCTTCAGTGCCATATTGCGTTTTATCTGTACACTCGAATCCACTCTGTGTGCCACATAATCCTGAAGATCACGCATAATTAATTCATTACCCGCCATTTTGTCTATATACATGCGAGGAAAAGGCAGCATGTTTGTAATCTCAATCATATTTGAGTGCACAGATATCACTAGCTTCAGCCAGCGTGGAAATTTGTCCTTATGCCGAACCACAAACGATGCTATCGTGTCACCATAGTCTGGCTTGTGAAACTCTGCCTCATTCAATCCATCAATCAGTAACAGACATGTTTCACTTTCAACTTTCCCATTTTGTTTGATCTGATCCAAGGGCTCTAATATACCCTTTACAAAAGAACCTGAAGGATCTTGAAGACACTGTCGCAAGCTCAGCAGCTGCTGAAGCTGGGCGTCTTGAAGTAACAGTTCCCGGTATGCGTGCAGTTGAGGGGCATGGGCCAGATAGGCCGCCAGACTGTGCACAAACTCAGGCACCATACAGGTAGTGTTCACATCCGCCTGACAGAAGTGGTACCCGACCACCTGTGCACCAAGAGCCCTCAAGGCATCGTAATTAAGACTAGTGTTCGAACCACTCAGGTTGTGGTGGTGGTTCAGCGTTGAATTTGGACTGTAATTAATGCCATTATGTAGTCTGTCTCCTTGTCTATTGGATGGCACTGAAATGTTAAAGCATATGTTTAAGTGAAAAGAGTTTTATCTGCTGGTAGACTAAGATTAAAAGTATAATGGAGATCAGTGATTTTGGTATGTTTTTAATCCATTTACTTTTTATAAGGAACATGCTATGGAATTACCAAACACGTGGCAATGTCAACTGTATTCAAGTAGACCTAGGTCAACAACTACATTATAATGTGGCATCTGACCAGGATCGGGATTGGTTTGACTTGTCTACACTATAACGAAATTGGCAATATGCAAACAAATAAATACTAAGGTCCCCTAGATTTCATTATAAGTGAGCTTCACTGTAGACCCAGATCAGATGGCTCCTACAGAAGCCATATAAACTGGTCTACTCTGTTTGCAAAGGTGTTCATATGAGATAAAGTGTTTATGAATTAGACAGAATGTAAGGATACTTACCCTCAACAAGCCCTGTTTTGCCATCTCCAAAGCAGCTGTGGGCGACTAGCTGCTCTATGATCGCCGTTTTACCACTACCAATAGCACCGGCAATGATTACTCCCGACGGCTGATCACAGGAAGCATGGTCGCCATTCAGTGACTGAAAGTATTGAAATAATGGTTATCCTTTTTGCACACTTGTGGTAGATATGTGATAAGCTTTACAAAATAAGCCTCAAAACGCTTTTAACCCTTTCCTCCATATGCTAGTTTAAGACCCAACCTCTTTGAATGAATCTACCCACAAGGAGCATTTACTAGGGAAAAGTAAAATTTTAGAATTTTGTAGTTAGAAACCATTGTGATAAATAGAGTATTTGCTCCTATACATTTACGTATTTATGGAGGAAAGGGTTAATTCATGTAAGAAATAATGACAATGGTTACTGATCAGTTGAATTCTTATAATGGCATATGAACAAAGCCCATGGCCGAGACGGAAGATCCAGATCTATACAATTCCATAACCCTTTCCTTCATATAGACGTGTTTGCATTTGCAAACAGAGAGGACGAAGATCAGACAGCTCCTGTGGGAGCCGTCTGATCAGGGTCTGCTCTGTTTGCTAATGGAATTTGAAAGATATGCTTCTTTACTTTCTAAAATGGCTACAATGTTTCACCTTCCATATTTCGTTGTAACTATTTGTTCCATAAATAATAAAGGTATTGAAATTTGTAATAAACATTGAACAGGGAAAGGGATAAGCAAACAGAGCAGAAAAGGCATTTCTATCAGGTAAATAATTTATAGCAGACTTCATTCAGTATGAAAATGATAATTTTTATAGATGATTCTGAATGACAAACAGTGTAGACCCTGATCAGAGGGATCCTGGAGGATCAGGGTCTGCACTGTCTGAATCATGTAAAGTGTTCAATACCATCAGATTTATGCCCTTTCTCGCATATTGACGCTTTCTGTAAAAGTCACTTTGTGAAACCATTGTGATAAATAGAGTATTTGCTCCACAGGAGCAAATGGTCTATTTATCACAATGGTTTCAAAACTACACAATTCTAAAAATTTCCTTTTCTCTAGTTAATGCTCCTTTTTGGTAGATTTAATCAAAGAGGTTATGTTTAAAAATAGCCAAAGTGGGAATGGGTTAATGATATAATACTGTAAACATAGATACAGAATTTCAATTACACCAAAGTCCACAAGTTACATGTTCATTTTCATTTTGAGTTCGGTTATTCTTTCACATGCGTTTCACATAAGGAGTCAAACTTGGCAGATTTTATATTTTCATACCAGGTCAATGTCCTTGAAGACCCACTCTCTTCCCACAAATATGGCTGTCCCCTCTGGATGGGCTATCTCAAACTTGATAGGGGTCAAGTGTAACTGTGGTGGTCTGATGGGGGTTATTCGCACTGAAATAGACATCAAAACACATTATTTTCTGATCATTATATAACATAAGGGTCTGTATTGCTTAGTCGGGAGTCTATATATACTATAATAATATATAGTATATATATAAGCACACAGGGAGCGGTATAGACCCCTATGTTATACAATACACATTTATACAATACATATACTGTAGAAGGAGTTTTATTTAACCCTCAACTCCATGATATATATGTAAAGTAATAATGACACCATGAATAATAATTAGTTTAATTAAATATAATAGCACATGAACACAGGAATTTTTGGCCAGAGCAGAAACTCTATAGAATCATATCTATATCATATCATAAGCAAACAGAGCAGACCCAGTTCAGATGGCTCCTAGCCATCTGATCTGGGTCTACTCTGTTTGCCTAGGCCTAGAAAGGTATATTTATGATTGAGATTCCTTTTGATGCTTTAGTAAATAGAGTAGACCCGGATCAGATGGATCCTGTAGGAACTGTATGATCTATGCCTAAACTATTTACTAATGCAATAATATACATCTGATTGTATAATTTCTGCCATGGCTATGAAGTCCTGTTTTCATAAACCATTAAAACATTCATCCAAATAATATTCATGGTGTCAGACATTATTTCTAATTATCCCCTGTTTCAAATGTCAAATTCTTTTTTCTTTGTTAATTCCACTCAAAAACCTGATCAGAGACAATGTGTCATTCAGTCTGAATCCTGGTAAGATGTCAGCTACTCTGTGTCTGACATGAGCTACCCAGTATATCACATGAGCTACCCAGTATATCACATGAGCTACCCAGTATATCACATGAGCTACCCAGTATATCACATGAGCTACTCAGTATATCACATGAGCTACCCAGTATATCACATGAGCTACCCAGTATATCACATGAGCTACCCAGTATATCACATGAGCTACTCAGTATATCACATAGGCTACTCAGTCTCACAAGAGCTACTCTGAGCCTCATCTTGATACAAATAATTGGCAAATTCAACCATCATGTCTTCAAATTTCCAAAATTCAATACAAAATAATGAAGTCATATAACTCACATTTGGAATCCTCAGAGTAGCCAATAGTAGCCCTCGCTGAGCGACGCATTTTTGATTTTCTGCCAAACAAGTTCAGATCTTCGATTGCACCAGGGGTTGTTGCTGAAATGGTATTTGATTACAGACATTACTAAGACGCTCAATGGAATAAATTGAAATTTTAAAATCAATGTTCACTTTTAACACTATGCACCAATCAGTAACAACTTTTGTAATCAGTTTGGATCCAAATGAGATAAATGGTTACTCAGCATCTCATCAGGATCCAAACTGTTTGACATTCTGATAATGATTTTTGAAAAGAAAAAGAAGAAAACATTTACTCTGTGAAATGAAGCAGTTAACAATTTTTGCAGACAAAATTACATAGTGTAGACAGGGTGAAAGTACTTGCCACCAGCACAAGAGTGAATACTTGCGCAATAGTAAATTCTGTATTGGCTTTTAAAAGGAAATGTTTCCTTCGATAATGGCAATTAAATTCATTTAATTAACTTCTAGACAGGGCAAATTCAATAAATTCTTAGACAGCATAAATCGTTTTCCACTTCCAAATTAAAGCCTCTAAAACTTTCAGTCAGCTTCTCTACTTTTAATTAACACTTTGAATACTGATTATCCAATCATTGTTTAACCCTTTCCTCCATGAATATTCATGATATAATGATGTCATGAATATTGACTAGACTAGTTGGTTATAATAGCACAGAGACACAGGAATTGTTGGCCATGGCAGAAACTAGAATCATATCTTTATTATATCGTAAGCAAACAGAGCAGACCCTGATCAGACGGCTCCTATAGGAGCCGTCTGATCTGGGTCTACTCTGTTTGCATAGGCATAGAAAGGCGTAGTTATGGTGGAAAGGGTTGACAGTAGATTCCATTGAAATGCATTTCTATCAGGCAAAGGTTTAAACAAAACACACTCATAGAGTAATCAATTTTCAAAAATGATAAGTTTTAGTAATGAAAGGGTTACCAGTAAATGTTGGGGTACTTACTAGTGATAGAATGAGGCCTGATTGATGTAGCATGAGGACTGATGCTTTGACCTGTGCTGGTACTCATCAGGGATGTAACACTATCAGTGCTTGGGTCCCGGCTGTGGTGGGGAGCACTGTAGGCAGGGTGTAACGAGTTCAAGGCACGCTCACTGCCTGAAGATGCTGCAATAAAGAATTTTTTTTAACATATTGAGTCAATTTGGCAGTAATAAGACATCATATGCAGATCTCAACTGCTTGTAGAACACATCTAAGAAATTGCTCATAGTAAGCCAAATGTAATATATCATGTATAAACATTTGAATGCTGAATGTTCTTTTTTATTAAACTCATTACTCCATCCGTAAATATACCTTTACATGCCTCTGGAAACAGAGTAGACACAGATCAGATGGCTTCTATAGGAGTCATCTCATCAGGGTCTGTTCTGTTTGTTTTTGGAATAATATAGATCTAATTCTACAGTTTCTGTTTTGGCAAAAAATTCATGTGTTAATATGCCATTTTAAAAGATTAGTCTAATCTAATATTCATGATGTCATCATTTCTTACATGAATATTCATGGAGTAAAGGGGTTAAAAACAAAGTGTCAAACAATTTGAATCCTGATGAGACACTGAGTTACTTAGCGCCATTTCAGGATCCAAACTATTTGCAAAGATAATCACAGATCTGACAGGCAGTAAAAGAGCTTTTAGAACTAACGACAAATGTAAGGAGTATTTCTGTAACTCACCAGTGAGGGTTGACATAGGACTAGTATCAGAAATCCCTCTGTCGGGAGTCCCTTCTCCACTCGTTCCTATCGACGACACAGTGGTATATGCCTCGTCTCGACCATGGCCCATCGGATGCCGAACATTAGGTGGAGACTCCTGACCTTTGTCGCCTAGCAACAGACCAAGTCTAAGCATCAGATCTGCATTTGCAACATCCGGTGGGGGAGGAGGCGGGCTTTCTTTATTTGCAGGTGCTGAATGAAAAACATCAGATATAACCCTTTACCTAATGACCATTGATGCATGAACTGTTCACACATTTGCAATCAGACAAGACCCAGATCAGACAGCTCCTATAGGAGCCTTCTGATCAGGGTCTACTCTGTTTGCTTATGCTATAATGTAGGTATGATTCTATAGCTTCTGCCATGCCCAAAAAGTCCTCTTTAAATGTGCTATAATAACATAATCTATTCAATATTCATTATTTCTTACATGAATATTCATTGAGGAAAGGGTTAAAAAACCACTGACTGATATTAAGCACAGATGTCTTGATAAGCAGGTGGATGCTTACTGTAAGACAAAAGTAATGCAAAAAAAGCTTCTTTTGGAGCTTTCTGCATTACTTTTGTCCTGCATTAAGCTACCACATGCCTTCCAAGCCTAGAATTAGAATTCTTGCTTAAAGGTCTTTTAACACTTTTCCGTATATAAATATGTTTTCACACATTTGCAAACAGAGTAGACCCAGATCAGACGGCTCCTATAGGGGTTGTCATATCAGGGTCTGCTCTGTTTGCTAATGGAATTTGAAAGATCTGTTTCTTTATTTCTAAAATGGCTACAATGTTCCACCTTCCATATTACATTATAACTATTTTGTCCATAAATATTCAGTAGGTATTGAAATTTGAAATAAACATAGAAGAGAGAAAGGGTTAAGACAGGTTTAACTGTACACCATTTGCAAAACACAGACATTACATTTTCTCTCAGACCTATTATGAATGCCCTACAATATTTATACAGTCTAGCATTGTGCTGACATTTGTGATATATCCTCTCTCACTTCCTTTCATAAGGGATACATTGCTTTCCTAGATGAAAATGAACTTCATACAGCGCCTAAAAATCAATTTGTTGCGCTGTCTGGGATAAATAATTGTGAGTGTAGCATGATTACTTCAGACTGAGGTACAGACTACATCAGAGATATAGATAAAGTGCTTTCATCCTTTACCTCATGAATATTCACATAACCCTTTCCTTCATACAAACACCTTTTCATGCATTTGCAAACAGAGAAGACTCAGATCAGATGGCTCCTATAGGATCCATCTGACCAAGGTCTGCTCTGTTTGCTATGAAATTATAACAGATCTCATTCTTCAGTTTCTACCAAAATCAAAAACAATCCTGTGTACATAATTATGCCATAATAAAAATTCAGCTACCGGTAATAAATATTCATGATGTCATTATTTCTTAAATGAATACGGACAATGGAAAGGGATAAGAAATGAGTATTTATTAGAAGGTGTTTTTTTTTTATAAAGGAATGTGAACACAGGAAGTTTTGGCCATGACAGAAACTGTAGAAACAGATTATTCCATAAGCAAACAGAGAAGACCCTGATCTAACGGCTCCTACAGAAGCTGTCTAATCTGTTTATAAATGCATTGAAAGGCTTCGTTAAAAGGGAATGGGTTAAATTAAACACTAAGATAAGATGTGTAAATTTGACACTTTTCAGGAATAGCTCCATCAATTTTCCACAAAACCCTATGTTGAGAGCACTTTAAGATGTGTATTTGAGATGATTCTAAAAATTGGTAACACACAAAGGGTTTGGTGGAGAAATGATGATTGTATGAACTCAGTGACCTCAAAGTCCATCCAATGGCAGCTCTTCATTTAAAGTTTGAGTGAAGTCCAAACAAAAAAAAATGCATTAATTTGCAAAGAAATGTACATATATTTATAGAATTTAATTGAAAACAAATTAATGTTGCAAGTCTTTTTTTTTTTTAACGGGTTAAAAATTTCCATTATTGTATGACCTACCTTGTTTGTTTGCCTCAAACTCTGGAATATCATCAAGCTCCCCATGGGGACCGGAGGACACACCCACACTGCTGCTGTAATCTGGGGACCCGAGAGCCGAGTCACTGCTGAAGTAAAGAAATAAAACACCCTGTGAATTCAGCTATATGAATCAACACTGACAATGTCATAATTACATAAACTATTTGGACAGACATCAGCAAATAGTGCAGACCCAGATCAAACTGATCCTATTTTATCAGGATCTACATAATTTCTTACTCCATTAGCTTAAACAGTTATCATATGGAGCAAATGCTCTATTTATTACAATGGTTTCAAAAAAGTGACTTTTACAGAGGCATCATTTTGCAGGAATGGGTTAATAAAATAAAATCCAATGAAGCTACCTGTAGTAAGGTGAGTGGTCTGCAGTCTGGTACCCCGGTCTAGCATAGTGTCCAGTCTGCGGGTAACTCTTCACTGCTGGAGGTAGAGTGGGTGGGGTAGATGAGGAGGTGAACTTTGGCTTCATGGCTGCCTGCCCATGCTGGGAGTGTGCCTGCATTCTGGTGCCTGGAAAGAGACAAAACCACAAACAAATAAAAATTTCATTCTCTCATGCTAATATTCATAACTGATGGGTACCTCTGAGATAATACATGTACTACCACATTTATCGCATCCCTTTTCATTGGTTTGCAAATTCATTCTGCATCATTTTGGTAACTTTAAATACAACTCACTGAGTAGCAAATACAAGTGGTTTATAGACTGAACAAACTGCTCTTTGCCTAAATTTGTTTGTCAATAAGTTGGACCAAGATGAGTATTAATTCCATCATTTTTTAATGACATAGAACATTGACTACATTATTTATTTTAAAAATGCCAGATGATCCACTTTGAAAATTCAAGCAGATGACACTTTTTGCAGAAAATTATTGAATACAGTAGAACCTGTCTAATCTAGCCATTCATTTATTGATCATAACAGTCTTAAAAAGCAGGTGGTTGCTTAATGCAGGGCAAAAGTAATGCAGAAAGCTCATATAGGAGCTTTCTGCATTACTTTTGACCTGCATTAAGCTACCACCTGCCTTCCAGACCCATAATTAGACCTCTTTTTGATGACCGCTTAAGACAGTTTCTTCTGTAGTGTTACAGTGTTCTACTGGAATGAATAAACCATAGTCTACAGTGCCCATGTGTGCCATGATGACTGACATCACACAGGCAAAAAATATAAATCAGCCCGTTGGGCCAAACCAGGTCTTCAGATCTTATAATCACCTACCAAAACATGTTGCCTGCTTCAAATCTCAAAATATATTATTCCTTTACATTCTTAGTAACCCATGTTAAGAGTATCAAACAATTTGATAGAAGTTATATGGCATCTCATCTGGGTCTGAGCTGTTTTGCAAATGCTCTAGTTGGCTTGCAGTATGTTAAAGGTCCTGATTAATACCAATGGCCTGAACCAGACCTCACTTCCTGTATATAATTCTAAACATTATGATTACAAACTGTTATGGTTTTAATTAGTTTTGCAAATTTGATTATATGAAAACCGTTATTCAGTGATGTCTAATCTTCAAACAAATCCATTAGCACAGACAGAAGACAAATAGAAAAAAGAAAGTGATAGAAAGAAAGTAAAGAAATTAAGAGACAAAGAAAGAAGGAAAAAAGAAGAAAGACAGAGGCAAAGAAAACAAGAAAGAAAGAAAGAAAAGAAAGAAAGAAAAAGCAAAAGATACATACAGTCAGACAGACATATTTATAATATCTGTATCAACCCATTACTTAATCATCCTGCCTTTATAATTATCATTTGCAAAATAGAATAGATCCAGATCAGACAGCTGTAGGAGCCGGAGCAGTCTGATTTGGGTCAGCACTGTTATGTTCTATGCTATGGATTATCTACTTTATACAATGGCAGTAAAATCCTTTGTTTCATATTTCTGATATAACTGTTAATTTAATAAACATCTATAATGGTCAGAGTCTCACTTACATATTCATGAAGTAAAGGTTAACACTGTTTTCAACAGCCACTGATGTTTCCTTCAGCAAAAGGAAGGAAAAGCTGTTAATCTATGACCCTGCAATTCTTGCCAACAGAGTAATTATTAGCTTCTATTTAATTATTGGGCACTTCCCATAGAACTACTGTTTAATATTTATATAGGGAAATGTCTATACAACATCAATTATTGTCCAAACAATGCCTCTACCCTTTGAGTTGCTAGGAGAATGTCAAAGCTATCTTGCTTAACAGTATGACTTTAGATCACAAATACCTCAGTTAAATGGTACATGACATATATCAAGATCCATACTGTTTTGATGTGTTATACAGGGAAAATGTAGCAAAAATTAAATCTTAATGATATAAAATCATACTTGAACAATCTTCCTGAGGCCATGCTTTTATCAACATATTAAGTGTTGCTATAGTGATGAGGTGAAGCCATAATCTCCTCATAGATCAATAGCGCCATATAGTTCTTGGCCAGATTGGCAATCCTGACACAATTTTCCAGACAAAACCATTCTCCATTATTCGGAAGCTATTGTTGATGGTGTTGGGCAAACAGTGGCCTATCTGGTAACATCATAATCATTTTGACAAGCTGGAAAAGGGCTTTTTAATGATTATAAACACGTTAACAAAAGTGTTTGAGGGAATACTTTATTCAGGAGCTTGACAGAAAAATTGTGATGAACGAAAAACTAGACAAAAAACAGTTGGAAGGTGCAACAATAATCAACGTCTCCATAATTTGTAGATGGCACAAAACTGATGACAGGATTCATTAAAGCTGAACATTATTACAATAAAGATCATTACTGATGAGAAAATGATCCCATTAACCCTTTGAATGCTGTACACACAAGCATTGGCATTAGCAAACAGTGTAGACCCTGATCAAAGGGTTCCCAGAGGAGCCTTCTGGTCAGGGTCTGTCATTCAAAATCCTCTAGCAAGTTTAACCCTTTCCCTCATATTGACGCCTTTTGATGCCTCTGCAAAAGTCACCTGTTGAAACCATTGTGGTAAATAGAGCATTTGCTCCTATAGGAGCAAAGTCTGTATTTATCACAATGGTTTCAAACTACAAAATTCTAAAGTTTTCCTTTTCTCCTGTTAATGCTCCTTTTCGGTAGATTTATTCAAAGAGGTTGGGTCTAAAAATAGCCTATGAGGTAATGGGTTAAGCCTTTCATACTGAGTAGACTCTATAGTTTAACACTGATGGGTTGTTCCACTTTAAGATGTCAGTACTGAAAGGATTGAAACTCCACCCTACCACTACCAGGTCCGAAATACTCAATTAAATCTACCCTACTTATCCTAAATAACTATACAGTCGAGCTTAAGCAGATTCTAATCAAACTGCACTTTGACCGGTTCCCTCGTATTGACGCCTTTTGACACCTCAGTAAAATTTACTTTTTTAAACCATTGTGAAAAATAGAGCATTTGCTCCATAGGAGCAAATGCTCTATTTATCACAATGGTTTCAAAAACTACACAATTCTAAAAGTTTCCTTTTCTTTAGTAAATGCTCCTTTTCGGTAGATTTATTCAAAGGTGTTGGGTCTAAAAATAGCCAATGAGGGAATGGGTTAAGGGGCAGTTTTATCAGGGTCTATACTATTTGTTATTCCATTAGTTTCTCTCCATTTAAGTTTCATAAAGACATTGCTGAACTGACTTATTCAACTTTACAAACTGGTTGAGAGGGGAAGGGAGACTGGTTGTCAGAATATTATGGGCAAATATGGTAATTACATTCAATCCTGTCTGTACAACTCGACAAAAAGAAGACATTTTATCTTGTCTACAGATAATCAAAACCACAACATTTTTAAACAATCTTATTTAGAAATCTCAATGGTCTGGTGATATCAAGAAGTTGTAAATGAAAGAAAAGACAAGAAATAAAGGAAATTCACTTACATGCCCTCCAGCGACTACACAACAAGCATGTCTCAATTTTCAAAACATTGTTACCTGATGAGCCATTAAATCTTTGAAAACTTAACAATTCGTACATGGAAAAAAAGAAAGAATGTCCGCTGAAATTGTTCTGCTGAACCTTTTACTGACCTCCGATTTGTTCAAACCTTTGAGAACTGTTCACTGAGTGTCAAACAGCTAGGATCTTTATGAGACGATGAGTTACTCAGTGTTCTATCTGGATCCAAGCTGTTTTCAAATGCCCGCCAGGTGAGAATCATGAGAAGGGTTAATATACAATAGTCATCTTTTCAACTTGTCATCTGCTCAAATTTATCACCCATTTTTCTTTTTTCCCTTTTCAAAAAACCCAATCTGTGAATCAAACACTTTGGAGCCTGATATGACACACAGCAGTCTGACTTGTCATCTGGATCCAAACTGTTAATAAAGGCTTAGAATCACAAAGTCATCCAGGGTGTGGGGCAAGGTAAGTCATATCGGCACATCTACAGATAGTTCACATAACTTTGTAATCCATAACAGTATTAACCCATTCCCCCATAGGCTATTGTTAGATCCAACCACTTTGAATAAATCTACCCAAAAGGAGCATTAACTAGAGATAAGGAAAATTTTAGAATTTTGTAATTTGAAACCATTGTGATAAATAGAGCATTTGCTCCTATAGGAGCAAATGCTCTATTTATCACAATGGTTTTACAGACGCGTAGAAAGGCGTATTTATGGAGGAAAGGGTTAACCTTTTCAACATGAGTAGAATAGCCTATCAATGTTTAACTATAGTCCTCTTGGTAATGACAAACGGTGCAGACCCTGATCAGAGGGCTCCTCTAGGAGCCATCTGATCTGGGTATTATTCACTGTTTGCAAATTGTAGTACATACCATGTCCCACATTCAAAGAGTAAATAACCAAATGCTTGCCTATGGACTTATATAGATCTGATTCTACAACCAAATATTCTTGTTATTATATCATATTAAAAACTCAGCAAAAAGTATTCATGGTTTCTGTAAATACTGTTTGTCTGCAACTCACCTGTAATCAAAGTATCTTTTTGCTTGTTGATTCTTTTCAAGTGTTGTGTGCAAAATTTGTTATCTGCTTAATTGTCTGTTCCATATTGTTTGCACAAGTAATAATAAATTTGTCGCTAGCAAACAGAGGGTAAAAAAAAACCCAGGTTCTTCAAATCTAGATCAATAGAACACTAATTGGCCTGATAAAGATGCAAAATCTAGATCAATAGAACACTAATTGACCTGATAAAGATGCAAATTCTAGATCAATAGAACACTAATTGGCCTGATAAAGTCTTAAAGATGAAGTCAATTTGATATTCTATCCAGAGCAAAAACCAAGCACATTTTGTGGTCAAAACTATTTCTCAGTCATTGTAAAGCTGGTATTTTTGAGTCACAGAAAAGCTAAAGGGATTAGCATTACAAACTAGACCATTGGGGCACCATGCCAGGAACATTCTGTCCTTAGCTGGGAGTGCTATAAAACCATGGTTCAGAAAACATACCATTGGCATGAATCAAAATGACAGGAGGTATTGTGTATATTGATAATATTTCTCTCTTCATCTTTCACATGGTTTTTTTTTCTCGCATTAATGTATCAATCCATATCAGATATCCTTGCTATCCATATCATTTCCTATATGACACAGCTTTCCTCTCAGGAGCCTTTAACCCTTTCCTTCATATAAACGAATTGTCATGCATTTGCAAACAGAGCAGACCCAGATCCTATAGGAACCATCTGATCAGGGTCTGCTCTGTTTGCTTATGGTATATGTAATTCTACGGTTTCTGCTCGAGTGTGAACTCAGATCAGATGGTTCCTTCAGGAGCTATTTGATCTGGGTCTGCACTGTAAAAATCGCCTAAACTTGTTTGTTCGAATACTTAGGGTAAGTAGTGTACTATGGACTTCAGTACCTTAACGGTTCCTGTAAGTAACAACATTTTGGTTCATATCTCCACCAAGTCCGTAGAGTGACTTCTCTTTAAAATCGTCACAACAAAGGGTTGGATGGAGAAATGACTATGTTAGTATTGAACACACTTTTATCTATAGCTCCGACAGAGATTCCATTTACATTTAATCCTTTCAATGCTGAATTTTCAAATGAACGATTCCAAAATTCAAACAGGTCAAGCTTACTGTGAATATTAAGGGGATGTTTAAGAAAAATGTAACATGACAAACAGTGCAGACCCTGATGAGAGGGCTTCTCTAGGAGCCCTCTCATCTGGGTCTACACTGTTTGCAAAGGACATTAATAACTCGTTACTCTCACTGAAAGGGTAAAGGAGACAGAAGTATATATACTATTCCCACAATAAACCAAACCCAGCTGCATAATGTCTTTATGGCAGACCTACAACTTTCCTATATCTAATTCCACATGGAAATTAGCTCGCTCAGATCACTACGATTTATCATAATATCAGACTCTCAGATGATTACAAATGGCTGTACTTAAAAGGATCTAGAATGATAAAAGACTTTACAAAAATCGTAGCTCAGAAGAAAAACTAGGTGACGCCTTACCTTGCAGCAAACGTCATGAAAATAAAGGGTTCAATAAAATAGGCCCAATTCGTTTTTCTCCAGAGAAATACTATTTCTTCAGGCATGATATCATTTTCAGCCAGACAAGTTGTATGGAGATCGATTTTTTATTCAATGGAGATTTTTACAATGGCAGACACTGCAGAATCATATCTACAGTATAACATCATTAATTTCAATAGGCAATTTTCTGAGACACATGCCTATTCAGAGGGAATTTTCGAATCCCGACCCAAATTCTTTTAGATGTCATTGAAAATACCCGCATTAATTCAAATATCAATAATAAAAAAAATTGAGAAATTATGAGAATTTAATGAATCAAACAAAACAAGAAAATCACAATCAAAATTTGCATGTGTTCACAAGCATTATATAATTATGCATTTTACATGTTGAATTTTCGATAATGTTAAAAAAAATTCACACTGGCTGCGAAAAAACCCCCACTTCCTGTCGTCATCAAAGAACGTAAAACATAACAATCACCAAATGCTCTTGGGTCCTTCTAGCATTGCGATAATCTGAGGTTTTTGTTGATCAGTGCTTTTCCTTTAAATATTACCAATATACTGTATATTATCATAATCAACAGAGCAGATCCTGATCAGACAGCTCCAGACTACCCTGACTTTCAAATGGACTATTCCAAAATTGAAACAGGTCAAGCTTATGATATCATGGATATTCAGGTATTTTTCTAAAGAAATTTTTTAACATGACAAACAGTGCTGACCCTGATGAGAGGGCTCCTCTAGGAGCCCTCTTATCTGGGTCTACACTGTTTGCAAAGGTCATTAGTGACTTGTGTCCAGCACAGTAAGGGTTAAAGATTCTTCAAAAAGATGACTTGAGACAGGTTTTACTGTATTTTGAGAAGATAATTTACAAACAGAGGTATAAAACAAATAGTAATATTAGGACGACAATGAGACTAATGTGCTGCAACAAGGGAATTTTTCACAGGAAAGAGTTACCATAGCAACTCATTTAATGACTATGACAATACTGAAAATGCCTCCAATGTGGTATAATGTGGAAAACACTTGTTGCAATTTGTGAATTCAGTCACTCAAACCTTGACCCCTGAGATACCAATGTATGAAACCGATCCTGTGTCTTGATAGGGTTATGA
Organism: Azorinus chamasolen; assembly: GCA_963576725.1. Classification (NCBI taxonomy): domain Eukaryota; kingdom Metazoa; phylum Mollusca; class Bivalvia; order Cardiida; family Solecurtidae; genus Azorinus; species Azorinus chamasolen. The sequence goes on from OY755248.1 coordinate 41,481,091, forward strand.
GCCGATGTTTTACAATGACTGATGAACATGTGATGTTTGAGTTTTAGTTTTGAGTTAGATCTATTATAATTTCATAAACAAACCAAGCAGACCTTGGTCAGACTGCTCCTGCAGGAGCTGTACATCTGATCAGGCTCTGCTTTGTTTGCAAAGGCATGATATTGTATTGGTATGAGGGAAAGGGTTAAAACAGGTTTTACTGTATTTAAGAAAACAGACATGATTATATCAAGCAGTTATTACATAATAACTTGAACTAGGCGTATCAAAAAGGAAGAGCAAGTCAATTAATCACAAAACATCAAAGTCACAATAATGCTTGCTACCAGATTGATTGTGTACGGGGAGAAATGAACCAGCACGATCAAAAGTCCAAAAGCAGCACAAATACAAATTAGCATGTACAGAAATTCCGGTTTCCGATGGGCTGTCAGAGAAGCTTCTATACATCGTTCATATCACTTCTGATGAACATTCCACTAACATTTAACAAAATCCTTGTCTACCTGAATTGCTTCCTATGATATTTTTAACATACAATGCACCTTAATTAGTAATTATCTTAACCCTTCGCTTGCTATTCGCGTCAGTATACCTACCTGTAAATAGTGAAGACCCAGATGAGACAGCTCCTGCAGGAGCTGTCTCATCAGGGTCTGCACTATTTACAAGTTGATTGTGCAACCAGTGCACTCCACAGCAGTGATTACACAGCGAAATACTTGTAGACAGTGAAGGTATATGTAATTATACAACAGAACAGGGGTAAAGAAGGAGACATGTATTTTAAAATTCAGCAAGTGAAGGGTTAAGTATTCAGACATTCAGTCTCCCCTCTCTGCCAATAACTGAATTTGGCGCCATTTTGATAACAGTAAACAAGACTGAATTAGTAGCAAACAGTGTAGACCCAGATCAAACGGCTCCTTATGGGGCCATTTGATCTGGATCTGCACTGTTTGCCTAAATTTGCCTGTCTGAATACTTAGGGTACTTAAAGTATAGTGTTCCTCTTCTAGATAAGTTATCCTAGTACAGTATAAGATCACAGAGATTCTGCTTGCTGGTCCTGGGATGTGTACATACATTTGGACATTCCTGTCATTAAATATCCATCATCCATCTTATTTTCTGTTCTGTTCATCTTATTTTAACCATTTTCATACTGAATACAGAAAGTGGAATGGCCCATGAGTGTTTAACCCATTCCCTCATATTGACGCCTTTGAAAAAGTCACCTGTTGAAACCATTGTGATAAATAGAGCATTTGCTCCTATAGGAGCAAATGCTCTATTTATCACAATGGTTTCAAACTACAAAAATTCTAAAAGTTTCCTTTTCTCTAGTTAATGCTCCGTTTCGGTAGATTTATTCAAAGAGGTTGTATCTAAAAATAGCCTATGAGGTAATGGGTTAACTATATAGAGTCCATTCAGTACAAAAGACTAAATGTTTCTGAATGACAAACAGTACAGACCCTGATCAAAGAGCTCCTCTAGGAGTCCTCAGAGTGGTCTGGGTCAATACTTTGTAATTTTCAGAACTTTAATTTCCTGCATTAAAAGTGTTAACTTTTGACATGCTATGCAACATTTTGTCTGCAAAAACAATATAGTTTGCAGATTATACTTAAGACATATAAAATCTTCTTCATATCTAAGTATCACCCAGTTTGAATCCAGATGATACACCAAGTTATTTATAATCTCATCAGGATCCAAACTTTTTGCACAGGTCATCACAAATACATACACAACATGTAAATGGCTAATGCATTTTTGGGCACGTGCCTGCCCTTTGTTGCATGTTTCTTTTGATCGTAAGCACTGAACATGACAACAGCAGTGTTCAGCATCCAAACTTTGGACAAGTTTCAAAACTCTACTCATTACCTGATAAATATTCATGTAAGAATTACAGTAAAACCTCTCTCTAACGACCACTAAATTACATAAAGTATTTTGTGTAAAAGGCAGGTGGATGCTTAAAGCAAGGTGAAAGTCAAACAGAACGCTCCTATAGGAGCGTTCTGTTTTACTTTCACCTTGCTTTAAGCAACCACCTGCCCAAAATACCAATTAATTAACACAATTTAGTGGTCATTATAGAGAGGTTTTACTTTACTGTAAAACTACTCTGATGCCATCATTTCATGTTAAGCCTTCGACTGTCACATGTATACAACAGCATATTGTCCAGACAATTTATGTGGTCTGTCAAATTGCTGAGACAGTTGAAGCGGTCTATCGAAATGAATATATCACATAATGCTTGGATGAGGGCATTTTCATTATTATCAAAATGAATATTTCTTTCATGCAGGTAGCACAAGTCATCACTGACCAGGTGGCAGCACATGTTTTGACATGTACATGCACACTGAGATAAACAAGAGCACCACATGTGGGTACCAACACTTGTCTGTTCGACTGATTCCATAAATGCATAATTGGTAGGGAAAAAAGCTTTACAGAGTTATGGCCCTCATGATGGTGAACACTTGTGTGAAGCTTCATAAGACTTTCTTGAATATTTGTAAAACAATAGCCAACATTAAAGTTTTTTGTTTAAAAATCAGGTCAGATTGTATTTAACCCTTTACTCTATGAATATTCATGCAAATAATAATGACATTGTGAATATTAATTAACTGAATTTTTATAATGATACAGTAAAACCCCTCTGATGCAACCACCAAAAACAGGTATAATCCGAGTGGTAGAGGCAGGCTGTAGCTTAATGCAGCACAAAAGTAATGCAGAAAGCTCATATAGGAGCTTTCTGCATTATTTTTGTCATGTATTAAGCAACCACCTGCGTATAAAGACAGTCATACTTATTTATTAAGTGGTCGCATTAGAGGTTTTATACTGAATTATGAATGAAGGAATCTTTATACTGAAAACAACCTAGAATCAGACCTATACTATTTCATAAGCAGACAGAGAAGACCCTGATCAAAGAGCTTCTATAGGAGCTGCTGATCTGGGTCTACTCTGTAAAGGTATGAAAAGGCGTTTATATGAGGGAATGAATTCAGCTGCAGTGTGATGAAAAAAGGTGTGACAGACGGATTGACATTCAATTGAAAAGTGATCCCTAAGTGCAATTTAATTCTACCCTGCTAAGGCAATTGACCCAATAATGAAGCAGACAACAATTCCAGCAGACGACAATATGCTCCACATCTCAAGGTTAAAGAGTCCATGAATGCTTCTCAGAGAGCCATAAATCATGGAAGTAGCACAGCCTGATTACTTCCTACTGACAGGCACATTAGCAATCAAGAAACATGTCTACAAAAACACCAACATCCCTGCTTGGAAACGGTTACTGAGAAACAGGTGTTCAGTGAAACACATTTGTCAGGAACTAATCAGACAGACAAACAGACAGACAATATCCCTCTCTCAATGCTTGAAATAGACAACAAATATCAGATTTACCTTTGTAAAATTTCCTCACAGGTTTTGGAACCAATAACTCCTCCCTATAATACATCCTAAATGCCACAAACTTCACACTGTAAATAATGACCGATCCTTCTACTATACAGTCAAAATCTGTCCTATGAACAAACAGCTGAATATCATTATTTTCCTTCTTGATGCATTTATGAATCTGTCCAATCCTCTTATAGCCATCTTTCTTTGGTATATGCTCTGTGGAGAATTACAGAACCAATATTCTTCACTTTGAGATGCTCATGCAGAAATAATTATTTATGGTACAACTAACACTATACACCCCGATAATATTACTCCAATATGGGTCATCAGATATGGGTCTAACCTGACTGCTTACATAGGATCAACACTTGACCTGATGAATATTCATGTACTAAATAAAAAAACAATTATGAATATTAATATATGAACACAGGAAGTTTTGGTCATGACAGAAACTGTAAAATCAGATCTATTAATCTTATTATCCATTAGCAACCAGAGCAGACTGATCAGATGGCTCCAACAGGAGCTGTCATATCTGAGTCTACCCTGTTTGCAAAAGCATCAAAAGGCATCTCTATCAGTTTACCCAACACTGAATAATTATACTGTATTCGGCTCTGGTATCCTGTTAATTGTCTCTCTCTCAGAATCTATCCAGCTGAATTTGGCCCTGGTATCCCACGTAATTGTCTGTTTCCCTATGTGTACTCCCAAATTATTTCCAATGAAATATATGTAATATCCAGATTGTTATTTAGTAGTACAAATTGTGCTGTCATTTATCTAATCACCAACACTTAACTGTTTGTGAGCAAGCAACGAATTTTGATAACAACACCAAGTACCATCTCATCAGTAACCATGCAATTTTTTTTTACACATCAGTCATGTTTAACCCATTCCCTCATATTGACGACTTTTGACGACTCTGTAAAAGTCACTTTGTGAAACCATTGTGATAAATAGAGCATTTGCTCCTATAGGAGCAAATGCTCTATTTATCACAATGGTTTCAAACTACAAAATTCTAAAATTTTCCTTTTCTCTAGTTAATGCTCCTTTTCGGTAAATACAGTAAAACCCCGCTAATGCGACCACAAAAAAGGGGCATAATTCTGGGTGACAGAGGCAGCTGGTAGCTTAATGCAGGACGAAAGTTATGCAGAAAGCTCCTATAGGAGCTTTCTGCATAACTTTCGTCCTGCATTAAGCAACCGCCTGCTTTAAACGGTGCCAATGGCTGTTTATTAAGTGGTCGCATTAGTGGGGTTTTACTGTATCTTGAATGGGTTAAACTCTTTGCACACTAAGTCAACTGTATTCTGCAAAAAAATCCTTGTCTGCTATAATTCTCAATGTTACATTTTCTTTCTCTTCTTTATATTTTGAATTCTGATCAGATATTCAATTACTCAGTTTCTCATCAGGATCCACACTGTCTGCATTGTATAGCACTATTTGTCTGAGTACGGTAGAACCTGCCTTAAGCTTCCATTGCAAAGAAGTCTAAGTCTGGGTCTTTCTGATGGGTTGTTGCTTAACCCACTCCCATAAATAGGCTATATTTAGATCCATCCTCTTTGAGTATAGATAATTTATTAGAGATAAGGAAAATACTAGAACTGTGTAGTATTGAAACCATTGTGATAAATAGAGCATTTGCTCCTGTGAAGCAAATGCTCTATTTATCACAATGGTTTCTAAAAGTGACTGTTACAGAGGCGTCAATATGAGGGAATTAAATGGGTTAATGAAGGCTGAAAGTAAGCTAGAAAGCTCCTATTGGAGCAGCTTTTCACATTACTTTAGTCCTGCATTAGTTAACCACCTGCTTTTTAAGTCTACTATGTTCACTAACTAAATGGTCACTTAACACAGGTTCTACTGTAGTTATAACCACTGAAATTAATTATACTTTGAGAATTTAAGCAGAAGACAGTACAATCATCTAACATGAATTCCAGTACCTTGTCTATCCCTCATTCCACTGGCATGCTCTCTGAACAAGTTGATATTTCTGCCTGTCCGAACATACTACATCCTTTACAAGACCACAAACATATTTCATCTTAGAATTGTATTCTCCTGAACATTTCACCTTATCATTACGATGTTCATGTGATAAATAATGACACCGTGCATATTAATTAAACAATATTTTACAATGGCATATGAATACAGGAATTTTTAGACATGGCAGAAGCTGTACAAAAAGATCTATATTAATTCATAAGCAAGTACAATAGACCCATATTAGACAGCTCCTACAGGAGCCATCTGATCTTGGTCTACTCTAATTGTTTAGGCATTAAAAGGGTTAACCTTTTGGGATGGGTAACTAATGTCTTTCAAAGATTATGGTCATTTATACTGCAAACAGCGAAGAACCAGACTAGCACTGCGATCATGATCTGAATTCGTTGTACACTCATCATAAACTACAGCAATTTGTTTACTGTTTTCGCAAATAGTGTTCACCGTCAGAGGTCCTAATAAGATGTGTACATTTAAACATTTTCAAGAACAGCTCCTTTTTTTCTCCACCAAATCCTATACTGTGACCACTCTTTAAAGTCATCTCTTCGAAACATTTCTAAAGAGTGGTCACAGTGTAGGGTTTGGTGGAGAAATGATGAGTTAAATACTTTGGTACGCACCTTTATCTGTAGCTCCGACCGTAATCAAATAACTTCTTGAAACTGGAATTATTACTCTCCTAGATCTTCTCTGTTGGCTCAGAGGTAGTTATACCATGTGCACCACTTTATATATTCAACTCTTTATTTGATGAATATTCATTGTAAGGAATAATGATTTTATGAATATTAACCCATTCCCACTTATAGACGCCATAGAGCGCCATTATCGACCACCGCATGAGAGCGCCAAGGAGCGCCATTATCGATAACCGCATACGAGCGCCAAAGAGCGCCGTTATCAACCACCGCATACGAGCGCCATAGAGCGCCATAATTTTCAAAAGCAAAATAAACACGATAAAAACTCACCTACAGCGCCAAGTTTCTATCCATCCTTTGAATTGATATGTAAACAAACATTCCCCGTCGAAAAAGCACATGGTTACTATTTAAAGTTATGCCACAAATAGCCATCCAATCAACACACCCATAGGTCACGCGTACGTGCCAAAGTGGGGTTTCCTTCCTACTAAAAACAGCCATTTTGCACACGATACTCGTAAATTCATTCAGCCTTCGAGTTAAAATTTGAATAATAAGAGTTCCCGGATGTGAAATTGACGTATTAGCGTGGGTTTAAATATAGCACGCAATCAAAAGCTCCATATATCACGCGACCTGAACATGTGACCTTGCTTTACCTGCGCAGCGTTACATGCGCGGTACTGGTATTATTTTCCATAAGTCACCTGATAACAGCGTAAGATGGCGTCATCAAAATTAACGATAGAAGATATTTTGGCAGAGACTGACCAGGAAGAGTCTGATTTTGAAGGTTTCTCCGATGAATCAGATATTAGCATCGTCGTAACTGATGACGACTTAGATGGCGACGAGTCTGATGGAGATGATCCAGTTCCCGCAACAGAATGGACCAGCCGTTTCTCGGAAATAAGGGTATGTAGGTCGACCCAATTTCAAAAAATGATATTTACCAAAATTCTTGTTGTTTTAATTATTGACCGTGTGGCACAATTTATATAGTGTTCACACGTCGGCATCAAAAGAGCGTATCTAAACCAACGCGCTCGTTCTCTAAACATCCTCACGTTGGTTCTGTATTTCAATGCAGCACAATTTATATGGATCTACAGTAGTTTTTCAAAGTTAATAAATAATGAAGCAGATTCGCGATATATTGCAGAGGGTATGAAAGCCTGACTTATATAATTGAAAATGAAAGTATCGTCCCTTATTTCAAACTTTAATTATGTAATAACCATTTACTCAATGAATATTCACATGCATCTACAGTACATAGTTTTTCAAAGTTATTATATATAAAGAAGCAGATTCACGATATATTGCAGAGGGTATGAATGCTCGTCTTATATGATTGAAAATGAAAGTATTGTCCCATATTCCAAATTTTAATTGTGTAATAACCCTTTACTCAATGGATATTCATATGAGAAATTATATCATGAATCTAAATTATTTTTTTATAATGGCACATATAGGCACAGGGTATTTGGCCATGGCAGAAAACAAGAAACAGGTCTATATAATCCCATTATGCAAACAAAGCAAACCCTGATCAGACAGCTCCTACAGGAACCATCTTATCAGGGTCTACTCTGTTTGCAAAGGTTATTTATTGAGTAATGGGTAAATGCACATAACTGCACATAACTAACTGCACATGGGTAATAGAATGGTCATAAATATTTTCAGGTTGAAGACTTTACGGCTGAGACAGGTGCGTGTCTGCCAGAGGGGTTTGATGTTTTCACAGCAACCCCTCTTGACTACTTCTGGCTGATGTTTAGTGCGGAGATGATGGCAGAGATGGCCCGTCACACGAACAACTATGCCAGATGGTGTATGGCCAGAAATGGAAAGAATGACCCCTACTGGACAGAAACCACCGCAAGCGAGATCAGGGCCTTTATTGGGATGGAGATCCTGATGGGAGTAAACCCTCTGCCAGATTCATGCCATTACTGGTCGAAGAATTTACGTGTTGGCAACGCCGGAATCCAGGCTATCATGACAGCAAACCGGTATGTGGTAGAGAATAAACAAATCAAATTATCAGAGAGAAAAACACCCTATGAATGATATCTAGTTACATCACTGTTGAAAATAAGAATAAAAATAAAAATGCAAGAAATGTTCGCTTTTTCTGTTGAATATTCTTGTAATACAGAACAGAATGACATCATAAATATTAGCTGAAATTTTATAATAAAGAAATAATTCACCGGCAACTCTGGCATCTAGTCAGTCATAACTGTGAATTGGTATATATCGTCAAGGATAAATAAATGCTTTTTAATAATTTTTGAAATACAGAGACATTGTATAAAAAAAAATCAACATGAATGGTATATAATAATTTGACTGTTGAAAGTAAGAGGGTTAAACTAAGGCATAGATAAATGTTTGCTTTTTTTTATAAAATCAAACTACAGGGAATTTGAACCATTTCCCTGTTGAATATTCATGTCAGAAATAATGACAATGAATAATCATTAGCTGAATTTCAATAAAACACATTTTCAAAGGAATGTTTTGGCTTTGACAAAAGCTGTAGAATTGGATCTATATCATATCATAAGCAAACAGAACAGAATGTGATGAAACTGCTCATATGTGAGTCTCTCATCTGGGTCTGCTCTGTTTGCAAAAGATGTGAAAAGGCGGTTGAATAAGGGTTAACCCTTTACTCCATGAATATTCATGTAAGAAATAATAACGTCATGAATATTATTAGAATCACACACATTTGACTATGGCAGAAACTGTAGAGTATATTATAACATAAGCAAACAGAGCAGACCCTGATCATACATCTACTTTAGTACCCTTCTGATCTCGGTTTGCTCTGTTTGCAAAGGCCTAGAAGGCACATTTATGGAGTAACGGGTTAATAAATAACAAAAGCAGAAAATTAGATCTGCTCATGCCTGTTTGATAATTTATGCATCCTTACAGTGTTTTTTGTTGTTATTTCAGCTACCAGAAGATTAAACAATACTTCCACGTTTCTGACAGAGGGGCAGAACCTGTCAGAGGCCAGGAGGGGTATGACCGACTCTTCAAGGTGCGGCCAGTCCTGGACCATGTGAGCCAAAACTTTCTCGCCAATTACAACCTGGGCAAACATATAGCAATTGACGAGGCCATGGTGAAATACGCTGGGAAGTTGTCATTCAAGCAGTACATGCCAGCCAAGCCAATCAAGCGTGGGATCAAGGTATGGATGGCATGTGATTCTGCATCGTCATACTTGTCACGGTTCCAGGTGTACCTTGGGAAGTCACAGAACGCACCAGAGCAAGGCCTAGGGTACAACGTTGTGACTGGCCTCACTGACAACCTCCACGGATCCCACAGGCATGTTTTCTTTGACAATTTTTTCACCAGTGTACCACTCCTGGAGGATCTTCATGCAAATGGACTTTATGCCTGTGGGACTGTGCGTGTCAACAGGAAGGGGTTTCCCACTGAACTAAAGAAACCAAAGGACATCAAGCAGAGGGGTGACCTTCGTGTCCTGCAGAAGGGATCCTCCAATTTGACTGCCTCAGTGTGGAAGGATAAGAAGCTGGTTCACCATCTCTCCACACTGAGTAAGCCAGATGACATCGTGCCTGTCCAGAGGCGTGTTGGTCCGAATGTAGAAGTCTTCCTTCAGCCAGCTGGAGTTCGTTCATACAACGAAAGTATGGGAGGCGTGGACCAGCACGACCAGCTCAGACTCAACTACAGCCTTGGGAGGAATTCCAAGAAGTGGTGGAGGTATTTGTTTTGGTTCTTGGTGAACAGTGCAATTGTCAATGCCTTTATTCTCTTCAAGGCAACCTCCCAGAAGCCAAGACGAAGAAAGAGATACACACATCTGGACTTCCGTGTGGCTCTTTCAGATGGACTTATAGCTGGTTACAGCAACCGAAAGAGAAAGGTCTCGGAAATGGAATGTGTTGGTTTGGTGGCAGCAGAGAACATCGGTGGACATATCCTCTGCAAACTGGACAAGCCAAAGGGAAGGTGCCGCTACCATCTGAAGCATATGGGCGGCATTCGGAAGGAGACTTACTATGGCTGTTCAGTTTGCAATGTGCATTTGTGTCGTGATGGCTGCCATGCCAAGTTTCATAATTTGTGAATGAAACTGAACTGTGATGAACAAAGAGCAACCATCTGAAATTACTTACACTGTAGACCCAGATCAGCCTCAACTTTGGCAAATGATCAGGGCTTACACTGTCTGTCACTCCAAAATAATTTAAGTTAACTTTTGTAAAAAGCCATATATTTCCTTTATATCTGAACAGTGCAGATCTGGATCTTATTAGGAGTCAATCTCAGTGTATGATCTGGGTCTACACTGTTCATATTATATAAATGGTTGCTCAGCTGTGTATATGTTGTGTTGATTCAGTCTGTTGATGGATATTTATGCAGGGATCATAATTTGTGAATGAAACTGAACTGTGATGAACAAAGAGCAACCATCTGAAATTACTTACACTGTAGACCCAGATCAGCCTCAACTTTGGCAAATGATCAGGGCTTACACTGTCTGTCACTCCAAAACAATTTAAGTTAACTTTTGTAAAAAGCCATATATTTCCTTCATATCTGAACAGTGCAGATCTGGATCTTATTAGGAGTCAATCTCAGTGTATGATCTGGGTCTACACTGTTCATATTATATAAATGGTTGCTCAGCTGTGTATATGTTGTGTTGATTCAGAGTCTATTGATGGATATTTATGCAGGGATCATAATTTGTGAATGAAACTGAACTGTGATGAACAAAGAGCAACCATCTGAAATTACTTACACTGTAGACCCAGATCAGCCTCAACTTTGGCAAATGATCAGGGCTTACACTGTCTGTCACTACAAATTTTTTATTAATTAACTTTTGTAAAAAGCCTTATATTGTTCTACATATCCAAACAGTGCAGATCTGGATCTTATTAGGAGTCGATCAACTCTGTGTATGATCTGGGTCTACACTGTTCATGTAATATTTAACAGTTGCTCAACTGTGTAAATATTATGTATATTCAGAATCTATTGATGGATATTTATGCAGGGATCATTCATAAGTAAGTTGTGTTTTTTTCTTCAGGCCAATTTCCAAGTCTGGGTCTACAGTGTTTATTGATTTTTCATGTAAGAAATAATGTCATCATAAATATTTATTAGCTGAATATTTATAATGGCATATTTGGTACATGTAGAAATTGTAGAGTCAGATTTATTATAATTTCATAAGCAAATAGAGCAGACCCTGATCGTATGACTCCTGTCAGAGCCGTTTGATCTGGTTTTACTGTTAGCAAAGGTGTAACTATTTTTTATACGGGAATTTGCTAAAAAATATCAATTTCTATTGATTTGTCTTACTTAAAATGATCCCTACATGTACAAACTTAAATATCTAGTATTTATTTATTTATTTATGTAATAATTAAACTAATTAGGTTTCATTTCTATTTAGAAAATAGAAATATAACCTAAATTGAACAGTTATTATGTTGTTGTTTCTCTTTCAACCCTTATATGAAGAAAAATACTTAACATACAAGGAAATGAAATATACCATTAAAAAGGAAATTTAATTTCCAACAATTCACCTATGTACACTTTTACTGTCAGTTAAGTACAAAGTGTCATAAATTAAAGGTAAATAACACAGGTGTCAAAGGTGTTAAATTATCCAATAATCCCTATGCACACAGTGCATGTAAGATTACCTTATTAGGACTGATTATTGATTATTGATAAGCAGCATTAGATATGCACTGGAGATAGCTGATATGGCTATTGTTCTAAGTGGGAATGGGTTAATTAGTTGAATATTCATATTTCCTACAGGAGATACCTGATCTGGGTCTACTCTGTTTGCAAATGCATAAAAATGCATCTGTATCAAGTAAAGAATTAACCTTTAACCCATTCCCTCATAGACTATTTTCAGATCCAACCTCTTTGAATAAATTTACCGAAAAGGAGCATTAACTAGAGAAAAGATAGTTTTTTTTAGAATTTTGTAGTTCTGAAACCATAGTGATAAATAGAGCATTTGCTCCTTAGGGGCAAATGCTCTATTTATCACAATGGTTTCAAAAAGTGACTATTACAGAGATGTAGAAAGGTGTATTTATGGAGGAAAGGGTTATGGACAAATGGAGTCTGTCAGAAAATACTGCACTTCTTTGGCAGAATCAAGATTAATTATGCTGTGGCGATTACAGGCGGAAACACTAGAGTAAACATATGAGATGACACTGAATTAAGATAACTAGCTTCTAATTGACCTTTATCTGCCTTCTCAAACACAGCCATTTCCTTAGAAACAACCCTAATGGAGGTGGTCTGGTTGAAATGGGGCAGTCTATCACAACGCAGAAAATGAAAGAAATAAATACTTTACCTCTACTCTTTCCTTCATAAAGATGCCTTTTCATGCATCTACAGAGTAGATCCAGAGCAGACAGCTCTTGTAGGAGTTGTTTGATCAGGATCTGCTCTATTTGCTATTGGAATTTGAAAGATCTGTTCCTTTAATTTCTATAATGGCTTCACTGTTCCACCTTACATAGTTTAATATAACTGTTTTGTCCATGAATATTCAGTAGGTATCAAAATTTGGAACAAATACAGATTAGGGTCTGCTCTGTTTCTTATGAAATAATATAGATTTGATTCTATTGTTACTGCCATTGCCAAATTTTCCTGTGTTCATGTGCCGTTATAAGAATTAATCTAAGTCATGATGTCATTATTTCTTACATGAATATTCATGGAGTAAAGGGTTAATAGCGATGGTGGATGCCCTGCTCTTCCTGGATTATCAGGAACTCTCCTGTACTGACATTAAATATTTATCAATTCTCTCTAAACAACATCCATTTACGAGTTGATGACTAAATTTTACAACAAGTTCTCTACAAAATTTCTCCGAATTCCCCCCCAGAGTAAATTATAGACGAGCGTTGTCTGCTCCAAAAGTTTTGTCTGCTTCCTCTCTCCTTCATATATCTTTACAGATTCCAGTCAGGTTGCACTTAACAGGTTATGAGTTAAAAGGACATGTATATCAGTCATTACAACATATTAAACATTTCACTTCTTTCTGTTTCTACTCTGAAATTACCAAAAGTCTTCAAATCCATGGCTTATATTTTAACCCACGAATATTCATGAAGGAAATAATGAAATCATAAACATTCATTACATAAAATATCTGAAGGGCTTATTAACAGAGGCAGAAGCTGTAAAATCTTATCTATATTATTCAATAAGCAAAACGAACAGACTCTGATCAGATAGTTCTTATAGAAGCCATCTGGTGTGGGTCTGCTCTGTTTGTAAAGGTGTAAAAAGTGTATTTATGCAGCAAAGGGTTAAATCAAAGAGTACCTTACTTTACTCTACATTCAATCCACATTATTTCTGCATTTTCCTCATTCAAACCATACTGAACACTTCCAAATGTTTTGTACTTTAAATTTCAGACCTTCATCATTCAATCCATACTGAACATTGCTAAATGATTTGTATCTTAAATTTTAGACCTTCCTCATTCAAACATATTGAACATTGCCAAATATCTTGATAGCTGAATGAGATTTGAATAGAATATGACAAGCATGACCTTTATAGTAAAACTAGCTAAAAGCCATGATGGCATCAGGAAAAAAAGTAATCAGAGCTACAGATAAAGGTGCATACCCAAATTTGTATAAAGGTACATACCCAAATACTAAAATTTCCTCCACCAAACCCTATACTGTGACCACTATATAGAATCGTCTCTTTGAGATAATTCTAAAGAGTGGTCACAGTATAGGGTTTGGTGGAGAAATAAAGGAGCCATTCTTGAAAAGGTTTAAATTCATGCATCTTATCTCGACATGAGTAATGTTATCTTTTCATTATGAAAATGTAATTTTATGTCTGTGACCAGTCTGCAACTTGAATGCCAACTTCTTAAGAACTCCAACATCCAGTAAGAGACAAACCAACTAGCCAGGCTTGTTTTGTTGCAAAATAAAAATAAAATATCAGACTATAAGACAGTGAAATGTTTCCCTCTCCATTGTGAATACTAAGTTAAGAATTTCTTACTGAATAACTATTAACGAACTAAAAATTTTAAAATTACAACTGAACAAGGACATTTTTGACTTTGACAGAAATATATACCATAAGCAAACAAAGTAGACGCTGATCAGAGAGCTGCTACAGGAGATGCCAAAAGCTGTCTATATGAGGGAAAGGGTTAGCAGTGTGAAGGGAAATTTTCAGTGTAGCAACTTTTTTGTCTCTACACAGTATGATATCTGATATTTAAACATTAAACTTGCAGCACCCCAGTCAATCTAAGTCATTTGTATAAATGTTGACAAAAGCACATCAAGAGCTAACCCTTTACTCAATAGATACACCTTTTCACACAGAGAAGACCCAGATCAGATGACTCCTGTTGGAGCCATCTGATCTGAACCTGGTGTTTGCAAATTCATAAAAAAGTATCTCAGGTCAAAGGTTAGGAGGTAAATGCAACAATGTAGAACCTGACCAGAGAGGGCTCTTACAGTCTCTATTGTTTATCATTCAATATACTATAGCAGTTTTAATCCTTTACTACTGAATGGACTAAAGGGGTAAATTTAAGCCTGCTTTTAACTGTAACACAATGCGGGAAACGAGTCACTAATATCCTTTGTAAACACTGTAGACCCAGATGAAAGGGCTTCTAGAGGAGCCCTCTCATCAGGGTCTGCATTGTTTGTCATGTTAACATTTTTCTTTGGAACAAATCCCCAAATATTCACCGTAAGCTTGACCTGGTTGAATTTTGGAATAGTCCAATTGAAAATTCAGCATGGTAAGGGTTAAATTGAACTCTTAGCACAATAAGTAACTGTAGTCTGCAAAAGTTGTCGTCTGCTACAATTCTAAAAGTTATGCTTTCTTCCATTTCTCCTTAACCCTTTCCTCCATATATACGCCTTTCTACGCCTCTGTAAAAGTCACTTTATGAAACCATTGTGATAAATAGAGCATTTGCTCCTATAGGATCAAATGCTCTATTTATCACGATGGTTTCAAAACTACACAATTCTAAACTTTTCCTTTTCTCTAGTAAATGCTCCTTTTCGGTAGATTTATTCAAGGAGGTTGGGTCTAAAAATAGCCTATGGAGGAAAGGGTTAAAATATATTCAACTCAGTTTCTAACAGTTTGCTTCCTGATGACACATCATCTTACCCGGCGTCTCGCATTGATCCATACTGTGTTTACATAGGTTATCGTAAATTCACCACTAGCACATAAAGTAAGTTTTTCGTCTGCAATAATAAATGTTGTCTGCTGAATTTCTTGAAATAAAATTTCTCTCATTTCTTTGCAAAAATGCGGTCAAAGTGTCAAGCAGTTTCCTATCCCGCTGAAACGCCGCATGATGCGGTGTCTCATCTGGATCCAAACTGTTTGCATAGGTAATCACAGTTGTGCCGCTACAGTGCAATTTTAGAGTTAAATTTCAGCATTACATAGGTTTAACTCTTTCGCTGCCAATGTCGCATCTGTGATAACCTATGTGCAAACAGTTTACATCCAGATGAGACACCGAGTAACTCTACGTCTCATCAGAATTCAAATTGTTTTTTACTATGACTTGTTCTTTTTGGAAAGAAAAATGAAGAAATGTAAAATATGAAAATTGCAGCATATGACAAAGGTAGCAGATGACAAAATTTGGCAGCGAGTTAACCACACACTATGATTCATTCATAAAATCCTCACAGGTGTAAACCTTTAGAACGTTAGGCGGAGAGAGGGACTAAAACATTTGTGAACAGTTTGGATCCAAATCAGACACCCAGTAACTAACTTGTCATCCAATTTGACCTCAAATTTAACAGATTTCAAATGAGGAAGAGATTTTACCTAGTATTTTTTTTTTTCAAATGATTCAAATTAAATGGACAGAAACTAGCTCCAGGCATTTAAAGTTGAAATATCTAGCACTCCTCTGTGTCCTCTGTAATCTGAATTTAACCCTTTGAATGTCAAATTTTCAAAATGGAATGGTCCATCATTGTTTAATGATTGAGTCCATTCAGTATAAAACAATTCAGAATGTTCTAGCAGATTTCGCATGACAAACAGCATAGTCCCTGATCAGATGGCTTCTGCAGGGACCTTTGGTCTGGGTCTGCACTGTTTGAAAATGTCAGTGAACTCATTTTCCAACTATAAAACAGTTATAAAATTCATCCAGCATAACTCAACAGAGACACATTTCCTTACAATCTGTTTGATCAACACCTGGCAGAAAGATTTTTTATTACATCTGCAAACGATGCAGTTTTTGATCTGATGAAACACATGCAGATCTAGGTCTTTCCTATGATATACAGAAGGATCAACAGAAACTGTTTCTATTCCTGATTCTTAAAAGCCTTAAAGACTAAACGGTTCTAGGACATTAGCCCACCCGGACCACAGCCCACCCGGACATCAGCCCACCATTTCTCTAAGGGCGGACATTAGACCACTCGTGTTTTTGAGGGGGGCGGACATTAGCCCACTCGGTGTTTTGAGGAGGGCGGACATTAGCCCACTCGTGTTTTTTTGATGGGCGGACATTAGCCCACTCGGACAATAGACCACTCGCGCTGAATATTAACGAGGCGGACATCAGCCCACCCGGACATTACACCCCTCATCATTTGCTCACCTATTTCTGTATGTCTGTAAGGCCAAATGACTGTAAAAATAATATCTTCGACTTTAGATCGGAGCAACAATAATATCTTCGACTTTAGATCGGAGCAACATAACACACAAATTTTATTTTTCGTTCGAACAAGTACGTTGAACTACAAGATAATGGTCCGAAATGTTACGGGTCAGGGGTAAAAAAAAATCCCAGACGACTGCAGATAAATCAAAACAATCTTAGAAGAAATATTGACCTTTATTTTAAAGAAGGTGTTAATATCTGACTCGGCGTGTTTGACTGAAACACTCGTCTACAGGTGTGATAATCCAATTAATTACATGTACGTGGTTGATAATCCAATAAGATGGGTATGCTGAGCTTTATCCTGATGTTTGTAAGTAATTATCGGTTCGATAACTAAGATAATTAGGGGCCAAACATTCTCGGTCCGAAAGAGACTATTTTCTGTAACATAAAGAGCCAATCATGGGTAATTTCAACGACTTTCAACTAATTGGGAGTGTGAATAAACACATATTACAATCTCGAGGGGTCTAATGTCCGGGTGGGCTGATGTCCGGGTGGGCTGATGTCCGCCTCGTTAATATTCAGCGCGAGTGGTCTATTGTCCGAGTGGGCTAATGTCCGCCCATCAAAAAAACACGAGTGGGCTAATGTCCGCCCTCCTCAAAACACCGAGTGGGCTAATGTCCGCCCCCCTCAAAAACACGAGTGGTCTAATGTCCGCCCTTAGAGAAATGGTGGGCTGATGTCCGGGTGGGCTGTGGTCCGGGTGGGCTAATGTCCGTTTACCGACTAAACTACTACATGCTTTAAAATATGCACTGGTAAAACTTGTTTTAATCATTTCCCTCATATAAATGCCTTTTCATGCATTTGCAAACAGAGTAGACCCAGATTAGATGGCTTTTATAGGAGCCATCTGATCAGGGTCTGCTCTGTTTGCTTGTGACATGATATAGATCTGATTCTAGAGTTTTTTTCAAAGCAAAAAATTCCCTCGAAAAGTTTACATTATAAAAATTGAGCTAATAAGTATTTCTAAACTGTTGTCATCATTTCTTTCAAAACTATTGAACTGGGAAAGGGTTAAATACTTATCTATGTGTGAAAAATGTTTATCCCTACCTAAACGAAAATCCTTGTACAATCCAGAGGCCATGTAGGCTAGCTCACATCAACACTTCAGAGATTACCGCTACCCGCTTACTTTTTTAATTTACTGTGTTTACTCGGAACACAAGTTTTCTGTCATTCTGACTCATTTCTGCAAAGTAGTTTTGCCAAATTAAACCTGTCAACTTTATCTCCATGTGAATTTGCCATTTTTTATAAAACCTCGACTGCCACAGCAACCGACAATCGTCAATAACAGTCCTAACGGAAAATGCTTTTCACAGAAAATTGTTCGACTTGATGTTGTACAATAGCTTCGTCTTTTCATATTGATTTTCCTGTATCACTTCTTTTGAATTCCTAAGTGTAACCTCACGAGGGACCTGTGTCCTACTCACACTATCCTAAGTGTAACCTCACAAGGGACCTGTGTCCTACTCACACTATCCTAAGTGTAACCTCACAAGGGACCTGTGTCCTACTCACACTATCCTAAGTGTAACCTCACAAGGGACCTGTGTCCTACTCACACTATCCTAAGTGTAACCTCACAAGGGACCTGTGTCCTACTCACACTATCCTAAGTGTAACCTCACAAGGGACCTGTGTCCTACTCACACTATCCTAAGTGTAACCTCACAAGGGACCTGTGTCCTACTCACACTATCCTAAGTGTAACCTCACAAGGGACCTGTGTCCTACTCACACTATCCTAAGTGTAACCTCACAAGGGACCTGTGTCCTACTCACACTATCCTAAGTGTAACCTCACAAGGGACCTGTGTCCTACTCACACTATCCTAAGTGTAACCTCACAAGGGACCTGTGTCCTACTCACACTATCCTAAGTGTAACCTCACAAGGGACCTGTGTCCTACTCACACTATCCTAAGTGTAACCTCACAAGGGACCTGTGTCCTACTCACACTATCCTAAGTGTAACCTCACAAGGGACCTGTGTCCTACTCACACTATCCTAAGTGTAACCTCACAAGGGACCTGTGTCCTACTCACACTATCCTAAGTGTAACCTCACAAGGGACCTGTGTCCTACTCACACTATCCTAAGTGTAACCTCACAAGGGACCTGTGTCCTACTCACACTATCCTAAGTGTAACCTCACAAGGGACCCGTGTCCTACTCACACTATAATGCTTACATTCCTAAGTGTAACCTCACAAGGGACCTCTTTCCTACTCACACTATAATGCTTACATTCCTAAGTGTAACCTCACAAGGGACCTGTGTCCTACTCACACTATAATGCTTACATTATCCTTAGTGTAACCTCACAAGGGACCTGTGTCCTACTCACACTATAATGCTTACATTATCCTAAGTGTAACCTCACAAGGGACCTGTGTCCTACTCACACTATAATGCTTACATTATCCTTAGTGTAACCTCACAAGGGACCTGTGTCCTACTCACACTATAATGCTTACATTATCCTAAGTGTAACCTCACAAGGGACCTGTTTCCTACTCACACTATAATGCTTACATTATCCTTAGTGTAACCTCACAAGGGACCTGTTTCCTACTCACACTATAATGCTTACATTATCCTAAGTGTAACCTCACAAGGGACCTGTTTCCTACTCACACTATAATGCTTACATTATCCTAAGTGTAACCTCACAAGGGACCTGTTTCCTACTCACACTATAATGCTTACATTATCCTAAGTGTAACCTCACAAGGGACCTGTTTCCTACTCACACTATAATGCTTACATTCCTAAGTGTAACCTCACAAGGGACCTGTGTCCTACTCACACTATAATGCTTACATTATCCTAAGTGTAACCTCACAAGGGACCTGTGTCCTACTCACACTATAATGCTTACATTCCTAAGTGTAACCTCACAAGGGACCTGTTTCCTACTCACACTATAATGCTTACATTATCCTAAGTGTAACCTCACAAGGGACCTGTGTCCTACTCACACTATAATGCTTACATTATCCTAAGTGTAACCTCACAAGGGACCTGTTTCCTACTCACACTATAATGCTTACATTATCCTAAGTGTAACCTCACAAGGGACCTGTGTCCTACTCACACTATAATGCTTACATTCCTAAGTGTAACCTCACAAGGGACCTGTGTCCTACTCACACTATAATGCTTACATTATCCTAAGTGTAACCTCACAAGGGACCTGTGTCCTACTCACACTATAATGCTTACATTATCCTAAGTGTAACCTCACAAGGGACCTGTTTCCTACTCACACTATAATGCTTACATTATCCTAAGTGTAACCTCACAAGGGACCTGTTTCCTACTCACACTATAATGCTTACATTTTAATACGTCAAACATTAGTTATCTGACATTAACAAATAGTGAAGACTCAGATCAAAAGATTCCTACAGGACATCTCTGATCAGTGTCTGCAGTGTGTGCCATTCAAAAATCTTTTAAAACAACAAATATTTTTGAAATCGAACATTTCAAGGTTGAGGAATTTCCAGGACAACAATGACCAAATGACACCAAGGCTATGTTTACAGCCATGAACACTCAATTAACCCTTTTGATGCAGCAAACAAGTTGCAAACAATGAAGACACATATTAGAGAGTTACAGAAGGAGTTCTCTGATCACGGTCTGCACTGTTTGTCATTCTTTAATTCTTAGGCAAATTTAATCCTTTCATCCTGAACTGACTCTGCTGTTTAACAATGTTGGGCCATTTCATTTTTGAGTGTTTCAGTGTTGTTAAAAGTATTAAACAGTTAGAAGCGTTCCTGTGTGGCTGATGTGGGATCTGTTTGGCAGTTAAATGACGCCATATGACACATTTTACTGCAATCAATGCCCTGACATTGAGTGAATTATTGATTCTGAGCATCTTTGTTAACTGGACTCCGCAGCTTGAGCAATAGCTCTTGTCACCAGATGGGACACTTGCCCTTATCAAGTAATTTTTATGGGACTATCGCTTGCAGGTAGAGTACATCCAAATCCTATACTACTACATTACCATGACAACAAGACCAAAATGAAGACGTGAGCAGAAAGACGAATCTGATGTTCCATGGATGATTTATAAAAGCAGATTGCAATCTCAATTGATTCGAGTTTTATTAACCCTTTATATGTGGGAAACAAGCTAGCTGTCATTTGTAAACACAGATCAGATAGCTCCTCAAGAAGCCCTCTGTTCAGGGTCTGCACTGTTTGTCATTCAAAACCCTCCCTCATATTATACCCTATCATATTGAATGGACTCTACCATTTAACATAAGTAAGCCGTTCCACTATAAATATCCAGTATTCACATGGTTAAATAACAATATAGGAAAAGTGAACCCTATCAATATTGAGAATCTTTACTCTGACAAACTACCCCAGAACAGATTGGATCCTGATGAGTCCATATTGTAACAAAGGATATCCTAAATTCATCGATACAATACCATAGTAACCATTTGAATGCTAAAATAAACAAAATGGAATGGCCCATCAGTGATAACTATAGAGTCCTTTCAGCATGCTAGAGAATTTTCCTAATTAAATTTGCTATGGGATTTTAAATGACAAACACTGCAGACACTGATCAGAGGGATCTTCTCCTAAACAATTTGGATCTAGATATTGGATCCTAAATGACTCTCCTACCATAATTTTTAAATAGAAATGCAATAATAATCAAGTCTGAGAATTAAAGCAGCCTACAAATTGTTACAGACGTCTACTACTTTGATGCCTTGAGAGTAAATGGCAATATTAAACCCATACGGTTTCCTCAGCATCCCATCAATCAGAAACTGCACATGATCAGCCAATAATTATTCAGAATTTTACACGATTTTAATGAATACATGCTTGTTGGAGCTACTTTCAATATTCAATCAAGCATGCGGCTTGATGCTTAACAAAGCACAAAGCAATTACTGATCACCTTTGCAAACAGTCGGGATCCAGATGACGGGCAAGATTCAAATGTTTTAGTTTATATTTCTGTAGGAAAAGAGAATGTAGGTCAGTGTCCCACCAGGATCTAGTTTGTAGTAAGAGAGAATACAGGAGCTGTATGATCTGGGTCTACTCTGTAAAACCATCAAAAGGTGTCTCTACCTGGTAAAGGGTTAATAGGATAACTGTATCAGATCAATGAACATGTTATGGTCATCGACCTTGGACAAAGAGTTATCATATGATCTGCTTCTTCATTATAGGGTGAATTTTCATTTCAGGGACTGAGGGCAATAGTATTATAACTACCCTAATTACCATAAGAAATTAGAAAAGCTTAGGCAAAAAGTGCAGACCTAGATCAAATGGCTACTTCCGGAGTCGTTTCATCAGGGTCTACACTATTTGTTACTATGTCAGTCTAATTTGAAGTTATCAAAATGGTGCCAAATTAAATTATTCAGCTTTACAAACATGTGAAGTGATTTTTACAGAGACGTCAAAAGGTGTCGATATGAGTGAATGGGTTAATTACATCATTACTCTTGAAAAACGTGCCCACAGTTGAATCCAAACAGCTTGCAAAGGGGATCATGAGTTCACCCCATAGATTGTACATCAGTAACATGTATACTTACATGTTCAACAGTTTTGTGCTCATCCCCAAAAATGGTTTAACCCGCTATCTGATAGGCTATTTTTAGACCCAACCACTACCAAATCTACCGAAAAGCAGCATTTACTAGAGAAAAGATTTTGTTTTAGAATTGTGTAGTTTTAAACCATTCTGATAAATAGAGCATTTGCTTCTAAGGAGCAAATGCTCTATTTATCACAATGGTTTCATAAAATGATTTTTACAGCGACGTAGAAAGGCTTATTTATAGAGGAAAGGGTTAATAAGAAAAGAACAATAGACTCACCTGTGGAGGTCATAACCCTGCTTGGCTGTTGGTAATGAGAGGTATTTTCATGTGCGTCTGTCCGTGTCTGCATGAAGGTGGTGAAGTGACCATTCGTCTTCACCTTTGGACGATGGCCTAAATCTCCACTGTGCCGAACATTGCCAGTACTAAGCTGACGTTGTAGAACATCTGAAAGCGAAATTGAAATTTACATCATAAATGCAACATGATAATGCAACATATGAGGTGACAGAGAGATATTAATGATACATTCCGATGGCAACTTGATACACTAGGGAAACCAGACTATACATCAAATTGTGTCACCGGTTTAACTCTTTCGCTGCCAATGTTGCATCTGTGGTTACCTATACAAATAGTTTTGATCCAAATGATACGCTGCGTAACTCATCAGGATCCAAACAGTTTGATACCGTGGTAATGTTTTTGAAAGAAAAGGGGAGAAAATATAACAAACCAAAATTGTAACAGACAAGATATTTTGCAGATGACAATATTTGGCAACAAAAGAGTTGACTCTTTCCCTCATACAAATGCTTCTTGATGCCTTTGCAAGGAGCCATCTGATCAAGGTCTGCTCTATTAACTTATAAATTATAATAGATCTGACTCTACAACTTCTATCAATACCAAAACAGCCAGTGACAAGTAGTTAACCCTTATCAAACTGTTAAAATGCTTGTTTGCTCAAACTCCGACCTGGTGCCGAGTTATTCGAAGTCTCATCTGGATCCAAGCTACTTGCAAATTCCAGTTATGTCGTCCTTAGCAGGAAAATAATTAAAGATTTGCTAGAAATAAACATGTTGTAAGCTTGAAGGAAGTTGTCATTTTATGAAACTGATTGTTAATGAAAATTGAAAAAAAAAATTTCCCATTACTCATAGATATTTCAAACTATCACAAGCATGTATCCAGATGAGATGCCTCGCTTAACCAATTACCTCATAGGCTATTTTTAGACCGAACCTCTTTGAATAAATCTACCGAAAAGGAGCATTTACTAGAGAATAGAAAAATGTTAGAATTGTGCAGTTTTGAAACCATTGTGATAAACAGAGCATTTGCTCCATAGAAGCAAAATTAATGCTCTATTTATCACAATGTTTTCATTAAGTGACTTTTACAGAGGCATAGAAAGGCGTATTTATGGAGGAAAAGGTTAATTTAGATTGCATGAATTCCTGTAATCCATTAGGTCATTTCCAATGAATATGGAACATTTGTTACACAATGGTTTCAGAAAACAAGAAAATGCTTTACTTCAATTATATATTTTACACTTGAAAATAGAGTAAACCCAGAACAGACAGTTTTTGTAGGATCAGGTCTGCTCCATTTGCAAAAATAATATAATACATATGATTTTAAACCGTCCCTCATGATAAAAATAAAGCATTATTCAGTTTCAATCAATTAGTATTCATTCCTGGTTAAATTTCAATTACATCACTCAATTGAAACTTGTACTCTTTTTTAATCCTTTGGATGTGGGAACGAGTGTACTGGCATTTACAAACAATGTCGACCCAGATCAAAGGGCTCATAGAGTTTGTCATTAAAACTCCTCTCCTCTAAAACCCAAGGAGTGCGGAGATTGGGTGTTCAAATACTTTATTAATCAGGGTACTCAACACTGAATGATATTCAGCAGATTATGACAAGAGGGCCATTGGCCCTATATCGCTCACCTGAGTTACAGTAATATATTGACATTTTTCAGTGGACAACATTTCTAGCAGATGAAAGAAGCTTAGTCCACTGCTTTCACCCTTTCACTGCTGAATAAACTTGAACTGGATTCAGATCTAATACCAAGTGACTGGTTGACCAAGATCTAAACTGTTTACAACTTGTGCCATTTTTGCCTTAGCTCAAAATGCCTAAAACTGGTCTTTGAGAAATTCAAATGACGTCAATAAAGCTATGCAATTATACCTTGATCCAGGTATATAGGCAAATAAAGTGCTAGGCAGTACATAATGCCAGTTTTTGTGTGAAATGACCAATAAAAATATCTTTAAAAATCTTCTAACCCTTTCCCTCATATAAAGCTGTTTTTACGCATTAGCAAACAGAGTAGACCCAGATCAAACGACACCTATGGAATATAGATCTGATTCTACAGTTTTTATCAAAGCAAAAACTTCTCTTCACAAAAATAATGTGTTTTACGCATTAAAAATAAGAGTAGACTAGATTAGACGGCTGCTATAGAAGCTGTCTGATCAGGGTCTGCTCTGTTTGCATTTGACAAGATATAGATTTGATTTTACAGGTTTTATCAAAGCTAAAACTTCTCTTTATGGAAATAATTTTTTACGCATTAGCAAACAGAGTAGTCCCAGATAATTTTTTGTCAAAGCAAACAGGTAAGGGGTTAATAGGTGTTTAGAAATAATTCTAGCTCTAGGTGTGAATATCTGATGATAAGTCAATTAAAAGGGTCATTAGTTTTTTTAACAATTGAAATTGAGAAGAGTTACTAATTTTTTGAGTAACATTAATTATTGATCGACAATAATTTTGATTAACTTAAAGACATTATTTTTTTTAAAAATCAAATTAAAACAAATACAATTAGTAGCAAGGAGAAAAGACATTATTAAACACCTAAATTTCAACTAAATGCAATTAAACAAGAGTTGCATAATAAAATTTGTTAGAATAAATGATCATAATGAAACTATTTTTTTCCAATCACATAAATTAACTGCAGAAACAAACATAACATTGTGCAAAGACCTGTGAAACTAAAATGTTAACGGTTTATTCCAATGTCTCCCACATTTTGGTTGACAAAATTCCAATAAGTCCCACAATCAAGCCAGACAGGTAATTCAATGGAGCATGCATTAGACTATAGTCAGTATCAATTGATTGCTTTATAGGTTGCTTGAACTGGCCTACCTATAGAAAGAGAACAAATATATGCAGAAAACTGATAATTACAGTTAATGACTCAAACAAGATGATGGAAAAAGTTGAGGGTTGAATGTAATTTAAGTATAACATGTAATTAAGTCAGATTGCTTAATTAATAGACACTTAGTATTGTTTGTAATTGTATAAATCACATAAATCACATAATCAAAGTCATATTAAAATATTGTCTTTGATGCAATCGAAAAAATAAATTCTATTAAAGTCTGTCTGATCTTGGTCTACTCTGGTAAACTTTGCAAATGCGTGAAAACCTGTTTATTGACTGTTTCCAGCAGTTTATATCTTAAAATCCGTCTATTCTTGATGAGATGTTGAGTAATGTTATGAAGGAAAAACATATCTATTAAATTCTGTTAAATTCCATCTGATCTTGGTCTACTGTTTGCAAATGCATGAAAACACGTTTATGTGAAGGAACTTGTTAAATTATGACTGTTTCAAGCAGTTTTGATCCCGATGAGATGCTTTGTGAAAGGTTTCAATACATATGTACACGAAATCCTGACCAGTTTGATGTATTTCACATTGCTAACAGTTTGGCTCCAGATCAGACACTGCATAAGGTGGTGTGTGATTTGGATTCAAACTGTTTGTTATGTATTTAAATTTAAGAAATACCTAATAGTTTCCTTAATATTTAATATTCTAAATATGGTAACTAGCATAATGCCTATTTTTTTCCTAAAATGACAATTTTTTAGTTAATTAAAAGTATTAAAATGAATCTATTGTTGGTATTATCTAATTTAAGAAATACCTATTATTTTCCTAAATATTTAACTCTTTGCACATAATGTGGCGTCTCATGATTCTCATCATAATCATCTTGATTACCTATGCAAACAGTGTGGATCCAGATGATAATGCAGCGTCTCATCAGGATGCAAACAAAGGGGGGGGGGGGGGCATATGCATGATCATGTTTTCTTAGCTTAGGATTTCCAATATCTCCCACATCTAATTTGAGAGACATTGGTAACATCTAGCTGTATAGCACTCACACTATGGGGTTAATAGGTCAACATTCCTTTCCAAATCCCTTTAATGTTTCGTCTGCAACAAAAAGTTATTGTCATCTGCTTCATTTCTTAAAATAAACTTACTTTCATTTTTTTTCAAAAATATGGTTAAGATGACAAAAAGTTTGGATCCTGATGAGATGCTGCATTATGCAGCCTCTCATCTGGATCCAAACTGTTTGCATAGGTAATCACAGTTTCACCACTAGCGTGCAAAGGGTTAAGAGTCATGCATTGACCTGGAGAGATTTTACTGCCCAGAGCTATAACCCTTTAACTGCAGAAAAGCCTGTTTAACCCTTAATTTCCATCATATAAACTTGTTTTCATGCATCTGCAAACAGAGTAGACCCAGATAAGGTGGCTCCTATAGGATCAGGGTCTGCTGTTTGCAAATGGAATTTGATATATCTGTTTCTATGCCTTCTAAAACAGCTACACTGTTCCACCTTCCACATTTTATTATAAGTAGTTACAAATAGAATCACTATTCTGGAAGTACTAGAATTCCAATGCAGTTATCTCCCTTTGTCCATTATGGCTATGCTGATGGGACAAGGGAAATAACTGTGAGGAATTTTTTTAACTAGCTTCCTGATGTTAAAGTAATATAAAACCCCAGGGTGAGGCCATTTTTGGCCCAGGGGTCATTATTTGAACATACTTGGTAGTGATACATTAGGTGATGCTTCATACCAAATATCTTAGCTCTAGATTATGTGGTTTCAGAAAAAAAATTGTTAAAGGTTTCCCTATATAAGTCTATGGAAAAACTACAAGCCCCAGGGCAGGGCCATTTTTAGCCCGGGGGTCATCATTTGAACAAACTTGGTAAAGGACCATTAGATGATGCTTTATCCCAAATATCAAAGCTCTAGAAATTGTGGTTTCAGAGAAGAAGATTTTTAAAGATTTAAAAAAAAAACCTTTAAAAGTAGTGGGGCGGGGCCATTTTTTGCCCGGGGGTCATGATTTTAACAAACTTGATAGAGGACACCCTAAGGTACATTTCTGTGAAATTTGGTTGAAATCCTCCCAGTGGTTTAGGAGAAGAAGTCATTTGAAATAAAAGTGAACGGACAGACGGACGGACAGACGGACAGACGGACGGACGGACAGACGGACAGACGGACGACGGACGACAGGCGGTCACAATAGCTCACCTTGAGCCTTCGGCTCAGGTGAGCTAAAAACAGGATAGTGTATAGTACAGTTTGGATCAAGATGTGATTCAGAGCCACTTTACGTCACATCAGGATTCAGACTGACGACATTCCGATGTGTCACACATCTATGATGTGGTGACTGGTCTGGGTCTTCATTGTCTGCAATATAATTTCCTAACACTGATACAGTAATAGAATTTTTCTTAAGCAGCCATCAAAAAGAGGTCTAATTATGTGTCTGTAAAATAGGTGGAAGCTTAATGCAGGCCAAAGTAATGCAGAAGCTTTCTGCATTACTTTGGCCTGCATGAAGCAAAAATTAACTTTTTAAGACTTCTATGTTCAATAAATGAATGGTTGCTCAAGACAGATTATACTGTTGATGTAATAAAAGAAGAAAACTGATTCTCACTGTTATTGCACAAAGGACAGTCCTCCTTGCTGCTGAACATGCATGACCAACACCGCTCGTGTCCGCATGTGTCAATCAATTTCCGCTTCTTGCCCTTGTCAAAGGGCATGTTGCATGTAGGGCACAATTCCTGTTGGAGCACATGCTGGGTTTGTCCTCCGGCCCCTAGGGAACTAGCCCCCACGGGGCCATCCATGGCTAGATTCTGGATGGCATCTAAGTCTAAAAATATACAAAATTTAAAATGTAAGAGAATTTGTCAGAGTTTTGCCTCCATGTCTAATGGGTGCCATAAAAATGGGCAACAGTTAAAAACAAGGAATAACCATTTCTAGTTTTTTGTTTTGTTTTATTGGATTTTGACATCACCTAAACAGTATTTCATTCATATCATTAGATTCAGCTTATTACATAGGGAGGAAGACCCAAGAGGTTTTTCCGTTCATCGAATAAATTGCATTGTGTCTTGTACAGAAGAAGACACGGGTGTTTGAACCACTGACCAACCCCAAGCTAGCTTGAAGGCATCCACACATGCCCAGGTCACAATTTGAACTACAGTGACGATGGGCTAGGTGAATAACAGTCGAAGACAAATAACCACTCGGCCACAGTGTCTATGAAATCAAATACTGAACCCCTCAACTTTCAAATTAACCCTTCGAATGCTGAATATTCGAAGAGGAATGACCCGTAAGATTTTAACAAGAATCCATTCAGCATGAAAGGCTTAAATTTAATAGAGGATTTTGAATGACAAACAGGGCAGACCATGTCTGATCAGGGTCTGCTCTGTTTGCAAATAGAATTTGATAAATCTGTTTCTAGGAGCCGTCTGATCTGAGTCTACTCTGTTTGCAAATGCGTGAAAACACGTTTATATGAGGGAAAGGGTTATAAGGTTTGATCAGGATCTTCACTATTTAGTACTATGTCAGTTTAATCTAAAGTTATCAAAATGGTGCCACACTGAATAAATATTCAGCTTTACAAACTCGAGATTGGGTGTCAGAATACCAAGGGTAAATAGGGTAGATATAAATACAGTGTGTCGGCCATATTCATTATCAATGCTTTAGTATGAATGAAACGATATCTAATTATGACCGTATGTATTCAAACAAAAGATACGAGTTAAACCATTTGTACAGCACCATTTTGCCAACGGCGGCAAATGTCCGATTATAAAATTCGATTTATGTTAAGGCAATGCCCTATCAATTAGAATGAACTCATTGACCCGCCCTCAGACATATAGTTAATTCCCCCTAAACTGGACTTTCAGTACAGAAGAATTTTTTATTTTGGATTATTTAAGGCAGATGACTTTGGGAGCTTTCTTCATGACTTTCACCCAGCATTAAGCTGCTACCTGTCTCACAGACCAGCATTGATACTAATTTGAATGCCACTATCCATGCTTAATAAGCATGGACTCTGGTTTAGAGAGGGTTTTCATACATAAATACACCTTTCTACACCTTTGCAAACAGAGTAGACCCAGATCAGACAGCTCCTATAGGAGTCAACTGATCAGGGTCTGCTCCGTTTGCTTATGATATGATATAGATATGATTCTACAGTTTCTACCATGGTCAAACATTAACGTGTCCAGATGTTATTATACAAATTAATCTAATTAATATCCATGGTGTCATTATTTTGAAGTCAAGTAACTCAGATGATGAACACAAACTCGAACAAGAAATTGTAACAGAAGTTACAGAACCCCTAAATAAATCAACGTTCATGTAAGAAATACTGACTTGATTGATATGAATTAGATTTAGTTTTATAATCGCATCTAACACAGGACATTTTGGCTCAGACAGAAACTGTAGCTTCAGATCTATAAACATATAGCAGACCCTGATCAGATGGCTCCTATAGGATCTGGGTCTACTCTGCAAAGGCTTGAAGAGGCATTTATATGAAGGAAAGGGTATGAATATTTATGCACAATTCTGGGTAGTAACTAATTGCAGGCCAAATTGTAAGGTAAAAAGCTCCTATAGAAGCTGTCTGCATTACTTTTCCTCTATTAAGCAACCACCAGCTTTTTAAGATTAGGTGGTTGAATAACCCTTAACTCCATGAATATTCATATAAAAGTGTATGTATGAATATTAATTAGCTTAATCTTTATATCATATGAACAAGAAAAGTTTTGGCCATGGTAAAATCTTTAGAATCAGATCTATATAATTCAATAAGCAAACAGAACGGACCCTGACCAGAGGGCTCCTAAGGAATCCATCTGGTCTGGTTCTATCCTGTTTGCAAAGGTATATCTATGGAGTAAAGGGTTAAAACAGGTTTTACAGAACAGCTAAATACCTTCATTGTGTACTCCCATATCACCAGACATGAGGTTTTCACATAAATCCACTAACTTTTCACTTCATAGAACCATAAAAACTGAGGTACTCCACATTCACCAATCACTGTATACACATTTCACCACATCAAAACCGCTTTTAAGAAATTACTTCACAAATTCCCGAAAAACCAAGACAGGTTCAGTGTTTGTATTTTTTCACGCCCTACTATATTACCATAGCTGAGGTGTATGAATGCACAAGTATGAAAGAACGCGGAAAAAAATCAACGTATGTTGAATCGAATACCTTGTAATAAGTCTAGCATTACCACGTTTAAAATAAAGTTGGCCAATCCCTAAAATAGATTATTAATTTACGAATAAAAGAGTATACCTAATCACGGTAGATAATCTCGTTTTGGGACTGTACAATGCAAGTCCTGTTTACGCCTCACTAGTGAAACATAATCATCAGATTATAAAGGATAAGTAAAGCTAATGTAGTTCAGTCACCATAAGTCAAGCCGTCACACCTATCTTACCACTAGACTATCTACTCACCAACTCTTTCTACACTACGCAGTTGTCATCTGCAAAAATTGTTGTCTGCTGCAATTCTTTAAGTTCATTTTTTATTTTATTTTTTTTCAAAAATACAGTCAGAGTATCAAAAAGTTTGGATCCTGATCAGATGCCGAGTTACGTGGCATCTCATCTGGATCCACACTGTTTTGCATACACAATTACAAACTCGATGTTAGCATGTAAAGAGCTAAATACACACACAACATTAAATTTCCCTTTTACGATAACCTCAGGCTAAACAAAATCAGTTTCTTAATTTTCCCCTTAAAATTGTATAATGCATTTAGCGTCTCAAATTCTGCATCTATTGTTCACAGTAAGTCAACTATGATGATTATTATACCCATTTCATCTTAAAACCAAAGTTTCCAGCCATAACATGGAGAAGAATAAGGGCCCTACTATCTGGCCCATATCTCAGTTTCAGTGTATAACCGTCATAGTATTTACCTATGGTGTCCTGACGCAATAATCTTCTGACGGAAATTAAAGTCTACAGTATAAACCCTCTAAACTGGACGTATAAATTAATATTAATGCCGGCCTTTAGGACATGTGGCAGCTTATTGCAGAGTGAAAGTCATGATGAAAGCTCCAAAAGGTGCTTTTGGCAAGACTTTCATCCTGCATGAAGCAGCCACCTGTCTAAAAAGATGTAAGTTTTTCTTTACTAAAATTAGGGGTTATACTAAATATGGTGAAACCTCTCTACAGCGGCTACTTATCCCATTTGCTCCCACGATCCCATATATGGGACCGTCGTAGGCAAACAGTGTAGACTCTGATCAGACGCCGCATTATGCGGTCAGAGTCTACACTGTTTGCTGATAGGAAATTCAATATAAAACAAAACTAAAATGAAAATTCAGACCAGACATTCCTTAGATAAAAGATAGACTAATCCAATATCTAAGCATGGAAGAATCCACTGGGAGCAAATGGGTTAATGAATAAACATAGACCTGTGCCTTTTTAACTAGTGGTTTCCCCTCCGCACCCACCCACACACCTTACCCTGATCCGATTCATACTTATTGGTAAACAAAATTTTAGAAAATTCATAAAATAAATGTAACAAAACTGACCTCCTAGACTTGGCTGATACCATTCTCCCATGTTTTGCCTTCGGAAACTAACTTGACCTCTGAATGGCCACCCAGCGACCCCCAATAAACCATGTAGATGCCAAATTCTGATAGCAGACCTCTAGGGACCAGGTATTGAATTCCATTCTAACAATGCTGCACACTCTAATTAATTGTCATCCACAGAAAATGTCATATGCCACCATTTTCAAAGTTAATTTCCTTGCATTTCTTGAGAAAAATATGATCTATGCATCAAACATTTTGGATCCAGATGAGATGCTATTTACCTCAGCATCTAATCAGGATCAGAAGCAATTACAAAGATTATCATCTACTCGGCCAATAGCGAGCTAAGAGTTAACGACCCAATTAACAGGCCTGCAGGACATCATAATCACCGAGACTGCAGTAGTGCAGCAAGTAGTACAGCAAGCAGAACATTTACCCTCGTATAAACACTTTATCATGCCTTAGCAAACAGAGAAGACCCAGATCAGATGGCTCCTATTGGAGCCATCTGATCAGGGTCTGCTCTGTTTGCTTATGGAATGTAAGAAATCTTGTTTTCATGTTCAATTATAAATATTCAGCTAATAAATATTGATGATGTCATTATTTCCAATACGAATATTGAACAGGGAAAGGGTTTAAAGTCTTTGATTTACCAATAAATTAATACCTGATGAATATTCATATAAAAATGACATCATGAATATTTATTAGCTGAATTTTTATCATGGCATATGAACACAAGATGTTTGACCATGGCAGAAATCCACATACTGTAGAAATCCATATTATTCCATAAGCAAACAGAGCTGACCCTGTTAAGCTGGCTCATACATAAGCCATCTGATCTGGTTCTACACTGTTTACAAAAGCATTAACCCTTTACTCAATTCTTACACAATTCTAGAAAATTTCCCCTTTTCTAGTAAATGCTCCTTTATGGTAGATTTATTCAAAGAAGTTGGGTCTAAAAGTAGCTGATGCGGAAATGAGTTAAGAGATGACAATACACTGAACTACTAAATTCCGAAATCCTACTAAGTATCTTCAATCTCACATCTCATATCAATGTCTAGGAGACACATCATGATTTCATAGAATCAGATACTCCATGAATGTTGATTAAGTAATTTATTACCACATGAATATTCATATTAACCTGAAAGTTTTCGGCTGTGACAGACAGTTCAGAATCAGATCTATAATTAAGCAAACAGACAAGACCTTCAACAGACAGCTCCCACAGATGTTTGATCTGGGTCTACTCTGTTTGCAAAGGTGCCAAAACAGTCTTTATGAGGGAAAGGGTTAATCATTCTTCAGTAAATTTCAAATAAGCACACATGGCACTTGTCAGTTCCTTTAGGCGGTCTTGTAAGGGACATAACCTTTACATATGGTAATTGCAAATCATTGTACAAGTTATTTCCCTTACCATACCAGACAGCATGGTAACCCGTATTTCTATTTTACATCATATCTATTCTTAGCCATTAAAATAGCCTTGGAGTGGGTGATAAGAATAATGTTTGCAAACATTTCGAATCCTGAACCAGTTCTTCAAATTCTTGTTGAAATTTTCCACCTATTAATTGCTGAATATTCAAAGTTTAATGGGCTTATGAGTGTTTATCTATTGAATACATTCATTATGACATAAGACAATTTTCTAGAAGATATGACTGATAAATAGTGCAGGCCCTGATCAGAGGGCTCTCTATGATCTGGATCTACGCTGATTGCAAATACATTCAAAGTTTTAAAACTACTACATGATAATAGTAATGACTAATCAGACTTATATGTTACATAAGGTATCTAAAGCTGTCCATGAATTGTGCTAAGAATTTGTGTTTGCTTATAAACTTATAACATCTGATTTTGCAGTTCCTGCCTGAGCCAAAATGCCCTGCTTTCATATTCCATTATAAACATTAATCTAATTAGTACTCATGATGTAACTATTTCTTACATGAATATTGAACAGGGAAAGGGTTATCAAAATGTCAAACAGCTTCTAGCCTGACCAGGAATAATACAATAAGGGTTTTCTTCAACAGCTTTTCAAATCTTAAATGATCATCAATAAAACTGTTATACAATGTCACCTTAGGTAAACTGATATCAATCTAAATATTACCTCCGTCACAAAAGAGGAATTCTCAAGTGACTCTAGTTACCCTAATAAGATAAGATTGGTGCATAACTGCCTACCCTAACTGCTTTAAGTATTCAGACAGACAAACTTAGGCAAATAGTATAGACCCAGATCAAACGGCTCATGAAGGAGCCGTTTGATCAGGGTCTACACTATTTGCTACCATGTCAATCTGATTTAAAGCTATCAACATGAATCCATAGGGACTTATTCAGCTTCAGGTGATATTCCAAGTCCAAATACTTAAGGTAATAGGGTATGCCAGTAAGTAGATGCCATAGCTTTATCTTGACATCTAATTTACTGACATTTACATTTCATCTACTGCATTTCAACCCTTTACCTCATGAATATTCATATGAAAATAATGACATCATGAATATTTAATAGCTGAATTTTTATAATGACTTTTGTCACTGACCGTTCCAAGGCGGTACTTCCATCTTCCTCCTATTGAATGTTTGTTTTGTCTTTGTGCGTCTCTTGTTGTTTTTTCTACCCATGTACATTTGCTGTTTCCTTGTGTTGCTGTTCGGGCGAGTGTTTGTTCTGTATGTGGTATTTCCTGCATGACTCATTTTTGTACTTTTATTAATACAAGAATGTTTGGCCATGACAGAAACTGTCAAGAATCAGATCTTTATCATATCATAAGCAAACAGAGCAGACCCAGATCAGATGGCTCCTATAGGAGTCATCTGATCTGGATCTACTCTGCTTGCAAATGCATGAAAACATGTTTATATGAAGGAAAGGGTTAATTCAGG
The DNA here is from genome assembly GCA_963576725.1 of Azorinus chamasolen. Taxonomy (NCBI): domain Eukaryota; kingdom Metazoa; phylum Mollusca; class Bivalvia; order Cardiida; family Solecurtidae; genus Azorinus; species Azorinus chamasolen. Next base: position 41,516,400 of record OY755248.1, read on the forward strand.
CATTTTCGGCCATAACAGAAACTGAATAATCTGATCTACATAATTCCATAACAAACAGAGGAGACACTGATGAGGGAGCTCCTACAATAACTGTCTGATCTGGGTCTGTACTGTTTACAAAGGCATTAAACAGTGCACCATTGAAGTAAAGGGTTAAAAGTTCAACAGGTTGGCTAGTTTTAACCCTTTACCTGAAACAGACACTTTTCGAAGCTTTTGCAGTATTAAATGATATAGATCTGACTTTATAATCTCTGCCATGGACCAAAATTCATGCCATTGTAAAAAATTAGAATCATCATTTTCTTACATAAACATTTAATAAAGCATTAATATTCTGCCCTCTTCAGAATTCACATCATATCAGAATATTTTTATCAGTTTTCGGGGATAACCAGAATTTATCATACATGAAAAGTGTGCATGTACGAAACTAAGCAAACAATATACAGTAAACCCCAAAAGTTCAAACACTATAACAGGTATCATTATTAGTCTTTAAAACAGGTAACAGCTTAATGCAAAGTGAAAGATATGCAGAAAGGAGCTTTCTGCATGACTTTCACCCTGCATTAAGCTGCCACCTGATGTAAAAGTTCTCAATTCTTCATTATTAAACTTTGAACTATCGAGTTGTCATTGTATAAGGTAGTAAGTGATTTATGAAGTTTTAAGTATGTTTAGGTCTTCTCACACTGATATGGCTTCCCTATCTTGTAAGTAAAACTCACATCAAAGTTGGCCCTGTTTGATTTAACCATTTGAATGTTGAATTTTCAAAAAAGTGTTTAAACCCTTCTCTTGCTGAATTTTAAAGTACTTTTCTTTTACTTTACCCATGCCCTATTGTATAATTACATATATCTCCACTGTCTACAAATATTTATCTGTGCAGTCACTGCTGTGGAGTGCACAGGTTGCACAATCAACTTGTAAATAGTGCAGACCCTGATGAGACAGCTCCTGCAGGAGCTGTCTCATCAGGGTATTCGCTATTTACAGGTAGGTTTATTGACGTGAACAGCAAGAGAAGGGTTAAAGATCCATCCGATATGAAAACATAATTTGCAAGAGGATTTTGAATGATGAACAGTACAAATCCTGGTCAGAGGACTCCTCTAGGTTCTGATCTGGGCCTTCACTGTTTGCAATTTTTTATTTTTTATCAAAAACTGAGCAATTAGAAGGTGCTTGAGAACTATGAAGTTTAAGAATCTTTGAACCAGATACCTCGTTTTCTGACCAGAAACAAGTCTGATCACTGGTTTGTGACACCAAAGCTTGATCCCTGGTTTGTGACACCAAAAGCCTGGTCCCAGATTTGGGACAACAAAGCCTGATCCCAAGTTTCGAACACATTAATAAACATAGCCCTCAGAACTTTTCATTCAAACTTGAGTTCTTTCTCATACATCTTATCCTTTGTTCTAGACACCCAAGCCTGATCCATAGATTTTGGATACTAAAGCCTGCTCCATGGTTTTGACACCAAAATCTGATCCCTGGTTTATTACACCAAAGCCAGGTCCCTGGTTTTGACACCAAAGCCTGATCCTTGATTTTGGACAACAGAGCTATTTTTTATATCAAAGTCTGATCCTGGTCACATGTTTCAGACACCAATTAATGGTTCCACTCAATTAACCCTTTCCCTGTTCAATATTCATGTAAGAAATAATGACATCAGGAATATTTATTAGTTTTTATAATTGCATGAATATTATATTTGGTATTGGTATAAAGTGAAGTGTTAGATCTATTATAATTTCATATGCAATCAGAGCAGACCCTGATCAGACGGATCCTATAGGAGCCATCTGATCTGGGTCTACTCTGTTTGCAAATGCAAGAAAAGGTGTTTATATGAAGGAAAGGGTTAACACAAAACAGATCTCCCTGAATAAGGATAAAATCACCATCAGTGAACCGTTCCGTTTCTGGTCTATAAATATATAGGCAAAGTTCAGATGAATATTTTGAGATAATAAATCCAGACTTATCTTTTAAAACTTACATTTTCCAACTTGGGTGAAAGTTTGTCAACAAAGATTGTCTCTCAATGTTTGCGCAGGTGGAAGTATTTTGATCTGTGTACAAATTTGAAACCAAATTGGAATAAATTAAATTTTAAGTGTTATATACTGCCATAATGGATTCACCAAAGATATAAAAGTCAACAAAAATCTGACGAAAAACTTATCTCTAGCTTTAGATGCAGTGGACGTTATGAATTGGTAACCAGGGTTCAAGACAAAGGGTGATTTGGGAGAGAAAGCCTCCCTAACCTTATAGATTTCTCCCTGTTTAGAGCTGAGAGATATGTTCAAATATATAGAACATATAGCTAGGGAGATACAAAATAAGAAACAACACAGGATATTTTTGCCATGCCAGAAACTGTAAAATCATATCTATCTATATTATTCCATAAGCAAACAGAGCAGACCCTATCAGATGCCTCCTATAGGAGCCATCTGATCTGGGTCAACTGTTTGCAAAGGCATAGAAATAACAATAAATTTACTTTTCATATTTTACCGCAAGAATTAAATTAATGTTCATAATGGGCAGAGTCTCGCATAAATATTCATCAGGTAAAGGGTTAACCCTTTACATGTTCTGTGTTTATTCCAAATTTCAATACCTACTGAATATTCATGAGCAAAATAGTTAAAATGAAATACGAAATGTGAAGCATTGAAGCCATTTAAGAAAGCAAAGAAACAGATCTATCAAATTCTATTAGCAAACAGAGCAGACCCTGATCAGACGGCTCCTCCAGGAGCCGTCTGATCTGGGTCTACTCTGTTTGCCAATGCATGAAAACACATTTATATGAGGTAAAGGGTTAACCAACAGCACTATAAAACTTTAATAGTAACTTTTATTTGGTGGAGAAGATATATTCAATGATTAGAGGACATCTGATTTCCATCAAAATCTTTCGAAACCTCATATAAAGAATGTGATAGCCACTTCAAGTGTTATTGATATCTATTAATGCCTGTTTGACAAACCACATATGCCAAATCAAAACAAGAGACTGAAACACTTATATATTGGAACTCTTTAGAGAAGAGTTATTTCCCTTCTAAACTATTTTACAATAGCCCAAACATTTGTTTCTATCAAGAGAGTGCAAACAAGATGGATCCGAGTGAGAAACAGAGTAACTGGGCTATTCCTTCATATAAACACCTTTGCATGCCTTTGTAAACAGAGAAGACCCAGATCAAAAGTCTCCTGTAAGAGTTGTCTGATCAGGGTCTGCGCTGTTTGCTTATGAAAGAAAGTAAAATACATCTGATGCTACAGTTTCTATAAATACCAAAAATGTATGTGTACATGTGCCAGTATAAAAATTCAGCTGATAAATATTCATGATGTCATTACTTCTTACATGAATATGCAACAGAGATAGGGCTAATCTACATTACCCCTAACTACGCTAAGTATTTGGATATCGAAGCTCTTCTCTCCACTAAACTTTAATACAGTGTATCATATATATATATATCACTTATTATTCAATTTGATTAATTTAAAGCTATCAAACTGGTGTAAAATTGACTTATTAAAGCTTTAAATACAGTACAAGAGCCCTTAGCATGCAAAGAGTTATTATCTAATACAGTTGAACTTCGATATCTCGAACTCGGATAACTCGAACTTCGGGATAACTCGAACAAAAAATTCAGTCCTTCCAAAACTTACAATACAGAATTACTCTAAAATGTATCGCTACAGATATCTAGAATCACATGTAACAGCTTAATACAGGTCTAAAGTAATGCTGAAAGTTCCTACAGGAGCTTTCAGCATTACTTTAGACTTGTACTAAGCTGTGGCCTTGAGAAATCGTTCAGATTAGAAATCGGATGACTCAAACTCCTGTTATCTCGAACTAATTGTACGGTCCCTTGAAGTTCGAGTTATCGAAGTTCAACTGTACATGTAGTTGCTCAAAAGGTGGGTTTTGTTTCCTCCCAACTCTTTTGTGAGATACAGTTGCGAGCATCAAATGACAAGTTGTCGAAGAGATCATGCAACCTGATCTATAGCTTCAAAACATTAACAACATATTCATAGAAGCCCTCTGCATTCAGCATGAAGTAGCCACTTGTTTTGAACCTTTTCAATGTTGAATTAATAAAATAGAATAGTCCATGGCTATGTAATGATACAGTCCTTTTTGTATGAAAGTTTTAAATGTGTTAGTGGATTGTGCATGACAAACAGTGCAGATCCTGATTAGAGGGCTCCCAACGGACCATGTTCATGTTTCCTGCATTCAAATGTTTAAATATTTTTACTGTATTGATTACTATTACATGTAGATATTGTATCATACCTGATCTGTATCCTGTGTTTCAAGGCAGAGGTATAGAGAAGATTTTTCTTTCAAGAATAATTCCTTTCTTTCACAATCAAATTTTAAATAGTGGTCACAATATAGGTTTGACATATGCCCTGCCTAGGCCGATCTATGATTGAAGCTTAGATGCTTTGAACACTAAAATACTTGGCTGTATAAATTGCCATCTGCTTTAATTGTCAACTTATATATTTCTTTCAGTGTCAAAGGTGGCAAACCAATCATATTCTGAATTACTTGCAACGATCATGAATGTTGAGTGGAAGGAGTGGTGCTGAAGATGGAATTCCTTCTAGCAAACAGTGATGATCATGATCAAAGGGTTCCTATTAGACCCCTCTTACCTATGTCTGCGCTGTTTGCAAATTTGAGTACCTTGTTTCCCATCATCAAAAGGAATAAAGTTTGTACAAAGGAAGTCACACGAGTACTCCACATGACCTGGAAGTTTCTGCGGGGTTTGTTTACATCATGATGTAAAAAACATGTGCAGGAAATCACAAGATAACGCAACACTTGCCTATGTCTGTTCCACCTCACTGACTGTTGCTACAATTAACCATCATAACTGGATACAAACTGATATAAAGTTACAAACCATATAGATCCTGATCAACAAACATTGCTGACCCTTTACTCCACAGATATGCATTAGAAGTCATCCAATCTGGGTCTACTATGTTTGCAATGGTGTCAAAAGGCATCTGTATGATGTAAAGGTTAACTAGCATTGCAAACAGTGTAGAACAAGATCAGAGGCCCTTCATAAAGGAGCCCTCTGATATGGGTCTGCACTGTATGTCATGCAAAATATTCAATTGATTTTAACCTGTCACTCCATGAAGATCAAAGCTTTAAAGGGGCACATCAACACATTGACTATGGCAGAACTGTAACATCCGATCTACATTGTCCCATAAGTAAACAGAGCAAACCCTGATCAGACAGCTCCTATAGGAGACATTTGATCTGGGTCTAATCTGTATGCAAAGGTGTTAAAAGGTGTATTCATAGAGTAAAGGGTTCAATACACTCCACTGTAAACTGATCATTCTCTGCCAATCAGTAATCATCATTCCAAACAGATTAGACGAGATGATAACTTGGCATCTCATTAGGATACAAACTGTTTGTTGCCTTGAATCCCTAATGAATATTTATATATGAATTGGTCAATTCATGATTATTCAATAACTTATTTTTTATATAAACTTTTCAAGGAAAATTTTGGTTTGATAAAAACTGCAGGATCAGATCTATATAATTCCATCAGGAGCCCCCTGATTTGGGTCTACTCCGTTTGCAAAGATATGAAAAAGGCATGAAAGAATGTTTTCACAAGGGAAAGGGTTAACGAGAGGACAATGAGGAAAAACATTGACAAAAATAAAGGGAAGCCGTCAACAAATTTTTCAGACTACAATAATTATATGGTAACCAATCCACTTTGAAAATTCAACATTCAGTAATTCCAATGGTTAATTTGATACAATAACTGGGGGAAGTATTTGGTGAAAATTAAGACATATCTAAAAGAGATCAAAGTGTCATATTTATAGCTATCTGTGTAACAGGAGTGGTAAATATGACAGATATAGACCCTCGGGGTCATCTGTGCCATCTAAAAACCAAAGAAAAGATTACGTTTATCTTGATGAAAGTTCGGTATTCTTTACCGTATCACTTCCTGTAATGTTCTGGCTAAACAGGTGTTGAGTACCACAATACTGTTTTCACAATACCCTTTTGAGATATACAGTAAAACCTCTCTATAACGACCACTAATTTGTGTTAATTAGGTGGTATTTCGGGCAGGTGGTTGCTTAAAGCAAAGTGAAAGTAAAACAGAAAGCTCCTATAGGAGCGTTCTGTTTTACTTTAACCTTGCTTTAAGCATCCACCTGCCTTTTACACAAAATACTTGATGTAATTTAGTGGTCGTTATAGAGAGGTTTTACTGTATACCCTTGTTTCGAAAAGGCCACAGTCTCAAAACCTTCAATTCAGTCATACCTTTTTTATTTAAATTATATCACCATGGTATGCAAGTGTTAACTCTTTCTTTCCTACAATCACTTTTTTATATGCCTTTGCAAACAGAGTACACCCAGATCAGATGGCTCCTGTAGGTCAGGGTCTGCTTTGTTTGCATATGAACTTGAAAGAGATCTCTTCGAGACGAGTCTAAAGAGTGGTCGCAGTATAAGGCTTGGTGGAGAAACTTGAAACTGTTTAAATTTAGGCATCTTATCTGGACCTCTATTATAGTTACCTTCAAACACCAAAGGTTTTTTTCATGTTTCATATTACTGAAGCTGTAAATCGATATCTCATTAGGATCCAGTTTGCATGATAAAACATTTTTATAATAAAATATACAAGAATATCTGTGTTAGAACATTAAGTCATAAATAACTGTAGCAACTGTGAAAATTGTTTCAATTTACATATAACTTTTTACTCCATAAATATATCAGGCTCTGCTCTATTTGCTTACGGAATTATAGATTTGATTCTACAGTTTCTGCTATGGCCAAAAATTTCTGTGTTCATGTGCTGTTATAACAAATTAATCAAATTAATACCCATGATGTCATTATTTCTTAAATGAATATTCATGGAGGAAAGGGTTGAAAGTCCATGGAAAAATGACTCCCAGCAAGGTCGCACATGTTCCCATCCTTCAAGAAGTTACTAGAAACAAGGTCATACCAATCCTTGAAGAAGTTAAGTCCTCTTGCATACCATTATATCTATGGGCTGTGGTGAAGGATGGTGGGGATGCAATTAAATGTTTATGAATGACTGCCTCCCCTCATGAATGGATGTTGACAGGGAAACAGGTAACAGTAGCTTACTACCTACAACCACAAGCCTTTCTACTGTGACCTAGTGTACCAGAGTATTTTACCAATCTTTTGAATGATGAATATTCGAAAGTGGAATGGTCCACCATTCTTCAATGATATAGTCCACTCGGTATGAAAGGGTATCATTTACAAGAGAATTTTGAAAATCAAAAAGCACAGATCCTAATCAGAACTTAATATGTAAATCTGGTTCTATATTTTTTGCAGAACTCTCGTTTCCAACATTCAAAGGGTTAATACTATTTTGCAAACATATTTTTATCCCAGATATACTCAGCATATCATCAGCTTCCAAATTGTGCAGATGACAATTATACATGGCACGAAAACCACCACACCTTGTAACTTTTAGTGAGACTGAAAAAATCAAATCACAAAACACTTTTGAGCCACAGGAACATTTGATGTTTTCTCTATTGAGTACACAGGACAACCTGAATTTAAAATGAAAATGATCAATAAAATTCAATTCAAGAGTAGAATTAAAAGGTGAGGTCAATTTGATCTCAATTTCAACCACAATTGACCTTGATATTTGATATTGAAATGTTGGATGAAAACTATTTGTGAAACTTGGCAAACCAAACCAAACTAGGAATATCAGTATTTTGACTACTGGAAATAGTTGACGTACATTTGCAGGCAGTGTATACCCAGATAAGAGAGCTTTTATTGTTTGCCATTCCAACTTCTTACGGCAAAAAATAAGTATTAAAAGGATTTTAAAATGATCTCAACTAATATTTGTCAATTCCATTGAGCCATCTATAAATTAATGTCAGCGGTGCCATCCACAAAGGGCATTCTCACACTGTACTAATGTAGATCTATATCAGAGGCCACTTTAGACACACATCATCTGATTAGGTTCCAAGTATTAATCCTTCGCTTGCTGAATTTTATAAAACATTTCTCCTCCTTTACCCATGTCCTGTTGTATAATTACATATATCTTCACTGTGTACAAGTATTTGGCTGTGCAATCACTGCTGTGGAGTGCACTGGTTGCACAATCAACTTGTAAACAGTGCAGACCCTTATTTATATTCATGATGTCATTAATTCTACCATGAATATTCATGGCGTAAAGGGTTACTACGCTACCCCTACAGTGTAGACAAAAGTCAACCATGTAGCTGCTGACCTGGGCCCAAATGTTTTCTGCAACACACACCTGTAACAGGTCTGAAGTCTGAAGAAAACAAATGGAGACCAGATCAGCTGTTTGTTTAAAAGTGATTTTGAAATCACTGTCAACGTATATGCATTGCACAAAGGATCAAGATGGAAGAAAGCTGTAAGCCCCTTTGAATGTAGGCAACAAGTGAACTGGCATTAGCAAAACAGTGTAGACCCAGATCAGAGGGTTCCTAGAGGAGCCCTCTGATCTGGGTCTGCAGTTTGCCATTCAAACTCTTCTAGGAAAATGAAAGCCTTTCACACTGCATAGTCTCTATGGCTAAACACTGATCCATGCATTTCCACTTTGAAAATTCAGCATTCAAAGAGTTAAACAATACGGCACTCAAATGGGATTACTTAAACTGAGGTCCCAATAAGCCGATTAAAACATTGAAATAATACATTTCCCCCCACTTGAGACCTTTCACCTTTTCATATGAACCTGTCTTTTTCAGTCTGTTTTTCAAACTCTTGACGTCTATAATGATTGTTAAATAAGAGTGCGTCACAAGAAAAGGTGTCACTGTACTATATTGCAACCAATGCATAGACCATGAGTAGCATAGATCATGAGTAGCATAGACCATGAGTAGCATAGATCATGAGTAGCATAGATCATGAGTAGCATAGATCATGAGTAGATTGTGTTTTACAGTTTGAATTCTGATGAGACACAGTATTTTTGTATGTCTCATCTGGATCTAAACTGATTTCAGGTTACTGCAAATTCATTGTATGCATGCAAGAGTTGCTAGACAAAAACACGGGCGAAAATTACAAATCCACTCTGAGGCCCAGATAAGCTACAGTAAAACCCCTCTAAACCGGACGTTAAATTTAGTATACATATCGGTCTTGGATACAGGTGGCAGCTTAATGCAGGGTGAAAGTCATGCAGAGAGCTCCTAGAGGAGCTTTCTGCATGACTTTCACCCTGCATTAGGCGGCCACCTGCCTAACAGTATCTAATTTTTTCTCCAATAGAATTCCGGTTTAGAGGGATTTTACTGTACATGTAAATTCAAAAAATTTCAACAATAGCTCCTTCATTTCTCCACTAAACCCCACTTGTGACTCTCTAGAATCATCTCTTCGAGACGATTCTAGAGAGACTGGTCTCAACATAGGGTTTGTTGAAGGAATGATGATTTCAGTGTTTGAATATGCACCTTTATTTAAAGCTCTGAAACCGTAATATCAACTTCAACAATAACGGTATCTGCTATAAATTTCATATCCAAATCAGACATTAGTCAAAATTTTAAAGCTTCATCCAGAATCCAAACTTCTGAATTCTTCTAATATGAATATTCAGTGTTTAACTATTCATTTCATTCAGTATGAATGGCTTAACGTTAGGATATTGAGTGACAAACAGTGCAGACACTGATCAGAAAGCTTTATCCAGGTCCTCTGATCTGGGTCTACACTGTTGGCAAATATCAGTTCAATTGTTTTCAAATTCAAAGTGTTAATTATGACTGTTCTTGCTCCATCAAAACTATGGTGAAAAATAATGTCCGCTATAGGCATCAAGAATTTGTGGCTGAAACCAGAATTTCCACTGGGCTTAACTTTTTCAACTCCAAGGTAACTTTTATGGCAAAAGAATTAACATCTGCTTCAATTCTAATTTACAGTTTTCAAAAACAGTGAAAATGTGTCTGTATTAGAGTGTAAGATTAGATCCTAACGAGATGCCAAGTTACTTGGAATCTCCTCTAAATCCAAACTTTTTTGCAAAGGTTATCAGACATATTCACCAGTATTGTGGTAGGAGTTAAAAAGCATTTACTTGTACATGTATTAGATACGCTGAAAGATATTAAACAGAAGCTTCATTGAGACAAACTCCGCCATAACACCGACCTGGGAGTTATTACGGTGGGAAACATTAAAACAGAAATTTATTTATGGCTTGTTCACGTGTTCCGGTAATAAGTGATAAAGAGTTTCTATTAACCTTTATCATGCTATCAGACCTATAGATAAGAAGAATGTTTAGAATTTTAATCAAATTAAAAATATACACAGGAAAGCCTCTCTATAACGACCACTAAATTACATAAAATAATTTGTGTTAGGCAGGTGGATGCTTAAAGCAAGGTGAAAGTAAAACAGAACGCTCCTATAGGAGCGTTCTGTTTTACTTTCACCTTGCTTTAAGCTGCCACCTGCCCTAAATACGAACTAAGTAACACAGTTTAATGGTCGTTATAGAGAGGTTTTACTGTATATATTTCTCAGCCAAACCCTATCTTGCTGTAACTCGTTACAATCGGGCTCTTCGAGGAGATTCTAATGAGTTGCAGCAAGATAGAAAATGGCCGAGATATAAGAGAGTTTATCTACCATGATGCCATGAATAAAATTGTCATATGCTCAAACTCTTCTCTGCTGCTTCTTAACCTCCATGGGTATTCATGTAAGAAATAATGACATCATGAATATTAATTAGATTAGTTATAACAGCACATGGAGTTATGGATTTTTGGCCATGGCAGAAACTGTAGAATCATATCTATATTATATCATAAGCAAACAGAGCAGACCCTGATCAGATGGCTCCTACAGGAGCCATCTGATCTGGGTCTACTTTGTTTGCAAAGGCGTATAATTTATACTTTTATGAAGTTAAGTGTTAACCATTTTGTGATTTTGTTGATCATTTTATAACATATTAATCTAGTAGCAAACGCCCTCGGTCCTGATTAGATGTTTTCATATACTGCTATAAAAATTCAACTGATCATATACATGTCAGTATTTCTTACATGAATATTCATGAGATATAGGAATAAAGAAGCATAGTTTCTATTAAGGGTCAACACTGATGGTATCACTTAGACAGCTCCATTTACTTTCGCTATTATTTGAAAGGATGCAGAAATATTTACATATCATTCGGCAAAGATGCATGTCACAAAACAATTGTACAAGATCATATCATTCGGCAAAGATGCGCATCACAAAATGATGGTACAAGGAGAAATACCGTAATCAGAGAAAGAAAGCTTACAAGTTACAATACTCATTACATGTATATACTTACTGAAAACTCTAATCCAAAGTCTGAATTACTTGTGAAACCATTAATGAACAATAAAATCATAAACAATGATCATCCTTTTTTCCATTTTTTTCATGCATGAGATAACATCCAATAACAAGGGGGAGAAATTACTGCCCTTAGGAGGCCTAAAAACAAAGACCATACTTCAATTTTGTCTATTAACCCTACTCCTCCCTATCATCATAATGACCGACATTTTCCAAGCAGTTTGGATCCAAATCAATCACTGAGAAACTCTGCTTCTGATCAGTATCAAAACTGTTTGCTACATAGTCAATAATTCTACAATACGTATAGCAAATCTAATGAAGTTTAAAAATGAAACAAACCAGAATTTGAGAAGGCAATATATTTCCTAGCAGAATAATGGTTAAATAATAATCAGCTGTTGAACAGGTAACAAACATTGATCAATCATGATCACCTAAGTGCTTTCTTTACACTCTGTATTCTGAGCAAAATGTTGTCTGCTCTTTTTTCGGCACATTCTCAGTTCGAGATGACGGTATAATTTCTCTCTAGAAACACATATAAAATATGAGAGTCCATGTACAAGTAAGACTATGATGAGATGTGTAATCAATCTGGATCTACACTATCTGCAAATGTTATTACCAGTTTGCCTGTTACATTATAAAGGTTGAATCATCGACAAAGTAAACCTTCTGACAACTTTAGGAGATGTATGTCAATGTTGACCTAATGAAGGAAGTCTGCCAATGAATAACATTTTATTTGACAGACACTTTCTGATGTCTTTGCAAACAGAGTAGACCCAGATCAGACTGCTCCTATAGGAGCCGTCTGCTCTGGGTCTGCTCTGTTTGCTTATATACTACAGATTCTCCACTGTTTGTCATGATAAATTTCCTTAACCCTTTCCCTCATATAAACGTGTTTTCACGCATTTGCAAACAGAGTAGACCCAGATCAGACGGCTCCTAGATGAGCCGTCTGATCAGGGTCTACTCTGTTTGCTAATAGAATTTCAAACATCTGTGTCTTTACTTCCTAAAATGGCTACAATTTTCCCATCTTCCATTTTTCATTATAATCATTTTATCTATGAATATTCAGTAGGTATTGAATGAACACAGAGCAGGGAAAGGGTTAATCTTTACTTTTAGTATTCAAAATGGGTGGAGTAATGCATGAATATTCATGAGATAAGGAGTTAACTATATGTCAACTAAGCAACTTATCAATCGCTAACCGATATGTTCATAAGTTTGCGACAAAATTATAAACTGATGGAATGCTTAAATTCTTCCCTTATGAATATCATGATTTCATAAAATATTCATAATTGAATTTTTAACATGACCAACGAGCAAGGGAATGTTTTGGTCTTATAAGAAATTTGTAGAATCAGACCTATATTATTTCAAAAGCAAACAGAGCAGACAATGATCAGATGGCTCCCTCAGGAACGATCTGATCAGGGTCTACTCTGATAATTTTGCAAAGGCGTGAAAAGGTGTACTGATATAGATTTAACCCATTCCCACATATTGACACCTTTTGGAACCTCTGAAAAAGTCACTTTTTGAAACTGTTGTGATCAATAGGGCATTTGCTCCGTAGGAGCAAATGCTCTATTTTTCAAAATGGTTTAAAAACTACACAATTCTAAAATTTCCTTTTCTCTAGTAAATGCTCCTTTTCGGTAGATATATTCAAAGAGGTAGGGTCTAAAAATAGCCTATGAGGTAATGGATTGAGTAACTCAAAGCAATATTGGTCCAAATACACATAATTATGCACTCATGCACAAGAGCAACCATGACCTTGACATTGTACAAATGGACATTTCTAATGGCAGGCCTTGATCAATATAGTACCTATTTGAGCCAAAGTAATTAGACCTTGATATTGAAACTGTGGTACTCTATGCTGAAATATATATATACATATAAAAGAAATGCTTCTGGTCATGAAATTGTGCAGACAGATGACCTTAAACCTGAACTCTACATCCTGACCTTTGACCTGAACTCCTTCAAAATACACTGCCAGGATGCTATGCAGACCCAATTTTACATAGGATAGTAAATGTGACAAGTGTGACCAAACCTTGTTGCTCATGACAATGATTTATAGTGACATACTTGTCATAGACAAACTATATGCTGAACAATTAGACCCTTCCCTGAGGGACCAGTCATCATTCTAAAACACTAAGTGTGAGTACAAGGGGACAAGTCATTAGTATAAAGCAGTACTTAACAATGGACTTGTCATTTGTAATACAAAGACAAAAATGGACATGATGAAGACATGCTTACATCATTATTAATAAGACCCATTCATCAACTGAACCATTTCTGGGAAAAGTTTGTTGTGGAGATTTTGCAAACAGTGTTGACAACATAGAGCCACTGCATCAGACCAGGATCTGAAATTTATGACATCTATCATCATCTACCTTGATAAAGGGTTAAAACAGAGAGTTGTTTAGTTGATTCCAAATTTTGTTCGAAAAAAAATGAAATGGCAAACAGTGCAGCCTCTGCTTACAATTTCACGGGAAAAGTCCAGCTTTAATTGATCTTTACTGTTTGAAAATACTAACTTTTTTCTTGAATTTTGACAATCTAAAGCAAGACAAAATATTGAAGCCGCTAATTGTCGCGAGATGTAAGTGATTAAAGCGATCAACTATTAGTTAGTGTGTTAAAGACTCTAGCCCCGCTTGTCCTTTTCAGAGTCCATGTTCCATGCCATCAGTTGTGGCCAATGGTTGCCATAACAACATGACCATATTTACGGATGGCAATTGTTTCCACCTCTTCTGAGCCCAAAGCCAAAGTGTATGATTACACAGTTAATTAAAACACCCGGTGTGGGGTCATCAGTCAAGTGAACCCTTTGAATGTAAGAAACAAATGTACTGGCATGCACAGTGTAGAACCAGAGGGCTCCTTCAGGAACCATGTGATCAGAGTCTGCACTGTTTGTTATTAAAATCCTATTGAAAATTTAAGCATTTCATACTGAATGAATTTTATAGTTGAACAGTGAAAGGGCATGAATAAAAGTGTAACATAGGTAGACCAGAGTGACTGTCATCAAGAGAGCATGTAAAATATGACAAAAGCAGTGTGGTCTGAACAGAAAATAAGCAAAGAAAAATGTTTACCCTGATGAGACAAATGAATGTTCAAGACCAGAACTTGGATATACAGCAACAGCCCCTGGAGCTTTCTCCATAACTTTCATCCTGCATTAAGCTACCACCTGCCTCCAAGATCCAGTATTAGGTGGTCAAATTAGAGGGGTGTTACTGTGTAAGTTTTGTATGTGCCCATATTGTACAGCTCTGGATATTCAATGACAACAGGAATACTACAATGACACTACAAATCGATCTGAATCTATACTTTCTGCCTTGGCTTGAACCATGTCATCATTTTCTTACATGTTTATTCATCAGGTAAAGGGTTAAGAAATAAAGCAGATCAGAAATAATACAGATGATCTGAGTTTACTTCCGTTGGCAGTGCACGCAGCCAAGCAGAAAGAACAGGTGCACTGAGTATAAATCTTCTTATAACCTTTAACACCAACAAATTTTCTTATAACCCTTTAGTATCTTATTGGCATTTTGAACACAGTTTTGAATCCAAATGGGATATCCAGTAATTTGGAAAGATCGTTTTGCGCTGCAGTAATTCTGTTTTTGGAAAGTAAAATGGTATGAAGTTTGAAACGGATGACAATTCTTTGTGGAAGACAATTCCTGAGAGTGCCAAAGGCTAAGTATTAAAACAGTTGTGTGATAAACCATTCGGAACTCCCAGGATTCAGTGTCAGATAATTGTAACTACATTCCTTTCTTTTTTGCTTCTATTTTCTTTCCAAAAACATGAGAGTGAAACAGTATGGACTTGATCGGACACTGTGTTAGTAAGACCTCTTATAACCATTACCCTCATATTGACACCTTTTGACGCCTCTGTATAAGTCACTTTTTCAAACCATTGTGACAAATAGAGCATTTGCTCCATAGGAGCAAATGCTCTATTTATCACAATGGTTTCAAAATTACACAATTTAAAAAATCCCTTTTTTCTAGTAAATACTCCTTTTCAGAAGATTTATTCAAAGAGGTTGGTTCTAAAACCAGCCTATGGGGGAATGGGATTTACTCCCTGAAAAGGTCAGAGCTGTATTTGAATCTAATTTCTCCGCAAAACCCTATCTTGCAGCTATTTATTAGAATCATCTCAGAGAGATAGATGATTATAATGAGTTGAAGCAAGATAGCGCTTTGGCAGTAAAAATATGAGAAAAAGTTTTCTGAAATTTTCTGTTATCAGTAGCCCCATAAGGGTTGTCATCAATTCACCAACAGCATGTTATAAAAGTTAAGAAAAGAGAAGGATAAGCAATAAAAATTCGATAAAAATGCGTGCATGTGCATGTTCATAACTACCGGCTATAAAAACCATCAAATGTGAGGCACAGCTTGAAACCCACTTGCACCAGCTATATTCATTTAAACTCTTCTCCTGTCGTCAAAATTGCTATCTGCTTGAACTCCAATGTTTCTAATGATTCATCCAGGCTGTGAGATACTACTGGCTGAATAGCAAACAGTTTGGATCCTGATGAGATGCTGATACACTCAACATCTGACCATGATCCATACCGTTTACAAATGCTAGTCAGGTTACGGTTAGCAGGGAAAAGGTTAATTAAAAGCCATCCAACAGTCTTTTACTCCCTCCCCAAAAAACAGGTTGACTGCGGATGTTAATTAATCCTTAGAATGCTTATTAAATTGTTATCTGCAATTTTTTCATCTGTTTCAAATCTCAAATTACATTTTACTTCTCTCTTAATTACTTTGTGCAAAACTCTTTAACCCTTAAATGTAGAAATTAGTTTACTTGAATTTGTACACAGTATAGATCCAGATCAGAAGGTTCCTACAGGAGCACTCTGATCAGTGTCTGTTCTGATTATCATTCAAAATTTTCAAGCCAATGCATGCCTTTCATCCTGAATTGGACTTCCATAGTTCAACATTGATAGACTATTCAATTTCCAGTATTCAACATTAAGGGTTAAATTACTTGACAGCTAATTTCCAAGATCTGTCTACTTTATTTTTTCTTTTCAGAAACTATTTCTACAAGATCAAGCAGGTGAGTTGGTGTCTGATCTGGATCCAAGCTATATGCAAACTGTTTGCATAAATTATGAGAAATTTAATTACCTGGCATATAATCATGCATTTCAATTTTCACAGAAAGTTTTCTTTCATAATAGTACAGCAGAGCATTTGGTTCCAAATAAGATGACAAGTTGCTTAGCATTTCATACGGCTCAAAACAGGTAATAAAGATCATCATGATTTGTCGTAGTTTTGTGATAAGCCGTTGATATTACTTTGCACCTATTAAACTTAAAACATCACTAAGATAACTATCGATAAACGAAAAACAAATAACAACAAATTGCGGATTACCCATACATATCATTAATTATGTATGACAATTACAAAGAACAGGGCTATTAAAATATTTTGTTTGAACTCTTATCATTACCGGTAATGTTTAACATGCTGGTAGCAAAATCTCTGTAGTATTCGCAAAACAAACTGGATTTAGATGAGCACGTGGGTGTCTTTTCTTGATCAAAACTGTTTAAATTAGTTTTATTATTTCAACAGCAGAAAACAATATACACTTTGTAAGCAAAAACTTACTTAGACTAAAAATTTAATAAGATGCAAGTTTGGTCAGATTAACTCTTTGCATAGCTAATTGTTGTCTGCACATAATTATGGCATCTGCTATACTTCTCAATAATTTGTTCTCAATTGCTTTTCAGAAACACCACCACTGTGTTAGGTAAAACAGATTGGATCCTGATGACACTCCAAGTAATTTGGTTTCTACAGTAGAACCTGTCCTAAGCGACCATTCATTTATTGAACATATGAATCTTAAAAACCATGTGGTTGCTTAATGCAGGACAAAAGTAATGTAAAAAGCTCCTACAGGAGCTTTCCGCATTACTTTTGACCTGCATTAAGCTACCACCTGCCTTACAGACCCATAATTAGACCTCTTTTTGATGACTGCTTAAGACAGGGTTCTACAGTAATCTAGATCAAAACTATTTGCATAGGTTATCAAACATTTTCCACTTGTGTGCAAAACGTAAGCTACAATGCTTTTGTAAGTTAGTTAACTCTTTCTCTGCCAGTGTCGCATCTTTGATTACCTATGCAAACAGTTTGGATCCAGATGCGACGCCGAGTAACTCGGCATCTCATCAGGATCCAAGCTGTTTGTTACTGTGACTATCTTATGAAACAAAAATGTAGAAAAATAAAAAATGACAATTGTAGCAGACAACAAAGTTTGCAGAAGACAAAATTTGGCAGCGAAAGAGTTAAACCCTCCTCATGCTGAAAAATTAATGTCTGCCCAATTTCTGATTTGCTGAATTTTTCACTTGCTTCCGATTCGATCAATCTTTTAAGAAACTATTGACCAAGAGTCAAACAGCTTGGATCCTAATGAGACTCTAGAGTTACTCAGCGTTTTATCTGGATCCAAGCTGTTTGCAAATGCCAGTCAAGATATGCTTAGTATGAAAAGAGTTAACAATAGTCTTTCAATCAGTACATTTTTCAACAAAACATGTAAATATCATTATCTTAAGCTGGTATATAGTCTGCTAATTGTTGTTCTAACTTTGAAGTGTTGGCATTTCCCAAATATTTCTGATGATTTTCAGAATTTAAGCTGCTTTGTTAAAATGTCAAACTGAACGTTTTTCAGACTTCATGTCTCTGAGAACCAGGTTTGCAATATAAGTAAAATCATTTTTGATCCCTTTGAACTGTGAACAAAACTTTTACCTACTTTTTCCTTTATTTCTTGATCACATTTCTCTGACAAAGTAACCACAAGTGAGACAATCTGTCTTCAACAGTCATAAAAATAAAACGGCTTTTCAAGAAATTATTGTCTGATAAAATCTAGCTGGTCATTCCTAATTGCAAGACAAGGATAATATACTAATCTGCAAACAAAGCAGGGACACATAAGAATTAGATCATGGCAGATAAGCTTAGCTAAGCATTTCTGAAAACACACCAAAGGCGGCACGACCGTATTTTGGACTGGACACGAAGACCTCAACAAATCAATACGAAAGCTTATCTCGTCAAAACAGTTCAAGTCAGTCTCTGTGATCACTCATTCACCGGTAAACCCTTTACCTGATGAATATTCATGCGAGATTGTAAAGACCCATTATGAATTATCAATATTACTATGAATATCAATTAGATTAATTGTTATAATAGCAAATGGACACAGGATTTTTTTCTCTTGGCATAAAGTGTAGAATCATACCTATATTATTTCATAAACAAAGAGAGCAGACCCTGATCAGACGGCTCCTATAGGAGCCATCTGATTTGGGTCTACTCTGTTTTCAAAAGTGTATGAAGGGTATTTTATGAGGTAAAGAGTTAACTTTGTCCCTGTTCAATATTCATGTAAGAAATAATAACCATGAACATTGATTAGCTGAATTTCACTGATGATCTTATGATGTACACAGGATGTTTTGGTATTAGTAGAAACTGTTCGAGTCAGATGTATTCTAATTTCATTAGCAAACAGAGCAGACCCTGATCAGACGGTTCTTCAGGAGTCACTACTCTGATCTGGGTCTACACTGTTTGCAGAGGCATGAAAAAGCGAGTATGAAGGAAGGAGTTAATCCTTTTCCTCATAATCCCGTCTTTTGAAACCTTTTTAACAAAGTAGACCCAAATCTGGGCCTGCTCTGAGACTGCTTATGGAGTAATATAGATCTGATACCCTGTCTGCCCTAGTAAAACTTCCATTGCTTCACATGCTATAAAAAATAATTCAGTTAATATCAAAACTGTTTGCATAAGTTTTTACAAATTCAATGCTAGCATGCAAAGAATTAATATCGGTCATTTGAATATGTAAACATAAAGCTGGTAGCTAGCCCAAAATAACTCACATCGAATTAAAATGCCAACCATTTTGATAAGTTGTTTAAACATTCCAAAATCCCTATCTGCAAAATTATGACACAGCCATTCATGTAACTGGCATCATATTCCCCTTTTATTCAATTACAACAAATATCAGTACTTTGAATTACACTCAGTTTGCATCCTCCTCATTACAGACCCTTTGGCATATATCCCACAATATTTTCCTTCATCATCTACAGTAAGCAAATAACATGTGACAAAAAATAATCATGTAAAATCATGTAAATATTTGACAGACAACATGACGGCGTCAACGTTTTACTCCATAAATATGACTTTTAATACCTTTGTAAACAGAGTAAGACCTTAGATCAGATGGCTCCTGTAGGAAACTTCTGATCAGGGTGTGCTCTGGTTGCTTACGAAATAAGACAGATCTGATTCTAGTTTCTGCCATGGAAAAAGAAAAAAATTGTTCAATAAGGCCATTATAAAAATTTAGCTCATTAATATTCATAGTCATTATTTTAAACAAGATATTCATAAGGTTAAGGGTCAACATAACTGTGTATTGCCTAATAATCAATGATTACAACAACCTATTCTGTTCAAATAATCATTAATTTTACTTAAACCCATTCGTTATGACAGAGTACTGACAACCTATTAACTAAATTACCTCGGGTCATTATAAGAAAATCCTTTGGTTGCTGTGCATTGCAACCCCTTCTGCAAACCAGTCATGAAAACTGGCTTAACCCTTTCAATGCTGAATGTTAAGAGTGGAATAGTCAGTCCATTATTGTTTATTTGGTAGAGTCCATACAGTATGAAAGGTTAAGGTTAAAATTTGTGAGAGGATTTTGAATGACAAACAGTGAAGACCCTGATCAGAGGGCTCCTACTGGGTCTACAGTGTTTGCAAATGTCAGTGCATTCATTTACCCGCATTCAAAGGGTTAACTATTTCACCTCATTTGACAAATCTGTGATTATCTGTTCAGATCTGTTAGAATTTCATAAGCAAACAGAGCAGACCCAGATCAGACGGCTCCTACAGGAGCTATCTGATCTGGGTCTACTCAGTTTACAAAGGCATAAGAAAGTGTTTGTATGAGGGAAAGGGTTAACTGTAACTAATTCCACCTCTTGAAGGCAGGTGCTAACTTAATGCAGGAGCTTTCTGCATTACTTTTAAACTACACTAATTAAGCAACCACCTGTTTCAAAGACTTCAATTTATAATTAGAAGGTGGTTGCTTAACAGTTTCCTTCATATAAACAACTTTTCGCACATTTGCAAACAGAGTAGAGCCAGATCAGACAGCTCCTAGGAGCCATCTGATCAGGGTCTGCTCTGTTTGCTAATGGAATTTAATAGATCTGTTTCTTTACTTTCTAAAATGGCTATACAATGTTCCACATTCCATTATTCATTGTAACTATTTTGTCCATGAATATTCAGTAGGCATTGAAATTTGGAATAAACATAGAAGAGGGAAAGGGTTAACTATTTATCTGACAGAGTCACCTTTTGCCATGTGCACAATAGAGTAGACCTAGATCAGAATGATGTAAATATCTCAGATATGACTTTATACTATTTGTCATAGCAATGTATTCCATACATATTTTAAAATGCTGATTTTGCAAAATTACAGTAATAACAATTTCAAAGAAGTGTTTCATTTAAAAGTCTATACATGTACTGCATTTCTTTCTTTGTTATTGCATATAAAAATCACTATAATTACCATTGAAGTTCATAGATAGACAGTAATGGCTCTAGCAGTGAAGTGGCAATAACCTATACAATAAGTTTGAAAGAGATGCAAATTAACTTGGTATGTCACTAGCTTCCAAACTGTTTGACACTGAATATAGTTTTAAAAAAATATTGAAAATTAATTGTAAGATTTGATGCAGAACAATCTTAGCTTACTAAAAGTTATTTATCCCTTTATAATGACTTCATGCAAACACCTGATCAGGGTCTGCTCTGTTTGCCTATAAAATTATATAGATCTGATCCAAGTTTCTGCAAATACAAAAAAAAACCTGCGTTCACATGCCATTATAATAATTCAGCTAATAAATATTCATTGTGTCATTATTTCTTCTATGAATATTTATCAGGTAAAAGGTTAAAACACAGACATGCGGAGTTTTTTCCATGTATGTCCTTGAGCTATGTGCGTAATGCCACAACTATTCCAAGTATGTCGTTGACAATTGTCTCCACATGTACATATACTGCCATTATCTAGATTTCAATGATATATCCATTCACAATGCCTACACCATATGAACTGCCGTTATGATATTGATAATGTTTTTTTTATATCTCAAACTATATTGCAACATGACTTGAGTTTTTATCCCTTTATGAATATTTATGTAAGAAATCATGAATGAATATCAACTCATTACTCCATTAATACACCTTTCTACACCTTTGTAAACATAGTAGACCCAGATCAGACAGGAGTCATTTGGTCAGGGTCTGCTCTGTTTGCTTATGAAATTATAATTGATATGACGCCACTGTCTCTACCAATTCCAAAAAATCACGTGTACATATATAGGTTTTCTCTGTTGGCTAGACGTATAAAAGACGTACATATGGAGTAAAGAGTTACACAAGCATTTAAAATATGAGCCCCTCTCTGAGAAAAGCAGTCATCAAGAAGACCAATTATTGGTCTGTAAGGCAGGTGGTAGCTTAATAAAGGTCAAAAGTAATGTAGAAGGCTTCTATATGAGTTTTCTGCATTACTTGTGTCCTGCATTAAGCAACCACTTGCTTCTTAAGATTCCTATGTTCAATAAATGAATGGCTGCTTAACCCATTCCCTCATAGGCTGCTTTTAGATCCAACCTCTTTGAATAAGTCTACCAAAAAGGAGCATTAACTAGAGAAAAGGAAAAAAAATGAGTTTTTTAGTTTGAAACCATTGTGATAAATAGAGCATTAATTTGCTCCTATAGGAGCAAATGCTCTATTTATCACAATGGTTTCAAGAAGTGACTTTTACAGAGGCGTAGAAAGGTGTATTTATGGAGGAAAGGGTTAATACAGGTTCTCCTGTACCTTCTACTTAACCCTTTCAATGCTGAATTTTCAGAGTGGAATAGTCATCGTTTATCTGTATAGTATGATGGATAAAATTTGTGAGAAGATTTTGAATGACAAACAGTGCAGACCCTGATCAGAGGTCTAGAGGAGCCCTCTCATCTGGTCTTCACTGTTTGCAAATGACAGTACACTCGTTTCCCGCATGTCTACACTGAGAAATGCAACATACTTGAAACAAGAGGGCCAAGATGGCCCTTAATCGCTCACCTGATTACCATAGATTTAAGATTTTGTCTGGGTAGCCCATGGTTAGGGTCAATATTGACCTTAGGGGCAATATATGAATAATGTTGATAGTGGATCATGAGCAGTGAATCATGAGCAGTGGTTCTGCAGAACAAGAGTTTCAAAAATTTAGTCTATTGATTTGATCAAGACAATGATTCTGACCAATGAAGATTGGGCTAAAATGTGCCCTCTAAAGTATTTTTTCAAAGATTTAACCTAGTGACCTACTTTTTATTCCCACCCAACCCATGATCACACTCAACCTTGATATCACCAAGACAAACACTCTGAGAAAGCTTGAGGAAGACTGGGCTAAAAATGTGGCCACTGGAGTGTAAACTAGATTTCTCTAAGATATGACCCAGTGACCTACTTGTTGACCTCACATAACCCACTTTCAAACTTGTCCAAGATTTTATAAGGACAATCATTCTGACCAATTTTCATGAAGATTTGGCTATAAATGTAACCTCTAGAGTGTTCACAAGGTTTTCCTACTATTTGACCTAGTGACCTAGTTTTTAACCCCACATAACCCACTTTCAAACTCATCCAAGATTTTATCAAGACAAATCATTATGACCAAGTTTCATGAAAATTGGACAAAAAATGTGACCACTAGAGTGTTCACAAGGTTTTTCTACTGTTTGACCTAGTGACCTAGTTTTTAACCCCACTTGACCCACTTTCAAACTCGTCCAAGATTTTATCAAGACATTCATTCTGACCAAGTTTCATGAAGATTGGACTAAAATTGTGACCACTAGAGTGTTCACAAGGTTTTTCTACTGTTTGACCTAGTGACCTAGTTTTTTACTCCACTTGACCCACTTTCAAACTCGTCCAAGATTTTATCAAGACATTCATTCTGACCAAGTTTCATGAAGATTGGACTAAAATTGTGACCACTAGAGTGTTCACAAGGTTTTTCTACTGTTTGACCTAGTGACCTAGTTTTTTACCCCACATGACCCACTTTTCAAACTCCTCCGAGATTTTATCAAGACAATCATTCTGACCAAGTTTCATGAAAATTGGGCTAAAAATGTGACCTGTAGAGGGTTCACAAGGTTTTCCTACTATTTGACCTAGTGACCTAGTTTTTAACCCAACTTGACCCACTCTCGAACTTGTCCGAGATTTTATCAAGACATTCATTCTGACCAAGATTCATGAAGATTGGACTACAATTGTGACCACTAGAGTGTTCACAAGCATATTGTTGACGACGGACGACGCACGACGGACGACGGACGACGGACGACGGACGCCGGACATTCAAGTATCCCAAAAGCTCACCCTGAGCTTTGCTCAGGTGAGCTAAAAATTAAAATATAACTTTAAGGCATCTAAAACCATCCCCTCTGACAAGGGTCTGCACTGTTTGTCCTTCATACTTCTCTCTTGAATAATACCCTTTCATACCCATTATCGTTAAAAAATAATTGTACCATTCCACTTTGAAAATCCAAAATTTAACCCATTCCCTCATAGGCTATTTTCAGACCCAACCTCTTTGAATAAAACAAAAAGGAGCAAGGAAATTTTTAGAAATGTGTACTTTTGAAACCATTCTTATGGAGCAAATGCCTCCTACTAAGCCGACTTTTTGTCATCTACTACAGCTTTCAAAATCTTGCATTTCCTTTCAAAAACACAATGAGAGAGTCAAACAATTTGGATTATGATCAGAGGCCTATTAATTCGGTGTCTCATCAGGATCCATTTTGTTTGCATAGGTAGTCACAAATTCGCTGCAAATGTGCAAACAGTTTAAAGGAAATAATTTCCAAATAAAGGAACTGAAGTACATAGTTTCCTGTACAATAATTTCACTCTTCAAATACCCAAAGAATCAAACTCTTTGAAATAGGCAAATATAATGAATTAACTATTTACTCCATAAATATGCCTTTCTACGCCTTTGCAAACAGAGTAGACCCAGATTACACAGCCCCTATAGCTCCTACCTGCACTGTTTGCTTATGAAATAATATAGATATGATTCTACAGTTTCTGCCACGGCCAAACATTCCCATGTTCATGAAAGTGTCATTATAAAAAAACTTAGCACTATAAAGGTTAACCCTTTCAACCAGAGACACAAAATACTCTGTCATTTGCAAACAGTGTAGGCCTAGATCAGAGGGCTGGCCAAGGAGCCCTCTGATCAGGGTCTGCACTGTTTGTCATTCAAAATCCTCTAGCATATTTAACCTTTTGCACTGAGTGGACTCTTTCGTTAGACAATAATGGGCTATTCTACTCTTACAATTCAGGGTTGAAAAGGTTAATAAACAAGGAAGGAAAACATAAACTTCGTATAGCATCTTCTATTGGTTGGTATTTTAGGAAAGCTGGAAATTATAGATTACTGAAACCATCCCAAGAAATTCAAAGAATAATGTAAATTTGATTTTAATGCCAAAGTTATATGATAATTATATTTCTTGGATTTTTGAATGAGTCAAATACAATATATGTTGACATTAACCCTTAACTCTTTACTGTATGAATATTCATGTAAAACATGACTTCATGAATATTAATTAGATTAATTGTTATAACTTGCACATGGACACAGGACTTCTTTATTATATCATTATATCACAAGCAAACACAGAGCAGACCCTGATCTAGCAGGAGTCGTCTTTATAATTTAGTTCTACTCCGTTTCTTAAGACTTTATAATTCATGCAAGAAATAATGGCTGTATCAATATCAATTAGCTGAATGTTTATAATGGCATATAACTTCCTAAACAAACACTGCAGACCCTGATCAGATGGTCTGCTGGGTCTACTCTGTTTGCAAAGGGTGTTAACCCATTCCCTCATATTGACGACTTTTGACGACTCTGTAAAAGTCACTTTGTGAAACAATTGTGATAAATAGAGCATTTGCTCCTATAGGAGCAAATGCTCTATTTATCACAATGGTTTCAAACTACAAAATTCTAAAAAAAAATCCTTTTCTCTAGTTAATGCTCCTTTTCGGTAGATTTATTCAAAGAGATTGGATCTAAAAATAGCTTATGGAGGAATGGGTTACAAGGCATTTCTGTGGTGTAAAGGGTTAAACATTGAAGGGGAAAGGTAAACAATGTTGAGCAAAGCCATATCCTTACTGAGAACCTAACAATGCTTCCATAACACTAAACTACTTGCTACCCTGAAGGACAACAGATACCCTATTTACTCTAAAAATATCCTAATTACTCTAAATATTTGGACATTGGTTTGTAAATCTGAATAAAATAGGCACCATTCTGTAATTTTTGAATTAGACTGACATATCAGCAAATATTGAAGACCCTAACTAAACTGCTCCTTCAGAAACAGTTTGATCTGGGTCTACATTATTTGCCTATGTTTGCCTGTCCGTATATTTTGGGTAATTAGAGTACCCAAACAGTCCAGTGAAACATAAGCTCAGACCAAACACAGATCTATCTTGCAAAAAAACCACAGAAAACAAATGATCAGTCTACTTTATGTCCCTACGAAACCAGTCAACCCTTTGAATGTGCACAATGAGTTACATGGCATTTGCAAACAGTGTAGACCCTAATCACATGACTCCTACAAGAGTCCTTTAATTAGGGTCTGCATTGTTTACTTTTCAAACTCTATTCAGTGAATGATAACTTTTCTTTCTAAATGGACTCGGCTGTTAAACAATGATGGACCAGTCCACTGTGTATATTCTGCATTCAAAGTGTTAAGTGACTTTTTGTACCTATTACCGTGTTAACCCCTAGGGGTAGAAGACTGCACATATACCGCAACAACTCAGGTGAGAAAATACATTACAGGACATTACCGGACCTTATACATGAAATAGCAACATACCTTGAGAGAAATTAATATTTTCCAAGGCAGGATCATCATCTTCTATAACTGAGATAAATCGCTGCGGTTGTGACGTTAAATCCACAGGAAGTTCTGACAAAGACATTTCGCTATAACTCCAAGCACCATTTATGGGATTATTCACATTAACACTGATTTGTTGCTGAGACTCGTACATGCTCTTACGAGACAGGGACGACCAACTCTGACTACGACTACGAAATCCAGAATCACCACCAGTCGAGACTGGTGTACTATCATATGACTTTGACTGAGAATGGACAATGACTGGTTGGGACAGTTGTTGGTCCTTGTTTTCGCGGAATTTCTTTTGCTGCTCCTCAATCATTTGCTGAACAAACTGCTGCTGCTGCTGTTTTGAACTTAATATTGCTGAGTAACTGTTACTTCTCTCCCGCATTCCGTACTCGGCCACAGCAGTAGTTTTCTTCTTCTTTTTCAACTTATTGTTGATTTTTTCATAATCTGTTGAGTTTGCTCCCACTCCTTGACTACCCATAAGAAACTTTTGCATTGATTTGGTCATATTGGCAGCTAACAGTTGGTCCTCATTGATGTTCTGTAATAAAGTCCGCGACGGTGACTGGACTGGTTGCTTTTCCGGAGTTGGCTGTCTCAGAGAATGCCTTGACGGACTCATGCTTCTGTTGGAAGCTGGGGAAATGGATCGAGTTTGACTGAGAGCACTTGGGGACATTGACCGTGTTCCTGAAATACTCAGAATATCTGGAGAGGAGGAACGTTTTTGTGGGGAAACTGATGGGACTAGCGACTTATCACCTATTTCTGGTGCATCAGAGTCTTTTAATGCTCGAGCAATTAGCATCCTGCGAGCTTGAACAACATCAGGTGCAATATTATCTGAGGATGTACTTTTCTGACTAGATTTTTTAGGGTCAATGGCATACTGGGATGCCAAATTTCGCCTAATTTCTGCACTTGTTGCACCCATTGCCACATGTTTTCGGTCATATCGTCCAAGATCAATAGCTGAAGCTGAACTGGTTCGAGGACGCATGAACAAATCATCTCCTTCTTGATTCTCACTTGAAAACTGAGAAGTTATACTACGACACAACTCCCCTACTTTGGAACTATCCTCAAAAGAAAGTAATTCCCCAACTTTACACCTCTCCTCATACTCAAAATCATTTGAGCTTAGGCTATGCATTGATTTAGACCTATTGGACAGCAAACCAAGACTAGCATTTGAAAGTGACAAATCACGGTTTAAAGTGGCCATGCCACGCCTTTTAGCGAGATCTTCCAGCTGGTCAGAAAAAAGTTCTCTAGACACATTGCGCATTTGCGACACAGACAATCGAGGTGACTCGGCATAATTTTCTATTAAGTCTGATTTTTCAGACACTTGACGGTTCTTTAAATTTTTCAAGTTTGAACTTTTTATGATTGTATCATTATCATCACATATTAGGTGTTTAGTAGGAGATCCTGAATTGTATTTAGAATACTGCTTTGGATTTTCATCTGGATTTCTCTTAATCGATGTTGTGTTCTTTGAGTAGATTTGTTCCTTTACAGGAGTCACTTGTTTAGAAGGAGAGGAATGACGATAATGGTAATTTTTTCCACCAGGAGCCGACTGTGACAACTTTGACAGCTTCTCCTCAGATTTTTCACTTTTCTTCTGAACAGGAATATCCACTGGGATTTTGGTTGGAGTGGCTATCGCTACGTCATGTCCTCTCCGTATCACATGACCGTTCTGTGCAGGTTTTAACACGCCGTTCTGTCCAGCTCTTCCGCTACCTTTTCTTTGCGGTCTGGCTGTTTCACTGAATGAACTGCTTCTGTCCCTGGGTGGACTTTTACTGGCTTTTCTGAACCTCGAAGCTAATCCATTGAATGACCTACTCCTGCCGCGGGACTCGCCCGTAAAATTGGGATCCCTGTTGCTGGAGGATTTGTTACCCATGGCAGCTGGCTACATTGACCCTTTTCTGAAAAATACAAGAAAGAAACACAACATTAGTTACATGTTATCTTCCCCAGTTTCCTATTTATCCAAAATATTCAGACACCAAATCTCTTATTCTCTTTGTAAACCTGAATAATTCATTTTGGCACCATTTTTATAACTTTAAATTAGACTGACATACGGTAGTAACAAATAGTACACACCCTGATTAAACTGCTCTTTTTGGAGCAGTTTGATCAGGGTCTACACTATTTGCCTATGTTAGGCTGTCTGAATATACTGAGTATACAATGCTGCAATTTCAAATTAATTTGATTTTAATCTGTAATTTAAAGTAATTTAAGGTAAATAATACAGTGAATGCTCATTTACCTAAGTGCAATATTCAATTATTGTTTAAAGTTTAGAACAGTAAATTTAGCTGTAGTGATTACGCAGTGGAACCAGTGTTATTCAGATCAAAGGGCTCCTTCAAGAGCCATCAGATTAGGGTCCACACTGTTTCACAAAAGTAAACTGACTTGTGTTTCCTGAATTCAAAGGATCAAACGTAATTCTGGTGCCAGCATAATGCTATTCAATATCTTCAGTACCAGTATTTCCTTGCCCTTTGAATGTGGGAAACAAGTGTGCTAGTATTAGCAAATAGTGTAAACCCAGTTCAGATGGCTCCTAGAGCCCTCTGCCCAGGGTCTGCACTCTTTGTCATTCAAAATCCTATCACAAAGTAAACTCTTATACATTGAATGGACTCTGCTATTAAACAATTAAAGGCTATTCCACTTTAAAAACTCAGCATTCAAAGAGTTAAAAAATTAAAAACTCTGAAAAGAGATTCTGCATTAGCCTTTTACTCTATAAATACGCCTTTCTATGCCTTTGCAAACAGAGTAAACCCAGATCAGATGGCTCCTATAGGAGCCATCTGATCAGGGTCTGCTCTGTTTGCTTACAAAGTAATAGAGATATGATTCTATATATTCTGCCTTTGCAAAAATTTCCTGAGTTCATAATTATGCCACCATAAAAACATAAAAATAATCCAAACAATTTTCATGATGTCATTCCTTCTTACATGAATATTCAAGGAGTAAAAGGGTTATGCAGTCTAACTGAGGTAGTTGTAGAGGGGTTTCATTTACTTGGCCACAGCAGATGTTTAGAATGACATTTTGTAAAGGTTTAACTCTTTAAATACTGAATATTCAAAGTGGAATGGTCCATCTTAGTTTAAAAAAACAGTGTATTCAGTATGATTGCTAGAAGACAAACAGCGCAGAACCTGATCAGACAGCTTATGTAGGAGCCCTCTGGTCTGGGTCTACGTGGTTTGCAAAATTTCCTGCATTTCCTGCTTTCATAAGGTTAAACTCTGATAGATAAGACCATCTGACAATTTTCCAGTACAGTGACAAAAAAACTTCCTTGTCAAACAAAACATATTTGCATTCCAGGTTTGGAACTATTATTCGGTGACATTTTGCACAACAGATATTGAACAATGATCCGAACAGTTCTACAACTGCTTTCATAGGAACAGACGACTTCCTGATAACTGGCACCAACAAACAAAATAAGTCATTGATTAACCCCTGTCTAGCTATGAAATCTTGTATATGCTTAACCCTTTCCCTTATAGAAATGCATTTTCACACATTTGCAAACAGAGTAGACCCAGATCAGACAGCTCCTATAGGAGTAGTCTGATCAGGGTCTGCTCTGTTTGCTAATGGAATTTGAAAGATCTGTTTCACTTTCTATATTTATTTATAACTATATTGTCAATGAAAACTATTCCGTCGGTATTAGAAATTGGAATAAACATCGAACAGGGAAAGGGATAATATTTTATCTGCTCCAATTTAAAACAGCACCAGAATGGCAGGAATTTTCATAAATTACTGGCTGATTGATAAACACCTTTGATCCTGATCAGATGCTGAGTTACTTCCATACTTTGGACATTCACTACTGGTTTGTGAAGCTGATAAAGAAACATCACACCATTTTTGTAACTTTGCTTAGTAGCAAATAGTGGAGACCTTGATCAAAATGCTCTTTCAAAAGCAACTTGATATTGGTCTGCACTTTCTGCCTAAGGAATCCATAAAAAACATTCATGGGCTATTCAACTCTAAAAATTCAACGCTGAATGGATTGCAAAAATTGGTGAAATGCAAAGTATTTACACTGTGATATATAACAAGACCATCTTTCACCCTTTGATACCTGTATATTTGTGGAACAGCTCATCATTATTGAACTATAGAGTCAGTACTGCATGAGAGGCTTAAACTTGCTATAGGATTTTGAATGACAAACAGTGTAGACCCTAATACGAGTGCTCCCCTAAGAGTCTTCTGATCTGGGTCTACACTGTGTGCATATGCCAGTACACCCCTTTCCCACATTCAAAGGATTAAACTTGTTATCAAACCCATGAGTTAGAATCTAATACAGTCTTAAAATGTAACTCAATCCTTTATTTAGAATATGAGACTGTTAAAAACATCCAATTCATAACTATCATACATCCTTAGAAATTTTAACACTTCATTTTAGGTCTGTATAAGCATATACCACTTCTGCGGTTGAATAATATTCAGAAATCCAGTCTTCCCTCTCCATCTGTTTTTAACCCTTAACTCCATAAATCACTTTTCTACGCCTCTTTGCAAACAGAGTAGACCCAGATCAGATGACTCCTACAGGAGCTGTCTGATCAGGGTCTGCTCTGTTTGCTTTTGCAATAATATAGATCTACTTCTACAGTTTCTGCCAGGATCAAATCTTTTCTTGTCCTTATACTGTAATAAATATTAAGCTAAATAATATTCATACATACATTATTTCATAAATATTCATGGAGTAAAAGGTTAAATCAGCTTAAGTCAATTCAGCACCATTTTCATAGACTAGCAAGCAATGTAGATCCTAACTAAACTGATCCTTCAGGAGCAATCAGATCTTGAATTACATTATTTGCCGATGCTTGCCTGTCTGAATATTTAGGACAATTAGGGTAATATAAAAAGTGACATGTACATTGTACAGACAGTTTCATATTCTTTTTCAATCCATCATCTTGGGCTAAAGTATTGCCATGCAATGGCAAATAACTATGGGAAATTGCATATCACCACTTTCCAAGCAGTAAGAATACATGACAAACATTTGTGAATCACTCAGGTATTTCTAAAATCAAGTTTTAGACATACAAAATAAAATAAAAGACATCTCCTTTGAAACCTTCGCACAATATCTGCCACAGAAAAAAATCCAATTAAGTTTTCCTAGCTACTTATTGAAGTTACATTCCCCAGGGCTATCAGTTGTGATCTTGATCTGTCATGATACAGGGATCTTCCCAGTCTCGTCTGACTCCAAACTAATTACTATAACTTGTCAATTGATTTTCCATTCCCAGATTGATAGCACGATGATACATCTCTACCAAAACCCTTGAAACCACAGTTTTTTTGTGAATTCTTACATCCGCATAAGTTTTAGTTTATTTATTAGTTTATATTTTTAGTAAGTTCTATTTGAGAGGTATAATTTCAAGTCACAAACAGTGCAGACTCTGTTCAGAGGGCTCCTATAGGAGCCCTCTGATCTGGGTCTACACTGTTTGCATGTGCCAGTTACAGAGTTATTGTTTTCCGCCACTCAGACAGTTATATCACCCTACCTATGTTCTTGTCATTGACTCAACAGGTGATTCAGTGAGCGTAATAAACTCATCAGGCATCAAGCCCATTACCGCTTAGTCAGCATAAGGACAATTGACTGGTATTTGTCTGCTTCACAGATCCAGATCATATTATAATGGACAATGAGACCCCAAATTGATATTGCGGCTAGACACCCTTTGCCAAGGGTAATATTGTCATTATGCTAAATATTCAAGCATTAACCCTTTCCTCCATAAATACGCCTTTCTATGCCTCTTTGATAACCACTTCTTGAAACCATTGTGATAAATAGAGCATTTGATCCTATAGGAGTAAATGCTCTATTTATCAGAATGGTTTCAAACTACAAAATTCTAAAATTTTACTTTTCTCTAGTAAATGCTCCTTTTGGGTAGATTCATTCAAAGAGGTTGAGTCTAAAAATGGCCTATGGAGGAAAGGGTTAAATGAAAATAATGGAGTACCAAATAGTGTAGACCCTGATCAAATTGCTCCTGATTGAGCAGTTTGATCTGGGTCTGCACTTTTTACTTTAGTTTTTTTCGGGTTATTACAGAATGAACTTTGTTAAAAATTCCAAGAAGGACACAGTACACCTGACAGACTTCTGAGAAAAGAGTGGGAAAAAATACCAAGTAACAGCAATATACAGTCATGTCTCATTAATCTGGGAACAGATCCAGAAAACAAATTACACGGAAATGATTTTCAAGGGACTTTATCATTCACTCTTTGAATGCCGGAAACGAGTGTACTGGCATTTGCAAACAGTATAGACTTCAATCAGAGGGCTCCTACAGGACCCCTCTGTTCAGTGTCTACACTGTTTGTCATTCATACTCCTCTTGTAAAATTATACCCTTTCATACTGAATTGACTGTATCACTAAACAACAATGGACCATTCCATTTTGAAAATTCAGCACTCAAAGGATTAAGTGAAATTTGCATTTAATAACTGCATAAATGATAGAAATGATTCATTATAATTATCTGGAAATATTAGCCAATCTGGTAGTATCCATGCCAACCTATGTATATAGATGAATGTGATATACCACTGTACATCCTATTCTATCATTTTAATTAGACCAAACCATTGTCTTGTAATTCTTGTATGCTGAACTCACAATGTATCAGACCATATTAACCAAGTCCTGCATATTGACGCCTTTTGACGCCTCTGTAAAAGTCACTTTTAGAAACCATTCTGATTAATAGAGCATTTTGCTCCATAGGAACAAATGCTCTATTTATCAGAATGGTTTCAAAATCACACAATTCTAAAAATATTCCTTTTTTCTAGTTAATGCTCCTTTTTGGTAGATTTATTCAAAGTGGCTGGATCTAAAAATAGCCTATGAGGGAATGGGTTAATTGTGGTCTGCTTTATTCTTTCAATGTATATTGTACTTAACCCTTTGCCTCATGAACATCATGTAAGAAATAATGACATCATGAATATTTATTAGTTGAAATTTCACAACAATAAAATTAATGAACACAGGATGTTTTGGCCATGGATGGAACTGTTGAACCTGGTCTACATGTATATATGATTCCAAAAGCAAACTGAGCATACCCAGATTAGATCAACTCCTGCAGCAGTCTGCTCTGTTTGCTTATGAAATAATATAAAACTAATTCCAGATTTAATATCCTGTGTTTAAGTTCAAATGCCATTATAAACTATTAATGATATCATTATTTCTTACATGAATATTCAAGGAAGAAAAGGTTAAGTGGTCAATTTACAGAAGTCCTGCTGTCTATTTCATATTAATGTAATACTTGGAGAGACAATTTCACTTGGAAGTCTAAATATAGCCAAGTAATTATCTTAACGATTTCAATTCTTCCCTAATCAACTCCAATTATAGATTTTTCCTTCTTACTGTTTTGCAAACTTATAATTACCAGTGAGAATTTGAATCGAACTGCACTGATGGAATTCTGGGATAAATGCAAACATATCAAACAATGGCCGAAGTCCAAGAATTGAAAGTGTCTGGAAATTCAGACAAAGCAACTCATCTAGGTCTGCATTGTTCACACAGGTTACCATCAATTTGCATGAATGGTATGGAAGTTGGATGCATAGCTAATATACCTAACATTTCTTTATATGAAAGAAACAATTAGTCATTTGCAAACAGTGTAGACCCAGATCAGAGGGCTTCTGTAGGAACCTTCTGAACAGGGTCTGCACGGTTTGCCATAATAACAATACTCTGCAAAGAAAAATTATTGGACCGGTTTGCTTCATAAATATTCATAAACGGAGGTGTCAGATATTGTAATTCAGTACAGAAAGGGCTAAACTGTTTTAAGAATACTCCTTTTCTTTTTGGTAGAATATTTAAAAAAGGGAGGATCTAAAAATAGACTAATGGGGGGGGGGGGGGGGATTTTAACTCCATGAATATTCAATTGTAACAAAAAATGACATCATGAATATTAATCTTGAACACAAGAATATTTGGCCATGGCAGAAACATTATATCATAAGTAAACTGAGCAGACCCTGATCAGACAGCTCCTACAGGAGCAAAGGGATAAAAAGGTGTATTGATGGGGTTAATGGTTCAAACTTTTTTGTCTAGTTCCCACATTAGTACCCAGGCACAGGAAAGACCCATCTTGACCCTTTTTTGTTGACTCTAGCAATATAACTGTTGAATTGTGAGATCCCCTTTGCATGTAGCATGTGTCTCATCAAGATCAAAATACCGACAAGCTGACACCGAGATCATACTTTTCTTTCAACCAAATGGACAAAAAAAAAACAATGTTGCTTAGAAAACCGAAGCAAGTGAAATTTTTTGGGCAATTTTGTAAATGAAAATTACTTATTGTTAAAAGGGTTGATAATAGCTGATCCTTGTACTGAAACTATCAAATATCCTGTAACACTCCCAACACTAAATAACTTTCATCTCTGTTTAAAATCTAGAAATTGAATCCTTTAGTATCAAAATATCAAACAGTTTGGATTCTGATGAGCGTTATTCTGTGTCTCATCTGGATCCAAACTGTTTTCAAAAGTTAAGATAAATTCGCCAGTAGTGTGATCCTTTAATATGAAACATAAAATCTAACATCAGCTCCCAAAACTAAAACAGAGCACTTAGGTCCTTGAGTTTATTAGGGCCGTGAAAAAGCCTTTTAGGTCAAGTGGGTTTCTTAAAAAAGTGAAAATTGTCACGCACATCCATCTCAACTGGCGTTAACATGACCTATTTAATATTCAAATCATGCAAAATTTGTATTCCAGTGTTGGGGCCAGTTTTGACCCCAGTATTGACTAGAATCATAAACCCATTAAACAATACAGGTAACTTTTGTCTTAAAGAAATGGAATAAATTTAGCAGATGAAATTATTGCAGACAAAAGTTACTTAGTGTTAATCTTTTACTTAACAAAGACAGATATGTACATATTTGCAAACAGAGAAGAACTGCAACAGACAGCCCCCACAGGAGCTGTCTAATCACGGTCTGCTCTGTTTGCTTAAGCTCTTTCTGCTCTTTTCTGTCATGATCCAAAATCTTGTGCTAATATGCCATCATAAAAATTCATCTACGGCAATTAAAATATTTAAAGTTATTTTTTTTTACATGAATATTCATAAATTAAAGGGTTCAAGGGGTTAAAATTCTATTTCTTACTGAAAGGATTATGAGTACCAAATGTCGAGATAAGGCAAACATGTAGTTCTTGATTTTAACCTTTAAAAACACCATAGGTCAGGTTGTGACCTGATGAAATAATGAATTACTTTGTATCTGATCTGGATCTAAACTGTTCCCAAAGGTAACCACAATGAACAGGACAAAGAATTTAAATAAGCAGAGTAAAAAAAACTCTGAAGACATTATACAGTAAAACCTCTCTATAACGGCCACTAAATTACATCAAGTATTTTGTGTTAAAGGCAGGTGGCTGCTTAAAGCAAGCTGAAAGTAAAACAGAACGCTCCTATAGGAGCGTTCTGTTTTACTTTCACCTTGCTTTAAGCAACCACCTGCCCTAAATACCAGCTAATTAATGCGATTTAGTGGCTGTTATAGAGAGGTTTTACAGTACCTTTGAATGCTGAATTTTCATAGTGGAATGGTCAATCAGTGTTTATTTAATCCTTACAATGCAGGAAATGAGTCACTCATTTCCTTTGGAAAATGTGTAGACCCAGATGAAAGGGCTCCTAGAGGAACTTTCTCATCAGGGTCTGTACTGTTTGTCATGTCGCCAAAATCCCTAAATATTCACAGTAAGCTTGACCTGTTGAACTTTGGAATAGTCCATTTGAAATTTCAGCATTTTAAGGGTTAAAGACTGTCCTTTCACTACTAGATCATAGGGCTCAGCTAGAGTCTGCACTGCTTGCAAAATTTTCCAGCATTCTAATATAAAGGTTAAATATTGGTGTTTCTTTCGTATTCTACGATTTTTGCTAATTTCCCTTATGAACATGTACGCATAAAATCATGAATTCATGAATATTCATTAACTAAATTTCTATGAATTTACCTTTTCACAATTATTATCATGTTCGATAATAATTCACAACTTCGTGAATATCAATTAGAATAATTTTAATTTCAGCATCTGAACACAGAAATATTTTGTATTGGTAAAAACTAGAATCAGATCTATATTGTTTTATAAGCAAACAAAAGCAGACGTTAATCAGATGGCTCTTTGTAGGTATGAAAGGGTATATTTATCGAGTAAATAAAAAAATATATTTTACCTGTATATCATTCTAATTTCATATATCCAAATGTGAACAGCTATCACTGATATTTATTTTAAAAAACCAATCCCAATTTAACTTTTAAATATCCCATGCAATATATATCCATCAATTTCACTGAAGTACGTCACACACATACACACACGAACACGTTCTGCGATCGAGCACCACACTGACACACTTACGGCAGTAAACCACGCTTTATTTTCAGATAATAACATAACACACCACCGCCAGAGTAATCAAGTGTAACAAGACTTGAGCTTGCCGACTCTGAATCATCCGTATTACTTTATCAAACAGACCTGTAATCCTCAGGTATAATCAAATTGGCTTGCCTCGATGTAAACTCTGGCTTAACGCTTTGGACACAATGGGCCAAAGTCATGTGATTACTTTTACTTATAGTCTGGCTCCAGATGAAATGCTTTCAGCACCTCAGCATCTAATTTGAAACCAACCTGTTTAATATACTCTGATCAAATTTTATCTTATAAAGAAAAGAAGAAAAACATTCTTTAAGAATTGAAGCAGAAGACAATTTTCACACAAACATTATTTAGTGTTGAAAGGCTTAACAGCTCTATATAAAGTGTACAGCGTTTAAACTCTGCTTGTTTACATACCGTTCAACCCTTTACTCCATGAATATTCATGTAAGAAGTAATGACATTAAGCATATTAATTAGCTGTATTTCTGAAATAACACATGAATACAGAAATATTTAACCGAGGCAGAAAGAGAAGTATTAGATCTATATTATGTCATAAGCAAATAGAGCAGACCCGAATCAAATGGCTCCTACACAAGTCATCTGGGTCTACTCTGTTTGCAAAGGTGTAGAAATGCGCATTTATGGTTATTCTTATATTAAAAATATAAAATACATAAACTTATTGCCAAGTCAAACAGTTGAGAATCTGGGTCCATGCTTATAAAACTTTTAGTTGAGTCTGAGTTTGTTCTCAAGTTTTTGATTGGTCAGATTTGAGCCTTTGGCTCAAATCTGACCAATCAAAAGCTTGAGAACACAAATCTGACCAATCAAAAGCTTGAGAACGAACTCAGACTCAACTAAAAAGCTTTATAAGCATGGACCCAGATCTATAGCAAACAATCATAAGCAAACAGAGTACACCCAGATCAAAAGTTCCTGCAGGAGCTGTTTGATCTGTGTCTACTCTGTTTGCAAAGGCATAAAAGTTGGGATTATCAAATAAAAGGTTTACATTTCAGGGAATAGATGATAAAATTCAAACTTAATGAAAAACAAAGTGGATTATAAATCTTTTTAATGAGATTAC
Organism: Azorinus chamasolen; assembly: GCA_963576725.1. Taxonomy (NCBI): domain Eukaryota; kingdom Metazoa; phylum Mollusca; class Bivalvia; order Cardiida; family Solecurtidae; genus Azorinus; species Azorinus chamasolen. The sequence goes on from OY755248.1 coordinate 41,554,830, forward strand.
AAGTAAATTTAGCAAAATTTGAAAATGAAATTGGCAAAAGATGCCTCAGGAAAGAAATAATGTTTTAACCCTTTACCAGTTATAAACGACTTTCATTATCAAACAGAGTAGACCCAGACCAAGTTCTACACTGTTTGCTTATGGAATTAACATAGATCTGATTCTACAGTTTCTGCCATGACCAAAACTTTCTGTATTTGTATAACATAACAACACTTAATCTAATTATTTTTCATAATCTCATATTTTCTTACTAGAATATTCATCAGGTAAGTATGGCCTGGATTTTTTTCTGCTGAAACAGTGTTTAAGAAATCACTACCAATTTGTAGTACCGGTTATAATTCAATAATTCCATATTCTACAGGAGCTGTCTGATGTACTCTTTTTGCAAAGGTGTGAACAAGTAAAGGATTAACCCTTTCCCTCATATAAATGCATTTTTACGCATTTGCAAACAGAGTAGACCCAGATCAAATGGCTCCTATAGGAGCAGTCTGATAAGGGTCTCTTCTGTTTGCTTTTGACATGATATAGATCAGATTCTACATTTTCTGTCAAAGTAAAAACACTTCCCTTGTAAAGGTTACATTATAAAAAGTGAGCTAATAAATAGTCATGTTGTCATTATTTCTTACATCAACACTGAACAAGTAAAGGGTTAAGACACCAAGTAATGTGTGTCCTGCCTGGATCAAAATGTTGGCAATTGTTTTAATCCTTTTCCTGTTCAATATTCATGTAACAACTAATGGCATGATGAATTTTTATTAGCTGAACAGCTGTTCATAAACTGTAGAATAAGATCTAAATTATGTTAAAAAGCAACAGAGCAGACCATGTTCAGATGGCTCCTATAGGAGCTGTCTGATCTGGTTCTTCTCTGTTCGCAAATGCATGAAAAGGTGTTTATCCCTTTCCTTCATATAAACGTGTTTTCATGTGTTTGCAAACAGAGTAGACCAAGACCTAAAGGAGACCTCAGATCAGTGTTCGCTCTGCTTGTTAGTAGAATTTGATAGATGTTTCTTTTTAATTTCTAATAAGGTTACATTGTACCTTCAATATATCATTATAACTATTTTGTCCATGAATATTCAGTAGAACTTGGACTAAATATAGAACAGGGAAAGGGTTATATGAGGGAAACGGTTAACCCATCTCATGCTAAGCACATCTGGCCTGGTACAGTAGAACCCCTCAAATGCGACCACTTAATGAATAAACATAGGTGTCTTTATAAGCAGGTGGTAGCTTAATGCAGGACAAAAGTAATGCAGAAAGCTCCTCTAGGAGCTGTCTGCATTACTTTTGTCCTGCATTAAGCTACCACCTGCATCTAGCATCCAGAACTATACCTCTTTAAGGTGGTCACATTATGGGGGGGGGTTACTGTATTTGCAAACAGCTTGGATCCAGATAAGATAAGGATCCAAGCTGTTTGCTGCTCAGCCAATAGTTTCTCTAAATTTCAGCCCACTGGATAACTTTTAAAGATGACAGCAATAAAAAATTTCAGCTAACATCATTTTTTGATAGCATGAGAAGGGTTAATTAATCCATGTATTAACATATTAATGCTAATTAGCAATTTAAAACAACTGCTTACCTGCATAAACAGTACACCATACACACATGTAAGTAATCCTTATCCCCCCATCATTTGAATATGTAATTGCACACACATTAAAATTCACACCTTTTGTTTATCATTTCAAATCATACATACACATTTTTTTTACCATTTACATGTACATGGATGTTTTGTTTACCATTTAGAATTATACACATCTAAATTCACACCTTTTCATCACTTATAATTATATACACTTATGTTCATACATTTTGTTTTTCATTTGGATTAATAAAGATCAGCTTAAATCCAATATTAAGCTAATCCAATACAGAAAAGTGTACACCTAAGAGATGTGAAAGGAGTTACTCCAAAATAGAAATATATATTATAAATAGCATAATCCATTTATGTCACAAACAGAAATCTGAATGCATTTCCTGTCACTGATTTTCATGAAAACAAACACTGCTGTTCTTTGGTGCGGTTGTCACGGCTTATAAATTACCCAAGGTTATGAATAGATATTAAAACTTGGGAGTTGCATTGCTGTAGTAACCGGTCCTCAACAAAAACGCCACCTACCCTTAGGGGATAAATATAGCAAGCAAGGTTGTAAAGATAACACCTCACGTGTCCTTATCGAGTAAACAAAGTCGTAACATCGTGGATCAGGCATACAAGAAAAAGTCTAATGAAAAAGCAAGGTGTCACCTTGCTATGGTAACCGAATTACAATACATGAATAAAATTTAATGTTACTCTAATGATCTGTACGGTGACAAAAGCTTGACCTGAAGTAAGTTTATGATAACATCAAATTGATAATGACACCAGTATGGCCATATATATACCTGAAATAGATCTAATCTTTGTTGAAGCAAAAGTGTTTACAGAGGTGTTGATAAGAGAAGTATTTAGAAAAAATATAATGAAATACTTTTTTCACATTTCTCTGCCGACCCATTATCTTGCTGCCACTCATTAGAAATATGCCTCTCGTGAGGTGATTCTAATGAGTTGCACCAAGATAGGGTTTGACTGAGAAATAAGAGATTTTAACCCATTCCCAATTAGGCTATTTTTAGATACAACCTCTTTGATTAAATCTACCAAAAAGGAGCATTAACTAGAGAAAAGGAAATTTTCAGAATTGTGCAGTTTTGAAACCATTGTGATAAATAGAGCATTTGCTCCTGTGGAGCAAATGCTCTATTTATCACAATGGTTTCGTAAAGTGACTTTTACAGAAGAGTCAAAAGGCATCAATATGCGGGAATGGGTTAATAGATCAGTTACATAATAATGTATCTTATCTATAGTTCTATGTTTAGTGTTATCTGCCCCACAGGTATTATGAATTGAATTTGAAAAACTAACATAACTGCTTCATTTGTATTGCTTATCCCATTCCCTCATAGGCTATTTTTAGATCCAACCACTTTGAATAAATCTACCAAAAACGAACATTAACTAGAGGAAAGGAAAATGTTTAGAATATTGTAGTTTGAAACCATTGTGATAAATAGAGCATTTGCTCCTACAGGAGCACATGATATATTTATCACAATGGTTTCAGCTGCAACAGGAGATTTTTACAGAGGTGTAGAGAAAGGCGTATTTATGGAGGAAAGGGTTATATAACTAGAGTTAACCCTTTACCTAATGAATATTCATATAAGAAATAAAGACTATAAGTGATTTATTAATGAATTTTTGAAAATAAACACAGAATGTTTTGGCAATGGCTAAATCTGTGGCATCAAATCTATATTGTTCAAAAAGCAAACACACCAGACTCTGATCAGGCATCTCCTTTCAGACCTGGGTTTACTCTGTTTGCAAATGCATTAATATGTGTATTTATCTGCAGGTTTTGCAGAAACAAAATTTAGGATCAAATCAATTTCAAAACAAATTCTGCGACTTTTCACCTAATTCATGATCATGGACATCCATGAAACAAACCACTGTAAATTATGTACATCCCAAACACTTTAAATAATCCATCATGTTTAATTTTAATAATCAAGAAATACAATTATTAAAAGAAATACAAAAGTCTGAGCATGAACTTACACCACATATTTAGTTATATGAGAAGTAAAAATATTCTGACTTGTATGGAAACAGTATTTAGTAAGAATGATTTTCACACCAAATAAAGTTTGTATTTGTGATTAGAAAATCTGTTGAAACCTCCCAGAGGATACTGCAACCAGAGCTGTGACAGATGTCCAAGTAGCATTGACACCAACAGAAAACAATGTTATCTGCAAATACCATAGAAAACAGCAATTAAAATACTTCTGATGAATGTCTGAGATACCGAGATAAAACAGTAAACACAACAGATAGTATCACAGATAGCAGTCCTGACAAATATGACAATCTTATCAGATAGAAAACCGGCATAATACAGCTAAGCAAAACAGTGGATATCATCTTCTGTACTGCATTATCATTTTGGAATGAAATTATGAGTGGAAAACAAACATATATTAACCCTTTACCTGATGAATATTCATGTATGACATAATGATATCATGAATATTTATTAACCCTTTCCTACATAGGCTATTTTTAGACCAAACCTCTTTGAATGAATCTACCCAAAAGGAGCATTTACTAGAGAAAAGTAAAAGTTTAGAATTTTGTAGTTTGAAACCATTGTGATGAATAGAGCATTTGTTCCTATAGGAGCAAATGCTCAATTTATCACAATGGTTTCAAGAAGTGGTTATTACAGAGGCATAGTAAAGGCACATTTATGGAGGAAAGGGTTAACTGATCCAATGCAATTGCATCTTGTCAAAACTTGTATAATATAGCAGATATAGCTCATTCCGATGTGTGTACAACTGTGCAGACCCTGATCATACCTCACATCCAGCAAACCACCAAGACACCTTTTCTCATGAAGTGCCTGAAACATTTCCTCTTGACCACTGAATGACATCTACCAAGCAGACCTATCCCTAAAGCCATTGCTTAAGATACCCTTTGGAAGTCAAGCATTTATGTGCCAGCTCCTTTAAGTCTTCGTTTGAACAAATAAATCAATGTGCAATTTCAATAATGTTTTGGTAAAGATCAGTGTCTTGATCAGACACCAAGTTTTCTAGTGTCTGAACTCTATCAAAGCAACGTCACATGCAAGTCCGCATGCTTTGAAAGGCCGGGCAAAGGACAGGCTGCGAGAGTAATCCAGCAGTTTACCTGTGGCAATAACACAGACCTATCAAAGACCATTTTATCACCTTCGGTAATCCAGCCAAAGTAAATGTAGTCAAATATTAAGCAGAACGTGTATATAAACCCATAAATATGGAATTGGTTTGACCAGGGTCAACATGATATTAGCATTAGGGTCTGCGTCCTTTCAATAAGTCATAGGATAAATTAAAAGCTTTAATGAATCAAAGATGAGGTCAAGGTCAAACTTCTTTCATGACTATGTGTCTATACTTGAAATTCCCTCTCTGCTGAAAGGAAATGCCCAGATTCTACAGAAAACTGTTAGTGTAGAATCCGATCCGAAAGATCAAATGAGACAATTTTTTCAGACGCCAATGCGATATAAACAAACCTAGTACAGTAGAACCCCTCTAATGCGACCACTTAATGAATAAACATACGTGTCTTTATAAGCAGGTGGTTGCTTAATGCAGGGCAAAAGTAATGCAGAAAGCTCCTAGAGGAGCTTTCTGCATTATTTTTGTCCTGCAATAAGCTACCACCTGCATCTAGCACCCAGGATTATACCTCTTTTAGGTGGTCGCATTAGCGGGGCTTTACTGTATAGTGTATATATCCTAATTAAAATTAGTCTATGAGGTAATGGGTTAAGAATTTGTAATTTGTAGTAGATGTCAAAAATTGCAGATGACAATAAATTACTTTGCAAATTGCTAAAATACATTAGCATTGAGTCTTCAACACCTAAAAAACAAATTAACTTTGTGCATGCAGCAATTGAATGTACTAGTTTGCAAACAGTATAGAGCTAGATCAGAAGCTCCTAGAAAAGCCCTTTGATCAGGGCCCATACTGTTTGTCTTTCAAAATCCTCTCAGAATTATACCCTTTCATACAAAATGGACTCTATCAACAGAACATGACAGACCATTCCATTTTGAATACATGTATTCAGCATTCAAAGGGTTAACCCTCCTCTTTATATAAAAAAATCACTACCTCAAAATTTCATGTTCTTCATTTTTAAAACTGTTTAACTGTTTAATCAGTATCACATAGCTTGGATCCTGATCAGGAGCCAAGTCACTCAGCATCTGATCTAGATCAATTTTGTTTCTTTTGCTAAATGCCAGTGCCATTGTGACTGGCAAGAGAAGGGAAAATATTTCTCATAAGGAATACAGTAAAACCTTTCTAAACCGGATGTTAAATTTGGTGTAAATATCAGTCTTGAAAACAGGTGGCAGCTTAATGCAGGGTGAAAGTTATGCAGAAAACTCTAGCTTTCTGCATTACTTTCACCCTGCATTAAGTAGCAATCTGCTTAAAAGTATCTAAATTCATCTCTACTAGAATTCTGGTTTAGAGGGGTTTTACTGTACAACCAAGTAGACACCAGATGTGAGCACTTCATTCTGACACAAAGGACTATTATAGATAAACAACATGTCATTCCGTCATCTAAATTTTGCAAGATGGTTTATTGCGGACTTTGATGTAAAACTCAAATTCACACGTCTCCCGGCAGTAATATCACTCGGAGTTGCGACCACGCAGTCATTTGACAGTGTAGTGTGCCATCAGAAATAAATTGTCACAATTTTTCCGAATTCCTCTAGGTTGATGAAATGCTTTGTAGGAATCTGTGATGATATAATTGCGTCCTTGCCCAGCTTGATTGCAGATAAGCAACAAAACTTCCTTTCTTCAGTTTTGCCAACAACTTTATATGAATGATCATTGCTATTGTATCGTTTTAATAGTCTTTAAGCGAATATACCAGCAACTTCACAAATAAAGGGTTTTGTACAGAAAAATCTGTCTTAAGTGACTATTGAAAAAGAAATTTGGATCTTCTGAAAATGAAGAATCAGCTATTTATTATCCCATGAGTAAATTATCCCACGAGTAAACAGCAGACCCTGATTAGACGACTTTTGCAGGAGACATTTGACCCGGGGTCGACTCTCTTTGCAAGGCCTGGTGAAAAGACATTTCTATGACATAAAGGGTTAAAACAGGTTTTGTGGTAAAAGAAAATTTGTAGACTCGAATTTTATCTTTTGCCCATCTTGTGGGACATCATTTAGCTGTGTGGGGGCAAATGTGTCCAGGATCACACTCCTTGAACTACCTAAGGGGCCTGTACTATTTACTTGATATGAAAAAAAACAAGTGAATTTGTGATTATCATTGTGTGTAAAAAACAGGAGCTGTCTGATCAAGGTCTACACTGTTTGCAAAGGCATTAAAAAAAGTTTATATATATGAGGGAAAAGTTAATTTCTATCTATACAATGTACACGTTTTTTAACCCATTCCCTCATAGGCTATTTTTAGATCCAACCACTTTGAATAAATCTAATGAAAAGGAGCATTAACTAGAGAAAAGGATTTTTTTTTTACAATTTTGTAGTTTGAAACCATTGTGATAAATAGAGCATTTGCTCCCATAGGAGCAAATGCTCTATTTATCACAATGGTTTCAATAGGTGATTTTTACAGAGGCATAGAAAGGCGTATTTATGGAGGAAAGGGTTAACCCTTCACAAACAGTATTGATCCTGATGAGATGCTGAAGTAACTTTTCCTCAGCATCAATATTGTTTGGCATACTGGTATTATTTTTTGAAACTCCAAACAATGGTTACAACTATGGTTTTCATGCAGAAATGATGAGAATGATATATGCCGCTGGTGTTGATAGACCTTAACCCATTCCCTCATATTGACGCCTTTTGACGCCTCTGTAAAAATCACTTTTTCAAACCATTGTGATAAATAGAGCATTTGCTCCTTCTTAGGAGCAAATGCTCTATTTATCACAATGGTTTCAGAACTACAAAATTCTAAACATTTTCCTTTTCTCTAGTTATTGCTACTTTTTGGTATATTTATTCAAAGGTTGAGTCTAAAAATAGCCTATGAGGGAATGGGTTAACAAAGAATGATTTTTTTTATGTAAAAACTACAGAAATTGTGTATTTTGAAACTCATGATATCACCATTATAGAATACAATAGGATATCCTTAATGTTATGACAGCACAATATTGATAGTAACAGGATTTCCAAATGTCATGAAAATGCAATATTTATAATAACAGGATATCCTAAAGTTACGAAGTAACAATTTGATCTGGAATTAACCTATCCTTAAATCTTTCCCTGTTGAATAAGAATGCATATGCAAGAAATAATGACACCGTGAATACTTATTAGCTGAATTTTATACAGGCATACAGTATATCGAGGGCTTGGTGCAAAACTATTGTAACTCCTTCACAAAGTCAAGGAGTTACAATAGTTTTGCACCAAGCCCTCAATATGCACGGGATATTTTGGTATTGGTAAAAACTGCTGAGTTTGTTATTATTTCATAAGCAAACAGAGCAGGCCCTGATTAGACAGCTCCTGACAGGAACAATTTAATATTGGTCTACTCTGTTTGCATATAATTATGTGAAAAGGCTTTTCTTTTCAGGTAAATCGTTAATGCATACTTAAAGCATAGTATTAATGACATACTCTATTTTCCAATTGTGATCATTGTGATAATTTATACATATAATATTAAGACACATTTTCAAAATTCAGGAAGCATCAGTTTTAAAGTAAATGGTAAATGAGAATACAAAACACATAAGAAGAGAAAATAAATGTACCTTGCATAATATCATCATCATGAAATAGTTTCATAAATCATTCCAACATGAATCCCAACAGCAACAGAAACAACAAAATCCCCATGTATATTTGTATGGTGTTGATGAAATGCCAAAAAAGTGATATTTATATCCCAGTGGGATTGCCCTTTTTCAAGATGATATATATATATATATACACATACACACACTATTATCAAAATATAAATCACAAGTTTACATGACAAGGTTGACAGAACACCCACAGATAACATTATACATCGGCCAGTAAAAAAATCATTTTGTATCAAACCCTTAGCACACTAAGTAAACATTGTTCTCTAAAACATTGCATCTGCTTCAAGTCTTGCAACAGATTATTCTTTGCTTTCTATTCAAAAGCATTGTTAGCTTTGATCAATATCAATACTATCAACGTTCTGCAAGAATATGCTAACAGTTTACAAAAATTAATTTGCCTGTTGTATACTAAAGAATGATTCTACAACAAGACACATTGTAAACATGAAACTATTTTTTTCTGGTTGAACAGAGTTTATATTTGTTTATTTCTTCATTTTAACATCCACTCTGCCATCAAGGGCTAACATAATGCCGGGAGGGGGTTTCTGATACACAAACCCTAATTGGGATACCTGCTACTTTGACCCTTTACTCATGAATACTCATGTAAGAAATAATGATATCATAGATATTAATTAGTTAATTTTTTATAATGGCATATGAACACGGGATGGTTTGGCAATTGGAGAAACTGTAGTATCAGATCTACAGTAAAACCTCTCTAAACCGGAATAGTAGAGAAGAATTTAGATACTTTTAGGCAGGTGGCTGCTTAATGCAGTGTGAAAGTCATGCAGAAAGCTCCTAGAGGAGCTTTCTGCATGACTTTCACTCTGCATTAAGCTGCCATCTGTCTCCAATACCGATATTTACACCAAATTGGACGTCCGGTTTAGAGAGGTTTTACTGTATATGATTTCATAAGCAAACAGAGCAGACCCTGATCAGATGACTATAGAAGCTATCTGATCAGGGTCTGCTCTATTTGCTTCTGATATGATATAGATCTGATTCTACCAATATTGTCAAAGGAAAAGATTCCCTTGAAAAGTTTACATTATAAAAAATGAGCAAATTAGTATTCATGTTGTCATAATTTCTTACATGAATACTGAACAGGGAAAAGGTTAACATGTAATAATATTCATGGAAAGTACTCTATACAGGTTAAATAGTCCTGAAACACTTTGAGTGATAACATCATGAACTAACATTTTATCTAATAAATATTCATGTAAGAAATAATGACATCATGAATAATTATTGGACGAAATTTTAAAATGGTATATGAACACAGGATTGTTTGACCTTGGCAGAAACTGTAGAATCAGATTTGTATACAGTAAAACCTCTCTATAACGGCCACTAAATTACGTCAAGTATTTTGTGTTAAAGGCAGTTGGTTGCTTAAAGCAAGGTGAAAGTAAAACAGAACGCTCCTATAGGAGCGTTCTGTTTTACTTTCACCTTGCTTTAAAGCAGCCACCTGTCCTAATATACCAACTAATTAACACAATTTAGTGGCCATTATAGAGAGGTTTTACTGTATTTCCATAAGCAAAAGAAAGCAGACCCTATCAGATAGGAGCCATCTAATCTGGATCTACTCTGTTTGCAATACCATCAAAAGGAGTCTCTATCAGTAAAAGTATTAGTTGCCAATTTGTGACTTTTTATGCAAACAGGTGAGATGCTGAATAATTTGACGTCTCATCAAACCCTAGTGATGGTTATTGAAAATGAATGGAGAAAATCCATTTAAAAAGTTTGTAGCTAACAATAATTTCGACCAATGACAATAACACAGTGTGCAAAGAATTAATATGACATCTCATTTAATATGTCTGCACGCACATCTAAAATACAAGATGCGGAGATAGAGACTTTAACATGATATTAGTATTCATAATCATGAAATAGTTTTCATATAAACTGCTGTTCAGACTTTGAAAGTGACATATTAAATTAAAACTTAATTCTACGTCAGCAGAATAGACAGAGATTAAAATGAGTCATAAAAGTCAACAGCCTACAAAACCATAAAATTTTCATCAGTTCATAAATTTCTTGAACAAGTAGGTAGCAAATATGTTCCTGAGCAAGAACATAAATATACAATAGTGCATATACAGTGAAATGTACTGTTTGTTTAGAAGTCCTAAACAGATACAAATGAACTCTTCATACTGAAAAAAATGTCTGCTCAAGTTCTGATTTGCTGAATTTTTCCAATTTGATATAGTGTCAAACAGCAATTGGATCCTAATGAGACGCTGAGTTACTTGGCATCTCTTTTGGATCCAAGCTGCTTGCAGATCACAGCAAAGATGTGATTAGCATGAGAAGGCTTAACCTGGCTTTCCCTGTTTTGTATTTATTCCAAATTTCAATACCTACTGAATATCCATGGACAAAATAGTTATAATGAAATATGGAAGGTACAACATTGTAGCCATTTTAGAAAGTAAAGAAACAGATCTGTCAAATTCAACTAGCAAACAGAGCAGACCCTGATCAAACTGCTCCTATAGGAGTCATCTGATCTGGGTCTTCTCTGTTTGCAAATGCGTGAAAACACATTAATTTTATGCAAAGGCATGAAACAGGAATCTTAGATTTCTTCCAAAACAATGTGCTCAGACTACTTTTTCAAACACTCCGACTTTCTCCAGTCCAATACAAGCCCTGAGGCTTATACAAAATATAGTAACAAGTACTTCCTGAATCGCTCAAAATCATAATCTATAAACTCAGACCACATAGTATATAAACAGGAAGTCAACCCTTCAAATGGTGAACTGTCTGATGTGAGTCTACTCTGTTTGCAAAGACATGCAAGGGCGTTTCTATGGAGGAAAGGGTTCACTTACCACTTACCACTTGTCTACGTACCACAACAATTTTTAACACTTTGAATGCAAGAAATGAGTATACTGATATCTGCAAACAGTGTATACCCAGATGAGACAATTCCTAGAGGTCAGCCCTCTGATCAGGATATGCACTGTTTATAATTTGAACCCTTCCAGCAAATTCATGCCTTTCATCCTATAACCCATTCCCTCACAGGCTATTTTTAGATCCAACCTCTTTGAATAAACCTACCGAAAAGGAGCATTAACTAGAGAAAAGGTTTTTTTTTTAGAATTTTGTAATTTCAAACCATTGTGATAAATAGAGCATTTGCTCCTATAGGAGCAAATGCTCTATTTATCACAATGGATTCAATAGGTCATTTTTACAGAGGCATAGAAAGGCGTATTTATGGAGGAAAGGGTTAATGTATTAATAGTTTCTCTGTTTAATATTCATGTAAAGTATAACGACATCATACATAATTTATTTGCTGAATTTTTATGATGGCATAATTATGTACAGAGGAAGTTTTGGCTCATACAGAAACTGTAGAATCAGATCTATATTATATCATAAGGGTTTGTTCTATTTGCTTATGAGATAATATAGAGCTGATTCTACAGTTTCTGCCATGGCCAAAACTTCTGTTAGTATGTCATTTAAAAATATCTAATTTATATTCATGTCAGTACTTCTTTTTGCACAACTATCTATGAGGGATATAGTTAAAAAGTATCACATCTGCATCAAAGCTCATTATAGATGCGAATCAGGTCGCACTTTACACTTTAAAGGTTGAAGGAAACAACTGAGTATTTATAACACCATCCACTTATATTTTTTTATAATTGTTAACCCTTATCCAATTATCCATGACGTGACTCCCATTTTGCAAACAGTCTGGATCCAGATCAGATGCCGAGTAACTGGGCGTCTCATCAGGATCCAAGCTGTTTGACGCTCGGTCAATAGTTTCTCAAAATGTTGACCGCGTCGGAAGTTAAGTCACAATTGCACCAATCCAATTATTTTTTCATAGCAATAAGGGTTAACAGTCATCCTACATGCTTCTTATCTATTTTAGTATATGATATTGAATACAAGTACCAAGAACTCATTTTATAAGATTTTCAGACAAATTCATAACTACAGTCATAAAAAGTTTGGCTCAAGATGAGATCAGAGCTATAGATGAGGGGTGTATACAGTGTTCTTCCTAATAAACACCCCACTATAATAAACGCCCCTTGAAACTTATAATGAATAACATCAATTAAAACTCTATGTAATACCTACTAAATAAACAAATAAAGCGTTTTCAAAATACATGTGCTAGTTTAACCCTTTACTCAATAATGCGCCTTTGCAAACAGAGTAGACCCAGATCAGACGGCTCCCATAGGAGCCTTCTGATCAGGGTCTGCTCTGTTTGCTTATGATACTACAGTTTCTGTCATACCATAAATTCATGAGCTCATGCGCTATTATAACAAAAAATGTTATGCCGCAGGGGCATTTATCATCGATCAACTCCTATGTTGTGACCACTCTATAGAATCACCTCTTTGAGATGACAGCACAGGGTTTAGTGGGAGAAATTAAGGAGTTTTTCTTGAAAGTGATTGACTATGTGCAGCTTATTTATGTTTCTGATGAGATACCAAGTTGCTTCTACAATTTGTCTTCAAGTCTAATATGAATAATTCATGCAGAAACACTCGTAGAAGTACTTAAAGCCAATATTTGGATCAATCAATTTAATATCAAAGGTTAAACTTAATGTTGTAAGGAAAAAACAATACTCTGCAAAGCTTAAAGTAACAATTATTTGTAAAATATTGCTGTCTTACTTAAAACTGCAACTTAAATTTTGTCCCATTTATTCATCTGTAATGACAAAGATTTTGGATGAAGGTGAACCATGGAATACAAATGGACCTTTAGTGTACAAGACATTAAAATATCTTAACCCTTTCAGCCTATGGAGGAAAGGGTTAAAATCCCATTTACTCAAGTCTGCCTATGGTGAATCTGGAATGAATCAAGATGTTGAGTGACTCTATAGTAAAACCTCTCTATAACGACCACCAATTTGTGTTAATTAGTTGGTATTTAGGGCAGGTGGCTGCTTAAAGTAAGGTGAAAGTAAAACAGAACGCTCCTATAGGAGCGTTCTGTTTAACTTTCACCTTGCTTTAAGCAGTCACCTGCCTTTAACACAAAATACTTGATGTAATTTAGTGGTTGTTATAGAGAGGTTTTACTGTAGTTCTCATCATGATCAAAACTCTTTGTTACAGTGTGATTGCATTTTTGAAATAAAATGAAGAAAAATAAAAACTTGAAATTACAACAGATGATAAACTTAGGACAAAAAGCCCCACAAAAGATTTATTAGTGTTGTTCCATGAATTCTAGACTGATGTAAAACTTGACCTTTTCCTTTCCATATTAATCAAAAGTACAGGACAATATACACTTGGTCCTCATCATGAAATAATTTTTTTAGAAATCCATCAAGAAATCCTGTTCATGTTGCGGTTGGCCACAAAAAGTAGATTAGACTAAAAGTGTCATAAACAAGGAACCAGGAAATAACACTGCTATAAGCCATGTCTTGTGTGTTGGATCCTTATTCGTGAAATCACTGTGTGAGCTATTAATAAGGGTTAATTAATTAACTCTTACCCTTTGCAAACAGAACATCCTGTGTTCATATAGTATTACCATTTAACCCTTTTCTTCATGTAAATGCCTCTTCATGTATTTGCAAACAGAGAAGACCCAAATCAGACGCCTCCTATATGGAATTGATAAATTTGTTTCTGTTGTTTCTAAAATGGCTATGATGTTCCACCTTACATAATTCATTAAAACTATTAATTTTTATTTATGAATATTCAGTAGGTATTGAAATTTGGAATAAACATGGAACAGGGAAAAGATTAACCATAAATACGCTTTTCTACGGTTTTACAAACACAGTAGACCAAGATCAGATGGCTACTGTAGGAAATGGTATGCTACGATTATGGTATGCTTCGGTAATGGGTACGTTTCGTCCATTACCTGACCAAAATAGATTAATACCCAGTTACCTTATCATGAGTTAATGACCCCAAAAATGACAGCAAAATTTGACTCTTTGTAGCCAACAGCGAATCTGTTTACCTATGCAAATAGTTCAGATCCACATGAGATGCTGAGTAACTTCGCATCTCATCAGGATCAGAACTGTTTGACAAAGTAATTATGGTTTTTCTGTAAGCAAAGAGAAAAAAATTAACAATTAAAACTGAAGATCACAACAAATATTTCAGACAACAATGCAATGGTAGTGAAAGATTTAAATCTTTCTGCTGACCACAAAAATAGTTCATTGAAACAGATATACCGGTAGGTAAACTACATTTACTGTTATTTACTTATAAACCACATATCAATTACTAAGTATGAACAAATAAACATTGTTTTTATACAGTAATCGATAACATGAAAACAAAGTTTATGAATATTTAGAAATGACTCAAAAAAGCAAATAACGACAAAACTATGTGAAATAATCTTTTAAATGCTGAATTTTGAATTTTAACTGTGGAATGTTCCATCATTGTTTAATGATACAGTATAATAGTATGAAAGGGTATAATTTACCAGAAGATTGTGAATGACAAGCAGTGCAGTCCCTGATCAGGTCTCTTCTAGGAGCCCCCCTGATCTGGGTCAACACTGTTTGCAAATGACAGTATACAAGTCTCCCCCAATCAAAGGACCACTAAACTTTCTAAAATCTGATGCATACAGGTCCCTTGGAGTAATTTGGCCCACTATATAATTAGCACTTGCAAACAGCTCAGATCTGCATCAGATGATGGGTAATTTATAACTGACGAAGATCCAAGCTGTTTGCTATCCAACGGATAGTTTCTATGAAATCTAAGTGACAAGGATGTAGCTTAAAACGTTTGAGTAGATAAATGTTGTTATAGCAGAAATAGGGTTAATTACTTACTAAATTACTCTGACCACCCACCTTACATGTGACCAACGATACCTACCATTGCAAAACCTTACAGAGCAGTACCCTAAATGACCCCAACACATGAAAATCCCAGTGAACCATTGAACATTAGTTTGTAACAAAGGTATCGAAACAAACCAAAATACGTCTTTGTCTCGGACCCTAACAAAAGGTAAGGAATTTGATTGATAATCAATATGCCTATCGGGAACTCATAAAGTCATGGCTATATAATTCTCAACATCGACAGGTGTTTGAGTAAATAGAGCAAGCTCCAATGTATGGCCAACAAACATTGTTCCTAACTCCTTGCACGCTAAGTAATGATTAATATCATCTGTAAAAGTGTCATTTGCAACTACGAATATCCAGAGCTAATTTCATCCCTATTTCTCTTCAGATATACAGTCAAGAGTATCAAACAGCTCAGACCCTGATGAGATGCGGAGTTTAATTCAGCATCTCATCTGGGTCCAAGCTGTTTGCATAGCTCATCATACTTTGCCCTTACTCTGTTCACCAGCGTAACTCGTTCTCTCCTAGTGCCGCATTTTGACGCCTCTGATAAAGTCTTTATTTGAAACCATTGTGACAAATTGAGCATTTGCTCCTTAGGAGCAAATGTTCTATTTATCACAATGATTTCAAAACTAAACAATTCTAAAACTTTCCTTTTCTCTAGTAAATGCACCTTTTCGGGAGATTTACTCAAAGAGGTAGGGTCTAAAAATAGTCTAGGATGGAATGAGTTAATGAAATTTGACTGCTGATAACATTTCTAGTTTGATTACTTCTTTCCACATACTTATTCTTTTATTTCTTTTAACAATAAATGCTCAATGCCAGTCTCAACAAGAGTGTTCGGAGGAACACATGTGTCACCTGCTCGCAACTGACACAAAAAGTGTTAATATGCTGGAGTGCGAAAATCAGAAAAAAGGGAATAACTCAAAAAGTATTGCATGCAGAGTGATGGACCTTAGTTACATCAATGGTCCTCAATGAGAGGAAGACACATGTGAAATTTAAAAGCTCTATAATGATTAGTTTAGAAATGACAGCCAAAAAAAGAAAGTGTGACAGACAGACAGACAGATGACGGATAAGTGATCCCTAAGTGACACACTGCCTCTCGGCAGGTGACACAAAAAGTTTGGAATTCTGTGAGATGCTGAGACACTTAACCCTTTCCCTGATGAATATTCATATTTGTGTCATGAATATTTATTATTCTGATTTTTTATAACGGCATAATTATGTGCTCATGAAGTTTTATAATAATTGGCAGAATCTATAGAATCAGATCTATTATAAAGTTCATTAGCAACCAGAGTACATCCTGACCAGATAGTTCATACAAGAGTTGTCTGATCTGGATCTACTCTGTTTGCAAAGGTGTGAAAAAGTGTTTGTATGAAGGAAAGGGTTAAATGTATAGTCTAGGCAGAAACTCTTTGCAATGTGAGGTATGAGTGAATCCTTTGCCTCATGAATATTCATGTAAGAAATAATGACTGTAAATTTGTCACAACAGCTGGTTTAGTCAATTTAGTTTATTACATATTAAAAAAGAGAGAGCACAGTATGAATTTCAAATAAAAGTTACCCTTCGAGTACAATCAAATGAATTTTTTTTGCAGTAACAATCTCTTTTCATGTTGATAATAAATAATACAATACGGCTGTGAAATTCAGGATTAACAAAAGGCGAAAGCTATAAAATCCTAATAAACTCGCAGAATAAAAGGCTTCCAATTATCAAATGGTTTGGGTGTTCTTCCCTCATCAATGCCCACTGTGGTGCTAATACACCCCCAGACAAAAAACATAACTTTTAGCCCCCCAAAAAGTCTGCTTCAATTTTCAAAATAAAACTCATCTCCATTTCATTACAAAATAACAGTCACAGTATCAAACAGTTTGGATCCTGATGAGACACCCAGTTACTCAGTGTCTCATCTGGATCCAAACTGTTTGTAAGGACTATCACTAATTAACAACAAGCATCGTAAGAGATAACTGTCCTGTGATTGCATAAAGCCACATCAAAGGGCTGTCAGAGTACTGACTTGATGTGACAATCAATAGCACTTGGTGGTCGACAACAGATGGAGAAAACTTTTAATTCTTTCAATGCTGAATGTTCAAAGTGGAATGGCCCATCAGTGTTGAACTATAGAGTCCATTCAGTATGAAAAGGCTTTAAACTTGCTAGAGGAGTTCTGATGACAAACAGTGCAGACCCTGGTCAGAGGGCTCCTCTAGGAGCCCTCTGATCTGGGTCTACACTGTTTGCAAATGCCAGTGCAATAATTTCCCGCATTTACAGAGTTAAACCTCCATTATCTTTTTAAACTTACAGCACACAGTGTATGAAATTATGAAATCTTATCTTGTAAACAGTTTGGATCAAGATGAGATACAGAAAAAATCAGAGTTCCACCAAGAGCTAAATTAATTGTCAATTGTATTGTATAAAAAGAAGAAAAAAAGTATTGCTTATGAGTTCAATGAACCTGGCAAAACTAACACAGCACACCAAAGGTTCCATCAAACTCAAATCTTACTTTGGCTCAATACTTTCCTTGGTATCGGCACCTTTTTAATGCCTTTGCAAACGCAGCAGGGGCTGTCTGGTCAGGGTCTGCTCTGTTTGCTTCTTTGTAACAGATCCAATTCTGTCATTGCAATAATTGTCTCCATATTTTTTAAAATTCATCAGTCAATAGTCATAAAAGGTGAAGTAAGAATTACTATAACAAGGATTACTATTGTTCAATTAATATAATGATAGGCAATACCTAGATTTACCAAAGTAGCAACATCTTGTAATTCAAGGTAGAGTGTACCAATGAAGCAACATCTTGTAATTCAAGAGAGAATGTACCAAAGGAGCAATATCTTGTAATTGTAGAGTGTACCAGTGGTGCAACATCTTGTAATTCAAGAGAGAATGTACCAAAGGAGCAACATCTTGTAATTCAAGAGAGAATGTACCAAAGGAGCAACATCTTGTAATTCAAAAGAGAATGTACCAAAGGAGCAACATCTTGTAACTGTAGAGTGTACCGATGGAGCAGCATCTTGTAATTCAAGAGAGAATGTACCAAAGGAGCAGCATCTTGTAATTCAAGGTAGAGTGTACCAATGGAGTATCTTGTAATTCAAGAGAGAATAAGCAAAGGAGCAACATCTTGTAATTCAAGGTAGAGTGTACCAATGGAGCAGCATCTTGTAATTCAAGAGAGAATGAACCAAAGGAGCAACATCTTGTAATTGTAGAATGTACCAATGGTGCAACATCTTGTAATTCAAGAGAGAATGTACCAAAGGAGCAACATCTTGTAATTGTAGAATGTACCAATGGTGCAACATCTTGTAACTCAATAGAGAATAACCAAAGGAGCAACATCTTGTAATTCAAGGTAGAGTGTACCGATGGTGCAACATCTTGTAACTCAAGAGGGAATGTACCAAAGGAGCAATATCTTGTAATTCAAGAGAGAATGTACCAAAGGAGCAATATCTTGTAATTGTAGAGTGTACCAATGGAGCAACATCTTGTAACTCAAGAGAGAATAACCAAAGGAGCAACATCTTGTAATTCAAGGTAGAGTGTACCGATGGAGCAGCATCTTGTAATTCAAGAGAGAATGTGCCGAAGGAGCAACATCTTGTAATTGTAGAATGTACCAATGGTGCAACATCTTGTAATTCAAGAGAGAATGTACCAAAGGCAGACACACATCATCTGATCAGTGTCCATACTTTTTCGAACATTCCATAGAAAACAGAAGTAACCAAAATGATCTTTGTAAAACATGGATGCTCCCCAGTGGTAGCCAGTCTATAATTCTTCCCTTTGACCTTGAAATATGACCATGATCTACCAAGCTCAAAATTATTATGGGTCATCTATTTATTATGACCAACCTCCTACCAGGTATGAGGACTCTATGTAAAATAAGGTTAATGAGTTATTAATATTGAACTATTCTTTTCTACCATTATACTTACCAACAAAGCTTTTTATTATATTTAAAGAACAGAAGGACATAATTATAACATATCCAATATTGTACAGCTTGACTACTGCACTGGTGGGTCTTCACTGATGGGTCTATACAATTTGCAAAAAGCTTGGGTACTTTTTTTTCTCAAGAAAGTATAATGCAACATAATGTTATACCTTTGTTAAGTAAATGCATCATAACAAATTCTCAATGAACAACAAATTGTATGTCCTTATCAAGATGTTCACACAGATATACAATGGGCCTTATTTTATCTAAGAATAATAATGACCTAAAATTCCAATCAAGACATCTGTTTCCTTTACATATTCAACCCTTTAAATACTGAGTTCTCATTGTTGGGGAGCTCCTCAAGGTGCCCTCTGATCTGGGTCTACACTGTTTGCAAATGCTAGTTAACTTGGTTCCCATATTAAAAAGGATTAATGATTTACAACACTGGCTAAACTCATGATCAAATGACACAAAGATCATAAACCATTTTAGCACTACAAAGAACTTGTGACATGATGTGCATCAAATGTAACATTTTTGCACCTCAAGCATAACAGGTGTACTTACTTAAATGCATCTTGTCCTCTACACAAATTTTCATCCATTTACATTAAATCAATGAAGACTTTCATTTCTATAATAATGATCAAGGTGTCAAACAGGATGAACACTAATGAAAATGCTGAGATACTCTGCTTCAGATCTGGACCCACACTGTGTGCGGACATAATCTTACACTCATACACAGTTTTAAGGGTTTAAATTTACTTGGGCAAGGCACTGATTTAGGCGTTTGATCTGAGATATAACACCCATTTCAATATACAGAAAAACCTGTCTACAGCGACCAACCAAAATAAACCTAATTCAGGGCTTTAAAGACAAGCAAAAGCTTAATGAAGGATGAAAGTTATGCAGAAATCTCCTCCAGGAGCTATCTGCATTATTTTCATCCTGCATAAAGCAAGCACTTGCTCTTATAGACCTGCATTTTTATTCAGTATGTGGTAGCTGTATACGGATTCAACTGTATTCTCATCATAACCAGTGTGATATTTATCTGTAACTCATTTGAAACTGTTAAATAATATCTATATCTGTGACAGCTTACATTATGTTACCCTTTTAATGCTGAGTTATTAAAGCGGAATGGTCCAACATTGTTTAATGACAGAATCTAGTCTCCATGAAAGACTTAAATTTAGTAGAAAATGCTGAATGGGTGTGTAAAACCCTTATCATGAGACTCCCCCATGCACTGTCTGATCTGGGTGTACACTGTTTGCAAATACAACCTTTGTGGTCCATATTTACAGGGCTAGTCTAGCAACTTCATTATTGATCATTTTAACAGTTTGGATCCTGATAAAAAGTATCTGATCAAGATTTAAACTGCTTGACACTCTAAAATGTTTTAGAAAACAAATAGGAGAACAAAATAATTGGACAATTATGGTAGAAGACAAATTTTGCAGATGGCAACATTCATGGAAAGCTCCCATTAGCCCTTCATGCATCCCTAACTGTAACAACCTGCGATGAACTAATTGAAAAAAAAAAGAGGTACTATTGACATTATGTGATTTGTTCAGCATCTCAATGACCAATTATATGACAATTAACCCTTAACCTGGCACAGACACTTTTTGACACCTTGAAAAACAGAGTGATCTGGATCAGGCATCCCTAAGGAGCCGTGTGATCAGGGTCTGCTCCATTTGCTAATGAAATAACATAGATATGATTCTACGGTTTCTGCCATGGCCAAAAATCCCTTTGTTCTTGATGTCATTTATAAAATTCAGCTTATTAATATTGATAAAGTAATCTATTTCTTACATGAATACGCATGAGAGAATGGGGTACATGTAATTGACACACTTCTAAGCTGAAAAGTACAACAATAAATATAGCAGAGCACTGTCCTCGACTGAACCATTTCACTCTTTCAACACAAAAATAACTTTCATCCACAAAAACCGTTGTCTACTTCAATTTTCAAAATGGATTTTCTTTTACTTCTTTAACTTTTTGCATGTTATGTAATTATTGTCTGCAAAAATTATTGTGTGCTGCAATTACGAAATTTGTTTCTTCTTCCATTTTACCTAAAAATCTACAGAGTGCCAGACAGCTTCAGGTTTAACCCGTTCCCTCATATTGACGACTTTTGACGACTCTGTAAAAGTCACTTTGTGAAACCATTGTGATAAATAGAGCATTTGCTCCTATAGGGGCAAATGCTCTATTTATCACAATGGTTTCAAACTACAAAATTCTAAAAGTTTCCTTTCCTCTAATTAATGCTCTTTTCCGTAGATTTATTCAAAGAGGTTGTATCTAAAAATAGCCCATGAGGGAATGGGTTAAACTAATACATATTAGCCCATGAATATTCAACAGGACTGGTATTGAAATTTGGAATAAATACAGAACAGGGAATGGGTTAAACAGCAGAAATACTAGAGGAATGTTTTCAGATCACACTATCCAAACATTTCTTGTGTGATTTAGGATTGTGAACTTCCTGTTCAAATCAGTATCAAACAAGTAGATGTGTTCAGGAGCATTAATTTTCTTTTAACCTGAATTTCTATTGTTTGATTATTGGAATCTAACAAACAAGTAGGTGACCTAATTATGCCTAGTGTCTCTAAACTGGGACACCGGCAAATCATGCTGACCCAGATCAGAGTGCTTCTGAAGGAACCCTCTGATCAGAGTCTACATTGTTTGTTTCAAAAATAGTTTTTTTTAATGATTTCTGACATGAAATATAGGGGAAAAGTACTTTGGGCAATGAAGCAGGTAGCAATATTTGTAGAAGACAGCTTTCTAGAGTGCTAATGGTTCACCCTTGGCTTCATAGAAATACCCTGTCATGTCTTGCAAGAAGAGTAGATCCAGATCAGATGGCTGCACAAAAAAATCAGGGTCTGTCCCATTTACTTTTGGATTAATATATATCTGATTCTTCAGTAGTATGCTGTTTTCATATACCTTAATCAAAATATCCTATAATTAATATTCAAGATGTCATTATTTCTGTCATAAAGATTCACAGATTAAGGCTTACATTACAAGAAATGGTTGATTCAGCAAATATTTCTCTTGTTTCATACAAATACTGCATCTGAACAGATAGTAATCAAGCAATTAAATTTCTCCCTCCAACAAACTGTAAAATGAAATACAGTATAAACTCGCCAAAATGGACTTTCAGTAATGAAGAATTTAAATCATATTCATGTCGACTAGTGCTTAATGTAGGGTGAAAGTCATGCAGTGAGCTCCCTTGGGAGCTTTCTGCATAATTTTCAACCTACATTAAGCTGCATCCCGTCTTAAAGACCAGCATTGATGTTGATTTTAAATTCAAATATAGAGAGGTTTTACTGTATCATTAATATCTCAAAAGCCTTTGAGCAAGCAACTGTGAATAAACTGTTTTTTAACAAAATTAGATTACCAGTGACTGGTAAACAAGTCTTTGTCTGGTCAGAACTAAACACTACACATCATAGAGATGCATTTCAACACCTTTGCAAACAGAGTAGACCCAGATCAGATGGCTCCTAGAGGAGTCATCTGATCAGGGTCTGGTCTGTTTGATTGTAGAATATCTTAGAATGATCTGATTCTACATTATTTTGGCAAAGCTATGTATTCACTTACGGCAATATAAATTAATTAATTATCCATTTACTCCATAAATATGCTTTTCTATGCATTTGCAAACAGAGTAGACTCAGATCAGATAACAGCTCCTATAGCAGCCACTTGATCAGGGTCTGCTCTGTTTGCATACATAATATTGATGTAATTCTACTGTTTCTATATTTGCCAAAATGTCCAGTATTAATGTACCTTTACAAAAAATAATCTAATTAATATTCATGATGTCATTATTTCTTACATGAATATTCATGAAGTAGAGGGTTAATGTTCATTTTGGTTGGAGTGTGCCATGGATATTAAAAATAATTTATAACAGATTTATTGCTCTGTGACTACATTTGAAGATGGTAGCTGACAGCAATTTTCTAAGGCAGAAAATCTATTATAGTCGCTAAAAGGATATCAAAATAAATCTACACTCAAGCACCTGTATGGATGATATGCAATGAGCTTCCATATACTGATGTTTACCAATGCAGAACTGTACAAACAAACCTTGATTTTTTTCTTCATCTGATATCTTTGCTTACAACTGAGACATATATCTAGTACTCCAAACTCCACACCTGTGAATCTTCCTCCAAAATCGGTTTCCCATAGGCTACCTAATGATTCTTTTATCAATGAATCTGTGCTGTTGCTTCATCAAGCTAATTAAGAGCTTCATTTCAAACAGTAACTACATTAGAACCTCCTTCCACCATGAATTTGTTATTACTGTATTAATGTTCATTTATAATTACACATTAACAATACAAAATCTGACAGGAATCAGATCTACGTGTATATTGTTCCATATATAAGCAAACTCAGCAGACCCTGTCCGATCAGAATCCCTCTGAACTGGGTCTATTCTGTTTGCAAAGGCCTTAAAAAGAAAGGGTTAACCCATCTCTGTTGAATATTCATGTAAGAAATAATGACATCATGAATATTTATCAGCTGAATTTTTATAATATAAAACTTTCAGGGATTTTTTATGCTTGACACAAACTGTAGAATCAGATCTATATTATGTCAAAAGCAAACAGTTTTTACCTCCTATAGGAGCCATCTGATCTGGGTCTACTATTTGCAAATGAGTGAGAATGTGTTTATATGACGGAAAGGGTTAACAATTTAAGCCTTTTCTAGAATGAATATAATATTATAGTAACTGCAAAACTAAAATGGCTGACCTTATGCAATATTCCCGTCATTTGTTGTCCCTGGCTGTACGGCTCATAAGTACACTGTTTTGTGTCTGGGTCGGTCATAACCAAAATGATAACAGAATAGTAGGACAAACTGACACTGATAACAGACTCAACAGGCCGTATTATCTGCACCCTTTTACCTGATAGAGACTCAATTTTTATGCATTTGCAAACAGAGTAGACCCAGATCAGACGGCTCCTGTAGGAGCCGTCTGATCAGGGTCTGCTCTGTTTGCTCATTTGTTAAAGATTCTCTACAGTTTGCCATGACAATAAATTACCTTTATTTTCATACTTTAAATCAAGAATTAAAAAATCCAATCATAATGGGAGAGTCTTGCATGTATATTAATGAGGTTAAGAGCTAAGCATTAATGTCAATTACTGAATTATATAGCCATTAGTTTTAACTCTTTGAACACTATGGAATTGTCATCTGCAAAAATTGTCGTTGCTACAATTCTCAAAGTTTAATTTTCGTCCATTTCTCCTAAAAAAACTGTCAAGAATGTCAAACAGTTCGCATGCTGATGAGGCACCGAGTTACTCCACTTCTCATCTGGATCTAAACTGTTTGCATAGGTAATCCTAGATTCATAGCTAGCGTGCAAAGCATTAATTTCTGTCCATAAAAATGTTTGTCCATTTCACATGAAATTAATGGCCCAGAAATCGAATGAAATGACAGAAAATCATTGATCACTTGAGTATCACACATTCAATCAAATTAATTTATGACTTTTTATCATACATGGCAAATTAATTGGGGATGAAAGTTAAAAGGTCAAGCTGCATTAGCCAGCTGCTATGTGCATCAATGCCTTAGCCAAACAATGCCTTCGAAAAAAAATCAGTAGAGCTGGTCGGTAAAAAATATAATAAAGGTTAAGACAGGGGGACTAGCTTAATCCATTCCCTCATAAGCTATTTTTAGATCCTATCAACTGAAAAGGAGCATTTACTGGAGAAATGGAACACTTTAGAACTATACAGTTTTGAAACCATCGTGATAAATAGAGCATTATTTTGCTCCTATGGAGCAAATGTTCTATTTATCACAACTATTTCAGAAAGTGACTTTTACAGAGGCGTCAATATGGGGGAATGGGTTAATGCTGGGTGAAAGTCATGATGAAAGTTCCTCTAGGAGCTTTTTCCATGATTTTCAACCTGCATCAACCATTTACTCCATAAATATGCCCTTCTATGCTTTTGCAAACAGAGTAGACCCAGATAAGACAGCTCCTACAGGAGCCATCTTATTAGGGTCTGCTCTGTTTGCTTAAGATATAATATATTGATTTGATTCTTCAGTTTCTGCAACGGCCAAACATTCCTGTGTCATGCTATTATAACAACTAATCTAATTAATATTCATGATGTCATTATTTGTTACATGAATATTCATAGAGTAAAGGGGTAACGCAGGACTAGAACAACCGAACATTACCAAACTCAAAGCAAAAGTTGTGATTTAACCCTTTCCCTGTTCTATGTTTATTCCAAATGTCAATACCTGCTGAATATTCATGGACAAAACAGTTAAAATGAATCATGGGAGATGGAGCGTTGTAGCCATTTTAGAAACTATAAAGACACAGGTCTATCAAATTTCATTAGCAAACCGAGCAGACCCTGATAAGATGGCTCCTCTAGGAGCCATCTCATCTGGGTCTACTCTGTTTGCAGATGCGTGAAAACACATTTATATGAGGGAAAGGGTTAACGTAACTCAGGAACCAGAGACTTCTGGTTAATCTAACACACTGTAATTAACATAGCAGGAGTATAGACAATAAAGAAATCTCTATTCCTGAGACCTATCAATTTAACTAAGACGCTGTAATCAAATTTGATCAGTCGACTTCTAGCATGCTCAGTGAATTCCACATACTGTGTTCATATGGTGCAAACCTTCTTACAAAGATACATTTTGATGTATCACAAAAATATGATTAAATTTTGAATGTTGACATTTAGACTGTGACCTTCTACCATTCAATTAATTCGAAACCCCTTCTGAGAGAATAATATTCCATATGATTCATAGACAGCAGGTTGCAGGGTTGCTAGTATCAGAAGGCTTGGAAACACCGCCTCCCCGTAACAATTTTCAATAAGCCCGGCACTGTGAGTTTACCCAAACCTCCAATTACATTGTCAATATTTATATACGAGCGTTCAAAGAACGGCAAACTACATAATAAACAAGCCAGCATGACTTGAGCCATATTGGATCACAATGATCCCTCCCTTGGTAAATGAAATCCAAGTGGAAGAGATCTTAGTATATAATCATCACTGTCAATAAAACAATAATGCACCATACCAAGCTGTAAAGTAAAACCTTCCCAAAATGACTGGTTAACCCTTTCCCTGTTCAATATTCATGTAAGAAATAATGATATCATGAATATTTATTAGCTGAATTTGGAACAAAAAATGTAGAATCAGATCTATATCATGTCACAAGCAAACAAAGCAGACCTTGATCAGTGCTCCTATAGGAGCCATCTGATCTGGGTCTACTCTGTTTGCAAATGCGTGAAAAGGCATTGATATGAGGGATAGGGTTACAGCAAAACATGTTTTAAACTCTTTTGTCTGACCAGCAATAAGAAATAATGACAGCATGAAAATATTAATTAGTCTTTATAATAGCATAATTATGAACACAGGACTTTTCAGATCAATATCTTCCATAAGTAAAACAGAGCACATCTATATTAGACAGCTCCTCTATGAGCTGCTCTATATGCTGCTGGTATTAAAAAGAACTGATTTACAGCCATGGCCAAAACAAGCTTGTATTAGTATGCCATTATTAATGATGTCATTACTTCTGACAAGCATATTCACCAGGTAACGGGTTACAGAAACTCTTCTGCATTTGATTCTACTAATCCATGTATATGGCAGCTCCTCAGCTTTCTTTTAACCCTTTCCTACATTTAAATGCTGCCTTTGCAAACAGAGTAGACCCAGATCAGATAGCTCCTACAGGAGCCATCTGATCTGTATCTACTCTGTTTGCGAGGGCATAAAAAGTCATATTTATTGACTAAAGGGTTAAATAAATATTCATGGAGTAAAGGGTTAAAGACAACCTTGACCTTTGATGACATTGTTCAGGTCGTGACTGACAATGGACAGGTAGATATTATCTGTTTCAGACAATGGCACTAATTGATGCTATGATGTATTGTCTTGAATTAAATGGTCTGTTATTACTACAAGTCTAAAGGTCAACGGGGACAGATACACCCGACACAACAATCCAGAAATCTAATTCTAGCAAGGCTGATCAGACCTTAGATGCATCTGGTTGAAGGAACCTTTTCTTCATATATTTTCAAACCTTTATAAACAGAGTAGACCCAGATCAGATGGCTCCTAAAGAAGCCATCTGAGTCTAATCTGTTTGCAAAGTGTTGTGATGAGTACATAGGGAGTAAATGGTTAAAACTTAATGGAAATACAATTAATGTTGATAATCTTATTGCATGCCGCATGTGGTAAGGATTTTCTATTACTACATGTCAATAGCTCACTGATGTCATTAAGCTGTCAACAGGTATCAATAATCTGCTATAATGCTTAACACTTTACTCCAAAGGCTATTTTAAGACCCAACCACTTTGAATAAATCTACTGAAAAGGAGCATTAACTAGAGAAAAGGATTTTTTTTTAGAATTTTGTAGTTTTGAAACCATTGTGATAAATAGAGCATTTGCTCCTATAGGAGCAAATGCTCTATTTATCACAATGGTTTCAATAGGTGACTTTAACAGAGGCGTAGAAAGGCATATTTATGGAGGAAAGGGTTAACACTTTACTCCAAAGATAAGCCTGTTAATGCCCTTGCAATCAGATTACACTCAGATCAGATGGGACCTGCAGGAACCGCTGATCAGGGTCTGCTCTTTCGGGCTATGGAATAATGTAGATGTGACTCTACAGTTTCTGCAATGGCAGAACCCGCAACTTTCTCATCAGGATTCAAATTGTCAAATGCTCAGATTATTTGTTTTTATAAAGATATACAAATCTACTTAAGTTAACAAAAATTTCCACAGGCAAAAATGTCTTAGTATGATTGGAGTTGATCAATAGAACTCAAAATGATTAAAAAATATGTCTTAAGCCGCCATCAAAAAGGCAGGTGGCAGTTTAATGCAGTTCCTATAGGAGCTTTTTGCATTACTTTTGCCCTGCATTCAACAACCACCTGATGTTCAAGACTCCTGGGTTCAATACATCAATGGCTACTTAGGGCAGATGATGGTTTTAGCAGAATTTCTTCAGCATGATGAGGATTGTTAACATGAGGCTACTGGTGACATGTGTGGCTTGCATCGTTAGCAAATAATGATTAAAATGGATGCTTTTCTCATTATGCATGCACAAATAGTCTGGGTGTTAATAGTTGGGCTCTGAGTGACATTGTACCCTATATCTTGGGCACGTCATCTTGGGAGAAATGGACAACAGCTGGGCTGTAGAAGCCAAATCAGCCATCCTTGATCTATGCATGTTAGCAGTAATTATATGACATTGATCTATGCATGTTAGCAGTAATTCTATGACATTGATCTATGCATGTTAGCAGTAATTATATGACAATCTGTGTATATACAGGTTTGATCCAGATGTAATGTAGGGTAACACAGGACTTCATCAGGATCCAAACTTGACCTTTGACCTGACAGAGGAGCCTACAGATACATTTTCAAACAGGGTAGACACAGATCATACATCTCCTACAGGACCAGAGTCTGCTCTGATCAATTATTGAATTCCATGTCTCAATTCCACAGTAGCCAAACATTCATGTGTTCACATGCCAATATAAAAATTAACTCATAAATACTCATGATGTCTGTTACATGAATACAGTAAAACCTCTCTATAACGGCCACTAAATTACATCAGGTATTTTGAGTTAAAGGCAGGTGGCTGCTTAAAGCAAGGTGAAAGTAAAACAGAACGCTCCTATAGGAGCATTCTGGTTTATTTTCACCTAGCTTTAAGCAGACACCTGTCCTAAATACCAACTAATTAACACAATTTAGTGGTCGTTATAGAGAGGATTTTACTGTAGTTATGAGATAAAGGGTTAACTACTGTTAAAATTATGAAAGAAATCATCAATAGCATTGGAGGTTATTGCAGAAATAAACTTACCACTGAGAATATAAGTAAATTGATTTCTTCAAAGGAAACTATAATCTAGTTACTGAATGTTCACTATATCACAATACAGTCCAACCCCACTGATGCAACCACCAAAAAGAGGTCTAATTATGAGTTCTACAAGCAGGTGGTAGCTTAATGCAGCATGCTGACCTGCTGGAGCTTTCTGCATAACTTTCATCCTGCATTAAGCAACCATCTGCTTTTATAGACATCTATATCTATTCATAAAGTGGTGCTTTAGAGGGTTTTTACTGAAGATGAAACATCACAAAATATCTGGTGACATACACCAGCTGTTTCCTAAACTTCACATAACTCTGTCATAAAATTATATATTTTCTCACCGTAATACGCACAACTCTTTGAGCTGGTGACACAACATGAAAACACTCTTTGCTGTATATTCCCAATTCTTTGAAAGGAGAAATAGGGGAGGAGGTCACGAAATGACTGAATTTGTAAGCTTGTAGTTATGGCAGAAATTGTAGAATCAGACCTACATTATTTCATAAGCAAAACAGAGCAGACCCTGACCATCCTGTCTCATCGTGGTCTACACTGCTTGCAAAAAGGCATGAAGTCTATCAAGTGAAGGGTTTAAGTTGGAAAGTCGTGCATGACCATCAGAACAAAGGCAAGACAAGATGCAGAATGATGGGAATTAATTTCGAGCTCACATGGGGAATTCCACGCTGATTAAATTTCAATGAAAGCACAAGCAGTACTGCTCAGCCATTAGCATGGGCTACTTGTGTTACCTGCCTCTTCCTTTGTAACAGTAATACCAGACATATTTGTTTACAAGTACCCCAATTACACTATGTATTCAGACACCCAATCTCCCTGGCTTTAAAAAGTTAAATAAGTCAATTTGGTATCATTCTGAAAATTTAAAAATTAGCTTGACATGATAGCAAATAGTGTAGACCCTGATCAAACGGCTCCTAGAGGAGCCGTTTGATCATGGGTGTGCACTATTTGTCCTAAGTTGTTTGTCTTAGGGTAGGCAATAAGGGAAGACCCAACATTACTGATGAAGAAATGAACATCAAAGAAAAGAAGACAGTTAACTTAATCAGGCAACCTGCTGCTAACATAAACTCTTTCAACACTATCAGAATTTGAAATAATTTTCGCAAATTGTTCAGTTCCTGGATTAGACGTCCGGTAATGCAGCATCTCATCAGAATTCAAATTGTTTGACAATCCCGATACTACAGAACCGAAGTTAAACCTATACACTCTAATTATTCAATTTATTTTGACAAACTATTAGGCATAAAATGCAGACCCAGATCAAATAGCTCATGAAGGAGTCATGTGATCAGGGTATACATCATTTGCTATTCTATTAGTTTATTTTAACCCATTACCTCATAGGCTAATTTTAGATCCAACCTCTTTGAATAAATCAAAAGGAGTATTAACTAGAGAAAAGGAACATTTTAGAACTTTGTGGTTTGAAACCATTGTGATAAATAGAGCATAAATTTTGCTCCTATAGGAGCAAATGCTCTATTTATCACAATGATTTCAACAGGTGGCTTCTGCAAAAAGCGTCAAAAGACGTCAATATGAGGGAATGGGTTAAAGTGATCAAAATAGTTGATTTATTCAGCTTTATAAGCCAAGTCAGAGGGGGAAATACTTTGGGTAATTAGAGTAGATAAAAGTTACTTCATGTCAAAACATTTAACTCAATCAGGCTACCAGCTTTTAACCATTTACTTGACGGATATTCATGTAAGAAATAATGAATGTATGAATATTAAGTAGCTAATTCTTAGAATGGCATTATCAACAATAAAGTTTTAAACCACGGCATATTATGGCTACATAAATATTATGAAGTTTTGTATAGAAAATAACATCATTTTATATTTCATTTAAAAAACGACACAGTATCATTGAACAAGCAAAAAAAATCTAAATTTAGCACATAATATTTATATTTTTGATGTCAGTGAATCATGTAATTGCTGACTATAATGTATAACAAAAAAATAATCTAGAACTTAAAAGAAATACAAGCAACTTGCAACATTTTCCTAAAGTTTCTTGGTTCAAGCGGACAATGAAAGCATTGTCTATTTTGTTCTTTCCTTTTATTCCTCTGATATCAGCTTTGAATGCAGGCTCTGCCCTACGTCATTTGTGGCTTGTTACTCAACACTTTTATTTACTTTCTTGGAGCACTGATGTCATATGACAATTATGTCACAGCAGCTCATTTGCATTCAGTGGATGATCTGTTTAACTTGGGATTCCCATAGTACAGTAAAACCTCTCTTAATCGGAATTCTAGTAGAGAAGAATTTAGATATTTTAGGGCAGGTGACTGCTTAATGCAGGGTGAAAGTCATGCAGAAAGCTCCTCTAGGAGCTTTCTGCATGACTTCCACCCTGCATTAAGCTGTCACCTATCCCTAAGACCGATATTTATACTAAATTTAACATCCGGTTAAGAGAGGTTTTACTGTATATCCTGTTCAATTCTTTGAAAAAAAAAACCTACATTTTTCAAGCATCACAATTTGTTTGCAAGTGATTTAAAATCCAATTGATATTTCAAATTTTCACAGTCATGGAAAGAGATGCTAAAATATAATGAGACTTTAATCCTTTTAATAATCATAATTTACATCTTCATGGGAACCAACTGGTCCAGATTAATCAGGCACTACTGTAGTATCTATTTTCCTGATGTAGCTCTTGGAGATACTCTATCATGTCTGAAATCGACATCAACAAAGACATAGTTTATTGCCAATAGATTACCGCAATTACCATCACAAGCCCATTCAGACATGACTATCAAATCTTTACCCCAGCAGTTTCCAAACCATACCCTGTCAAGTGCGAACAGATTGGCAGTCTTCAAACTGTATTAAATCAGCTGTCACAGTCACATTAATTTTTAACCCTAAGAATGCTGAATTTTCCTCATATAAACAGGTTTTCAAGCATTTGCAAAAAGAGTAGACCCAGATCAGATGACTCTTATAGGAGCCATCTGATCAGGGTTTGCTCTGTTTGCTTTTGACATCAAATAGATCGGAGTTTACAGTTTTAGTCAAAGCAAACCATTCCCTTTAAAAGTTTACATCATAAAAATTGAGCTGATAAATATTCATGTTGTTACTATTTCTTACATGACTACTGAACTGTGAAAGGGTTAAATAGTGGAATGATCCATCATTGTTTTACAGAAGAGTCCAATAAGTATGAAAGGACTAAACCTGCAAGAGGACATTGAATGACAAACAGTGCTGACTCTGATCCTTTTGAGGTCATTGCCCTCATTCACATGGGACAAATGTTAGCGGCTTACTTTTAACCCTTTCCCTCATATAAACATTTTCAAGCATTTGCAAACAGAGTTGACCCAGACCAGATGGCTCCTGTAGGAGCCGTCTGATCAGCGTCTGCTCTGTTTGCTTATAAATGACCTGATATAGATCTGTTTCTACAGATTTTGCCCAAACAAAACATTCCCTTTCAAAGTTTACGTTATAAAATTGAGATCATAAATATTCATGTTGTCATTGTTCCTAACATGAATACTGAACTGGGAAAGGGTTAATGTCATCTATGGCAATAGCAGATCTGTGATATCCTTTACAACAAGAGACACCAAGATATTCTTGTCATGATCTTTTTGAGCAATCTCAATCCTAATGAGATGAAACTATTGCTAATAGGTCTAATGTATAGTAGGTTTTGTCAGTACAGTAAAACCCCTCTAAACTGGACATTAAATCAAATATAAATATCAGTCTTGGATACAGGTGGCAGCTTAATGTAGGGAGAAAGTCATGCAGAAAACTCCTCTAGGAGCTTTCTGCATGACTTTCACCCTGCATTAAGCTGTCACCTGCCTAAAAGTATTTCAATTCTTTTCTACTATAACTCCTGTTTAAATGGGTTTACTGTGCAGAGTCAGATAACCCTTTACTAATGAATATTCATGTAATACAAAATCACTGTATGAATAATAATTAGAAGAATTTCTCATAATGACACTTTGTAACCATGGTACAAAATGCCTATACAAGTCCATTAGTAAACAGAACATACCCAGCAGGAGCCATCTGATCTGGTTCAACTCTGTTTGCTAAGGCATTAATAAGGGGCTCTATCAGAATAGGTGAACAAAAGAATAGAATTTGTACTTTCCAGAAGCAGCATTGAAAATGCTTATTAAGCAAATATTAATAACAGGTAGTCTTTATGGACACCTGTTTTGTAGTAGTCTATGCAATTAGCAGACAACAGTACTCAGACAGGAATTTAATTCATTGCACTTTAGCAGCCAATATGCAATAACCTAATTGTTAACCCATTCCCTGATATTGAAGACTCTGTAAAAGTCACTTTGTGAAACCATTGTGATAAATAGAGCATTTGCTCCTATAGGAGCAAATGCTCTATTTATCACAATGGTTTCAAACTACAAAATTCTAAAGTTTTCCTTTTCTCTAGTTAAGCTCCTTTTCGGTAGATTCATTCAAAGAGGTTGTATCTAAAAATAGCCTATGAGGTAATGGATTAACAGTCTGGATCTGTATGACATGTAAAGTATTACCTGGAATCTCACAAGGATACAAAATTCTATTTTTTTTAACTCTTTACTCCATTAAGATGCTTTTATATGCCTTTGCAAACAGAGGAGACCCAGATCAGATGGCTCCTGTAGGAGCCATCTGATCAGGGTCTGCTCTGTTTGCTTATGACATAATACAGATGTGATTCTACAGTTTCTATCATGGCCAAAAAGTTCTGTGTTCATGTGCCATTATGATAATTATTCTAATTAATATTCATGATGTCATCATTTCTTACATAAATATTCATGGAGTAAAGGGTTATAAAAACAATGGGGAAAATCCATGCTAAGAATATATAGCAGATTGGCAAATTTGCAGACAATTTCTTAGTTTACAAAGAAGTTAATCATGAGTTGTCGATCAGCAGGCAATTGTTTGAAAACAGATACTATTCATTAACCCTTTGCCTGATAGGACTGCTTTTTCACATCTCTGCAAACTGTGTAGACCCAGAGTTCTATGTTCTGTAAATGAATGGCCACTTAGGACATGTTCTATTGAATGTTCCTTTTATCAATGACTCTGTTATTCATTATAGATCTACATGTAATAACCCATTCCCTCATATTGACCACTTTTGATGACTCTGTAAAAGTCACTTTGTGAAACCATTGTGATAAATAGAGCATTTTGCTCCTATAGGACCACAATGGTTTCAAACTACAGAATTCTAAAATTTTCCAGTTCTCTAGTTAATGCTCCTTTTCGGTAGATTTTTTCAAAGAGGTTGTATCTAAAAATAGCCTATGAGGGAATGGGTTAAATATAACTATGATCAGACAGCTCATATAGGAATTTACTCTGATTGCAAATGTCCTTTATTCAGGTGTAGGGTTAACCCATTCCCTTATAGGCTGTTTTAGATCCAACCTATCTGAATATATCTACCAATCAAAGTACTGACAGTACTGAAGGTTTCGGACCATATATATGGCGATTGTGACTATACAATACGAAAAAGCTTGGTAGGGAAGAACTGGTGCCATTGAAAAATAGTAAAATGACCTCTAAAGCATTATTTCCTGAACTAAAATGGTGTTTAATGGAACTGTTTGTTAAAATAGACAGGTTATCTGAACATAATTGCTGTGAAACTTTCTGAAAATCCTGTCAGTGTTTTAGATATTGTTTAAAGAAATAAATTGATGACTAGTAGCAAACAGTGCAGTTCCAATAGCTCAATTTGCCACTGTGTGCCTGAAGTTTACTTAAAATGATAATTTAATGTAGTAAAGGGCCATTACTCTATTATTATATGGCCGAAGTTGGCGTCATATAATATGTGCCTCATGCACCTATCCATGTAAATACCCAGTCAAATTTAATGAAATCTGAGCAAACTGTTCCAAGATATGACTTCTAACTGTCAAATTTCCTATATGGCTATCTGGAGCAAAAAAGGGTCATATTTCTGCTACTAACTGGTGGATTGAAACAGTATTTGGCGTGCGTCAATCACTTATCCATCTATACACTACAACCAAGTTTGAGTAAATTATATATGCCATGTGTATCTAAATATCATACAGTTAACAAGATCTAGTTATAACAGAATATGTTGCAGAATGTCCCCTAAACGAAACTTACAACTGATATTTGTGAGCAAAATATCTAAATTTCAACCAATAACAGACCATTAGTGATCACTTGGTTACCATGGCAACCAACACTTTTGAAACAACTGCATAATTATATATCCCTACTGACCATTTTCCCGAAAAATCTTATATGTAAATTGTGACCCATTCAGAGGACACCACTCCATTACCATGACAAACAAGTATTTCAAAACAACTTGACTGTGTTTGGGGTACCCAAATACCCCTAAATTCCAATTTTCAGCAAATTTGAATATCTAAAATTTTGACCAATCAGATCCCACCATTCAATTTCCATACCAACAAATCATTTCCAAAGACATACCAATCAATTCTGAGTGTCAAAATATCCCGACATACCAATTTTGTGCAAAATCGAATAATATCTGAATTTGTCGAAAAAGATCTAAATTTTCTACCAATCAGAGCCACCATTCAGTTACCATGGCAACCAATTCTTTAAAAAGACCTACAAATTAGTCCTGAGTGCCAAAATATACCGTCATACCAATATTTAGCAAAATCAACCAATACATGTACTTTCGAAACCCATACAAATTGATTTAGAGTACTAAAATATCCTATGATACCAATTTTCAGCAAAAAATCGAATGATATATAACTTTCGCCAAACAATATCTTAATTTCAACCAATTATAGCCAACCATTTAGTTATGGTGATTTTCAAAAAATTAAAAGTGGGATGTACATATGCATGTATCAAGCAATATTCATATGAAGTTTCATTAAGATCTGACAATTACTTAATCTTACTGAGAAATGCATTGGACAGGTTCACGACGGAAGAAGAATTGGAAGAATCAGAATCGGAAGAAAGAATAATAAGAAAAAGAAACGGAGCAAACACAAAGTGTCCCCCTACTTCATTTTGGGATATTATTAAATACCAGGGGTGAAAATAACAGCATGCTTGTATGTTAACACAGATTAATGCTGGGGGGGGGGGGGGGGGGGGGGGGGGGGAGGAGCACTAAAACACTAAAAACACAAATTTGTCAAGAATTATATTATGTAAAACATACAATAAAATAATTCCACTATATCTCTTTTATAACTACTAACTCTCTATAATTGGAGTAATTATCCTTAAATGCTTAAAACCTGGTACCAAGTCTCCTAAGACATTTCACACATTATAAACATGGATCTTAGAGAACTGAAAAGTCTATGATTAATGTTTACGATGTTTGTCACACATGATGTAAAAATATAATTATGATCTTCCAAACTCAACATAATTACTTCTGATGCATTCAGAATACAGATTGCTTTTGAGACTCAAGGATATCCATATATCTCCGGGGCGTTTCACTACGGTCCGTGCTCCTTCGTGCCGAAGGGTCGGTGCCGACTATTTTAATTTTTTTTTTTAGCTTTCTTCAACTTCAACTATATATACTTATTATGCAGTGCACTGAATATTAATTCTACGTATTTCAAAAAATAAATATGGACAATATTAGTGGACAATATTAGCCAAAAAGCTCGATAAAAGGTTTTTCTAAAAACAAAAAATGCTTAAATTGAGGCCGATTTTAGTCTGTGGAATTCATATCCGCGGATATGAGTCATACCCGTCATATCGGGTGTTTATACTGTATCTTGCAATTTCCAGCAGTCGTTATCTTCATTCCCATAGTTCGTGTGTAATGTGTAGAGATTGACGGTGTTCTGATCATTATTCATTACTGTTATCTCCGTAACGTTGTCTGTACCTATCCGACAAATTCAAGAAATGCTTGTAGATTTCAAAATATCCGCCCGACTTTCAGAAGTCGATTACTTTCTGGGCCTTTTTTACCGGCGCTATGTGGTATATATTCGTTCGCGACCAAATTTATCATATAACGTAGCATTTTTCATGACAAAATTATTGCTAATTGAAACAGTTGCATCCGCATTTTAATAATTGACACAAATACCAAATGAAGAATTATCGATATCGTTTATCCAACGCATTGCACTTGGAACTATATGTTTGTCTAGGGGTGTTATCAAAATCACATTTTTAGCAAAATGAAAGTAGAAATACGGGTGAAATACACCCGTAGACAACTAAATCGTTTAATCGGCGCTACTTGATAAACATTCTGTCAACGTTAAACGATTCAAAATTTCTGCATTTGGGCTAATGAACGTATGCATTGTAAGCATGAATTGATATTTCGTAATATAACAGTGGTCTGCTTGCGCATCATGGGATATGAATTTCTTTATAAATTTGCTTGAGGCATGCCATAGGCATGCATTACTATTAGGTTTCGGAAAGTAGTCCGAAACCTAAAAAGGAGCATTGAAACTATTGTGATAAATAGAGCATTAATTTTGCTCCTATGGAGCAAAATTTGCTCTTTTAATCGCAATGGTTTCCAAAAGTGACTTTTACAGAGGCGCAGAAAGGCGCATTTATGGAGGAAAGGGTTAAATATTCCAACTCGTTTGCTCATCTTTGCAAACAGTTTGAATTCAGTCGACACACAAAGTAACATGACATCTCAACAAGATCAATACTCTTTGTTGCTGTGATCATATTTTGAAACAAAAACGAAGACACTTTTAATTTAAAAATTGAAGTATACAACAAAGTATTCAGACAACAGCGTGTGGCAGCAACAGAGATATCCAAAACCTGTTACTATAAGCTCGTTTTATCATGAGCTATCAACAAAATGGTTTTATGGTCCATAAACTTTTTTCAAGAAAGGTCAAATTAACTGCACTAACAGTCAATATATCAGGTCAAAGGCCATGATAATATGATAAGAATTTTACCAAACAGAACCCTTCCTGTTGCACAAAGAGTCATAAACTTCAAGTTTATATACAGGCAGATAGATGAAAGACTTTCATCTTTATCACCCTGCAAAAAAAAATGTATGCTAAATTTATTATTTCTTTCATTTTTATTATTGAATTATTAACTATATTTTCCTCCTCTTCAGAAGCGCTACCACTCTAAGTGTCACACGGGTTGCGCTCTGATAAGATGCTGAGTAACACGGTGTCTCATCTAGATCTAACCTGTTTGCAAAGGTTCTATCTTAAAGTCACCCATACAATGCTAAAGGCTTTAAATCCCTGTAAAATACCATAAATTTCTCCGATAGGTAACCAAACATCGATGGTTTAGGACTAAACTATTGTAGCTACAAATCTAAGGGTCAAATCAGTGACGACCTTTGCAAACAATCTAGATCCAGATGAGACGTCAAGTAACTCCACATCTCATCAACAGTCAAACTGTCCGACACTGTGATCATAATGTTGGAAAAAAATGGAAGAAACCATTGTTTTAGAATTGAAGAAGAGGACAATTTCACAAATGCTTATAGGCATTAAAGAAAGTAGTTATCATAGTTTTGCGCTAAGCTTTCGATATATTCTTTGAAGGAGTTACTCATGCATTTTATGGTAAAGTTATCATCGACCCTCATTGCAGATAAATTCTAACCTTTCTCATGCTAATAATGTAAAATCTACCAAAACTCTCATCTGTTATTATAAATATTCACTTACATCTGATTCATTCAAACTTTACAGAAACTATTATCAAACAGCTTGGATCCTGATAAGATGCTGAGATACTCAGTGTCTCTACTGCATCAGAGCTGTTTGTAAATGTCAGTCAATTCATGAGGAGAAAGGTAATGTTGAACTCTGGGTACGTATTACGTTAACCCTTTCCTTCATATAAAAGCTTTTTTCTCCTTCGCAAACAGAGTAGACCCTGATCAGATTGCTCCTATACGAGCCATCTGATCAGGGTCTACTCTGTTTACTTATGAAAATATAATATACCTCACTCTATAATTTCTGAAATTACCAAAAAAAACTTATGTTCATATGCCATAAAAATTGAGCTAATAAATATTCATAATATCCTCATTTCTTACATTAATGTTGAACAGGGAAAGGGTTAACTTTGGGTACATATTACTTTGAACTCCTAACGTGCTGAAAATAGTAACGATCAGCCTGAGTCATAATATCCAGTCATTTACAAACAGTTTCGATCCAGACACCTAGTAACTCAGCTTCTCATCTAGATACAAATACTTTCAAACCAGAGGAAATAAGATAATGTCCCTTTCCCTCATATCAACCCCTTTTTGACACCTTTGCAAACAGAGTAGATACTGATCAGATAAGGAACTGTCTGGTCAGGGTCTGCTCTGTTTGCTTATGCCATACTATTGATATGATTCTATAATTTCTGCTATGATAAAAAAAATTCTTTGTTCAGTGGTCGTTATAAAAATTCAATTCATAAATTAAAGTCATGAATTCTTGTATAAATATTCTGATTTGGGCCTGCTCTGTTTGCTAATGGATTTTGATAGATCTGTTCCTTTACTTTCTTAAATGGCTACAGTGTTCCACCTTCCATATTTCATTATAACTATTTTGTCCATGAATATTCAGTAGGAATTGTTGGAATACATAGAACAGGGATTGGATGACAAAAGTTTGGGAGGGTGACAATTTTACTCAGCATTCAAATTGTAACCCTTTACTTCATGAATATTCATTTAACCCTTTCCTCCATAGGCTATTTTAGACCCAACCTCTTTGAATGAATCTTTTACTAGAGAAAAGTAAAATTTTAGGATTTTGTAGTTTGAAACCATTGTGATAAATAGAGCATTTGTTCCTATAGGAGCAAATGCTCTATTCATCACATTGGTTTCAAGAAGTGGTTATTACAGAGGCGTATACAAGTATATTTATGGAGGAAAGGGTTAAGAAATAATGACATCATGAATATTAATAAGATTAATTTTCATAATGGCACATGAACACAGGAACTTTTGGACATGGCAGACAACTATAGAATCATATTCATATCATGATCATTCCATAAGAAAACAGATCAAACCCTGATCAGACAGCTCCTATAGGAGCCATCTGACCTTGGACTACTGTGTTTGCAAAGGCATAGGAATTTTAGATGTATATAATTATGTAGTGAAGGGTTAATTTAGTTTTGCATTTCTACCATGGCCCACAACTCTCTTGTTCATGATGCCATACAATGTAACAAAGCACTGGTCTGTTTTCTGCCTCCGCACCAGAAACCAACACTTATATAAATGATAAAAGCAAAACCATAAAGGCCCGATAAGAATCATTTACGGTTGTATAAAATACGTTATCTGTGAACCAGCCAGGAATTTCAAGTATCTGAATTACCAGAGGTCCCATTTTTACGGTGAATGGTTAGTTTTTTTGTTTGCCAAGAACCATTTCTATCCTACATGAAAAGCATGAAAAAAAAAACATTGACTGATAATAGACTGTGCAGTGGTTGTACAGGAAATGTAACTTATTACCTTAATTACCCGGAATATTTGGACCATTACATCTAACCTGCACTGGATTGTAAAGCTGACTTTATTATTAATCCAATATGTGAAGTACTGTTTGAGTTATTGTGCCACATCAAAATTGTTGATAGAAGTTGATAGCATTTTTGATGAATCAAGGGCAGATAACTCTAGACAAGTGAACCGATTCAACCCAAAAACTATGGTGATACTAAGCATATGCCCTTAATATGAAACCAATATGTGTGAATTATATATATACTTTTTGAGTTATCGCGTCACATCAAAATTGATGACAGCATTTTTGAAGAATCAAGGGCAGATAACTCTAGACATAGTGATCTGATTCAACCCAAAAACTATAGGCGTCTTCCTCTGATGATACTAAGAATATGCCCTTAATATGAAACCAATATGTGAATTACTGTTTGATTTATCACATCACATCGAAATCATTGACGGACGGACTGACAGACAGATGGACAGACAAACAGAAATGTGATTCCTATAGGGCTCCTGCATTTTCAATACAGGACCCTAATAATTGAAGCAAATGGTGAAGACCCAGATCAAATGGTTCCATCAATTTGGGTATCTGTGGAGTAAAAAGATAACAATGCCGAAGTTTTTTAAAATAAAATAGTGAAGTATGAACACAAGTACAGGTACACAAAAGCCTTTGACATCATAACCTGGATTTTCTACTGCAAAAAGTACAAAAAAGCTAAAAAATGATGATGCCCCATCCCCAGGGTGTTACCATGACTAACCAGGTAGACTCTCGATAAAACTGACTCACAGACAATCAAACCTATGTACAACATACTTATATCATGTCTTTTCACTGGGGAAAAAAAGTATTGTCAGCTTTAATCCTCATAGAATTACCTTCTCAATTTATTTTTCAAAAACTGTGCAAGACAATTAGAACCCAGATAAAGACCTATTAGTCCTAGATAGGAGCCGTCTGATATGGGTCTACAGGTACTCTGTTTAGGTGTTGGCTCAAACTTTTGGAGCAAATGATGTATGAATATTCATGAAGTAAAGGAATAAAATAAATTCATACACAGCAGGGAAAGTATTTCAGATACCATCCCTTCCTCCATCCCTCTCTATCCCGTATCAGTAACCTCCGAACTTTTCTGATCCCCCATATAACCCTGCGGCAAACCCTTCAACCATCGTTATCTATATAAGATCTGGCTCCCGTGGATCTTCTTAGATCCCATGAATGATAGAACCATGGGAAATACTGTTTTCCATTTCCGAGGACTGGAAGCTTCCAAATTGTTTTCTGCTAAAGATGACTAAAATTTTGACATTTACCCCTTCAGTGATGAGTTTTTCAAAGTGGAATGATCCATCATTCATTAACTCTTAACTCCATGAATACCCCTTTTAATGCCTTTGCAAACAGAGTAGATCCAGATCAGACGGCTCCTACAAGACAGCTCTATAGAAACCATCTGATCAGGATCTGCTCTGTTTGCTTTTGGAATGTTATAGATCTGATTCTATAGTTCCTGCCATTGACAAAATTTCCTGTGATAATATGCCATTATAATAATTGTCTATAACAAGCACTAAATTGTGTTAATTAGTTGGTATTTAGGGCAAGTGGCTGCTTAAAGCAAGGTGAAAGTAAAACAGAACGCTCTTATAGGAGCGTTTTGTTTTACTTTCACCTTGCTTTAAGCAGCCACCTGCCTTTTACACAAAATACTTGATATAATTTAGTGGCCATTATGGAGAGGGTTTACTGTAATTGATATTCATGATGTTATAATTTTGCATGAAGAAAAGGGTTAAGACTACAGTTTATTCAGTGGGAAAGGGTTAAATCTGCTGGAGGATTTTGAATGACAAACAGTGCAGAGCCTGATCAGTTGGCTCCTGGGTCTACACTGTCTGCAAATGCTAATACATGTACACTTGTTTCCAAAATTCCAAGTGTCAGGTTTTCAAATGTTACATGTGCAAGTAAAATGTTCATTTATTCAATCCTTGTTATTCTTTCATAGTTTTTTTCCTTCATAGTAAGAGAGTGCCTAACCCTTTATTTTTAACCCTTTCCCTGAAAGGGTTAAAATGCTTATTTCAAATTTCAATACCTAATGAATATTATTTAACAAAATAGTTCTAAAGAAATATGCAAGGTGGAACATTGTAGCCAGTTTAGAAAGCAAAGAAACAGATCTATCAAATTCTATTAGCAAACAGAGTAGACCCTGATCAGACGGCTCCTCTAGGAGCCGTCTAATCTGGGTCTACTCTGTTTGCAAATGCGTGAAAACATGTTTATATGAGGGAAAGGGTTAAAGCTTTTCAAACAGAATAGTCCACGGTCAGACTGCTCCTGTGGAAGCCATCTGATCAGGGTCTGCTCAGCTTGCTAATGAAACAATCTAGAGCTGACTCTACAGCTTGTGTCATGGCCAAAACTTCCAGTGGTCATATATCATTATATAAAATTAGCTAATTAGTACTCATAATGTCATTAATTATTTCCCTGTTCTATGTCTATTTCAATTTTCAATACCTACTGAATATTCATTGACAAAGTAGTTATAATGAACTACTGAAGGTGGAACATTGTAGTCATTTTAGAAAGTAAAGAAACAGAACTATCAAATTCCATTAGCCAACAGAGCAGACCCTGATCAGACGGCTCCTCTAGGAGCCATCTGATCTGGGTCTACTCTGTTTGCACATGCATGAAGACACATTTATATGAGGGAAAGGGTTATTATTTCTTACATCAATATTTATGGTGTAAACAGATTTGATCCTGATGATACGTCCTAGTTACTCAGCATCTCATCTCGATTCAAGCCGTTTGTAAATGAAAGTAAGGTTATGCTCAACTAGACAAGGGTTAAACTTCCGGACAAAAAGTTTCTCTTGATGTTCAGGTGTAATTAATTTTCCAGGAGTTCTTTTTTTTTTATCATGTTTACTAGAGTGAGTGTAGCGTTGATGCAGTCTTTGTGAAATATTGAAAGCTGTAAACTAATTTAACTTGATGAATATTCATGCAAGTTTCCGCTGATAATGAATATTAAATTTATTTAACCCGATAAACTCAATAAATGTTCATGTAAGAAATAATGACATCATGAATATTAATTAGATGAATTTTTAAATTTCAGGATTTTTTTGCCATTGCAGAAACTGTGAAATCTGATCTATATTACTCCATGAACAAACAGAGCAGACCCTGATCAGATGGCTCTTATAGGAGCCATCTGATTTGGGTTTACTCTGTTTGCAAAGTTGTAGAAATGCATTATCTATGAAGTAAAGGGTTAAATCTTGCATTTACATGGAATACAGGAAACCAGTGTATTAGCTTCTCTGTTTTCAAAGGAGTTAAAAGGCTAATGTCTGGAGTAAAGCGATAAACGGTACTCCCACCATCTACAAACTCTTTATTTATTTTTTTACCTATCATCACAAAGGACAGAATATTTGTTTTACCCTCTTGAAGTTTGAGTAACATCTTTGAAATATTTCTCCAAATTTCCCAACATCTAATTTATGTGTTTGGCCTACAGATATTAGACACGTA
The DNA here is from genome assembly GCA_963576725.1 of Azorinus chamasolen. Classification (NCBI taxonomy): domain Eukaryota; kingdom Metazoa; phylum Mollusca; class Bivalvia; order Cardiida; family Solecurtidae; genus Azorinus; species Azorinus chamasolen. Next base: position 41,599,425 of record OY755248.1, read on the forward strand.
AAAATGCATTTCGACTGATTTCAGAAGTAGCTAAGTAGTGACAAATCTGTATTTCAAAAGATTTCTCGTTTCGGTAAATGGGTCATACACGGCAAACTATATAGTATGTAACTCTTTGTGCATTAGCAGCAGATTTTACTGTCATTTATCACCTTTACAAACAATTTGGATCCAGATCAGGCCCCACAAAACATGGTGCCTGATCTTAGATCCAAACTGTTTGTCACTCAGGCTTAGCTTCTGCAAAAAATCAGAAAGAAAATTAATACTTTTGAATTATGTTGCAGACGACAATTGAGCAGACGACAAATTACTTAACATGCAAAGAGTTAAGAGAGTTAAATTAATTTAACTTCACAACTACATTTAAAGGTCATGTCGTCTAAACACATCATTAAATTTGTCTTTGTTTTTGCAAATAATGTCACTAATGAGAATCCTTAACCCTCAAACTGACTGCAAGAAATTGTACTAACATTTGCAAACAGTGTAGACCCAGTTCAGAGGGCTCCTCTAAGTCAGGGTCAGCACTGTATGTATTCAAAATACTCTAGCAAACTATACCTTTTCATGCATACAGAATGGACACAGATGAATCAGTTTGAAGTCAGCATCCAAAGGATGAATTGTGTTAATTAATTTTTCGATAAATTTTAATAGCAAGACAACATTTCATTCACAAAATCAGAAGAACACTGTTGCAAAGCATTGAAAAGCTCATTTATGAAGAAAAAGGTTACGCTTTTCCTGTTGAATAATGAAAGAAATAATGACATCATGAATATTTAGTTACAGATTTTTTATAAGGGCAGATGTACACAAGATGTTTTTGGTAAGGTAGACATTGCAGAGTCAGACCTATTATAATTTCATAGCAGACAGAGCAGATTCAGATCAGACAGCTCCTACAAGAGTCATCTGGAAAGGGTAGTCTGAGTGTCCTTATAACTTCAGGTAATTAAGGTGGTCATAGCAGGTAATTAGGGTGGTCTATGACTTTATCAAGATTCAAAGCCCATTATACAGAAGGAGTCACTCCACACCCCACAGGTCAAATGACCATTTATCATGTGTAAATAGATCTCTGATCACTTTGTTTCACTTTATCTGTGACAGTATATTTGCTAAACTTTCATAAAGTGACCAAGATCAGTGGACTCGAAAGTTGAAATTTCAAATTTAGGTCTATGCAGTCCGATGCTGCTTAATATTCTTCCGTATTAAAACTACTCAAGCAGGAAAAAACATGTTTACCATCAAAGCATAAAATGACCAGAGAACACACTGATAGTCTAATAAGGGTTAAAGATTATGTCCCATCCAATTATATTATCTACACTGGCCAGATTATTTGATAACTTTGAAGTTTATAGTCAGCCGAATTTTGGCTTAATTTGTTAATGAAGTAGCCATTGATAATCTATATCTAATCCTTCAGAGCACCTGCAGGAATTTTATCTCTTCAACACCATATCAACTCTTATCTCGGTGAGAAAAAATAATGTCTGCTCAAATTTTAACCCTTTCCTCCATAAATACGCCTTTCTACGCCTCTGTAAAAGTCACTTTTTGAAACCATTGTGATAAATAGAGCATTTGCTCCTAAGGAGCAAATGCTCTATTTATCACAATGGCTTCAGAACTACAAAATTCTAAAATTTTCCTTTTCTGTAGTTAATGCTCCTTTTCGGAAGATTTATTCAAACTGTTTGGTTCTAAAAATAGCCTATGGAGGAAAAGGTTAATCTAGTCGACTTTGACAACTTACATTAATTAAATTTTCAATCAAGCTTATGAGTAACAATTGACCGAGTGTTAAACAGCTTGGATCTTGATGAGATGCCAAATTACTCGAGGTCTCATCAGGATCCAAGCCATTTGCAACCGCTAGTTAGGTTCCGGATGAGTTACAATAACTCCGTGCACACTAGAGATTAATTCTTTGTTTGGATCAAGATGAGATGACGAGTAACAATGATTCATCAAGATACTTTGATTACTTCAGAAAAACTGGAAGACACTTTTCCTCAAAAATCTGAAGTAGGAGAGTTTCTATATAGATAGGCTCAGCAGGCTAAAGGTTACAGGGAGCCAAATTCCAGGCCACAAAATAAATAGGCTGCATTCAGTGCCATGACTTGCTGTGATAAAACAGCTTCTGTAGTTGGGACTTGTCCTGATAAAACAGCATTTATATTCATAAGTCAGCTAAGCCTATCAGTACTGCTTGCATGCATGATTGTGGATTCATTCCAGCTCTTCTGCTGTTACAATACTACATGCCTAACCCTTTACTCCATAAATACACTTTCCTTCATATAAATGCCCTCTTCATGCATTTGCAAACAAGAGTAGACCCAGATCAGATGACGTCTGATCAGTGTCTGTTCTGTTTCCTTTGAGCTGTCTGATCAGTGTCTGCTCTGTTTGCTTGGAGATGTCTGATCAGTGTCTGCTCTGTTTGCTTGGAGATCTCCGATCAGTGTCTGCTCTGTTTGCTTGTGGTATAATATAGATCAGATTCTACAGTTTCTGTCTGAGTAAAGATGTTGTGTCTTTATAAATTATGTTTTTATGAAAAGTAATTTAATTAATATTAATGATGTCATTATTTCTTACATGATAACATAACAATGCCACCAGGTCAGGGTCAGTTCTGTTTGCATATGGAATTACATGTATATAGGCAGATATGATACTACAGCCAACACTTTCTCTGTTCATGAGTAGCAAACAGCTGGGACCTTGATAGGACACATTTTATCTGGATCCAAGTTGTTTGCCAATGCTAGTCAGGTTGTCTTTAGTCAGAAAAAAGGTTAAACCCAGTTGTCCAAGTTCAAGTTAAATTGGTCCAAAACAAGACCATGAGGAATCAGGGTACCATAACCCTTTCCCCCATAAATACGCCTTTCTATGCCTCTGTAAAAGTCGCTTCTTGAAATCATTGTGATAACAATGGTTTCAGAACTGCACAATTTTAAAATTCAGCTTTTCTGCAGTTAATGCTCCTTTTTGGTAGATTGATTCAAAGAGGTTGGATCCAAAAATAGCCTATGAGGGAATGGGATAAAAACCAACAAGGGAACTTTGGTATCAACAAACAAACATCAACAAAACAACAACCTTCTGTGACAAAATTTCATAGAGGAGCATTGCTCCACAAGACCTGTTGGTCATAAATTATTTTTTGTGCCTTCAACTGGAACTTTCTGAGAACTCCCAGTAGGCAGTAATTTTAATCAAGATTCTGGCAATAAAAATTCCAAGTGGACCTTGTTAACAGATAAACATTTATAGAAATGGCCACCCCACCAAAGCAGACCACATTAGCTTTTTGCATGCTACATAACTGTTGTTAGAAAAAAACTGCTTACTGCTAGAAATTCTTAAAGTAGACTTTGTCTTTTATTTTTGCGGAACCATGATGAGACTGCTTAGATCTTAATGAAAACCTCAGTTACTCAGCTTATTATCTGGATCTGAACTGTTGTATAGCTTACAACGAATTCAGCCGAATCAAGCACTATCCCGTTAAGCCCGATTTGCATTCGTAAACAGCTTGGATCCGGATGAGACATCATGTAACTCAGTGTCTCATGAAGATCCATGTTGTCAATAGTTTCTCGAGAGTTTGTTCATATCATAAGTAGTCCAAACTACACAAGATCCAAACTTGAACAGACATTATTTTTTTACAGCAGGGTAAGCCTTAATATTATGTCCTCAGTGGGAAGTTATCAATAAACAAACATAAACCTATCACATTTATTACTGGGGCTCCAAAGGGCCATTCAAATTTTATCATAGCTTCCCATTACATCCCTAAAACTGATAATGAACACACTGGACGCTGTGAAGAAAATTAAATCTTGATAATTATGGCATCTTATCAGGATCCAAACTCTTTAAAACTTCCGCTTTACAAGAGATACAGAAGCAATAAAGAATCCGGAATTTTAGCTGAACATATCTAAATTGAGCTAAACATTTCTTGACAAACTAAAGGATTCCACAACTGGGTGATATTTCTTGACATTTTTTGGACCAAGATCAGATTCCAGATAACATACAGGCAGTGTTGGAATCAAGCTCTTTGACACAGAGGTTAACATGTTTACCATAAGTATTCCGACACCCAGTCTCCATTGGTGTTTCAAGCTGAGTAAGTCATTTCAGCTTTGAATAAAGCTAATGTAGTAGCCAATTGTGTAGACCCTGATCAAACTGCTCCTGAAGGAGCACCTAAATATGTCTGAAATTTCAATACCTACTGAAATATTCATTGACAAAGTAGTTACTATGAAATAGTGATGGTGGAACACTGTAGCTATTTTAGAGAGTAAAGAAACAGCTCTATCAAAGTCCATTAGCAAACAGAGCAGACTCTAATCAGACGGCTCCAATAGGAGCCATATGATCTGGGTCTACTCCATCTGCAAATGCATGAAAATGTGTTTATATTATATGAAGGAAAGGGTTATTTTTTTTATAATGATATGATTTGTTAAAACCTATAAATGGGACAAGCTTTATTCGAAAACATTTTCTTATTTTCAGTGAAAGGTTATCTAAATGAGAACTGTGGGTATAACGGTTTTTAGGTTGTCAAGAGATTATACATAATCTGGCATACTGTTTTATGTCTTTGTACCCCAAAGCTTACGGGGTTAAGTTAATCTAATATAGAAGACAAGAGCAACATGAGCAAATATCGCTTTGACCTGTTGAATGCCAGAAATGAGTGCATTTGCCAACAGTGTAGATCAAGATCAAACTGGCCCCCTGACCTGGATCTGCATTGTTTGTCATTCAAAATCCTGTTTCAATTCATACCCTGTCATTTTGAATGTATCTATCATTTAACAATGACAAGGCAATGATGATGTAAATTAACCATGTTAATCCTCTCATATAATGTAGAACATATAGAACATGGTAATGATCGTATGCTAATAATGACAATCCTCGTATATAATATAGAACATAGCAATGTTCATGTACATCAATAATGGCAATCCTCTCATATAATGTTGAATAAATAAAACATAGCAATGTTTATGTACACCAATAATGGCAATCCTCTCATATAATATTGAATAATAGAACATAGCAATGTTCATGTACATCAATAATGGCAATCCTCTCATATAATGTTGAATAATAGAACATAGCAATGCTCATGTATATCAATAATGGCAATCCTCTCTAACAATGTAGAACAAAAGCACTGTTTATGTAAAAACCAACGGTGGAAACCCTCTCTTTTCAATGTAGAACATGACAATGTTCATGTAAACCAATGGTGGTAGCCCTCTCTTGCAATGTTGAATAAGGCAATGTCTAGGAAAACCAAAGGGCGTCAAGCTTTCTCTTACAATACAGAACAAAGCAATGTTTATGTAAAACCAATGGTGACAACCTCTCTCTTACTATGTCAAATAAGGCAATGTTCATGTAAACCAATAGTGGCAACCCTTTCTCACAATGTAGAACGTGACAATATGCATATAAACCAATGGCAACCCTCTCTTACAATGTAGATCGTGATATTCATGTGTCAACCCTCTCTCTTACGATTTTGAACAAGGCAATGCTGATGAAAAACAATGGTGGCAGTCATACAATGTAGACTATTATAATGTTCATGTAAACCAATAATGGTAACATTCTCTTACAATGTTAGATTAAGGAAATGTTGAAGTTAACCAATTGTGACAACCTTCTCTTACAGCAATGAACAAGGAAATGTTTATGTAAAACATTTAGTGCCAGCTCTTTCTTTCAGGAGAAGAATCTTCTAATCTGGGTCTAGACTGTTTGCTGCATTCAAAGGGCTAATGATCAATATTCCATATAGATAGTAACCTTTGTATAACAATTAATGTACATGTACATGTCAAAGCATTCCAAAGAGTTTTCAAAAACAATTCCAAGGAAATGTATTGCACTCCCTATGTCATACCATCAATGTGACAATATAAAGGGAAGTACAGTGTGTTTGAATGAATAATGTTCAATCAGTTAAGAAGTGTAACATGACAAACAGTGCAGACTCTGATTAGAAGGCTGCTCTAGGAGCCATGTTATATTGGTCTACACTAATGACTTGTTTTCCCACATTTAAAGAGTTTATGGTAATCTACTCCACAGGTACCTCTAAAACATAATTATTGTAGATCTCGTAAGTAATTTTACCACCATACCAGAGATTTCTGTCATCCAAGGGATATACAAATATTTCTATTCTATTAACTAGGGGCAGGAATAATTCAGCAGACATAGTTCATCATCAGCTACTTGTCTGTTTATTTATCAGGTGGTAACTAAACAATGGAGAACTGATAGTTCTGGCTTGTATCAGCTGCTGTTTGGACAGGAAACACAAGCCCCGGTCAAGGTGTGCCAATGAGTTCTGGTATACTACAAGCAGAAAAGCTGTTTCAAACTTATTACACTGCAAGCATGGCTTAATTTAATTTACACAAGAACGGACAAAAAATGGAAAAAAGTTCAGTGCACAATAGTAAACTATTTTGAGCTTTTGTAATAAAATGCAGAAGTGATTTCTTTATTGCTGTCATACATCAATCTATTTGAATTGTTCCTTGCAGTTTCTTCTTTTTGTAACTGTTTACTTGATATTAATGCCTATTTACTCATCTGCAAACAGAGCAGACCCAGATCAGGCAGCTCCAGTAGGAGTTGTCTGACCAGATCAGCATCTCTTCTATATTCTAATGGAATACTATAGATCCGATTCTCCAGTTTCTGCCATGACCAAAATTTGGTGTTCATATGCCTTTTAAAAATATTCTGCTAAAAATATTCTGCTAATCAATATTCATGAAGTGATTATTTCTTACATAAATATTTATGAAGTAAAGGGTTAACTATTTATTCTGTAATTAAGCTTTTCTACACATTTGCAAATAGAGTAGTCCTATAGGAGCCGTCTCATCAGGGTCTGCTCTGTTTGCTTATGATATAATATAGATATGATTCTACAATTTCTGGAATTGCTGAATATTCTTGTGTCAATATGTCATTATAACACTTAATCTAATTAATATTCATGATGTTATTTTTTCTTACAAAACTATTCACAGGCTCTAAAAGGGTTAAGAAGCTCTGCTGTACATGTGTATGCATGCATTCTTGTAGACTCTGAAAATCAATATGCAATTAGATCAGATATATATCAACACTTCACTCTGGTGATACACATCTAATTTCAATACAAATTCATGTATTTGTAATATAAATGAGACAATTTGTAGTATCGTAACCCTATGAATGTAAATAGCAGCTGTTGTAAGATTACCTTTGTCAATAGTTTGGATAAACCCTTTCCTTCATATAAATGCATTTTCACGCATTTGCAAACAAGAGTAGACCCAGATCAGACAGCTCCTATAGGAGCCGTCTGATCAGGGTCTGCTCTGTTTGCTAATGGAATTATATAAATCTGTTTCTTTGCTTTCTAAAACGGCTACAATGTTCCACCTTCCATATTTCATTATAACAATTTTGTCCATGAGTATCCAGTATTGAAATTTGAAATAAACTTAGAACATGGAAAGGGTTACATGAGGCATTTTGTAGTATGGTATAGTAACTCTTTGAATGTTAGCAGATATTGTAAGCTATATGTCAATAGTCTGGATTAAGATGAGATAACAAGAAATTCGGCATTTCATCAAGATCTAAAATGTTTCTCATTCTTGTTATGTTTTTAAAAAGAAAATGAAGAAACAGCAATGGCGATAAATGAAGCAATTGACACTTTTATTTTTATAGATGACAAAAGTTTCCTTGGTGTGTTCAGAGTTAACCTTTTCCCTGTTCTATATCTATTCCAAATTTCAATACCTGCTGAAATACTCATGGACAAAATAGTTATAATGAAATATGGAAGGTGGAACACTGTAGTCGTTTTAGAAAGTTAAGAAACAGATCTTTCAAAATCCATTAGCAAACAGAGCAGACCCTGATCAGACGGCTCCTATAGGAGCCATCTGATCTGGGTCTACTCTAATTGCAAATGCTTGAAAACACATTTATATGAGTGAAAGGGTTAACTATTTGAACACTAGTGGCAAAGTATGCAATTTTAGATGCTAAATAAATCTATCTATCAATCTAAAGTTTTGATCACCTATGCAATCAGTTTAGATGCAGATGGGATGCCAAGTAATTCATCAGGATCCAACCTGTTTGACACTCTGACAATATTTCTGAAAAAAAAAAGGATGTAAATTAACTAAGAGAGTTGTAGAAGATGACAATATTTGCAGACTACAATTGCTTAGTTATTGAGAACTCATATATAATGTAGGTAAAGTGCACGGCAACACAATCTCTACGCTTCACGATACTCAACATGCACTTTTATGGTACTTTTTCCAGGTTACATAAGCAACTTTACTTTTTGCATGCTGTCTTTGTTGTCCACAGAAATGGTTGTCTGTTTCTTGGCTCGAAAAAAAATGCTTTTTCAAAATTATTTTTTAAAACAATTATAAAGATGAGAAACATTTACAATTCTGACGACATGCTGAGTGACTCAACATCTCATTTGGATCCAACATGCTTATCACAAATTTGCATATTGGAGCAGACATTAAACATGTTCTAGCTTCCACTTCAGACAACAATAAATTTGATTTCTGAGATCATTCACAAGCTATTTTAGAAAGCAGTGATATGATAAGTTGGCCATAAACATTAACAATCAAAGAAAAGATCTCTTGAAGTATTCTCATTTCTTTTGTTTATTTGCAGTTAACCCTTTCCCTCATGTAAACACTTTTTCATGCCTTTACAAACAGAGTAGACCCAGATCAGACAGCTCCTGTAGAAGCAGTCTGATCAGGGCCTGCTCTGTAAGCTTATGATATTATTACAGATATATGACACGTTACAGTTTGTACCAATACCAAAAGTTCCTTTATACCTGTGCCATTTGAAAAAAATCTGCTAATAAATATTCATAATGTCATAATTTTTTACATGAATATTCAATCGAAAAAGGGTTAATCCAGAACTGTAGGTGTATACCGATATATTTCTCTGCCAAACCTTATCAGAGAGGCGATTCTAATGAGTAGCAGCAAGATAGAGTTTGGCGGAGAAATATAAAAAACATTTTACTTCGATCACCTTATCTACAGCTCTGCAATCTACTTGTGTTGTTTTATGTTCACTCAACAGGTCCGTCACTCAATTACAAACATAAACTACTCACTTTACTGCAAGTCTGTACTTTGTGCATGTCATTCTGACAAGCATCTCTTATCATACAGGTGGTTTTGTTGTCTTGTTTCCCAAAACAGAAACTTTAGCCCATTGCTTGCTGAATTATCAAAGTGGAATGGTCCATCATTCTTTAACGATAGGGCTTCAATATGTGGTTTCAGTCAATTAGTTTGCTATCTCAGCTAATGAAATTCTTTGATAGATATCAGACATGGCAACCGTCTGAATGCAGGAAATGAGTGTACTTCCATTTGCAAACAGTGTAGACCCAGATCAGAGGGTTCATTGGGGAGACTTCTGATCAGGGTCAGCTGTGTTACTTTGAAAAGGTTAACCCTTTACCCAATAGCCTGTTTCTAGTTTTGAAGACATATGACCACTTAAAGCAGGTTGAAAGTAAAGCAGAATGCGCCTTAAGGCGCATTCTGCTTTACTTTCAGCCTGCTTTAAGCTACCACCTACTAGGATATAGAAAATATTTATTATGCAATATGTTCATGACTGTATGAATTTGAACTATTTTCTTCAGCGGAGGAATAAATCAAACACGCTAAAAGCCGCTTCTATCAGGTAAAGGGTTAAAGAGGTTTGCTTTTACACTTTAGAAATGGTGGAGAGGAGTTAACCCTTTCCATATACAGTAGAACCTCTCTAAACCGAATGTTAAATTTAGTATACATATCGGTCTTGTAGACAGGTGGCAGCTTAATGCAGGGTGAAAGTCATGCAGAAAGCTCCCCTAGGAGCTTTCTGCATGACTTTCAACCTGCATTAAGCAGCCACCTGCCTAAAAGTATCTAAATTCTTCTCTACTAGAATTCCGGTTTAGACAGGTTTTACTATAAATACCTTTTCACACCTTTGCAAACAGAGTAGATCCATATCAGATGGCTTCAATGGGAGCCCTCTTATCAGGATCTGCACTGTTTATGGAGTAAAGGGGTTTACATGGTTGACCCCTTTTTTCTCTTGAAAAAAGAAGAGAAAGAAAAAAATATTTTGAGAATTGAGGTAGACAGCACTTTTTGCAGATGACAATTATTAAGTAAGCTGCAAAGAGCAGCGCCCACATAGCACATACTGTTTTACATGCTAGTAAATAAAACTGAACGGTTTTGCCACCTCTGTAGATAAATTTTTTTACACAAAATGAAAAACAAATTATTGACACTGTCTACCAGGAGATATGCATCTTCAGCCGAAAATAACAACACAGGAAAAATATTTTCATAACAAATGGAAAATTCAGTACTGATCCTCGACATGAAAATGCAAAATAATGTATTTGATATCCAGGTTATCTACGTATCTAAACAATACAGCTATCTCATTTCACCACACCCACATCCATCAGGTTGTTTTGACCTTGAGTACTAGAATGGTAAATTGCAATTGTATTATAAACCCTTTACCTCATGAATATTCATGTCAGAAAATAATGACTGCATGAATATTAGTTATATGAATTTCTATATGAACACAGAACTATCTGGGAATTTCAGAAACTGTAGAATTATATATCTATATTATTTCATAAGCACACAGAGCAGACCCTGATCAAAATGGCTTCTCCATGGCTGTCTGATCTGGGTCTACTCCGTTTGCCAACATATGAAAAGGTGTCTATCAGGTAAAGGTGTTGGACACAGTTTTACTTAACCCTTTCCTCCATAGGCTATATTTATATTCAACCACTTTGAATAAATCTACCGAAAAGGAGTATTAACTACAGAAAAGGTTTTTTTTTAGAATTTTGTAGTTTGAAACCATTGTGATAAATAGAGCATTTGCTCTTATAGGAGCAAATGCTCTATTTTTCGCAATGGTTTCAATAGGTGATTTTTACAGAGGAGTAGAAAGGGTTAATTGCATAATAGATGGTGTTAAGGGTATTATTAGCATTGAAGAAACTGGAGAATCAGATCTATATTATTTCATACAAAAACAGAGCTGATCCTGATCAGATGTCTCATACAATAGTATCTAAGGGCATCCTTCTGGGGTAAAGGGTTAAGGACAGACCTTTATTTGTAAAGAATTTAACCCTGTCAACCCTGAATTTTCAAAGTGGAATAACCTATCAGTATTAAGCTATAGAGTTCACTCAGTATGAAAGGCTTAAACTTTGAATGACAAACAGTGCAGTGTCAGGAGCCCTCTGATTTGGGTCTGCACTGTTTGCAAATGACAGTGTATATGAAAGGGTTAGTGTATGTTTAATTTCAAAATTCTCCATAGATTAAACTGAACACACAACATTCAATGCCTGGCAAACAAGGACAACTACAAGCTGCTGTTTCTCACTTAAACCTTATACTGTGGGAAACGAGACACTAATGTCCTTTGCAAACACTGTAGACCCAGATGAGAGGGCTCTAGAGGAGCCCTCTCATCAGGGTCTGCACTGCTTGTCATGTTCCTTTAGAAAAATCCCTAAATATTCACCATAAGCTTGATCTGTTTGACTTTTGGAATAGTCCATTTAAAATTTCAGCATTGTAAGGGTTAATGATGTTCCAGGAATTGTCTGCCAACAGATTCCTATCATAGATCATTATGGAGCAACTTTTTATGCTGTGGAAGAGTGAAATATTATACAGTAAAACTCGATACTTTGAAATTCTAGTTATGAAGAATTTATGCCTTTTTAAGCAGGTGGCTGCTTAATGCAGGGTGAAAGTCATGCAGAAAGCTCCTAGAGGAACTGTCTGCATGACTTTCACCCTGCATTAAGCTGCCACCTGTGTTAAAAATCATCAATGGTGCATATTTGAGTGTTTGAATACTCGAGTTTTTACTGCACTTAATCAACAGGTACTTGGCACTTCAGCAAATGCCGTGCACTTCTTTGACTGTCTGGGAAAGGTGACATTGAAAATAATCAAACAAAAAATTCTTGCAAATCTTGAAGCATTCGAGAGTTATGATTTTATTCTGTTTTGCTGCAAATTTAAAACCACAGGAAGCAGCATGTGAAACGTTTTCAAGAAGTTTTGACCTTCTTCTTTGAACATATTTACAATAATAAAACAATCTAACAGTAAATGAATGACTTAATGTGCGCATAATATAAATTAATGTGGATAAATTGCACAATTTTTTGTAAATGAGAGCCCCGTTTTTAAGTGACATTAACACATGCAAGCCATTACTAAAACCCTTTCAACACTACTGTAAAACCTCTCTTTAACGGCCACTAAATTGTGTTAATAAGTTGGTATTTAGGGCAGGTGGCTGCTTAAAGCAAGGTGAAAGTAAAACAGAACGCTCCTATAGGAGCGTTCTGTTTTACTTTCACCTTGCTTTAAGCAGTCACCTGCATATAACACAAAATACTTTAGTGGTCGCAAATTTGTCTTATGCTCTAAAATTTCTAAACGTACAGTTTTTCCATTTCTTTTAAAAAGACAATGTCAGAGTGTTACATGTAGTTTGGATCCTGATAAGCGGCTGAATTTCTACGCATTTCATTTGGAACCAGACTGATTGCAAAACATGGTCATCAAGTATTGACACATGGTTGCTCTTTACTTGATGGAGATCATGGTCATCAAATATTGACACATGGTTGCTCTTTACTTGATGGAGATCATGGTCATCATGTATTGACACATGGTTGCTCTTTACTTGATGGAGATCATGGTCATCAAGTATTGACACATGGTTGCTCTTTACTTGATGGAGATCATGGTCATCAAGTATTGACACATGGTTGCCCTTTACTTGATGGAGATCATGGTCATCAAGTATTGACACATGGTTGCTCTTTACTTGATGGATATCCATTTTCACCCATTCACAGATTAGACTGTATCAGGTTAGACAGTTCCATCAGTGTTTCAAAGTCAAATTCTGAGACAGAAAAAAAAGTAATTCTTTTCTTTGAGAAATGAAGCAGCTGATTATTTGCAGATAAAGTGACTTCATGCTGAAAGTGTTAACCCATTCCCTTATATCAACACCTTTTCAGACCTCTGTAAAAACCACTTTCTGAAACCATTGTGATAAATAGAGCATTTACTCCATAGGAGCAAAATTAATGCTCTATATATCACAATGTTTTCAACACTACACAATTCTAAAAAATTCCTTTCCTCTAGTAAATACTCCTTCTTGGTAGATTTAATCTAAAAATAACCTATGAGGGAATGGGTTAATATGATGTATTGCACTTGTAACTTTGGCTGAAGCAAATATTGCTTGTCCTGTTTCAAAGCTGTTTCCACAGACCTAAAACTCCCTAGAGAGCCATAAAATTAACATGCTACATGTCAGGGCAACTTATAACTGTCCAACTCAATTACCAAACCAATCCAGCATCAGCTACTTAGACCTTGAGGTGTTAGGTCCGAAGTCTGGGAACCACACCTCAAAATTAGGTATAAACAGTGTAATCTCTTATCAGACACATTTTTCGTGTTTTTTAATCCAAATCCAAAAGCTCAGGATTCCTGTAAACAATGAGAGCACTTCATGCAAATGTCATTGTTTGTCTGTCCACTAAAATTAGTTGTTTAAAGGGCCATAACTCTTTAGATATACATGACAGAGTAATGCCTCCTGATTAGTAGACCTTAGATGTGATGTCGGGTATAACAAAACTGATGTAAACACTTTATTCCATGAATATTCATATACGAACATTGACATCATGAATATTAATCAAATATTTTTTTATAATGGCATGTGAACATGGAAATTTTAGTCATGGTAGAAACTGTAGAATCAGATCTTTTATTATTCCATAAGCAAACAGAGCAAACCCTAATCACATGGCTCCTATAGAAGCAGTTTGATTTAGGTCTACTCTGTTTGCAAAGGCATTAAAAGGAGTAAAATACAGTCTTAAACTTATGACAAACAGTTTTTTGCACAATGCCCATGACAACACCAAGGCTATAGCAATACCTCAAAAACAGACAAGCTAAAATGGCAACTACTATTATCGTCCCAAAGATAGGCAAAATTAGGCAAATGCTGCAGACCCAGAAAAAACTTTTTGCAAAAGAAGCTTTCTGCATTTCTTTTGACCTTCATTTAGCTACCACCTGTCTCAATGACACATAATTAGATTCGTTTTTAATGGTCATTTTAGACAGGTATTTTAACATTTATACATTGACAAATGGACAAGACAAAAAGTTCAATTTTATAGTATGCAGTAACTTTGTCTTTAAAGCAGTTTGCACGATAGTGAACAAGGTAAAAAACTTGAAAGTAAAAGGTTATTTGCAATGTATCTCACATCAAAAGACAAGATACGTTTTAAGCAATAAAAATTTGGCAAGTGTAAAGTGGTTCTGTTTTTTCTTCTGATACTTTTATAAAAATGAATTGAATTAAATGGTGTTATCAGGTTAAATTTATATTTAAAAGAACAGAACAACAAAAATAACTTAAGCCTGAAAACTCTAATCTCTTTGAATAAGGAAAGGTTAGGACCAGAGGGCTCTTGAACGAGCCCCCTGATCAGGGTCAGGACTATTTGCACAGCGACTCATAGCGATACAAACATATCAACACTCTGACTACAAATAGAAAATAAACTTTTACAGCTGAAGGGGGCAATATAAATGCAAAACTATGGTCCCAAAAGTACTCTATTTTTGTTTCATCCAACAAATATTAAAACACTGATTTGAACCCTTTACTACATAAAGATGCCTTTCTATGCCTTTGCAAACAGAGTACACCCAGATCTGATGGCTCAAGCAGGAGCCATCTGATTAGGTTCTGCTGTTTCCTTATGAAATAATATAGATATGATTCTACAGTTTCTACCATGGCAAAAAACAGCTAATTCTTCTGCTGGTCTGATAAGAAAATACTTGGCCAATGTTCTGGATCAAAACTATATACCAGTGCCAATCAACACACACACACACGTCTGTTATCAAGTTACATATCAAACCTGTAAATTTTACTCGGTAACCGGTAAGTAAAAAGCCCTAGTTCCCACGATCTAATTTTCACATGTGGTGATACGAGGAACATTTTGTTTAAAATTGTAGCAGAAGAATCGGTACAAACAACAAATGTTACAAGAGTTATACAATATTCCACAGCTAACTGGTTCCTAGCGTTACCGCCAGTTTCTATGATGAGCAGGAAAAAAAGGGGGTTGGTTCCCTGCTGATAAACCAGTGGCTTCCACTTTAATGTGTCATTTATGTCACTTTTGGTATTAAACATTAACTCGTGGGCTGGAAATATGACAATTATATGTCATTATTCATACACGTCTTTTTCTAAGCTCTAATAAACCTAATTATATTTGAGTTATGTTCGTCAAATCATGGTAGCAAGAATGCTATAAATAGCTACTTATGTAATATTTAGGTGAGACCTTTGTCAAATGAAATGTCAATGTATTCTTTGCCCAGACTAATGGTCCAATCAGGAAAAAACATTAATCTTTAGCATGCTATGGGCAAAGTTTAGTAACCATCCGGATCCAGATGACACTTCAAGTAACTTCATCGGGAATCAAATCATTTGGTGCTCAGATTTGATTGTGTAAATCGTTCCCTGTTGAATATTCATGTAAAAAATAATAATATTTACTAGAGAATTATTAGAATGCCATATGTACACTTGAATATTTGGATATTATAGAAACAGAAGAGTTAGATCTATCGTATAGAGCAGACCCTGATCACTCTTACAGGAGCCATCTGATCTGGGTCTTACTCCATTTGCAAAGGCATGTAAAAACGTTTACATGAAGGAAAGCATTAAGGAATTTTGAAGTACAAAGCTGGCCAATTTTTAGTGGGCAAAATTTAATCATCAGTTTAAAGGTTACAATAATACTTATTAGGAAGGGCTCCGGGCCCTAAATACTTGTAACTACATTCTACCTTGTGGACTAACTCTTCTCCTGCTGTCAAAATCATTTCTGCTTAACCCTTTCCCTGTTCAATATTCATGTAAGAAAATAATGGCATCATGAATATTTATTAGCTTAAGTTTTATAATGCAAACTTTTCAAGGATTTTTTACGCAGACAAAAACTGTAGAATCACATCTATATTATGTCAAAAGGAAACAGAGCAGATCCTATAGGAACCCACTGATTTGAGTCTACAGTAAAACCTCTCTAAACAGGACGTTTAAATTTAGCATACATATCGGTTTTGGAAACAGGTGGCAGCTTAATGCAGGATGAAAGTCATGCAGAAAGCTCCTCTAGGAGCAAGCAACCACCTGCCTACAAGTATCTAAATTCATCTCTACTAGAATTCCAGTTTAGATGGGTTTTACTGTAGTCTGTTTACAAAAGCATAAAAAGGTATTTATATGAGAGAAAGGGTTAATTGCCAATTTGTTGCAATTTTTACTTTCTTCCTATTCATTCAAGCTTTTGAGAAACTACTAATTGAGCGGTACAAAGCTTGGATCCTGATGAGATGCTAAGATACTAGCTCTTTGCAAATGTCAGTCAAGTTAACCGTAACAGAACAAGTGTTGACCCTTTCCCTGTTCAATGTTTATTCCAATTTCAATACCAACTGAATTATCATGGACAAAATAGTTATAATGAAATATGAAAGGTGGAACAATGTAGCCATCTCAGAAAGTAAAGAAACAGAACTATCAAATTCTACTAGCCAACAGAGCAGACCTGGGTCAGATGGCTCCTATAGGAGCCATCTGATCTGGGTCTATTCTCCATAATATAGACCCCTTTTAACACCTTTTCAAACATGAGCTGTCTGATCAGGGTCTACTCTGTTTGCATTTGGAATAATGTAGATCTGTTTATATCGTTTCTGACATGAGCAAAACTATAAACTATTAAATTATATCCATAATGTCATTAATTCTTGCATGAATACTCAAGTATTGGAGTGTTAAAGGGTTAACTGAGCTATTGAGACAATTCCATTATGTTACTGGATTCATCTTATTTTTCCTGTCTTTAGTCGTTAACCTATCGCTGAATTTTCAAAGTGGAATGGCCCACCACTGTTTAACTAAGATGCAGTCTGAGAGCTCCTACAGGAGTAGTCTGATCTGGGTCTACTATGTTCACAAAGGCGTGGAAAGGTGTTTATATCAGGTACAGGTTGCTTGCCCTTTACCTCCATACAAATGCCTTTTGATGCCTTTGCAAACAGAGTAGACCAATATCAGATGGCCCCTATAGGAGTTGTGTGATCAGGGTCTGCTCTGATTGCTTATGAAATTATAAAATATTCAACTGTACAGTTTTTACCAATACCAAAACATCTTATATACATAATTATGCCATTATAAAAAATCAGCTAACTAATATTCATGATATCAGTATTCCTTACATGAATGTCAGAGGATTAAAAGTTCACTTGCTGAATTTTAAAATACATTTCTCCTTCTTTACCCATGCCCTGTTGTATAATTACATAATCTTCACTGTGTACAAGTATTTCGCTGTGCAATCATTGCTCTGGAGTGCACTGGTTGCACAATCAACTTGTAAATAGTGCAGACCCTGATGAGACAGCTCCTGCAGGAGCTGTCTCATCAGGGTCTTCACTCTTTACCAGTAGGTACATTGACGTGAATAGCAAGCGAAGGATTAAAACAATATTTTTTACAGTATAAAGCAATCAGTATCATCCATTAACCCTTATCCTGCTGTGAACAAAAAATTATGTCTGCATAAATTTTGATCTGGTGTAATCTTGACTACATTTATTTCCAAATAGATCAAGCTTTTGAGAAAGTATTTATTGAATGTCAAACAGCTTGGATCCTGATGTGTTTCTGAGAGATATACGACATCTCATCTCAGAGCTACAGATAACGGTGCCTAACCACATACTAAAATCGTCATTTCTCCACCAAACCCTATACTGTGACCACTCTTTAGAATCCTCTCTTCAAGACGATTCTAAAGAGTGGTCTCAGTATAGAGTTTGGTGGAGAAATAATGGAGTTATTCTTGAAAATGTTTAAATTCATGCATCTTATCTGGACCTCTGTTATCTGGATGCAAGATGTTTGGAAATGCGAGTCAGGTAGTAGTTAGCAGGATAAGGATTAACAAAACAAACAGGTATCAATTAATAAACTAGTCCATGAAACTATATCTGGCATCATTCCACTACATTAACCCTTTAAATGCTCAATATTCAAAGTGGAATGGTCCATCAGTGATTAAAGGTAGTGTCCATTTGATATGAAAGGATGTATTTAGCAAGAGAATTCTGAAATGACAAACATTGCAAACCCTGATGAGAGGGTACCTACAGGAACTTCTTATCTTGGTCTACACTATTTGTAAATGACAGTACACTTGTGTCCTACATTCAAAAGGACATTGCAGACAACACATTTAAATCTACCGGTAGATCAGATTTGAGTGAATAGCTTTATAGAAAAAGAAAAACTTTCAAAGCATGATCAGAACAGCCTGTCTGCCAGTCAAGTTTTGTTAATGACTAGACTGAAGATAATTGTCTATCAAAGAAGAAATTATTGATGAAATCAGTTTTGCATAGTGATAGGTTTTTTCCTCGTTAAAGGTTGATAACATGATGGTACTAATTGCTTCTGTATCATGCAAATATATTGACTCTTTAATGCTTTGCATGCCAGTGTCAGGGTCGTGATAACCTATGCAACAGCTTGGATCCAGATGAGACGCAGAATAATTCAGCTTCACAGGAGCCAAACAGTTTGTCATTCTGTATTCTTGAAATGAAGTGAAAGGAAAATTAACTAGGAGAACTCCAGCTGATGACAAATTTCCAAAAACAACTGAGCATACTACAAAGTAAGGTCTATAGCTAAGGTAGCATCCAATCAAAGTGGTTATCAATGATTGAGATGCCAAGAGAGTCCGTCCATAATCTACATAACAATAGATTCATTTGCATTTTATGCAGTATTGTAAAACAAAGTATATATATTACTTGAACAGAATTATACACTGACCATTTTTGGAAATTAGGAAATGGAAGTTTTTCCAATATATCACAAAGGGTTGAAGAATATAGTTTTAACCCTTTCCCTCATATAAATGCCTTTTCATGCTTTTGCAAACAGAGCAGACCAAGATAAGATCGCTCCTGTCAACTCTGTTTACAGTTTCTACCAATTCCAAACCATTCTGAGTACACGTCATTTTAAAACATTAGCTAATATACAACCATGATGCCATTAGTTCTCACATAATATTTTAATGGTAAGTGTTAAATAGTATGCTACTGAAAATGATGTTTAACCCATTCCCTTATAGGCTATTTTTAGATCCAACCACTTTGAATAAATCTACTGAAAAGGAGCATTAACTAAAGAAAAGGAAAGTTTTAGAATTTTGTAGTTTGAAACCATTGTGATAAATAGAGCATTTGCTCCTATAGGAGCAAATGCTCCATTTATCACAATGGTTTCAACAGGTGACATTTACAGAGGCGTAGAAAGGCATATTTATGGAGGAAAGGGTTAATCCTTTTCTCTACAAATATGCCTTTCAATGCATTGCAAACAGAGTGGACCCAGATCAGACAGCCCCTGTAGGAGTCATCTGATCAGGGTCTACTTTGTTTAGTTACGGTATTATATAGATATGATTCTACAGCTTCTGCCATGGCCAAAAATTCGCCTGTCCAATTAGAACAATTAAGCTAATTAATATGCATGAAGTCATTATTCCTTACTTGAATATCCATAGAGTAAATGGTTAACCTTTGAATGTGAGAAACATTGAGTGCACTGATATTGTCAAACAGTGTAGACCTAGACAAGAGGGTTCCTAGAAGAGACCTCTCACCAGGGTCTGCACTGTTTGCCATTCAAGATGATCTTGCAAATTATACCCCTCTTAGGCTGAATGGACTCTATAAATCAACAGTGACAAACCATTTCACTTTGAAAATTCAGCATTTAAAGTGTTAAATATCTAAATATGCCATTTTTATTAATAATGTAATCAACAAAAAATTATCTTGAAGCTATTTACAGTTTCTGATTTCAAAACGAACAGGGAAAAGAAATTGAAATAACACTTGTTCATTCTTAGAAACTGTGCATGACAAACAACTACATCATTTTTGTTTATGATTATGAATGTTTGCATGTTCAGGTGATAACAAAATACTGCATAATCAAAAAACATACATACCATATCTTTAATAGAATCAGTAGAAACATGTTTAAGAATCCCAAAATAAAATTCAAATGAATTGCAGCATTGACTTCTCTCCAGTGAAAATTATTTCTCCCTTGTCAAACAAATTTAATTTCTTTGTAAAAACAGAGCACTCCCTGCATATTTCACTTTGATAACTCACTTAAATCATAATCCTTCAAGGTTCTGTTTCAGATAAGAATGCTAAATTTACTTCCGACTGGTAGCTTGCTTGGGATGTAAATGGCTCTATTTGATACCCTGCTATCTGTAGAGGTAGCAAGGGCGTACATGGGGCTATCTCAAGACTGGCGTCAGACATGCTTCCGCTTGGGATCACCAAAAGGGTCGCATGGAAGACACATTTAAATAATTTAATTAACATTTCAGTCTGCTAAGATTAGATTCCATGTTTTGATACCATAAGATAAAAACAAATATTTTCTCTATTATCTTTCAAAAATACCATTGCATATTACGGTTAACTTCAGCACAACCTGTCTTTAGCAACCCTCAATCATACAGCTAATTCTGGAGGGGGCAATTCTGGGCCATTTAGACAGTTGATATTTTATTGCAAGATGAAAGTAAGGTAGATCTGCATTATTTTCAAAGACTTTTATATTTATCAGTAAAGGTTCATTTAAAACCGGTTCTACTGAAGTGTCATCAGTTGAAACAATCATCGCAAAGATAATGGTGTTGACTTTATCAACAGATGAAATGTTATCCATTTGAATGTGGGAAATGTGTGTACAGTAAAATCTCTCTAAACTGGAATTCTAGTAGAGAAGAACTTAGATATTTTTAGGCAGGTGGCTGCTTAATGCAGGGTGAAAGACATGCAGAAAGTTCCTAGAGGAGCTTTCTGCATGACTTTCACCCTGCATTAAGCTGCCACCTGTCTCCACGATCGATATTTATACTAAATTTTTTGGCATTTGCAAACAGTGTAGGCCCATATCAGAGGGCTCCTGATCAGGGTCGGCTCTATTTATCACTCAAAATCTTTGCTTATGGAACTATATAGATCTGATTCTGCAGTTTCTGCAACAACCAAAAAATCCTGTTTTTATATACCATTATAATATTAAGCTAATAAATTTGTATAATGTCATTATTTCTCACATGAATATTCATCAGGTTACAAATGTGCCTATAGGCTATGGTGAACCAGTGCTGGGCTAGCTATGCAGCTTTTATCTAATTCTTTGCATGCTTGTGGTGAGTGACTTTGTAACAATCTACCCCTATTACTTTAAAAATTTGGACAGAAAAACTAAGGCAAATAGTGAAGACCGAGATCAAATGGAGCCATTTAATCAGGGTCTACACTATTTGGCTCCTGAAGGAGCCATCTGATCAGGGTCTACACTTTTTGGCTCCTGAAGGAGCTGTTTGATCAGGGTCTACACTACTTGATACCTTATCAGACAAATTCCAAGTTGTTGCAAGATTGACTTATTATACAGCTTCACAAACCAGTGGAAAGGGGAGACAGGGTGTCAGAATATTACAGTATTTAAGGTCTGTAAACATTTTGAATAACTCACATTCTGACTGCATTTTGAAATTGAATAACTGCAAAATTAATAATGAATTCAAGAATATAATAAGGTTTTTTCATGACAATGATTATGCAGTTTTAAAAAGGCTGGTTTCTATAGCATTTCTATTGAGTATGACGACACAAAAGAATGACAATACCACAACTTCAGAAAAGTTCTCAAAGTTGAACCTTTGTTATAACATCAGCCTGAAAAACAATTATCTCATGGGTGAAGAGTCTGCAGAATTGTGCAGCTCAGGAGATCTGACATCAGAACATGGGTTAAACCTTTGAATGCTGAACTTTCAAAGTGGAATAGCCCATCAGTGTTGGAAAGAGTATTATTTGTGAAAGAACTTTGAATGATAAATAGCGTAGATCTTGATTAGTGGACTTCCTCTTGAGGAACCCTCTGAAAACCTACAAAATACTGGCATGCTGATATATTAGAGGTTATTAGGACACTTGTAATAAGGGATCTCACTGTGTGCCATTTTAATTTTCACAAAATTCATTTCAATCCAGTCGAAAAAATTTGAAGTCCGCAAGTTAATGACTCTTTCAAGGCTAGCAGTGAAATCATGATTACCTATAAAAAGAGTCTGGATCCAGATGTAATGTAACTTCTGCATCTCATCAGGATCCGAACTGGTAGACACTCTGATTGTAAATTTGAAGAGTAATGAAGGATTACATAGCATGTAAAGAGTTAATTTCCCTTTCAATGTTGAATTTTCAGAGTCCATAAATGTTTAGAGTTCACTCATTATGAAGGCTTAACCCATTCCTCCATAGGCTATTTTTAGACCCAACCTCTTTGAATGAATCTACCCAAAAGGAGCATTTACTAGAGAAAAGTAAAATTTTAGAATTGTGTAGTTTGAAACCATTGTGATAAATAGAGCATTTGCTCCTATAGGAGCAAATGCTCTATTTATCACAATGGTTTCAAGAAGTGGTTATTACAGAGGCGTAGAAAGGAGTATTTATGGAGGAAAGGGTTGCTAGAGGATTTTGAATGACAAACAGTGCAGACCCTGATCAGAGGGCTCCTCTAGGAGCCCTCTGATCTGGGGCCACACTATTTGCAAATGACAGTGCATCAATGTTCCACTTTCAATGGGTTAAGATACATACTCCCAAGAGCTTTTGAATTTTTTTTAAAATGACATTTCCAAAGTAGAAAACATTTGTCATCATTAACATCAAAATATATCACCATTCAGAACTCCCTACTGGCGCATTGCAGACTTCAAGCAGGGACTGAGAAAACTTTGCTACATTTAATGATGTATATAATTGCAATTTAATGGGGTAGAGGTCAGACCATTCCAGGGAAATGTTGACCCCACAACAAGTGAAAACACACTATAGAGTGACATGCTGCCTGTAAAAATGTGAAAAATTGCAAACAATGCCAGAAAAAATCTGAAATAGTAGTGCGCACTGAGGAAACCCAATGAACTTCTGGAATGTCAGTAGAAATCTTGCAAATGTAGGAGCTGATATATGTATCTTATAATGCAAACAGAGCAGACCCTGATCAGTTTAATACAGGATTAATAGAATGATTTTATGATAAATATAGCAAGACAAATATTGAGAAATAATTTTTCTATGAAAGTACTGAGTACTGGTAAATAACATATTTAAGCTGCTATATGAGAACAGTCAATAACTCATTAAACATCTTTCTGTAGGACTCCCATTAACCTTTAACTTGCAGAGACACATTTTTATGCATTTGCAAACAGGGTAGCCTCAGATCAGACAGGTTTTGAAGGATCTGTCTGATAAGGGTCTGCTCTGTTTATGAAACAGCACAGATCTTTCTGCCAAAGTAAAATAATATTCCATTTTTAATAAATTATACTTCAACAGAAATTTAGCTAATTAATATTCATAAAGTATATCTTACATGAATATTCATTAGGTAAACAGCTAACATCTTTA
Source organism: Azorinus chamasolen (assembly GCA_963576725.1). Taxonomy (NCBI): domain Eukaryota; kingdom Metazoa; phylum Mollusca; class Bivalvia; order Cardiida; family Solecurtidae; genus Azorinus; species Azorinus chamasolen. The sequence goes on from OY755248.1 coordinate 41,623,301, forward strand.
ATATTTCATCACATGACATGACAAGCTGAGTGCTCCCCAAACACCCACCCCACAACCCCAAACGGTTGATCTGAGCCAATATCTGTGTACAACTATCATCTATCATACTTACCCTAGACATCCAGACAAACTTGATCCTTACCCCACTATTTGTAACCTGACTCACATTTGCAAACAGCTTGGATCCAAATGAGACATTGAGTAATTGCCATCATCTCATCAAGATCCACGCCATTAAATCATCGGTCAGTAGTTTCTCTAAAGCTTCATCATATCAGAAGTAGTCAAAATTGCAGGAGATCCAAATTTGAGCAAACATTATTTTTTTACAGTGGAGTAAGGGCTAAGTTAAAAATTGATAGACAAATCCATTTATCCTTTTCCATACTAATGGTGATTTTTTTATAAACTTAACCCTTCGCTTGCTATTCACGTCAATATACATACCTGTAAATAGTGAAGACCCAGATGAGACAGCTCCTGCAGGAGCTGTCTCATCAGGGTCTGCACTATTTACAAATGGATTGTGCAACCAATGCACTCCACAGCAGTGATTGTACAGCGAACTACTTGTACACAGTGAAGATATATGTAATTATAAAACAGGGCACAGGTAAAGCAGGAGTAATGTATTTTGAAATTCAGCAAGCGAAGGGTTAATATGACATCTGCAGTTTGATACTCTTATACTGATGGAAGGGGAAGAAATTGGTCGATGCAACTGGCAAATTTTGCAGACAATTATGCATGTAAAATATTATTACATCATGAATATTAATTAGATTTGATTTTTGAAATGGCATACTAACACATGAATTTTTTTCCAAAGTAGAAACTATGGAATCATATCTGTATCATTCCATAAGCAAACAGAGCAGACTCTGATCAGAAGGCTCCAATAGGAGCTGTCTGATCTGGGTCTATTCTGTTTGCAAAGGCATAAAGGCGTATTTATGGAGGAAAGGGTTAAGCCACAGCAGATTTTTGGAATCTCTTTTGTTAAAAGCTTTCGGCAATTAATTCATTAATAATGTCCACCTGTAGTTGGCTAAGTCAATTTTACAGTCAGTGTGTTTAAATATAACACCTCAACGCTAAACCTCTAGCAAAACAGAAGATTATGTTCAACTTCAGAATTAATTGCCTTTCAGATTTGAAAGCTGTTGCAGTAATAAATGATTTATGTAGAAACCACTTCAACGAATTCAAAAGTAAATATAAATATCAATTATTCAAATAATGTGTGCATTTCTGATTCAACCTTTTTGCTCTCTGTGGCCAATCTGTGATTACCTAAACAAACAGTCTGGATCCAGATGAGACGCCGAGTCATTCGGTATCTCTATCAGGATCTTAACTGTTTGATGCTGTGATTATGTTTTGGAAACAAAAATGGAAGAAGATTCATGTATGAAATTTGGAACAGACAAACAAGTTTTGCAGACAGATTATTTGGCAGTGAAAGAGTCAACAAAAGACTGAATCTAAACCTTTATCTAGCTGGTGGTTTTGGCCCTTTGAAAACTAAGTAACTTTTATCTGAAAAAATGTGATCTCCTTTAATTATTAAAGGAAAGATTTCTTTTAAAAGACTTCTAAATCATGAGAAATGGAAACTCCTTTATCTGCTACAGCACCTATCTGTCACAAACTTTACTTACTTTGGATTCGTTAAAGCTTTAGAGAAACTACTGACTGTGTGTCAAACAGCTTGGATCCTGATGAGACCCTGAGTTACTTAAGGCCTCTCATCTGGATCCAAGTTGTCTGCAAATGCAACTAAGGTCACAATTAGCTGACAAAATGTTAACCTAACCCTTAGCAGAATGTGACAATTGTCATTTGCTAACATTCTTGCTTCCATCAGTTTTAAGACAATTAGAGGGCCACATAGTTCGTATTCGGATCAAACATTATTCAGCATCTAATCATGATCCACAGTTGGCACAGAATTAATGCATGGCTTGCTTATATCTATAGTGCTCAACCCTTTGACTGCCAGAAATGAGTGACCTGGCATTTGCAAACAATGTAGACCTTGATCTGTGTCTGGACCTCAAGTACATAGTGCATTTGTCACTCAAAGTCCTCTAGTAAATCTAAGCCTTTCACACTGTTAACCCTTTACTCCATGAATATTCATTAAAGAAATAATAATGACATCATGAATATTAATTTTATTAACTTTTATAATGGCACACAAACAAGAGAATTTTTGGCCATGACAGAAACTGTAGAATTGTATCTACATGTATATCATTTCATAAGCAAACACAGCAGACCCTCATCAGAAAGCTCCTAGAGGAGCCATCTGATCTGGGTCTACTCTGTTTGCAAAGGTGTAAAAAGACGTCTTTATGGAGTAAAGGATAAGACAGTCAATCCAAAGGTGTTTATATGAAGGAAAGGGTTAACAATGCTTTTGCAGGGTTAGGGATAATACTTATGAGGTATCTGCAAATAATGGAGAAGCATTTGTTTTCATTAGTTATAAGGACTGTTACAGCAAAATCTTCTTTTTGAAGAAGGTAACCTATTATATGATTTATGCCAAGGGATCAGTTATTTAATTTCTATGCTTAGGATTAAACCTTCTTGACAAACCTTAAGACCTCTTCATGAGATTAACAACCAATCCCTATACCTTTAGCGCTGATTTAACTTTTTCTGAATTTTTGCAATTTTATCATTACCTTTGCAATGAGATTTGATCCAAATGAAATGTTACTAATTTGGTATTTCATCCAGATCCAACAGTTTGATAATATGAATGTGTTCTTGGACAGATTAGGAAGAAAATGGTACTTTTAGAATTGAAGCAGACAACAATATTTGCAGACAATCATCCGCTATTAGTGTTCAAAGAGCTTAAGACATCGATACCAAACACACAATACAAATATTATTTTTTATCAAACACCAACATTGCCTCTCTTATTATAAGGTGTGAAGTGCTTTATGTTCATTAATATTTGAAGACATTCAACGTTTGACCAATCCCACATGAACCCTATATTCCTGAATTATCAGAATGGAATCGCTCATTAATGTTCAACTATAGAGTCCACTCAGTCTGAAAAGCTTAAACTTGCTAGAGGATTTTGAATGACTAACAGTGCAGATCCTAATCTAAGGGCTCCTCTAGGAGCCGTATGGTCTGGGTCTATACTGTTTGTGGATGACTGCATGTGTATCCACGCCATTCCACGGTTGAAAAGGGTTAACCCTTTACTCCATGAATATACATGCAAGAAAAATGACACCACAGGAATATTAATTAGATTAGTTTTATGGCACATTGACACAAGGAATTTTTGTCATAGAAAGGGTAGTAACTCATACATATAATTTCATAAGCAAACAGAGCAGACCCTGATCAGATGACTCCTACAGGAGCAATCTGATCCAGGTCTACTTTGTTTGCAAAGGCGTAGAAAGGCATAATATATTTATGGAGTTAAATATGGAAGGTCGAACATTGTAGCAATTCAGACTGTAAAGAAACTAAACTATCAAATTCATTAGCAAACAGAGCAGACCCTGATCAGAAGGCTCCTATAGGAGCCATCTGATCTGGGTCTACTCTGTTTGCAAATGTGACAACAAGTTTATATGAGGGAAAGGTTCAACTTAAATAAATAATTATGGAATAAAGGGTTAATAGAAAGATAGACTGGAGTTCAACATGACTCATAGCATTTATTTTTATTGACAAAACAGACGAAGGAGATTGATATTGAGGTTTACCCCTGACACCTTAATCTCATAACTGATAAGATTTTTCATTTTTGTTCCACCCAAACATATTATTAACTAATTATTTGGAATTTGAGCATACCTATTTATTAATATTTACCTTCTATTATCCAAACATTGTACGGGGGTAGTTATCCCTTTTCCCACGGTCATACAAGTTTCACAGTTATCTCCACTATCTTTATACCTTTATAACTCTTTCCCTAGCAATGACCAACCTTTGCAAATAGTTTAGATCCACATGAGACACTGAGATATTTGGCATCTCATCAGGATCCAAACTGTTTGTTACTGTGATTGTTTGTTACTGTGATTATGTATTTGAAATAAAATGCAAAATAACATCAACTTTGAAATTAGTGTAGATGACAAGTTTTGCAGATGACAAAAAGTGTCATCGAAAGAGATAAGCCCTTTTATTCAGAAGCAGGGACTTCCTACATCAGAAGATAAAATAATAACCCTTTCCTTTATATGAACCTATTTTCACACAGTTGCAAACAGAGTAGAACCAGATTAGATGGTACCTGTAGTGGAACATCACTTTTCTCCCTAAAAAACGCCCTCTTACTCTGCCGGGGGGGGGGGGGGGGGGGGGGGGGGGGGGGGGGGGGGGGGAGGAAAGAGGGGAAAAGAACTAATTAATGGTCTATTGTTTTTTTCAAAATACAAGTAGTAGCTTAATGCAGACTGAAAGCAATACAGAAAGCTTCCCTGGGAGCTTTCTGCATGCTTTCATTATGAATTAATCTACAACTTGTGTATAAGCTCCTTTCAAAATTTTAAATCCGTGGGAACATTTATTAGCGATAATAGGGTGATTCTGAGTGGTCATAATATAGGGTTTGGCAGAAAAATAAGAAATAGACCTCTTTTATGAGAGTCTGTAAACCTTTGCAAACCCAAATGGTATCTATTTGTCTTAGCTATGTAGGTATTGGACTGCTTTTATGATCCACAAGAGTGTTAGAAGGAACACATTTGTCTGAGAATGGTGTTACAAGGGTAAAAGGGAATAACTCAAAATAGAATAATGTTAAAGTTATGGCTCTTGTCCTGTACACTTGTACTTGTTGTTTTCTGCGTGTGTTCCAAAGTTTCAAGTCATTATTTCATAAGCAAACAGTAGACCCTGGTCAGACAGCTCCTACTCTGTTTGCAAAGGCGTATTTATGGAGTAAAGGGTCAAATGAAAGTGTGACAAAAGAAGCGAGACAGAAGGATGGATGGACAGGCAGATGAATAGATGGATAGATAATGGAGAGTTGCCCTGCTAAAGCAGATGAGACACACAAACTAGAAAATTGTGTCTGCAAGACACAGCGATGAACCCATGGTGGTGCTTGACAATGAAAAAACTGTGACAACCAACTGCATGTACAAGAGTGACACACAGACAGATGGACGGACAGGTGCAAAACATAATGCCCCCTGACTGTCATCAATAGGGGCAGAAAAATAACCGACTGCATGTACAAGCGTGGCACACAGACAGGTGGACAGACAGGTGGAAAGCATAATGCCCCCCCACCTCGACTATCATCAATAGGGGCATAAAGGTGAGTGTAACAAACAAACTCTTTAGCTCTAGTAGAACATGTCTAGCTCAAAATTTAATATGACTGAAGGTTTACTATTCTCTCATATATTCATTTCGTGAATAAACAGTTTGGATTTTGACAATTTCACCATTATTCCTTTCCATCATAGATGATATTCCTTTAAGCTTCTTTGCTAACAGAGTAGACCTTGACCAGGGTCTGCTCTGTTTACTTGTAAAATAACACAGACCTGATTTCTGTATTCATATATCATTATAAAAATTCAGCTAATTAATATTCATGATGTCATTATTTCTTTAAATAAAAAGTTAATTGGTAACAGTAACTGGATCCAAGCTGCATTTAAATTCATTAATCCCCTATATACTATAACCCTTACAGAGCGGGAAACCAGTCACTTATGTCTTTCGCAAACAGTGTAGACCCAGATGAGAGGGCTCCTTCAGGAGCCCTCTCATCAGGGTCTGCACTGTTTGTTATATTACACTTTTCTTTTAAAAAAATCCTAAATACCGGTATGCACCATAAGCTTAACCTTGTTGAATTTTGGAATAGTCCATTTGAAAATTCAGTATTGTAAGGGTTAAAAGTGCTTGAAATGTAAGAACAGCAAAAACCTCAATCCATTGCTATAAATCACAGCTCTCTGGAGTGAAGATTTCAACAAAAGATAGTATATTTATGGATATACTTTTGAGCACTTTTTCCATATTTACAATTATGATGTACAGCAAAAATCTATACTTAATTGTTATAATTGTAGGGACATTTTGATCAGAGAGGATCTCTATTCACTTAAGTCAGCTTATAAATGGTGGGAAAATGATAGTGGATATCAAAAAGCTTTTCATCGTAGTAAAGAAAATCACTCAACGTCCTGTTGATATACACTGATGAAAATAAGACCCACAGAAAGAAGACAGTACATAAAAACAGAGCAGAACTAAATAAGAACTAAAATATGAATTAATCTTTTCCCTGTACAGTGTTCATGAAAGAAATAAGTTTTATATTGTAAAGTTTTCAAGGGAAACGTTTGCCTTTACAAAAACTGTAGAATCAATCTATGGCATGTCATAAGCAAACAAAATAGACCCTGGTATAGGAGCCATCTGATCTGGGTCTACTCTGTTTGCAAATGTGTGAAAATTTGTCTATATGAAGGAAATGGTTATTTAGGTAGACATTTTTGCAATAAGCTACAGTAAAACGTCTCTTTAGCGGCCACTAAATTGTGTTAATTAGTTGGTATTTAGGGCAGGTGGCTGCTTAAAGGGAGATGAGAGTAAAACAGAACGATCCTATAGGAGCATTCTGTTTTACTTTCACCTTGCTTTAAGCAGCCACCTGCCTTTGACACAAAATACCTGATGTAATTTAGTGGCCATTATAGAGAGGTCTTACTGTATTTTATCCTTCAACTTGATAAATATTAAATGCAAGAAATAACATATTCATGCAAGAAATAATGGCATCATGAATATCAGTTAAACAAGTTTATTTATTTGACTGACATTTGAACACCAAACTTGTTTGGCCAAGTCAGAACCTGTAGTTCATATCTATATTATTCCTTAACATTTTCCTCTATAAATACACCTCTCTTTGCCTTTGCAAACAGAGTAGACCCAGATCAGATCAATCATATGGGAGCTGTCTGATCAGGGTCTGCTCTGTTTGCTATGATATAATATAGATAATGATTCTACAATATCAGCCATGGCTAACAACTACTGTGTCCATGTGCTATCTACAATAATTAATTCAATCAATATTAATGATATAATTATTTATTTCCATGAATATTCATGGCAGAAATGGATAAGCAAACAAAGCAGACTCTGATCTGATAAGTGGTCTGATCTAAGTCTTCCCTATCAGCAAATGTATAAATGGCACCTCTATCTCAAGTATCAACAAGAGAGGGTTTGGCTATAGATCGAACAATTTGTCCCTCATTATCTGCAGCTCTGACTAAAAATTATGTATGACCTAAATGACTCAATTGGTTCCCTTGAACCAATGCAGTATTTCTGGCTCAGACCCTTTACCTAACAGACACCTTCGTTAAATGAAAACCATTATAAAAATCCAATCATGGATATTTATTACTTGATATTTATCAGGTAATCTGTGTTTTATATTAATCAGGTACAGATCTAAATGGTCTGAGTCACATTAATAGAAATGTGTACCAAGTTCATTTGCAAGTATCAATAACAATAATAACTGTATTTAGTAAAATGAGATTACTGTTTGCAAAGTTGAACAAGTACTCAAACCAAACCAGTACTCTTGGAGCATGAAACAGCAGTTTAACCCTTTCCTTCATATAAACGTCTTTTCACGCATTTGCAAACAGAGTAGACCAAGATCAGACGGCTCCTATAGGAGGCTTCTGATCAGGGTCTGCTCTATTTACTAATGGAAATTGATAGACCCTTTTCTTTACTTTCTAAAATGGCTACAGTGTTCCACCTTCCATATTTCATTATTACCATTTATCTATGATTATTCAGTACGTATTGAAATTTGGAATAAACATAGAACAGGGAAAGGGTGAACATTTTACTTGATAAGGATGCCTCTTTACGCCTTTGCAAACAAAGCAGACAAAGATCAGACAGCTCCTGTAGGAACTGTCTGATCAGTCTACTCTACCTCTACATCCGTGATCTCATTTTCTGCTGATTGCCATGGCAATAAGTTTGCCATCAGACATGAAGACCAACTACATGAATGCATCTGTAAATAGTAAAGATCCTTATAAGAGAGCACCTTTAGGAACTGTCTGATCAGGATCTGCTTTGTTTGCTTATATGTTACACATCTGATTCTCTGATACCATGGCAATAAATTTCCTTATTAAATGTGTTCAAAGAAGTGTTAAACACTGTTAATGATTTTTCTTTTCAAATAAAGAACGAAATATTTCTAAATTACAGTGGGCCATTATGTTACGGCCAAAAATACTTTTTTCTGCGTCAAAACAGTACAAGACCTACAATGAATTTCCCGTGTGGCCTGTGGTTACCATTAAATGTAACATAACTCCATTAATTTGCCAACTACATACAAAACAGGGCATTATCAACTCTTAAAACACTTCAAGTTTAACTTTGTCATCTTGTACTGGCTGAAAATTTGGCTGCCATTTTCCTTTTCAGCCAATGTTATGCAGCAAGTTAACGAAATAATAAAGTTTGTGACAAGCTCGGTTACCTTGGATATGATCTTGATCAATATATTTATTATACAAACTTACAAAAATGAAGTTTTTCACATAAAAGGTCATCATTTGTAAAGACATGAAAAGTCTCACATTTGCAAGTGTTAGTGAAACGCCATACTTTCTAATATAGTAGTAACAATCAAAAAGGTCTGATATATAATACATTAAGTACCCGTAAGAGGGACCAAATAATGACGGTGAAATGAAATTATCCAAATTGGTTTAGATGAAAATGTTGCTGTTAAATTTGGATCAGTCTGACATGAGAAGACTTGCTTAACTCTTTATATGCCAAGAAATTTTTCGTCTGCAATAATTGTTGTCTGCTTCAATTTTCTAAATAAAATGTCTCTAATTTCTTTACAAAATATAGTCAAAGTGTCAAACAGTTTGGATCCTGATGAGAAGCCACCTAATGCGGTCTCTCATCTGGATCCAAAATGTTTGCATTGGTATTGTTGTTAGTGTGCAAAGAGTTAAGAAATGGTAGACAAAAAAACTGAGAAAAGAGTAATTTGCAGTTGGCAATTAAGTCTTACTGATCATAAAGCACATTAAAGCCCTCATCACATAGCTATAATTGTAATTTGTTCAACGTGTCATTTACCTTTTAACATAACCCTTTGAATGCCGGTTATCAGTGCACTGGCATCTGCAAACAGTGTAGACCCTGATGAGAGGGCTCTTGTCAGAGCCCTCTGATCAGGGTCTGGACTGTTTGTCATTCAATATTCTCTACTGAATTCAAGCTTTTCTTGCTGAATGGACTTTAAGGTTAAATACTGGTGGGCCATTTCACCTACCACTCAAAGGGTTAGTAACTTTGGTAAAGTCCTATATTGGAGAAATAGTTGCTATGCATTAAGCCTTTAGCACTCTTGCAAATTTGTAATAAGTCTAGCAAACAGTTTAGATCCAGATGAGATGCCAAGTAACTTAGTGTCTGATAAGGATCCAATATGATTGACACTGATAGAGAAATGGAAGAATAATGTACATTAAGAAATGAGTGAGTGAGTTGGGTTTTACTTACGATCAACAGTATTTCAGTTATTTGCAGACGGCACCCGCTTGAGACAAGTTATAGGGCTGCCTCACTGGAATGCCCCTGCTGCGAGCACATGGCAAGAGCACCCCCACCCAGTCACATTATCCTGACACCGGGCTGACTAGTCCTAAAACTACCTTTTTAATTTCAAGTGTAGACAAGGGAGCTACTAGTACCAACTTTTAATGACTTTTGGTCTGTCGCGACCAGGGATCGAACCCACGATCTTCGTACCGCAGGCGGACGCTCTACCACTAAGCCACGTGGCCAGTATTAAGTACTGAAGCCAGCAGTATCATTCTGCAGATGATAATTACACAGAGTACAGAACGTCAATACATTAAAGCTTGATCCAATATTAAATGTTGATCTGGATCCAAGCTGTTTACTATTCCATTGGTATAACAGTCATAAGTGGATATCAATTAGCATAAAGCTTACTACTCTAATTACTCTTGAATGTTCTGACAGAAACACTTAGGTGTCTAATTCTGGGTCTTAAAGGCAGATGGCTATTTGTAGACACAACCTGTTTGAATGAATCTACCAAAAAGGAGCATTAACTAGAGAAATGGAAAATGTTAGAATTGTGTAGCATTGAAACCATTGTGATAAATAGAGCATTTGCTCCTATAGGAGCAAATGCTCTTTTTATCACAATGGTTTCAAGAAGAGACAATTACAGAGGTGTAGAAAGGCGTACTTATGGAGGCAAGGGTTAAAGGCAGATGACAGCTGAATGTAGGAACTTTCTTCATAACTTTCATTCTGCCATAAGCAACCATCTGCTCTTACAGATCCCTATGTGTATTAATTAGTTGCTATAGGGAGATTTTATTATATTAATTTTGTTTCAGTTCAGCATTTTTTCAGATGCGTACAACATTAGTATCTTTAGAGCTTTGATTTATCATGCAATACCAGCAGTTAACACCTGTATTCCCTCTGGTTAACCCTTTCAATGCTGAATATTCAAATGGAATATTCCAAATTTCAAGCAGTTTAAGTTTACCCTGAATATTCAGGGATTATAGTTTTAAATAAAAGTGTAACATGACAAATAGTGCATACTCAGATAAGAGGGCTCCTCTAGGAACCATCTCATCTGGGTCTACACTGTTTGCAAAAGACATTAGTGACCCGTTTCCTACACTGAAAGGTTTAATTGTAATGACACCCTTAATGAAACTCAAAGTAGTTTGACATACATACTCATACAGTTTTGATCCAGGTCAAACATCTGATAAGTATACAGTTGACATAAGCATCAAGGACATATTACTAAGCCTAGAACAATAACTTCAACAACTGCAATTTAAATAAAATGGTCTTAAAATAGCGAACATCCAGGGAAGATGAAACTTGATATTTCAGCCTCTTCCATTGTATGTATCATTCCAAATGTTTTGTGTCAGGGTGGGACAGGGTTTTATGAACATTTGTTAATGTTTATTACATTATGTAACACCTTCCCACATCCAAATTATTACTTTTCTTACCCACAGTATTCGGACACCCTATCTGTCATCTCCATCAGTTTGTAAAGCTAATTAACCCTTTCCTCCATAGACTATTTTTAGACCCAACCTCTTTGAATGAATCTACCCAAAAGGAGCATTTACTGAAGAAAATTTTTAGAATTTTGTAGTTTGAAACCATTGTGATAAATAGAGCATTTACTCCTATAGGAGCAAATGCTCTATTTATCACAATGGTTTCAAGAAGTGGTTATTACAGAGGTGTAGAAAGGCTTATTTATGGAGGAAAGGGTTAATTCAAATTGGCACCATTTAATAACTTTAAATGGGGCTGACATGGTAGCAAATAGTGATCATGGTCTTCATTGTTTGCTGTGAGGTTGAAGCAATACAAAGATCTATCTATTACAAGTCACCACTCCACAAGAAAAAGAACATGTCTTGAGCAATCATAAAATAAGTCTATTTTCTTGGCCTTTATTACAGGTGATAGCTTAATACAGAATAAAAGTAATGCAGAAAGCTCCAATGGAAGCTTTCTGCATCACTTTTCTCCTGCATTAAATGACCACCTGCTATCAAAAGACTCCTAGCAGATTGTTGCTTAACCCTCTCCTTCAAACAAATGCATTTGCAAACAGAGTAGACCTAGATCTGACAGCTCCTATGGGAGCCATCTGATCAAGGTCTGCTCCGTTTGCTAGTGGAATTTGAAAGATCTGTATTTTCCATCTTAAATTTTTCATTTTGAATATTTTGTCCATGAATATTCAGTAGGTATTGACATGTGTAGGTAAGGGTTAAAACAGGGTTTACTGTATCTTATGTATAGTGATCAACCCTTTTAACCCTTCACTTGCTATTCACATCAATATACCTACCTGTAAATAGTGAAGACCCAGATGAGACAGCTCCTGCAGGAGCTGTCTCATCAGGGTCTGCAATATTTACAAGTTGATTGTGCAACCAGTGCACTCCACAGCAGTGATTGCACAGCGAAATACTTGTACACAGTGAAGATATATGTAATTATACAACAGGGCATGGGTAAAGAAGGAGAAATGTAGTTTAAAATTCAGCAAGCGAAGGGTTAAGGTGGGGACCAAGTTGACTGGCATTGCAAACAGCGTAGATCCAGATCAGATGACTCTTACAGGAGCCTTCTGATTAGGGTCAACACTGTTCATTGTACTTAATCTTTCTGATTAAGAGTTGCATATGTGGGAAGTTTGGTAATGAAATACCACTGATGCTTATTAAACACTGGTAATGTCATACAGTATAGATCCTCATCAGATGCAACATTTTTTTGATGAGGCAGCTGGCCTGAGTCTACACTGTTTTGTAGTTATACCAATAATTAGGTATAAGCCATGAGTGGCTCAGACACCTTGTAAGTATTTACTCACCTGTCCAAAATAAATTCCAAGACCTAGTGTTGTTGTTTTTTCTTTTCAGTCTTCTTACTTTGTATTTCAATTGTTTATTTCTGCATCAAAAAAAAAAGATCAGATGAATACACTAGTTAAATTATCCTTGCATCAGCCCACATGAATGCCACTCTTTTTTCACCACATCCTACTGTTAGCACTTTCTGCGTTATATCACTCTTGGGTATTATATAGTTAACAACAACTGCAAAATCAGTTTTCAATCAATTTTAACTGAAATTAACTCTGGTATTCCAGAATTATCACAGCAGTCATGCAACTGCCTGCATGAAAATGTCACCGCATGTTATTGTCGCGCAGCTGTCGTAACTGCTGTTACCAAGTTTTACTTTGCATCAACACAGTTTTCTAAACTCCAGACCTAGTCCAATGTAGTTGTATCAATTACGTCTACACCCAAACTCAAGAGGGATGTACCCTAAACAGGGTTAGCCTGTGCTTGTCACTTGAGCGTCAACAAAAACGACAGGTAGAAACTCTTCGCCTGCTCAGTAGTAGGCGTCTGAAAAAATTGTTGTCTGCTTAATTTAACCAGGAAGATTTTTCTTTCATTTCTTTTCAAAAACAACAATTAATGTGTCAAATCATTCACATACTGATCAGAAGCGAGTTATCTAGCATTTCACCTGGATCAAATGTTCTTGCAAAGGAACTGATTAATTCACACTTCACACATTAAGAATTAAAACCCTCAACTGCAAACTTTGTCTTCACGTTTTAACCCGGTGCGGACTCATGCGATACACTTGAAATATTGAACACTACAACAACAACACAATATCATAATAATCGGCGTAACTTCGCATCGCAAACACTGCAACACAATACAACCTCGTGACCAAGTGGTAATTCTCTAAACGCTAACAGGAAACGTGTTGTTCAGGTAACCATACCTTCCAATAGCCAATTGTTGCTGATCAGGGTCACGTAAAATGATTTTAAGATAAAAATTTCGGATTTTCACTTCCTCTGATAATAATAAAGGCCAACCATACAGGCATATTGGCTATTATAATGGGCCAAGGTGTGTAAAAAATCCCTTAATGCTGTAATGTGCGTGCATCAATTTTCATTATCGCTTTTGATCAAAATCTCTAACTTTGATAAATTTAGTCTTTGGCTAACATAAACAGTTTAAATACTCCACATTTAATTTGCAATTGAGAATGAAAAGAACTCATATCAATTTCACTCTTTGCATGCTTAGTAATTTTTCGTCTGCAACAATTGTCATCTGCTTCAATTCTTAAAATAAACTTTCTCTCATTTCTTTGCAAAAATATGGTCAAGATGCATTATGCATTATGCGGCGTCTCATCTGGATCCAAACTGTTTGCATGGGTAATCACAGGTTCGCTGCTAGCGTGCAAAGAGTTAACAAAATGGGTGAGAGTTATCTTCAGTTTAACCTTCTGCACTCTGCGAAATTGTTGTCTGTAAATAATGTTGTCTGTTTCAATTCTAGAAATACATTTTGCTTCCATTTCTTTAAAAAAAGAGAAAATGTCTGGTTTTCGCCAAACTATAAGCTGCGATTTTTCTCTAAAAATGTGGCTAAAAACATAACCCTTTCATTCATACAAATGCCTTTTCAAGCATTTGCAAACAGAGAATACCCAGATCAGACAGCTCCTAGAGGAGCCCTCTGATCATGGTCTGCTCTGTTTGCTAATGGAATTTAATAGATCTGTTTCTTTAGTTTCTAAAATGGCTACAATGTTACACCTTCCATATTTCATTATAACTATTTTGTCCGTGAATATTCAGTAGGTATTGAAAATTGGACTAAATATAGAACAGGGAAAGGGTTAGGAGTTGTGGAATTGACAAAGGCAGTTCTGCGGCATGTCCTCTCCTAAACCGATTAAGATTATTAAGATTTGCTGCAAGTCCATGACAAACCTGTGCAAACACCTCAGACCCAGACACAACATCAAGTAACTCCACATCTCATCAGGATCCAAACTGCTTGATAAGTAGGCTAGAAATAGGAAAAGAACTGCCATTCAGATTTGTAGCAGATGACAAGTCTTACAGATTACAAGAACTTAGCATTAACAGATTTAACGCTTTCCCCAATTGAATAGTCATGTTAGAAATAATAACATCATGAATATTCATTAGGTAAATTTATATAATGGCAGAATGTTTGGGTATTTTGTTCCTAGAGTCAGATATAACTTCATAAGCAAACAGAGCAGACCCTGGTCTGATGACTCCTTCAGGAGCCATCCAACCTGGGTCTACTCTGTTTACAAAAAATGAAATCAGATCTTTATCAAATCACAAGCAAACAGAGCAGGCCATGATCAAACAGCTGCTACAGGATCTGGGTCTACTCTGTTTGCAAAGACATGAAAAAGCCTTCATATGTGAAAAAGGTTTAACCCTTTCCTCCATATATTTGTAGACCTAACCTCTTTGGATGCATCTAACGAAAAGGAGCAATAACTAGAGAAAACGAGTTTTTTAGAATTTTGTAATTTGAAACCATTGTGATAAAAAGAGCATTTGCTCCTATATGAGCAAATGCTCTAATTATAACAATGGTTTCAAAAGGTGACTTTTACAGAGGCATAGAAAGGCATATTTATGGAGGAAAGGGTTAATAATTACCACATAATCCATTATATACTCTATCACCCTTTACCATTCTCATCTCCAAAACCTGAAGCCTTCTTTACTGGTTGAGCTACAAGCTATTTTTCTTTCTTTCAGGTTGGATAATGTTGGATGATATTGAGACACCAGGTAAGAATTGACACCTAACTTGGTTCCAAACAGCGTTTAAAAGGTAATTAGAACTGCACCCATTATGGACTATTGGTTAAATGGATTATCGTATAGCATGTAACCTTGCAAGGAAAGTAACAATTATGTCATTAAGAAGTTCACACTTGGCAAACAGCATTAACCCTTCCAAGGCTGAAAATTCAATGTGGAATGGTGAACTACTGGGTCTTTAATTCAGTATGAAAGAGTATAATGGTTTAGAAGATTTCGAGGGAAATATAGTGCAGACTTTAATCCGAGAGTTCCTCTTGGAACACGTCGCATGTATCCCAACTCAAAGGCATCTCACATTGATCCAAATTTTAAGTCCAAACTTTAAGGCAACTAACATGGACCCAACCTCTGGGGCATCTCTCATGGATCCAAACTCTAAGGCATCTAATTTCTACAGCAACTTACAAGGATCCAAACTTTAAGGTACCGTATATCCGATTGATCTAATCTCTAAAACATATTACATGGATCCAAACTCTAAGGCATCTCAAATGGATCCCAACTCTACAGCATCTGACATGGATCCCAACTCTAAGGCATCTCGCATGGACCTATACTCTAAGGCATCTCGCATGGACCTATGCTCTAAGGCATCTCACGTGGACCTATACTCTAAGGCATCTCACATGGACCTATGCTCTAAGGCATCTCGCATGGACCTATACTCTAAGGCATCTCATATGGACCTATACTCTAAGGCATCTCACATGGACCTATACTCTAAGGCATCTCACATGGACCTATACTCTAAGGCATCTCGCATGGACCTATGCTCTAAGGCATCTCACATGGACCTATACTCTAAGGCATCTCACATGGACCTATACTCTAAGGCATCTCACATGGACCTATACTCTAAGGCATCTCACATGGACCTATACTCTAAGGCATCTCACATGGACCTATACTCTAAGGCATCTCACATGGACCTATGCTCTAAGGCATCTCGCATGGACCTATACTCTAAGGCATCTCACATGGACCTATACTCTAAGGCATCTCACATGGATCTATGCTATAAGGCATCTCACATGGACCTATACTCTAAGGCATCTCACATGGACCTATACTCTAAGGCATCTCACATGGACCTATACTCTAAGGCATCTCACATGGACCTATACTCTAAGGCATCTCACATGGACCTATACTCTAAGGCATCTCACATGGACCTATACTCTAAGGCATCTCGCATGGACCTATGCTCTAAGGCATCTCGCATGGACCTATACTCTAAGGCATCTCACATGGACCTATACTCTAAGGCATCTCACATGGATCTATGCTCTAAGGCATCTCACATGGACCTATACTCTAAGGCATCTCACATGGACCTATACTCTAAGGCATCTCACATGGACCTATACTCTAAGGCATCTCACATGGATCTATACTCTAAGGCATCTCACATGGATCTATGCTCTAAGGCATTTCACATGAATCCAAACTCTAAGGCATAAAACATTAATCTAAACCCTAAATCATCTCACACTGATTTATAATCTAAGGTATCTCACATGGATCCAACTTCTAAGGTATCTCTCATGGATCTATACACTAAGGTATCTCTCATGGATCTATACTTTAAGGCATCTCATGATCACATGGATCTATACTTTAAGGCATTTGACACGGATCCCATCTCTAAGGAGAGATGGCATCTCACATGGACCTATACTCTAAGGCATCTCACATGGATCCAAACTCTAATGCATCTCACATGGATCCAAACTCTAAGGCATCTCACATGGATCTATACTCTAAGGCATCTCACATGGATCCAAACTCTAAGGCATCTCACATGGATCCAAACTCTAAGGCATCTCACATGGATCCAAACTCTAAGGCATCTCACATGGATCCAAACTCTAAGGCATCTCACATGGATCCAAACTCTAAGGCATCTCACATGGATCATATCTTTAAGGCATCTACCATGAACCCAGTCTAAAAGATATCTCACATGGATCTATACACTTAGGCATCTCACATTGATCCAAACCCTAAGGCATCTCCGATGGATATATACTCTAAGGCATCTCACATTTCTAAGGTATCTCAAATGGCTCCAATCTCTAAGGCATTTCACATGAATATATATCTTTAACCCATTCCCTCATATTAATGACTTTTGACGACTCTGTAAAAGTCACATTGTGAAACCATTGTGATAAATAGAGCATTTGCTTGTAAAAGTCACTTTGTGAAACCATTGTGATAAATAGAGCATTTGCTCCTATAGGAGCAAATGCTCTATTTATCACAATGGTTTCAAACTAAAAATTCTAAAATTTTCCTTTTCTCTAGTTCATGCTCCTTTTCGGTAGATTTATCAAAGAGGTTGTATCTAAAAATAGCCTATGAGGTTATGGTTAAGGCATCTATCACGGACCTAGAGTCTAAGGCATCTAAGATGTATCCAAACTCTAAGGCATCTCATGTAGATCCAAACTCTTAAACATCTCAAATGGACCAAAACTCTATAGCATCTGACATGGATCCAAACTCTAACTTTCTCAGAACATCAGACTACATAAACAAATTTATAGCACTTACACTGTATTTTGAGAGCAGAGCAGATGAAATTTTGCACAAAATTTCTCAGTATTCTTAAGATTAAAGTACATAAAACCTCCCTTAACCCTTTCCCTGTTCTATGTTTATTACGAATTTTAATACCTACTGAATATTCATGGGGAAAATAGTTAAAATGAAACATGGAAAGTGGAATAGTGTAGCCATTTTAGAAAGTAAAGACACAGATCTTTGAAATTCTATAAGCAAACGGAGTAGACCCTGATCAGACGGCTCCTCTAGGAGCCGTCTGATCTGGGTCTACTCTGTTTGCAAATGCGTGAAAACACGTCTATATGAGGGAAAGGGTTAACAATCCCTATAAAAAGTCTTAATTCTGAATTTTAACACAAATGGAAGTTTAATGCAGGAAAAAAGTTATGCATAAAGTTCCCGTAGGAGGTTTCTGTATTATATTTCTTCTACTTTATGCAAGCACTTACTTTTAAAGATCTCTCATGTTAATTTCACCCTTTCCCTCTTAGAAATGTGTTTTCATGCATTTGCAAACAGAGTAGACCCAGATCAGACGGCTCCTACAGGAGCCGTCTGATCAGGGTCTGCTCTGTTTGCTTTTGACATGCTATAGTTCTGATTCTAGTTTTTGTCAAAGCAAAAAGAATTCTTGGAAAATTTATATTATAGAATTTCAGCTAACAAATATTCATGATGTCATTATTTCTTACATGAATACAGAACAGGGGTTACGTGGTTGCTTTGAAGTGATTCCTCTGCAAAACAAAACAAATTACACATGTACAATACTTGTCTCATGTGTTAAGACAGCTGCATCCTTTGAATGTTAAAACTCATTAAACCTTTCAACACCAAATTTTCAAAATGGAATAGCTCATCAATATTTTAAAACAGAGTCCATTCTGTATGAGAGGCTCAAACTTGTGCAAGAGGATTTCTAATGACAAACAGTGCAGACTCTGATCAGAGGGCTTCTCTAGGAACCCTCTGATCTGGGTCTACACTGTTTGCAAGTGACAATGAATTTCTGTCCTGCATTCAAAGGGTTGACACATATCCTGGTAAACAAAACCTGACTGGCATTAGCTTAGATCTAGATGAGATATCAAATAAACTTAGCCTCATAAAGATCCAAGCTATTTGACACTCATTCTATGGTTTCTCACAAGGAATTGGGAGAAAGAAAAAATGCACAAATATCAATTTTTATAGCAAGATAAGTATTAACCCTTTCCCTCATATAAATGCCTTTTCACACATTTGCAAACAGAGTAGACCCATATCAGATGGTTCCTATAGGAGCTGTCTGATCAGGGTCTGCTCTGTTTGCTTTTGACATGATATAGATCTAATTTTACAGTTTTTGTCAAAGCAAAAAAAAAATCCTTGAAAAGTTTACACTATAAAATTTCAGCTAAAAAATATTCATGATGTGTACCATTTATATGAATATTGAACAGGAAAAAGGTTAGCCTTGAATATGCTCAATAAATTGTCCCATACAAAAACTGCTGTTAAATTAAGTTTTCTCTTTTTTTACCAATTTTTAAACATATAGGTACTCAGTATATCAACTAAGAAACAAGAAATGTCGACACGACATCAAACCAGGTTTTCCTTCACTATTGACTAGTGATTTCTAAGTTCAAAGGGGCATAACTCAAAGAAAAATTGCAGATGGAAAAATCCCTGACAATATGCACATCTACATATTGTGTCCTTGCTACATACAAGATTTTATCAAATTCTGTTGAACAGTTTCAGAGGAGTTGTGCTTACAAGGGTAGGATCAAAAGACCTAGTGATTTCTAAGTTCAAAGGGACATAACTCCAAGAAAAATTGCAAAAGGAAAAATCCCCGACAATATGCACATCTACATATTATGTCCTTGCTACATGCAAGGTTTTTTGAAAATCTGTTGAGCAGTTTCAGAGGAGTTGCGCTTACAAGATTGGCAGCCGCCCATCCACCGTACATCCCCATTTCAATAACTGGATTTTCCATGGAAAACCCAGTCCCAGTTAAAAATTAAAACAAATCAGATTTTAAGCAAACAATAATTTTACAATGGGATAAGGTTATTATCTGTTTACTCCCAATTTACTCCATAGATACACCTTTTGACGCCTTTGCAAACAAAGTAGACTCCTTTAGGAGTGAACTGCTATTTGCTAATGGAATAATACAGATCTCATTCTACAATTTCTGCAATAGCCAACATTTCCAGCATTGAACAGACACTATAAATCACATGGATCATGATGTCATTATTTCTTACATGAATATTCAAAAGGATTAATACAGATATAATTCTAGCATTATGCTAAATGAGTTATGGTTCTTGGAAATGGTGAAGAATGAAATGATGTTAACCCTTCGCTTGCTATTGACGTCAATATAC
The DNA here is from genome assembly GCA_963576725.1 of Azorinus chamasolen. NCBI lineage: Eukaryota > Metazoa > Mollusca > Bivalvia > Cardiida > Solecurtidae > Azorinus > Azorinus chamasolen. Next base: position 41,643,567 of record OY755248.1, read on the forward strand.
CTTCCTGTAAATAGCGAAGACCCAGATAAGACAGCTCCTGTAGGAGCTGTCTCATCAGGGTCTGCACTATTTACAAGTTGGTTGTGCAACCAGTGTACTCCACAGGCAGTGATTGTGCAGTAAAATACTTGTACACAGTGAAGATCTGTAATTATACAACAGGGCATGGGTAAAGAAGGAGAAATGTATTTTAAAATTCAGCAAGCGAAGGGTTAATATAATGGTCACAACATCAGACCTTTTAGAGCTTTTTTCGCAATAAGCAAAAAAGTCACTGTCAGTATCAAAATACCTTAACTACGGGTAATTGCCAGCAGTCATAACAGTAAACACAAAAAATTATTTGTGGCGACCGGAAAGGAAGTCGGTACTGTTCAAACAGAGATTATGGTAAATTTGTTTGCTTTCCATTTAATGCTATTTGTTGCTATCCAAAAATGTCCCATTTATTTCATCTGTTACCTTACCCCTTAATCTGTAGATTACAACCTAAGTGCATTTGAACAATAGCCTGATTCCGAAGCAAGACACCAAGTAACTTGTCTTAAGAGACCATCAAAAATAGGTTGAACTAGAGGTTTTTGTCAAAAAAACGGATGTCTCCCCTCTAATAAAAACAATATGTAAAGGGAAATCACTAAAAATGTTATGGTCTTGATGAATGATACTTCCCCTCATTATGCGTTTTCCACACTACATTTTTCAAGAAGAAAATGATAACAGCTAATAACTCCAAAAATACTGATACCAGATTTATGGCCCTTGTGCATGACACTTACTTTCATCATGCTCTTTCCAAAAATAAAATGTCATTCCAATGGCATCAGTCGAACAGGAGTTATTGATCGGCCAAAAAATGTAACAAAGGGCAATAACTCCAAAAGTATTGAAGCCAGAATTATGGCCCTTGTTCATGACACTTTCTCTCATCATGCTCTTTCCATGTATGAAGTTTCAATACGATGGCAAGAGCCATGTAGGAGTTATCGTCCGGACAAGAAAGAATTAAACAAATGTACAAGGGGCAATAACTCTAAATTTATTGAAGCTCGAGTTAAGGATCTTATGCATGACACTTTCTCTTATTATGATCGTTCCATGTATGAAGTTTCACTCCAATGGCATGTGTCACATAGGAGTAATCATCTGGACAAAAAATTGTGATTGTTTTTACAAAGGGCAATAACTCCAATATTAGTGAAGCCAGAGTTATGGACCTTGTGCATGACACTTCCTCTCGTTATGATCTTTCCATATATGAAGTTTCAATCCAATGGCATGAGCCATATAGAAGTTATCGTCCGGACAAAAAAGTGTGATTTTTTTTACAAAGGGCAATAACTCCTATATTAGTGAAGCCAGAGTTATGTACCTTCTGCATGACACTTCCTCTCGTCATGATCTTTCCATATATGAAGTTTCAATCCAATGGCATGAGCCATATAGGAGTTATCGTCCGGACAAAAAAGTGTGATTTTTTTTACAAAGGGCAATAACTCCAATATTAGTGAAGCCAGAGTTATGGACCTTGTGCATGACACTTCCTCTCATTATGCTCTTTCCATATATGAAGTTTCAATCAACTGGCATCACGCATATTGAAGTTATTGTCCGGACAAAAAATTATGATATTTTTTACAAAGGGCAATAACTCCAATATTAGAGAAGCCAGAGTTATGGACCTTGTGCATGACACTTCCTCTGGTCATGATCTTTCCATATATGAAGTTTCAATCCAATGGCATGAGCCATATAGGAGTTATCGTCCGGACAAAAAAGTGTGATTTTTTTTTACAAAGGGCAATAACTCCAATATTAGTGAAGCCAGAGTTATGGACCTTGTGCATGACACTTCCTCTCATTATGCTCTTTCCATATATGAAGTTTCAATCAACTGGCATCAGGCATATTGAAGTTATCGTCCGGACAAAAAGTGTGACAGACAGACGGACAGACAGACAGACGGACAGACGGACGGACGGACGGACGGACGGACAGACAGACAACTCTCACGAAAACAATATGTCTCCCCCATATAAATATGGGGGGAGACATAATTATTGGTCTGTAAGGCAGGTGGTAGCTTAATGCAGGTCAAAAGTCATGCAGTAAGCTCCTACAGGAGCTTTCTGCATAACTTTTGCCCTGCATTAAGCAACCACCTGCTTTTTAAGACTCCTATGTTCAATAAATGACTGGTCGCTTAAGACAGGTTCAGACTGTATAATGAAGATCAAAGCTGCTGCATCTCAGTCAACTGTTTCTCAATATACTTAATCAGAAAATGTTGAAAAAATGAAGATGACAGGAGAATTAACAGATAATCATTTTCATGTTAAGGGAGAAAGATTACTACATCCTGACATATTGTGACAGGGCGTATTAACCAGATGGGTCACAAGTGAGTTTGATATTGGTTAAAAAATAAATTGACACTGAAAAATTTAACTTTCTGGAGAAATATAAAACAGTAATACATTCATTGTCCACGAGTTTGGTAAAAATCTTAACTCTTATGCTAGTGATGGATTTAGTCGGCCACTGACTAATGATCCCTCTGCATAGGTCCTGATCTCCACTCTTCCAAACTCTAGTTCGGTATATGCAAAACAAGAATTTCAAAATGTTGCAGATGTCAATTACTCAGTGTACAGTTAACCCTTTACTTCATAAAAATGCATTAACAAACAGAGTAGACCCAGATCAGGCGGCTCCTAGAGGAGCCATCTGTTCAGGGTCTGCTCTGTTTGCTCATGAAATAATTATAGATCTGACTCTACAGTTTTACCAATACCAAAATTTCATGCGAAACTTATGCCAATATAAAAATTCAGCTAATAAATATTCCTACTGTCATCGTTTCTTTACAAAATACTGAACGGGAAAAGGGTTAAAAAAATTTGCCTTGTTTGCTATATTTTGCAATGGGTGCGGGGTGTCATGTGGATGATGTATTTGAATAGGGTCACCTATATCTGGTGATCTATAGGAACAGTTTGGGGTATAAAAACAAACCGCAGATCCTTTGTTCCCTGGGTAACCTGGATGAAGCTTTCAAGTACCTACATAACAATGGTCAAGCCTTCTTAATCCTTAACCCTTTCCTCCATAAATACGCCTTTCTACGCCTCTGTAATAGTCACTTCTTGAAACCATTGTGGTAAATAGAGCATTTGCTCCTATAGGAGCAAATGCTCTATTTATCACAATGGTATCAAACTACAAAATTCTATAATATTCCTTTTCTCTAGTTAATGCTCCTTTTGGGTAGATTCATTCAAGAGGTTGGGTCTAAAAATAGCCTATGGAGGAAAGGGATAAAGGAACCTAGTCTATAAGATCTTTGCAAACAGTGTAGATCCAGATCAAAAGGCTCCTGATGGGAGCCCTTTCATCAAGGCCAGCACTGCTCATCATAAAAATCTGTTGTTTAGTGTTAAATGTGTTGAATTATTATTCAGAAAGGGAGCAGCCAATTTAAAATATTCAGCAGATTAATTTTTTAACCTTTCAACTGCTGAATTTTGAAAATGGGATGCTCCATGATTGTTCATAGTTGAGAGAAGTTCATGACAATTGCTAAAAAAATGGAATTCTAAACAGTGAAGGTCCTGCTGAGACGACTTCTCCAAGAAAAGTATTATGTGAGTCTACACTGTTTGAAAGTCCAACAGGGAACCAATACAAAAGTGATAATCTCCTTGACGCTATAATCATTTGAATATGAGACATGAGATGTTGCAATTAAACCACCTAACCCAGATGTTTTTCTTATTCTAATTTTGATGATAACAACCTAGATATAAGATACAAAAATCTAAACTCAATATATGAAAATATTACCTTTATCAAAGAACATCCCCTCTTGCAATCCAAACCTTTGTGTTTCTATTTTTACTAAAACTGACCTTAACCTTGATCCTAGGCAATCCAGATGCTTACAGTGTTTGTCTCCATGCAAACTACATGTATACCAAGTTTGGTAAAAAGTTTGTTGTCTTTGCCTCTATGCCAGCTATCTATATATACCAAATTTGGTCACAATATATCTTTCCTAAAAACCAGAGTCACATTATGCTTTACGGCGACTGTAGACAATCTGCTGCACCTGCACGGCTGCCATGCGGCGTATCCCTAATTTTTACAGGCCGTACAGTTGTCATAGAATTTTAAGCGAGGAGTAATAATTTGAACGGCTGCCGTAGCTTTTTACAACCACGTTGTGTAGCAGTATTGCCAGAGTGACCACATGATTGTGCTGTCATAGAATTTTTGTAAAAAACTATTGCAGCCGCAGTGGCAAAAGTGTTAAAAGGGGTATTTATTGAGTAATGGTTTAAATCAGATGATCCAAATGCTACCTTCAAAATTGAAATGAATTTATTATTTCAATTCTTTACATACAGAGTAACTGTTGCTTGCCAACTTTATCATTGGCTACAGTTTTGAAAGTTAATTTCTCTTCTATTTTCTCTTCCATACTTCAGTCACATTGTCAAACAGCTTGTATCCTAATGAGATGCCAAGCTCTTAGAGGAGCCATCTGATTTGGGTCTACTCTGTTTGCAAAAAAACAAAAAAAACAGAAAAGGGTATTTATGGAGCAAAGGATTAAATATTCAGCATTTAAAGGGTTAATCAGATAGCACCTAGTCACACTGCACCAGAGTTTGCTCATTCTATAACCATTGTCCAGCTGTGAATCTGTCAGCTGTACAAACTTTAAATGCGTTTTTGTAACATCATCCATTTCTCTATTTTTATTACAAACTGCATTTGGCCGAGTGTCATATGACGTTCATTCTGATCAGACACTTATTCTACTCAGTATCTGGTCTGGACCAAAATTGCTGCACATGTACTTTGAGTTGTGATTAACAAGATAAGGATAACCCCTTTCAGTGTGGTAAACTAGTAACTAATACCATTTGCAAATAGTGTAGTCCCAGATGAGAGGGCTCCCTCTCATCAGGGTCTACACTGTTTGTCATGCTCCACTTTTCGTTAGAAAAAACCCCGAATATTCACCATCAGCTTTTCAGATCTGTTTGAATTTTGGAATAGTCCATTTGAAAATTCAGCATTGTAAGGATTAAACAAGCTAATTACTCCATTGAGAAATTCAAATCTGGTATCATTCTTTATGAATTTTGTGAACCTTTTAAATGCTGGCTGCATATTCAAGGTGGAATGGCCTATCAGTGTTTAACATTGCTAGAATATTTTGAATGACAAACAGTGCAGAACCTGATCAGAGGGCTTCTCTAGGAACCCTCTGATCTAGGTCTACACTGTTGGAAATGACTCGACAGGCTAATGTGCACTCATTTCCTGCATTCAAAGGGTTAAGAATTACATACATGTTGTTTAAAATGTCTCATCTTAACCAAATGTAGCTGAATTTAAATGAAGAGATATCTGTTCAATGAAAATGAATCTTGTTCAAAAACTCTGGAAATAGAACCCATATAGTAGAATCTCTCTAATGCGATCATTTAATTGATAACTGGATTATTTTAAAAGCAGGTGGATACTTGATGCATGATAAAAGTAATGCAGAAAGCTCATATGGGAGCTTTTTGCATAACTTTCATCCTGCATAAAGCTTCCATCTGCCTGTAAAACTCAGAATAATATTTTTTTAATGGTCGAATTATATTTTTTTTAATTTTTATTTTTATATATAAAAAATTAAAAATAGATAAAAGTTAGCACCTCAAAGGTTGATAATGAGCAAAAACCACTTCCTGTAGTATTGCTGAATGAAATTTTGACACACCTGTATCAGTGGTTGTGCAAAATCATGCAAATCAAGAATCATTAACCCTTCAGATGCTGGATGTTCAAGGTGTAATGGTCCGTTATTAGTTAGCAGTCAGGTCTAATTAATATTAAAGGATTAATTAGTCAAGAGAAGTTTGAATGACAAATAGTGTTGACCCTGATGAGAGGGTTCCTGCAGGAGTCCTCTCATCTGGGTCTATGTTATTTGCAAATTCCAGTTAACTTGATTCCCTGCATTCAAAGGTACAGCCAAAATTGAATAGCAGATGTTTAATTTAGTTATCAAGGGGCTTAAGTAATAAAATAGTTTAATTTGCACTGGGTATACTTTTAACTCTTTTGCTGCCATTGGCAAATCTGTGATTACATATACACACAGTTTGGATCAGAAGCAAAATTACTCAGTGTCTTACCAGGATTCAAACTTTGTTACAAGGATAATGTTATTTGAAAGAAATGGGAAGAAATTTAAACAACAAAAATTGTTGAAGAAAACAAAATTTGCAGATGACAGTAAGTGGCAGCCAAAGAGCTAACAGTAAATTACCTCAATCGGCTGACAGTGATGATTCAAGATAGCCTTCACATACAGTTCCGAGTCCAGATGTGACATCAAATAATTCTGTATCTGATAAGGATCCAAACCGATTCACTCTCCAGAATCAAGTTTAACCCTTTACTCTATGTCTTAAAATGCCTTTTCAAACAGAGTAAATCCTGATCTGTCTCCAAGGTTATAAAGGTTTTTGCTGGAGTCTGAGATCATTCTCAAGCATCTGATTGGTCAGATTCTGAGTTTGCTCAGAATCTGACCAATCAGATACTTGACAATGATCTCAGACTCAGAAGTTTTATAACCTTGGACCCAGATGGCTCCTGTAGGAGGCATCTGATCAGGGTCTGCTCTGTTTGCTTATGAAATAATACAGATTATGATTCTACAGTCTCTGGCATGTGTTCATGTGCCATTATTAATATCATTCTGATTAATATTCATGAGGTCATTATTTCTTATATGAATATTCATAGAGTAAGGTTAGCTAGAAAGTAGACAAAAAGTTATGTGTGACAACTGAAGGTGACAATTATATTGCATTCCTAGAATGATGAAACAAATGCAACCCAATGCATGTTGAATTATAATATCTGACTCCACTCTCTTTGAATGTTTATGAAGCAAGCCATTTTTTTATTGCAGAATACAGGTTTAAGGCAAACAGGACATATCCCGATCAGAGGACTCCAACAGGAGCATTCTAATCTAGGTCTTCACTGTTTGCAAATGACTGATATATACTTGTTTCCTTCAGGCATGAATTGATCTACGTCTGCACTACTAAACTGTCTGAATATTTAGGATATTTAGTACGGTATGTTGAATCAATGCTGAAACACATCACACAACAAATACACCATTATCTACCCTAACGTTACAGGCACAAATTAAAGTCTCCCCTCTCTTTAGTTTGTAAACTTCAGTAAGTAAATTCAGCACTGTTTTGATAACTAGATGTAACAAAGTAGCAAACATGGTAGACATTGATTAAGTTTAATCTGGGTCTATACTATATGTCCAAAATTGTCTACATATTTAGAGTATTTATGATAATAAAATGAATTTTGCAACTTTGTCACAGTGATGTAATTTAGCAATCTGCTTGAGGCAAAATTGCTGATATTTACAAAGATCAATACCTTAATTAAGTACAACTATTTCTAGAAAATGAAACATAATATACAAAATGTAGGACATCATAGGCTTCTGCAGCTATTAGAATAATAGCAAACCATTCAAGCATCATTAGTGAAATTGACAACTCTTTGAATCCTTGGCAATGAATAAACAATTACCTACAGTAAAATCTCGATTATTCGAACACTAAAATATGTCATCGATCTGTAATGCCTAGTGTACATTTGCCACCGAGGCCGTATGATTTCTTTCTTTGCGATTTTCCTACGATTTTGTTTGGCATCGTAGAAGTCTACGGGCTGCGATGTTTATGTCTACATTGTCTATGATCATCGTACGATTATTTGTATATACTGATCGGGGCTTATCCATACAATGACTGAGCGACCGTACGGGATCATGCGATTTCCATGCAGTCATCGTGCTGTCTCCGTTTGGATAAGGCAATTGTACAGCGCCTATGTGGAGTCCATACGGAGCCTGTGCGGGTTCCATACGAAGACCAATGGGGTTGTTCCATATTCGATAGATATACAAACTATTAATGCAGGAAATGTCAAATAAATATGCACCCATCAGAAATTTCAAAACCGCCGCACGGCTATCGTGCGGTCACCGTGAGGATGACCGTGCGATGTATGTACGATTTCACGGGTATTGCAAGGACACCGAGCGACAGCCTTGCGGTGATCTTGCGATGATTGTACGGTCGCTGTATGATTTTTTTGTTACATGTCTATCAAAAATCGGTAGTTTTCCGCATGATCCTTGCATGGCCTCCGTACGATGCCCATGCAGAGGTCGTACGATGCCTGTAACCACTTGTTCACGGGCTGCGGGCTTGTGATTTTTGAAAATATGTATAACTTTTATTTATGACAAATCGTAGAGGCTACGGCACCCAGGAATCGATAAGAAAATCTTACGGTGACCGTATGCCTTCGTAAGGAGACCATGCGGTTTTGACCTTACGACGAGTCTACGGGCACCTGGTGATAAACTCATCGCAGGGCAAATGTAAACTAGGCATAAGACATGTGACAGCTTAATGCATGGTGAATGTCATGCAGAAAGCTCTTCTAGGAGTTTCTGCGTGACTTTCACCATGGATTAAGCAGCTACCTGGCTAAAAGGGTCTAAATTCTTCTATACTTAAATTTAGAACAAGCGAGATATTACTGTATGTAAACAGTCATTTAGATCCAGAGGACACACAAAGTAAATTGGTATCCTAACTATTTGAAACTCTGATTACCCTTTTTGAAGACAAAGGAATGGAAAAACTGTAGAAGACAACAATATTTACACATGACAAATTATTACTTAGCATGCAAAGAGCCCTAGCCTTTCCAAGCTAGATTACTTTCTTTACTCCATGGGTATACACTCTTTAACCATTTCCTTCATAATTACATGCCTTTTCATGCATTTGCAAACAGAGCAGACCCAGATCAGATGGCTTCAGGCCTGTTATTTGATGGAATTAGATAGATCTGTTTCTTTACTCTTAGAATGGCTACAATGTTCCACCTTCCATATTTCATTATAACTAGTTTGTCCATGAATATTCAGTAGGCTATGAAATTTGGAATAAATACAGAACAGGGAAAAACCTGTGCAGAGCAGACCAACACCAGAGGCTCCTGTAGGAGACATTTGATCTGGGTCTGCCCTGTTTTCTTGTGACTTGATTCCTCAGTTCGTGCCATGGCGAACCTTTCCTGGGTTAATGCATGTTTTCTATCTATTTCTTTCAAATGGTGTCTGATGATACATAAACTGAGCGACTCTCAGGAGTCCTTTGATTGGGTTCTACACTTTTTGTAATGCCATATATACTCAGTTCCCAAACTTTAACCATTTCCCTGTTCTACGTTTATTCCAAAGTTCAATACCTACTGACTATTCATCGAAAAACTAATTATGGAAAGTGGAACTTTGTAGACATTTTAGAAAGCAAAGAAACAGATCTTTCAAATTATATTAGCAAACAGAGCAGACCTTGATCAGACGGCTCCTCTAGGAGCCATCTGATCTGGGTCTACTCTGTTTGCAAATGCGTGAAAACACATTTATATGAGGAAAAGGGTTAAAGGATTATGAAACCAGTCTGATGCAGAAGTTAATACAAATCTATATATTGAACATGTCCCAAATATTCTGGCAGATTTATAGTGATTGTAATGAATAATCACACAACATAACGCTTTCATTGCATTTGCATTCAATTTTGCTTGTATATTCATTTCATTCAAAATACCTGCATTATATCCCTTTCTTTCATATAAATGCTTTTCATGCCTTTGCAAACAGAGTAGACCCAGATCAGATGACTCCTGAAGGAGCCGTCCGATCAGGGTCTTCTCTGTTTGCTCATGAAATTACATGTATACAAATCTGATCTTATAGTTTTCGTCGAGTCACCAATTCCCTAATGAATATTCATGAAAGCAATCCATTCATGCATCAATGTTCATTAGAGAAAGGGTTACGGTAAGACCTTTCTTGTGCTGCTGTCCTGATAAAACTCATTCGAACTGTGTTTATCACTACAAATATTTCATCTAAGATGTCATCTGTAAGGCTTATCTCCCTTTATATCACTCTTTAATTAGGAAGGCAGAAAAGGCCATCAATCATGGCTGCTGTCACAGAGGCAGAGACCCCTCTGAGACTGATGGTTTTTGCACCCCAATGTGGTAGAGCACTCCCAGATAATTTAACCACACTTGTATAAAGGATAGAATATTTTAGATTGAGAAAATTATGATCCTTATCATTCAATGAAGACTTTTTAAGAAGAATTAAGTTTTTCAGACCATATCAAAATAATTTTCAAATATCTACAATGTAAAGTGTGAATACTTATAGGGCTTAAATTGATTCTCAGAAAAGAAACTTTTTCTTCAGCAATTTCAATACGTATCTTGAGCGTGCTTAGCAATTATTGTCTAATAAGTGTCAGTTGTTATTTTTTAACCCAATACTTCATGAATATTCATATCTAAAGTAATGACTATGAATATTAGTTAGCTGATTTTTCATAATGGCATTTGATTTTTCATAATGGCATTTTGAACAATGGAATTTTCACCATGGCAGAAATTGTAAAAATAGATCTATGTTATTCCATAAGCAAACAGAGAAGACCATGATCAGATGGTTCCTATAGAAGCTGGGTATACTCTGTTTGCAAAAGCATTAACAAGGCATCTCTGTAGATAATGGGTTAAAACCATATTTCATCTCTCTACAAAAATATTATGTTAAGAGTCAAACAATTCTGATGCTGATGAACCTCCAAAATACTTAACTCAATCATTTTTCATAGATTTTTTTGGTAACTGGCTAAGAGTAAACAAGTGGCACTTTTGTGAGAATATATTTCATTCATGGCACGTTTGCATCTGCAGCCAGTCATGACATGTCTATTATTTTAACTCTTTGCTCATAAGTGGCAAATTCATGATTAGCCAAGCTAGATGATTCACTGAATAACTCATCAGACTCCAAAATGACTGACATTTTACTCATGGTTTATGAAGAACAATGGAGAACATGCACTCCAAGATTGTGTAACCGATGACAAATTTGGCACACCACACCTTCTATACTCAGCATGTAAAGAGTTACCCTGCTCTGTGAGTGCAAAACTCTCAGACAGATGAATAAATCATTAACCCTTTCCCTCATAGAGACGACTTATGGCACCTTTGCAACCAGAGTAGACCAAGATCAGACAGGTCCTGAAGGAGCTGTCTGATCAGGGTCTGCTCTGTTTGCTTATGGAATTATATAGATCTGATTCTACAGTTTCTGTCTTCGTCAAAATATCCTGTGTTCACATACAAAGTGATAGACATTTAATCCTTTGTTTCATATAAATGCCTTTTCACACTTTCACAAATAGGGTAGACCAAAATCAGACAGCTCTGTATTGGAGTCGTCTGATAAGGTTTTGCTCTGATTGCTTATGGTATTATAACATCTGATTTAACAGTTTCTACCAATACGAAAACACCCGGTCTTATTTCAGGCAATAAATATGAATGGTGTTATAATTTCTTACATGAATATTCAATAAGGAAAATGCTAATTATGCTCTGTACACCTTTCTCTCAGAGGGACACCTTTTGCAAACACAGTTGACCCAGATCATGAGCTGTCTAATCAAGGTATGCTCTGTTTGATTGTGGAATAGTATATACCTGATTCAACAACTCTGTTATGGAGAAAACGTCCCTTGTTCATGACAGCTATTACAAAATCCGCTAATTAATATTCATACATTAATTATTTTTCACATGATTATTCATGAGAGAACAGGTTAAATAAATAATGCCTATAATGCCTATTTCTTCTTCAAACAGAATACTGATCACAAAATGAATGCCTTAATGTCTTTTCCTGTATTTCTCATTACTAGTGTGATTGTGATCTCAAAGAATGATACTATATGGTACCCGTATGAGGTCATTGTATAATTGAAAGTACGCTTTTTGTTAGACCCTCACTTTCATCTTTGACCCTCTATTGTTATATGAATGTTTAACCCGAAATATCTTAACCCGAAATATCTTAACCCTTAGATATGCCTTTTAATGCCATGGCAAACACAGTAGACCCAGATTACACGGCTCCTGTAGGAGCCGTCTGATCTGGGTCTATTCTATTTGCTTATGAAATCATATCGATCCTATTCTACAGTTTCTGTCTTGGTCAAAAATTGTCATTTGAATTTTTTATCTCTGTTTAAGACATTATTGCACAACCCAGTAACAACTCCGAAAAGTCATTGTATCCCCAACGATACCTCTATGCGACAGTACCATATTTAACGATGCTTCCCGCTGCTAAGCTATTTGTCAAATCACAGCTATAGAGTGATATTTTAGATAACTTCCTGTCCATTGTTGAAAAACTCAAATTACTGTTGGATCAAGGATTGCATCATAAGGGCTCCTGCTTGAAGACTCATAAAAAACATAATTGTACCCTACAACCCCTAAAATTGAATTGAGAGATTATCAGCTGATTTGCAGGACAATGGACAAGACTCTCGTTCCAGCGATTTGGCACACTTTCTCACTGAAGAATGGTAAAAATGGTTTTCAAAAAAAAGTTATAGCCAGTACCCCACCGTGAGGGTGTATGATTTACCGTTTGACCCTGTGCGGGCATAGTTAAAGATCTGGCTAATTTGTCAGCCTTTGTGATAACAATCAGGTAACAGCAAAAGTCAGAGTGCATATTCATCAAGCTTCAGTGAAGAAAATGGCAAAGTGATTGTTGCATACAAACTGAAACATGAGACACTTTCTTCCATAGTTCATAACTGATCATTTTATGGAATTATTTACACCAAATTCACAGTTAATTGTTGAAAATGTCCGTTTTCAAAGTTGGTTATTTTAATGTTACAGTTATGTTTTGTGTCTTTTTGTAAATGTAAATGAGATATATCATGACCACACATGATTCTTTTCACCTTACCCCCAGTCACTTTTTGAAACCACTGTGATAGAGCATTCGCTCCATAGGAGCAAATCGAGGGATTGGTGCAAAACTATTCTAACTCCTTCACAAAGTGAAGGAGTTAGAATAGTTTTGCACCAAGCCCTCGAAATACTCTATTCATCACGATGATTTCAGAACTACACAATTCTAAAAATTTCCTTTTCCCTAGTAAATGCTCCTTTTTGGTAGATTTATCCAAAGAGGTTGGGTCTTAAAATAGCTTATGAGGTAATGGGTTAACCCTTACCTGATGAATATCCATGTCAGAAATTTTATGACATCATGATTTTTCATTATGGTATATTATTATGAACACAGGATATTTTGGCCATGGCAGAAACTGTAAAATTAGATCTATGTAATTCGTAAGAAAACAATAATATAGTGCTTGATTAACTCTTTACATTATGTGAATATTTATGCAAGAAATAATGATATCATCGGCGCCCTGCCAATGATTTTTTTGGCTCCTGGGAGGAGCAGTCATTTCTGTAAAGTTACTTGTTTGGGCAATGTAAATTGTATATACTGGTTAATTAAGAGTATGAATAACATATCAGAAGTAATGAAATAAAAATAAGCATTTGTTTGTTATTATTGCATTAAAAAGAAATGAATACATTATTGATACTAAAAAGCTGATCCTTTCGAATGTCTGGTGCAAAAGTCTTGCCTTAAAGTCTAGGAAAGTAGGCTATTACAGTAAATGCACAGACCAGTATATTGTTTTTGGCTTAATGCGGATTAATTGCAAGGTTAGATATAACATGTATTTGCTTTGTAAAGTTTGGCTCAGTTAAGAGTAAAAATCCTATACATTACGGTGTATAGATAAATGTTTTAGTTGATTATTGACTTGAAGCCAGACACAAGGTCTGAAAGGCTGAGTCTATTGCACCATAATACATGACGCTAAGGAGTTCATCTACTGGCATGTATGCACATAATAATCACACCTCAAGAAAGTTTACTTCCAATATTTACAAAATGTCTATTTATTAAAATTTAAAGAAACCTAGCTATATGTTAGGACTTGCTTTTACTTGTAAAGTATTGATTTATTTAAGTATGTTCTTGTATAAAACGCGAAAAATGGAGAACTTTGGAGCACTCATATTCCAAGCAGTTTGTTTCATAATAAATTTAAACAAAACTAGTATTTTTTTGTTTTTTTATGACACCATTTGATTTTTACATCAATGCTTTTCTTGTTAATATCTTATAATGAAAAATGGATGCAAGATTTATTTTTGCCATGACATATAATGTAGAACAAAGTCTGTATAATTCCATAAGTAAACAGAGCCGACCCTGATCAGACGACTCCTTGAGGAGCTGTCTGATACTGGTCTGTTCTGTTTGTAATTAAGGCCTATCTATCAAGCAAAGGGTTAAGGTATGATGATAAAAATGCTGTCAATGAATATTCAAAAGATTCTTCCATAATTATTCATTAGGTAAAGCGTCCAGGGCTTCATACAAAACTTACCTACATGCTAGCAATTCTGCACAAACAACCCCTCCCCCTCTTTTCTATATCAACTGTTACCCCATTTAACGTAACCATTTCCCTGTTCTACGCTTATTCCGAATTTTCAATACCTACTGAATATTCATGGATGAAATAGTTATAAAGAAATATGAAAGGGGGAACATTGTAGTCATTTGAGAAGTAATAAAAACAAATCTATCAAATTCCATTAGCAAATACAGCAGACCCTGATCAGACAGATCCTATAGGAGCCATCTGGTCTGGGTCTACTCTGTTTGCAGATGCGTGAAAAGGCATTTACATGAAGGAAAGGTTAAATATTCCAACAAAATCTTCCCTTTTTCATTAGAAAGTCAATTTGGCACCATTTTGGTTATTTTAAATATAATGAAACATGATTTATCATTGAATGTTATTCCCTCACACAAAGCCCTCGTCAGAGTGTGTGATAATATTTTGAATAATTAAAGGACCATAACTCTATGCAAAATCATCAGACTGGAATGTTGTTATGATACGCCCATCTCCTCTTGATAATGAAGCTTCACATACTTTTTTCTGAAACTTTCAGTCTTAAGATTCAACTGAGAAATGGAGAGGAAAAGAAAAACCAACAGACAGACTGACGAGCAAACCAGCAAGGTGACTCCTAAACTCTGTTTGTGGGGGATATAAAGGAGAAGCATATAGTGTAGATCCTGATCAAATTGTTCCTTCAGGAGTAAATTGATCAGGGAATGCACTATTTGGCCATGTTTGTCTGTTTGAATAGTACGGGTAACTGTGGTATGCATTTTGTAGTTCTGAGCATGCATGCTAAGTAGTAAATAACTCTAAATAATTGCCTTCTGTTTCAATCTCTGATAACAGTTGTACACTTATGCATTCAAAACGGAAAGGATTAAAGAATACAGTTTTAATTAATTTAGATTCAAATCAGAAGACAAGTTGTGTCTTATCTGGATCAATACTGTTTGCATACCTTACTTGCTCACCCTTTCCCTGTTTAATATTCATGTAAGGAATAATGATCTCATGAATATTCATTAGCTGATTTTTGATAACAGCATAATTATGAACACAGGATGTTTTGATTCGGCAGCAGCTTTATACCATAAGCAAAAAGAGCATACCCTGATCAAACGGTTCCAATAGGAGCCGTCTGATCTGGGTCTACTCTGTCACAAATGCATGAAAAGGCATTTATATGAAAGAAAGGGTTAAACCCACATTGTCCACTAGCATGAACAGAGTTAAGCGCTGATGCAATAATAGCACATGCATATTGATTGTTAGCCCTTCACATGATTAATATCCATGTAAGAAATAATGACATCACGAGTATATATTATTTGAATTATTACAGTGGCCTATGAATACCAATGACACCAACTGTAGAATCAGATCAAATGGCTCCTTAAGGAAACATCTAATTTAAGTCTACTCTGTTTGCAAGGACATCTTAAGGCACATCTGTCAGGTAAAGGGAAAGTACAGCTCACATTATATCAATGTGACATGCTCATTCCTGTAATGTACAACCACTTGATGTACTTTGTTTATGTCTCCTCAGGTAAACAAGACACTTAAAATTTTCCAGAAATATTTTCACCGAGACCAAGATCCCTGAAAAACTGAACATTTCATTTGATCTGGGTATTAACCTTTTACCTGAAAGATGTGCCCATTATTGCCTTTGCAAACAAAGAAGATCCAGACTAGATGACTCCTGTAGGAGCTGTCTGATCATGGTATTTTCGCTTTACCTATGAAATAATAGGTCAGATTCTACAGTCAGTTTCTGACATGGTAAAAAAATGTCTTTGTTCATCTAATTAACTCATTCTCTCCTATGCTATTTTTAGACTCCACCTTTTTTAATTAATCTACCAAAAAGGAGCATTAACTAGAGACAAGGAAAATGTTTAGAATTTTGTAGTTTGAAACCATTGTGATAAATAGAGCATCTGCTCCTATAGGAGCAAATGCTCTATTTATCACAATGGTTTCACAATGTGAATTTCATAGAGGTGCAAAAATGCGTCACTAGGGGGTAGTGTGTTAATATTCATGTAGTCATTGTTTCTTACATAAATAATTCATCAGGTATAGAGTTAAACTTTGGCAAATAGTGCAAACCCAGATCAAACAACTCCTGAAGAAGCAGTTTAATCAGGTTCTACACTATTTGCTACTAACTGCCAGTGTAATTTAACCCTTACAACGCTGGACTATTCCAAAATTCAAGCAGGTCCTGTTTATGGGTAATGTTAAGGAATGTTTCTAAAGAAAAGACTTTGTGTAACATGAAAAACAGTGCAGACCCTGATGAGAGGGCTCCTCTAGGAGCCCTCTCATCTGGGTCTACACGGTTTGCAAAATAACATTAGTGACTTGTGTCCCGCACAGTAAAGGTTAAAGATCTCTATTAAAAATTGTGCTAAATTAATTTGTTCAACTTTCCAAACCAGAGGAGAAGGGAGATTGGGTAAAATATGATCTCATGTTGAATTTGCTTTTCAATTCGCTTCAAATCTGATATAACAATATCAATAAAAATTGAAAACTTACACGTCGTATGATAAAAAAAGTTTTCTGCTGCAAATCTGCAATCAGTTACTCTTTAACCCCTTTGAATGGAGGCAAATGGAGCACACTAGCATTTGCAAACTGTGTAGACCTAGATCATCTAGAAACCATCTGATCAGGGTCTGCACTGTGTCATTCAAAACCCTCCTGCCAATTACATCCTTCTATACTGAATGGACTTCATTGTTAACCCTTACCCTCTCATAAACATGCCTTTTCATGCACTTGCAAACAGAGTAGACCCAGATCAGACAGCTCCTATAGGAGAAGTCTGATCAGGGTCTGCTCTGTTTGCTAATGGGATTTGAAAGACCTGTTTCTTTAGTTTCTAAAATGGCTACAATGTTCCACCTTCCATATTTCATTATACCAATTTTGTGGTCCATGAATATTCAGTAGGTATTGAAGCTGGAATAAACATAGAACAGGGAAAGGGTTAATGACGGACCAATTCACTTTGATCATTCAGCATTCAAAGGGTAAGTGGTGGCTGATGTTGGTCTGCACTGTTTGAAAATGCAAGTAGATGACTTGTTCCCATCATTCAATGGTTACAGTACATTGTATGTCTATGATAACATCTAGCATTCTTAGTTGATATTTATAGTGAAACATTTTTTTAAGGAGAAACACATCACCTGGTAAGCCTGTTTTAAATTCTCTTGTATAATTGGTCAGATTTTTTACTGATTCTAAAATTAACTTGATATGATAAAACAAATATACAGCACACCTTAATGTTTCCAATAGAGTTATCTAAAACATTTCCTTCTGTTGCTAGGTAACACATAAAAGGTGTCCGACAAAGGGGTTTAATAATACTGATGATGTAAGAATATCATCAGAAACTGTGACACATGACAGATCAGTGGAATGTAAATATATTCGAAAGTACATCAGTTACCCTTTCCCTGACAAAAATGCTTTGAAAATAGAGTAGACCCATATCAGAAACTGTAGAATGGGATCTATATGATACAATTTATCACAAGCAAACAGTTCAGACCCTGATCAGATGGTTCCTATAGTAGTTGTCCGATCTGGGTGTCCTGTGTTTGCAAAGGCGTTAAAAGGCATACATGCATGTTTATCCTTTTTCTGAATGTTGAATACTCAAAGTAAAATAACTTTCAGCACGAAAGGATTTAAACCATTCCCTCATAGGCTATTTTAAGATCCAACCACTTTGAATAAATCTACCAAAAAGGAGCATTAACAAGAGAAAAGGACAATTTTAGGAGCAAATGCTCTATTTATCACAGTAGTTTCAACATGTGACTTTTACAGAGGTGTAGGAGGGCGTATTTATGGATGAAAGGGTTAAACCTGTGTGAGGATTTTGATTGAGAAACAGTTCTTATCCTGAGCAGAGGGTTCATCCTGGGTTGACCCTGTTTGCAAATGCAAACACACTTGTTCCCTCTTTGAAAGGGATAAATTTTGTATAAGATCAAAGAAAATGCATAAAACGCAAACATATATAATTTCAGTCACATTCAGACATGCACTTGCATTTTATAAAACCACAAGCAACATGTACCAATAAACAATTAATTTTAACATACCTACACGACTTAGTCATATGGCTGCAGGTAATAGATTATTGAGAATTTCATTTCTAAATTGCAAACCACGTAATTATGTATGTAAATACTTGGTCTGATGCAATTCCTAAAGTTATATTTCATTTCATTTCTCTTTAAAAAATTTAAACAGTTATGATCCCAATGAGATGCTGAGTTACTTGGATCAAAACTGATTGTATAGGTTATCATGAGTTCACCATATATTTTCATTTGTAAAATTTGACATCTGATTCAATTTTCATTTTGAAATTTCTTCCATTTTATTTCAAAATACAGTATAGCCTCTCTAAACTGAACATTCAAGTTAGTATTAATATCGGTATTAATTGGAGACAGGCGACAGCTTAATGCAGGGTGAAAGACTTTCACCCTGCATTAAGCAGCCACCTGCCTAAATGTATCTAAATTTTTCTCTACTAGAAGTCCAGTTTAGAGGGTGTTTTACCACATATATAATCACAGTATCAAATAATTTGGATATTGACGAGACACCCTATAACTCAGCCCCTCATCTGGATCCAAAATGTTTGTGAGCCAGCCTCCGTTGGAGCTTTATTAAGTATTTGCTTATGGAAAAAAATGAATTGACAAAATATTCTTGTGTTCATGTGCCATAATGAGAATTCATCTAATTAATATTCATGATGTCATTATTCTTACATAAATATTCATCAGGTAAATGGTTAGGCGTAAACTGAGTCTAAAGCCTAAAATCTGTTGATTATTTAACTCATTCCTCCATAGGCTATTTTTAGACCCAACCTCTTTGAATGAATCTACCCAAAAGGAGCATTTACAAGAGAAAAGTAAAATTTTAGAGATCCATTGTGATAGATAGAGCATTTGCTCCTATAGTTGCAAGAAGTGGTTATTACAGAGGCGTAGAAAGACATATTTATGGAGGAAAGGGTTAAAACCTGGATCTCAAAATAAATTGTGGCATTTAATTTTCCCTAAAATCTCTTGAATTTTTAGCCTGCTTGGCATTTTACTGGTAAAATGGTATCTACTTCTCTTTATATGTATTTTTTTTCAAAAGCAATATCAGATATATCTATAAAATGTATAACAGTTTA
Source organism: Azorinus chamasolen (assembly GCA_963576725.1). Classification (NCBI taxonomy): domain Eukaryota; kingdom Metazoa; phylum Mollusca; class Bivalvia; order Cardiida; family Solecurtidae; genus Azorinus; species Azorinus chamasolen. The sequence continues at coordinate 41,663,304 of OY755248.1, forward strand.
GACCTTAGTGAGACATCAAGTTACTTGTCCAGTTTGAATCTAAACTGTCTTTAAAGTTTATCACAAACTCACCCACATTAATGCTAAATGTTAATGACTGGTTAATATTAAGATATTAGCCATTAGTCCTAATTACTGACCCTTAACCTGCTGAATAATTAAAACTAGTTCTTCCCTTTCTGAATACACAATAACCAAAAAAGTGTATTGAAATTTATCACAGACGAAAATGATTTTTATGACAAACAGTGTGGATTCTTAACAAAAGGCTCCTTTAGGAGCACTTCTATCTGAGTCAACAGTGTTTGCAAAGGTCTCATATACTCGGTTCTCAGCCGAGCTTTAACGGTTGAAATATAAATTCAGAGCAAATCTGTTTCCTAGAAGCAGATTATGCAGGAAATCTGGCTCATATTAATTCTCATTTCCTGCCCGTTTTTTATCTGACCATTCAAGCAGCATCATGAAAATACTGCCAAGCACTGCTGACTTTAATCATTTTATGTCCTCTGTTTAGTAATAATAACTACATGCTTCAACAGTATCCCCCATTATAACTCCCCTCCCACCTCCCTCTCAATGATGTAGGTAGCCTCATTAATACTTAACCTGCTGCGTAGTTAAAACCTGGCTCATCTGTTTATGGATATTATGAACAAAACATGTATCAAAATTTTTATCACTGAAGAAAATGACAAACAATGCAGACCCTGATCAAATGGCTCTGACAGGAGCCCTATTAATCTGGGTCTGTACTGTTTGCAAAGGTATTATATACACAGGGTTAACTTGTATGTATATACCAATTATTAAGCTAAATATGACAAAATCGATGTAAAAATATCAGTCTAATATATACATGCCATTTAACCCATTCCCTGATATTGACGACTTTTGACGACTCTGTAAAAGTCACTTTGTGAAACCATTGTGATAAATAGGGCATTTGCTCCTATAGGAGCAAATGCTCTATTTATCACAATGGTTTCAAACTACAAAATTCTGAAATTTTCCTTTTCTCTAGTTAATGCTAGTTTTCGGTAGCTTTATTCAAAGAGGTTGTATCTAAAAATAGCCTATGAGGTAATGGGTTAATGTCGTAGATTCATGGAATAAAGAGTTAAATCGTATGTATACAATACCAGTAATTATTCTAAAGAACATGTTAAAATCATTATAAAAATATTTCTCTCAACCCTCTGCCTTATGGATACACCATTAACCCATTCCCTCATATTGATACCTTTTGACACTTAAAGTCACTTTTTGAAATCATTGTGGTAACCGTATCACACAACGAAATTCTGAAAGTTTTGCTTTCTCTAGTAAATGCTCCTTTTTGCAGATTTATTCAGAGGTTGTATCTAAAATTAGCATATGAGGGAATGGGTTAAATACTGTAGATCTGGATCTAGTGGCTCCTGTAGGAGCCATCTGATCAGGCTTGGCTCTGTTTGCTTATGAAATAATACAGGTCTTGTTCAACACTTTGTGCCATTTTCAAACATTCCCCTGCTCATTACGCCATTATACAAGTTCACCTAATTAATATTCATATATTATTTCTTACATGAATATTTATCAAGTAAAGTGTAATCTTTGATGATAATACAGTCATCACTTTTATAGGGACCCAGTGTTTATACCTTCATTCATTGTACAAGCAGGGTCTAATAATTCTTAGGATCTGAACAACTAAAAGCTCAGCAAGAACTGTCAGAAAAGGGGACACAAGTTAACGGCCCTTAATGACTTAGGTGCCATACTTGCCAGATTATACTAATCAGGAACAACATGGAGCCTTCTGGGCCCCTAGTAGGAAATAAAGGACTTAGGCACGTCAGTGACCCCACAGAATTGCATTGGTCAACATCAAAACAAGAACTGTCTCCGTGTAATTGATCTATCTTGATAAGTTATGATAAACATATGGAACTGTCTAATGGTTTTATGGATTATCGGCAAGTCCTGCAGCGATCAAGCGGTAATTAGGAAATATGACCAGCCGTTTATCTAGGGAATTATGGGTAACAAGTGCATGCTGCTGGGCTATTGCTTCCCTACTAGTGGCTTTTATGATTGTTCAATGATATTGGTTTTCATTACTGATATACAGTAGAACGAACCCCTCTAATGCGACCACTTAATGAATAAACATGGCTGTCTTTATAAGCAGGTGGTTGCTTAATGCAGGACAAAAGAGCTTTCTGCATTACTTTTGTCCTGCATTAAGCTACCACCTGCATCTAGCACCCAGAATTATACCTCTTTTAAGTGGTCGCATTAGCGGGGTTTTACTGTATCTTAATTATCCGAAGTATTAGGACAAACAAATTTAGGCAAAAAGCCCTTTACTCATGAATATTCATGAAATAAAAAATGACATCATGAATATTAATTAGAATAGATTAATTTTTTATAATAGCACAAGTTTTGGCCAAGGCAGACACTGTAGAATCATACCTATATTATACCATAAGCAAACAGAGCTGACACTGATCAGACACTTCATGCAGGAGTCATCTGATCTGGGTCTACTCTGTTTGTTAAGGCATAGAAAGGTGTGAAGGGATTAATGCAGACCCAGATCAAACAAACCGATCTATCAAAATCTCTTATTTCTCATTCAAACCTCATCTGGCTATAACTCATTAAAATTACCTCTACAGTGATTTAGGCTACTCTAGCTGAAAGATACAATAGAACCTATCTTAAGAGGTCATCAAAAACAGGTCTAATTATAGGTCTGTAAGGCAGCTGGCCATGGTAGCTTAATACAGGTAAAAGATAATGTAGAAGCATTACCTTTGACCTTCATTAAGCAACCACCTGTCTACAAATATTTCTCTGTGCAATCACTGCTGTGGAGTGCACTGGTTGCACAATCAACTTGTAAATAGTGCAAACCCAGATGAGACAGCTCCTGCAGGAGCTGTCTCATCTGGGTCTTCACTATTTACAGGTAGGTATATTGACGTGAACAGCAAGAGAAGGGTTAAGACAGGTTCTACTGTAGAATCAAAAAAATTCTTAATCTAATTAGCTTTTCTAAATACACTTCTTATCTACAGCCCTGGATAACTAAAGAAAATACTTCTTATAGATTTCCAAAATACTCCTGTCTGGAGCTCTTATCTGGATCTAGTTTAGCAAATGGTGATGAAATAAGATAATAACTTTGTTGTGTGTGAAATTTGAATAACCATTTTATACACCTATTTCGTTCAAGTTTATCTTTGGTATCTCTGGAGCCCATAACATCATTTATCATACCCTCATCTTTTACCTGATCTTTATTGAATACATTTCCTAAAACTTACGTAACAGGTCCTACAAGATCTCATCAGTATGAACTGTAGCAAAATAACCATTTACCTTGTGAGAATTCCTGTTAGGAATAATCATTCATATTCATTAGCTGAATTTTTATTATGGTATAATTATGAACACAGGATATTTTGACCATGGCAGAAAATAGTTGAATTATTATACCACATTAATTAATATGGTACTCTTTTAGCACAGGATGTGTGTGTTCAAAAGTGCTTAAGTCTTTAAATTTTAAGCCTTTACTCCATAAATAAGCCTTTCTATGCCTTTGCAAACAGAGTAGACCCAGATCAGACGGCTCCTATTGTTTTATTTTTTTGTTACCTTTCCTACATACTAGTTTTGTTCGTATAAAAACTTTTATCAACCAAATAAGGAGTTGCATGAGAAGAAAATTTTGACAATAACATGCAGGGTGCAACAGCAATTCAGTACAGTATTTTATTACACATATCCTCCTACACAGGGCCAAACCAATCCTTTCATTATCTTTCTTTTCAATCTTTTCCTTCTGCAAATTTTGCACAATTTAAATTGCATTTAGTTAACCCTTCATATATCCGATAAATATTCATGTAAGAAATAATGACTGCAAGATTACTATTTAGTCAAAGTTTTTAATTGTAATATTAATGTCCCAATGTTTGAAACTGTAGAGTGAGACCTATATTATTCCTAGTCAGGACCTATGTGATCTTGGTCTACTCTGTTATCAATGGCATGAAAGGGAGTTTATATGAGAGAAAGGGTTAAAACCAAAATTTTAATGATTATAACACTAACAAAGTCATAAATGTTATGTAAATCAGCGATAATTACTGTTGAGCATGGTGGTCCAGATGAAGACAAAACCCAACAGTGAGGAAATATAAAACTACAAGACATAAAATATGTCAAACAAGCTCCTTCTTGGTTTATTTATAAAAATATGCCCTATAAATATACATCCTTTGAACGCCGAACATTCAAAGTGGAATAGGCCTTCAGTGTTTAACCCATTCCCTCATAGGCTATTTTTAGATCCAACCTCTTTCAATAAATCTACCGAAAAGGAGCATTAACTAGAGAAATTTTTAGAATTTTGTTGTTTAAAACCATTGTGATAAATAGAGCATTTGCTCCTATAGGAGCAAATGCTCTATTTATCACAATGGTTTAAACAGGTGAATTTTGCAGAGGCATCAATATGAGGGAATGGGTTAACCCTTTCTCTATTCTATGTTTATTCTAAATGTCAATACCTACTTGATATTCATGGACAAAATAGTTATAACGAAATATGGAAGGTGGAACAATGTAGCCATTTTAGAAAGTAAATAGATCTATCAAATTGTCACAAGCAAACAGAGCAGATTCTGATAAGACGGCTCTGTCTCATCTGGGTCTACTCTGTTAGCAAATGCATGAAAAGGTGTCTGTTTGAAGGAAAGGGTTAACCATTTGCTCCATGAATATTAATTAGATTAAGTTCTATAATGTCACATCAACACAGGGATTTGGCCATGGCAGAAATTGAAGAATCATATCTATATTGTTTCATAAGCAAACAGAGCAGACCTTGGTCAGACAGCTCCTACAGGAGCTCTGTTTCTGTAGAAACTAGAAAGGCGTATTTATAAAATAAAGGTTTAATGCTGACAGAGGATTTTGAATGACAAACAGTACATATTCTACAGGAGCCCTCTGATCTTGATATACACTGTTAGCAACTGCTTGTATACTCATTTCATGAAATTTCCTTCAGGAGTCGTTTGATCTGGATCAACACTGCAAATATTATCCCCCTCCCCTCGCACACAAGGAAACAAGCAGATTAACATCTGGCCTAGAAACAAGTGCATTTGCACACAGTGAAGATCCAGGTAAGAGGGCCTTTGATCAGGGTCTGCAGTTTGTCTAAATTGACTCTATTGTTAATAATTGATGGATCGTTTCACTTTGAAATTTCAGCAGTCAAAGGGTTAAGCCATCCATTACACAAGTTAAGCGTTTTCAGATGTAATATGATCTGATCTAATGGCCTCTCTGGAAATTCAGTCTCTTTGACCTACTGTAACAATTCTGCTTTTTAGCAAAATTTTAACAATAAAAGGTTTGATTAAATCTCATTTGAACTGTAAATATATTTAGCTCAGACGAGAATAAAATTGTAAGTATGGTAGTTTAAATAAGGCTGGCATGATTAAATTTGTATACAATATACAACTAGATTGACCATGGCTTTTAAATGTGGAATCTGATAAAAATCTGTACTATTAGCAACTGTACACCCTTTGATTGTGGAAAAAAGGAAAATATTAATTGGCACAGAGGACTTTGGATAAAAAAGTGAGCTAAATGTTTCATTTCTCCACCAAACCTATAGGTACTGACTACTCATTACAATCATTTAACCCCTTCCTTCACATTAATGCTTTTTCATGCATTTGCAAATAGAGTAGACCCAGATAGAGTAGACTCAGATCAGATTGGTCCTATAGGTGGCTCCTACAGGTGGAGTGGAGAGCTTAGGTGTCAGAATGGACCATATATAGTGATGATCTTTTGTCTGTGTCACCTGTTGATCATCTTCAGACACTTGAGCTGTTCTTTGTCTGTATGGGATAAAATACAACCCATAGGTCAGACAAACCTGAACCATCCTTCTCAACTAAAAGTCAAGGATGTGAAAGTTTGGGTAAACACTCTCTCTTTAATCCATTCAAAGCAGGATACCAGTATACTCTTGCCTTTACAAACAGTGTAGACCCATATCTGAGGGTTCTTACAGGAGACCTTTGATCATGGTCTGCACTGTATGTCATTCAACTTGTTTAAACCTTTCACACTGGATATGGACTATATAGATATACACTGTTAGGTCATTCTACTTTGACATTAAACATTCAAAGGGTTAACCCTTTCCCTGTTCTATATATATTTATTCCACCTTCAATAAGTACTGAATATTAATGGTCAAAATAGTTATAATGAAATATGGAAGGAGGAACATTGTAGCCATTTTAGAAACTAAAGAAACAGATCTAAGAAATTCCATTAGCAAACAGAGCAGACCCTCCTAGAGGAGCCGTCTGATCTGGGTCTATTCTGTTTGCAGATGAGTGAAAAGAGGTTTATATGAAGGAAAGGGTTAAACATATTTCACCCTTTCAATGCTTGAGACGCATGCACTGTCATTTACAAACAGTGTATACCCAGATCAGAGGGGTCCTAGAGGAGCCCTCTGATCAAGGTCTGCACTGTTTGTCATTCAAAATCCTCTGGCATGTTTAAGTATTTCCTACTGAATGGGATCTATAGTCAAACACTGATGGGGGTATTCCATTCTAATAATTCAAGGCTGAAAGATTTAAATATATAACTTTGTATTTTAAATCAATTATACCTCGAGTGTACACCAGAAAACCTTTAAAGTCTTACAAAATATTTAAAACTTCTATGCTGCATGCAGATCCTAATTTTAAAAAAACTAAGATCCAGTTTGAAGACAAAATTTTTATAAGCAAAGCTAACTAAAATGTAATTAAATAAATAGTTTTGGGGGCGGTTACTTTTTTAGAAACCTGGAGATTTTCTTATCAACTAAATGTCCTAATCACTTAAGACAGTTGGCACATCTTCAAGAATGTTAGGTCTAGGGCCATTTTATAAAGAATGCATCTCATCAGCTAAAATATGCTGTCCCAGACATACAGTATATAAATACTGTAGGTTCAGTATTAACTACTTAACTCTTTGAACGCTGCATTTTTAGGGTGAAATGTCCTATCAGCATGTCATGAAAGAGTCCATTCTGTATAAAAGGGTGTAATTTGCAAGAGGTTGTAGATTGCAGACCCTGAGAAGAGGACTCCTCTATGAGTCCTTTGATCTGGGTCTACACTATTTGCAGAAGCCAGTACAACTGTTTCTAGCATGCAAAGTGTTAAATCAAATTTTAACACTCTCCTGACTGCATGTTTGTCAATTAAAACTCTCATGCTCTATTTACTTCATATATAATTATATTCATCAATTTCCACGTTAGCTACCATTGCTAAAGGTAGTCACCAGAGGAACAAATACCTCTGATCTGGAGTTGCTCAGAATCTAATGTGGATCCAAGTAGATTGCAAATATCTTATAACCAATAAAAGGGAATAAGTAAACACTGATGAGCAATACCACTTGGAATATTCAGCATTTAAAGGGTTCCAAAAAAATAATCCTAACCCTTACAATGCTCAGTTTTCAAATTGACTCTTCCAAAATGCAAACAGGTCAGGCTTATGGTAAATATTTAGGGATTTTTTCTAAAGAAATGTGTAACATGACAAACTGTGCAGACCCTGATGACCCTATATTATTCCAGGCACAAACAAACTAAATCCTGATTAGACAACAGCTGTCTGATGCACAGGTGCTAGGCGTGTGGCCATTTCACAAATACTGCTTAGAAATACCTTCAAATACGTTTAGACATCATAACTTGACATTATAAAAAAAATTAAAAAAAAATTGAATTTTTTTTTTTTTCCGTATAATATATTACTATATAAAGGTATGTAACTAAATGGTCCAAAGTGGCAGAAAAAATGCACCAACTACATTCCGCGTCTTGTTACGACGTCAATTTCCGCTCGATTTCAATCAAATATGAGTCAATGCACGCAGAAATGTCCAGTCTTTCAAATATACACCATTGATTGCCGATCATAAGCCGAAAAATTACTGTTTTGAGACGATAAACTCCAGCTTAGATTTAGTCGACCGAGTCACTACCGACACATACATGCACATTTTCACCACTGATGACATCGAAAGTCACACTAGATCTCATAATATGGTCCGTTTTCCACTCTCATTCAATAAAACTAACATAACCATTCAACTTACTGTCGATGTCAACCTCAAAGTTACTACCGGTTCTACGAAACTGAAGAGTTTTCGAAACAACCCGCGGCTGTCAACATTCGGCCAGCCATGATTTTCGTGACCCGGAAATGCTTGAAGCGAAGAAGCGACTGGTGCCCGGCAGACCATTTGACTACTATGAAGCAGGTAACAAGTGCCCTGTAAACATGATTACTGGTGCTCGGTTTCTGTATAAAACACCCTGTTAACCCTTTCCCTCCTATAAACACCTTTTCACGCATTTGAAAACCGTATAGACCCAAATCAGATAGCTCGTAGAAGACCAGGATCTACTCCATTTGTGCCAACCAGGATCTACTCCATTTGTGCCATGATATATAGATATAATTCTATACCATTCGTCGAAGCAAACATGCCCTTGAAAATGATAAAAATTAATCTAATAAATATTCATGGTGTTACTTTTTCTTACATGATTATTGAACAGGGAAATGTTAACTGGAAAATAAAATGCAGTCGACGTATACATTTTTCAGTCATGTGCTGGACACTATATATGAAAAATAAATTAACACATATATTAGAAAGCAAACGATTATAAAATAATCAGTATAATTACCAAGTAACTATAGTCATTGTTCCTAATATATATATGAAATGAAGGCTGTCATTAAATTTTAAATAGAGCTAGTTCTCTCTTTTTTTCAGTCTTATTAGAATAGAAAATCTAAATTTTGGGCGAACATAATCAGCAGTTTACAGGGCACTTGTTACCTGCTTTATAGTAGTCAAATGGTCTGCCGGGCACCAGTCGCTTCTTCGCTTCAAGCATTTCCGGGTCACGAAAAATCATGGCTGGCCGAATGTTGACAGCCGCGGGTTGTTTCGAAAACTCTTCAGTTTCGTAGAACCGGTAGTAACTTTGAGGTTGACATCGACAGTAAGTTGAATAGTTATGTTAGTTTTATTGAATGAGAGTGGAAAACGGACCATATTATGAGATCTAGTGTGACTTTCGATGTCATCAGTGGTGAAAATGTGCATGTATGTGTCGGTAGTGACTCGGTCGACTAAATCTAAGCTGGAGTTTATCGTCTCAAAACAGTAATTTTTCGGCTTATGATCGGCAATCAATGGTGTATATTTGAAAGACTGGACATTTCTGCGTGCATTGACTCATATTTGATTGAAATCGAGCGGAAATTGACGTCGTAACAAGACGCGGAATGTAGTTGGTGCATTTTTTCTGCCACTTTGGACCATTTAGTTACATACCTTTATATAGTAATATATTATACGAAAAAAAATTTTTTTTTCTTTTTTTTTATAATGTCAAGTTATGATGTCTAAACGTATTTGAAGGTATTTCTAAGCAGTATTTGTGAAATGGCCACACGCCTAGCACCTGTGGTCTGATGTGGGTCTTCCCTGTTTGCCAAGGCAAACAATTTGTATCCTGATGAGATGTTGTTCATTTAAGTCCAATTGCTTGCTGTGATCATCAACTAATTCACCCATAGCATGTTAACCCTTAACATGCTGTAAAAAATAAAGGTCAAAATTAGTAGGATAAGGGTTAACAGTTACATGGCATGAAACTATTTGCAATGATTTATATTACTTGTCCATGTGGTATTAAATGTCAAGTTGAAATCTCTTCAAACCTTCTTTCAAGTCTTGTCACACCCTAAATTACTACGACATCTCATAACGGTGTCCTTCTCAAATATTTATTTCTATAACGCTTTCCTTCATATAAAACGTCTTTTCATGCATTTGCAAACAGAGTAGACCCAGATGTGAGATGGCTCCAGTACGAAATAATGACATCATGAACATCATTAGCTGAATTTTAAATATGGTATACAAACGCAGGTTTTTTTGCCATGGCAGATCTTGTAGAATCAAATATACAGTAGAACCTGTCTTAAGCGACTTTGAATTGATTGGACGCAGAAAAAAAGCAGGTGGTTGCTTAATGCTGGGCAAGAGTAATGCAGAAAGATCCTGAAAGAGCTTTCTGCATTACTTTTGACCTGCATTAAGCTACCACCTGACATAAAGACCTCTTCTTGATGGTTGGTTAAGACAGGTTCAACTGTATATAACTTTATATGAAAGCAGAGCAGACCCTCATCAGACAGTTTCTTCAGGCGCCATCTGATCTGGGTCTACTCTGTTTGCAAAAGGCATAAAAGGCGACTATGATTTTGTTTGTTTGTAGCTGATTTTTACGTCATTTTTTCAGTATATCGGTCATATTGCAATGTCCAACTACTTATTGGAGGAGCAAGACCCAAGAAGGGCCAAGATGTACAAACTGCATTGTTCCGTGCACAGAAGAACAACCCGGTAGAACCACATTAACCCTTTTGCTGTTCTATGTTTGTTTCAAATTTCAATACCTACTGAATATTCATTAACAAAATAGTTATGGCGAAACATGTACGGCGGAATATTGTAAACATTTTAGAAAGCAAAGAAACAGATCTATCAAATTCTATTAGCAAACGGAGCAGACCCTGATCAGACAGCTCCTCTAGGAGCCGTCAGATCTGGGTCTACTCTGTTTGCAAATGCGTTAAAACACGTTTATATGAGGGAAAGGGTTAAGGGAAGGCCTGCATTACAGATTCAGAACCTGTCTTAAGCGACTTTGAAATGATTAAGCTTAGAAATCTTAAAAAGCAGGTGGTTGATTAATGCAGGGCAAAAGTAATGCAGAATGCTCCAATAGGAGCTTTTTGCATTACTTTTGACCTGTATTAAGCTACCACCTGCCCTACAGACCCATAATTAGACCTCTTTTTGATGGTCGCTTAAAACAGGTTCTACTGTACAATGGAACATTTTTTCACAGTTGACAGATTTTGTAAACGACATTTACTAAGCATGCGAAGATTTCACTCAGACCTGACAAAATTAAGATCAAAAGCAATTTGTTGATTATGCTAAGTTTGACCCTCCAAATAAGAAGCCATAAAATTCAAAAAGAATTTGTAGGCTACTTCATATTCAGACTAGCTCATATATTATACTTGCAAATTAAGTTTTCAACCTTTAGCTCTTCACACACTAGACAGTTGTCGTCTGTAAAAAATGTGGTCTGCTTTATTTTCCTTTGAATTTTTTCTTTCGTTTTACAAAACAAAAGTTCAGAGTATCAAACAGTTTAAATCCTGATGAGAAGTTTAATCTGTGACGAGCGATCTGTATCTAAAATATATCCTCAGGTCATCATGAATTCATGAACAGCATAATAAAAATGAATTTTAAATTTTACAACAATCATTTAATGGTCCACTGTAAACATGAATGTCAGTTCTTAAATTCCTTTGAACAGGTAAAAGGATTAAGATGACACACAAAGGAGTAATTTGTATATGATAAAATACTGAAAATAGAAGGGAAGTAACCTACTACGGTAAATCAGTTCAGTATTGTACATTGTTACTTCCCTTTACATCATAGTTAATTCTTCTACAGAAGAAAGTTTGTCTCAAAATTTTCATACTGAATTGACTCTACCTGTAAGCAATTAAAAATAAATATCAAGGTTAACCTTTTCCCTCATATTAATGCATTTTCACACATTTGCAAACGGAGTAAACCCAGATCAGATGGCTCGTTTAGGAATTACTACATTTTCTACTTTCCATATTTCATTATAACTATTTTGTCCATGAATATTCAGTGGGTATTTAAATATGGAATAAACATAGAGAGGGTTAAAGACACCAATGTTTATTTCATTAAGTGACTGCTACAGGGAGGTCCTGATGAAACTTCAAATTCCAGCCGAAGTTTATCGAATATTTGAGATACCATGTTGCTGAATACTACATAATAATTTACCCTTTGAATAATAAATGTTCAAAGTGGAATGGTCCATCAGTTTCTGGGTATACAGTAAAACCTTGATTATCCGAACACTAAAATACGTATTATTATCAATCTTTAAGACAGGTGGCAGCTTAATGCATGGTGAAAGTCAAGCAGAAAGCTCCTCTAGGAGCTTTCTGCATGACTTTCATCATGCATTAAGCAGCCACCTGCCTAAAAGGGTCTAAATTCGTTTATAACGAAAATTCGAATAATCGAGATTTTACTGTATTTTGTTCACAACTATCTATGGCACAAATGATTTAAAATGATTTTTGCAGACTAAAACTATTTAGTGTACAAAGAGTTAACCCTTTCCCTGTTAAACATTCATGTAAGAAATAATGACATCATGAATATTAAATTTTATAAACTGTATTCTTATAATATCAAATTTTCAAGGAATGTGTTTCCTCTAACACAAACAGTAGAATCAGATCTATATCATGTCAAAAGCAAACAGAGCAGACCCTGATCAGACAGCTCCTATAGGAGTCATCTGATCTGGATCTACTCTGTTTGCAAAAGCGTGAAAATGCATTCATATGAGAGAAAGAGTTAATGAGATGCCTCCTGAAACACACGCAATTGAAGTTAATGCAGCGAGACTGAAATAGGGTTCCTGAGTGTAGAATTCATGGCTTCAGATAAGACCGGATAAGCTGAACATTTTGGAACAATAAGATCTTCCTTTCTCTGGCAACCCCATACCACAGTTGTATCTACTCATTAGAATCACCTCAAAGAGATTATTCTAATAAGTAGTCAAACTTATGGTTTGGTGTAAATTAAATGCTGGATTTTCAAATGGACTTTTCCAAAACTCAAACAGGTCAAGCTTACCATGAATATTTGGGGATTTTTCTAAAGAAAAGTGTAACATGACAAACAGTGTAGACCCTGATGAGAAGGATCCTCTAGGAACCTTCTTATCTGGGTCTACACTGTTTGCAAAGGACATTTTGTGACTGGTGTCCTGCACTCTGGGGCTTAAACCAAAACAAACCACCTAAAACACAACAATATGAACACTTCAAAAAAAAGGTTAAAATCCTGCTTACCTTCCATTTTGGTTGATTGGTGAAACATTACAATCCTAGTGAAAATCTTCATATCATTATGTCAAACTAGTTCGAATCACAGTAAAGTTCTTTTTCTCTTTATATATAAACAAATGTATAACATGGATTGATGCACCAGTTTTGTCAAGAGCAGAATAATTCTTTCAGATTTTGTCTCTGTTGATGCTTTATTTCATTGTCACATTATACTGACACATTCTGCAATTCACATTGTCTCAACCACAGTCCACCCTTAACCACAGTACTGTAGTAACTCACACACCAAACACAATCACGTCTACAATGTTTCCAAATGTTCTTCTGTCAATTGACATAAAAACTTTTCCAACAAAGCTTAGGTCAATCAAGAAAACTGAAAATAAAATCAGCAAGTCCATATACAGTAAAACCCCTCGAAACCAGATGATCAACTTAGTATAAATAGCAGTCTTGGAGAGACAGGTAGCAGCTTAATGCAGGGTGAAAGTCATGCAGAAAGTTCCTCTTCCCCGATTCTATATTCAGAATGACAATTATCATTATTTTCTATACAATGTAAAATACAGTAAAACTCATCTTAACTGGAATTTGGGTAAAGAACAAATTAATTTGTTTTAGGCATTCTGCAAACAGTAATTTGAATCCCATTGAGACCCGTATAATTTTGCACCTCATCAGGGTCAAAGCTGTTTGCCACTCCTGCAATAGTATCTACAAAGCCCCAGTGAATCAGAAACAAGTAAAATTAGAGTTTAACCCTTTACTCCATGAATATTTATGTAAATATAATGACATCATGAATATTAATTACATTGATTGTTTTAATAGCACATAGACACAGAAATGTTTGGACATGGCAGAAACTGTAGAATCATATCTATACCATATCATAAGCACAACAGAGTAGACCCTGATGTGACAGTTCCTACAGGAGCTGTCTGATCTGGGTCTACTGTTTGTGAAGGCATAGAAAGGCATATTTTTTATGGAGTAAAGGGTTAAGCATACATAGCATTTTTAACAGAAGGAAGGAGTTAAAATCTTGAAGCAAAACAATCCACCCATGAAATTATTCCCTTTTTCACCAGCATTTTGTTCCATTAAATTTTAACACTACGTTCCGAGTGGTTCAAAGAATGGCACTGAACAAAATCCTATCATTTATCTTGGCTAGGACTGCCGGAAATTCCAGTGATTTTAAAATTCTTGATGTTAATCTCTAATATCTTTGAACATTAGACGTAAATTAAGGACAACACATGCAAAACAGATACAATCCAAGTGCAACATAGAGTTAACTGATCAGGATCCAAACGGTTTGAAATTCTATCCTCTGAGACTGAACCAAACTTTTAGTAAACAAGAACTGAGGTCCTGTTTAGATAGGTGACTGCATGACTTTACTCTTTAAACCTTTCCCTCATATTGATGACTTTTGGCGACTCTGTAAAAGTCACTTTGTGAAACCATTGTGATAAATAGAGCATTTGCTCCTATAGGAGCAAATGCTCTATTTATCACAATGGTTTCAACTAACAAAATTCTAAAATTTTCCTTTTCTCTAGTTAATGCTCCCTTTCGGTAGATTTATTCAAAAAGGTTGTATCTAAAAATAACCTATGAGGTAATGGGTTAAGAACGACATTGATACTAAATGTAAAGAGATTTAACTGAAATTGAAAGCAATTTAGAAAACATTTATCCGAGTATTAAAGCAGACAACAGATTTGTCAGATCAAACCTTTACTTCATGAATCCTTTTGCAAGACCCATTATAAATATTAATTTAAATTTGTGTATATCAAAAAAATATGAAGCAAGGGATTTTACTGTCATAGCGTAAAGTAGAGCATCTGTAACACATAAGCAAATATTACACTCTGGTCAAAGAGCTTGTTTTGGAGCAGTCTGACCTGGGTCTACTCTGATAACCCTTTCCTCCATGAATATTCATGTAAGAAACAATGACATCACGAATATTAATCAGATTGATTTGTTACAATTTTTCATCATGACAGATAATGTACAATCAGATCTATATTATATCATAAGCAAACAGAGCAGACCCTGATCAGACTGTTCCTATAGGAGCCGTCTGATCTGGGTCTACTCTGTTTGCAAAGGTGTTGAAAGGTGTATTTATGGAGTAAAGGGTTAATGCATAAAATTGCATCTCTATTGAGTACAGGATTAACATGCAAAATCTTCATTAAGTAATCCTCTGAATGAATCCATTATAAATAATAGAATAACTGCCAAGCAATCTAATCACATTTACAATTTATCTGATGATTCATGTGTGAGCTCACTTCAATTTTCATTATGGGAATTTTTATAATGTCAAATTTTCAAGCACATGTTTTGCTTTGACAAAAACTGTAGAATCAATTCTACCGGTATATCATGCCATAAGCAAACAGCAGGCCCTGTTCAGATGGCTCCTACAGGAGCCATCTGAACTGGGTCTACTCTGTTTGCAAAGGTGAGAAAAAGGAAATGTATGTTCTTTAGTAAATGGTTGAATAAGAAGGTTTATAGTTCTTTGCTCATGCTAAAGTAGCCTACGGTATAATTATATAAAGATTGTCAAGTAACTCAGCATCTCAACAGGATCCAGCTACAGGGTTATACTCATCAGAATGATGACCATATAGCTTTTGAAAAGGAGAAGATAATAACTGATCAGATACTATGAAAAATCCCTGTAAAACTGACGTTTAATTTGGTATCAAAACAGGTCTTTAAAACAAGTGACAACTTAAAGCAGGTTGAAAGTCACGCAGAAAGCCCCCAAAGGAGCTTTCTGTTTAACTTTCACCCTTCATTAAGTTGATGACATCCACCTGCCTAAAAGATCAAAATTGTTGGTTTTTTTATCATAATTCTGGTTTAGAGGGGTTCTACTGTATTGCAGCAGATAGCAAGTACTTTGTAATAGTCACTTCTTGAAACCATTATGATAAATGGGAGCAAATGTTCTATTTATCACATTGGTTTCAATACTACACAATTCTAACATTTTCCTTTTCTCTAGTAAATGCTCCTTTTCGGTTGAGTTATTCAAAGAGGTTGGGTCTAAAAATAGCCTATGAGGTAATGGGTTAACTCGTTCCCTGCCATGCCAATCATGAATCTGTTATTACCTTTACAAACAGTCTGGATCCAGATGAGACACCCAGTAACTTTCCATTTCATCAGGATTCAAACTGTTTGAAGCTTTGACTATGTTTTTTGAAATAAACAAAATCGAGAACAAAATGACAAATTTTGCAGATGACAATGCTTGGCAGTGATTCTAGAGACTGGTACCCTCACGTTTACACAGATGATTCAGACTTTATATCATCATTTGAACTGATATTTCAAACACAGTTTAAATTCTAAATTTCAAATCTGTTCCAACTATCAAGGGCAATCTGTCTGTATCTTATCATCTTTCTAGACTATTTCCAGTCAGACAGATGAGCCACAATTTGCCTTTTGCATGCAGAGAATTTGTTGTCTGTAAAACTTGTCATCTACTTTGTTTATCAGAATATTTCTTTCTTCATTTCATTCTTTGAAAGTACAAATCCATTGTAAAATTGTTTAGATCCTAATGAGATGTAAAGTTATTTGACATCGTCTATCGACCTTAACCCTTTCCCTATTCTACGTTTATTCCAAATTTCAATACCTGAATAATCAATGAAAAAATGGTTATAATGAAATATGGAAACTAAAGAAACAGATCTATCAAATTGCATTAGCAAACAGAGCAGGGCTCCTATAGGAGCCATCTGATCTGGGTCTACTCCGTTTGCAGATGCGTGAAAATGCGTTTATATGAGGGAAAGGGTTAACCTATGCCTTCATATTGATGCCTTTTGATGCCTCTGATATGAAGCAAGTTTATTTACTTGCAATTCATTCAAGCTTATGAGACACTATTGACTGAGTGTCAAACAGCTTGGACCCTGATGAGATGCCCAGTTACCCATCTGGATCTAAGCTGTTTGCAAATGATGGTTAGGTCAAGGTCAGTCATATAAGGTATTAAATACAGAAAACATGTCAACCAGACATAGCAAATTACATTATTGATATCCATGTCAAACAGTAGCAGTAGGACCTCTGCTCTGTCATTCCAAAATTATATTTTCTAGCTAATTTAACTGAATATACCAAATGCCATTAGTTATATTGGCATTTGTAAACTGTGTAGACCCAGATCAGCATTGTGTAGAACCGTATCAATGAACTCTTTAAAATCATATCTTGCTGGTACTCATTAGAGAAATAATTCCTTAACCCTTTACTTGATATATGTTTATGAATTTGCAAGCAGAGTAGGCCCAAATCAGACAGCTCCTAATTAGGGACTGCTCTGTTTACTTACGGAATAGTAAAGATCTGATTACCGGTAAAGTTCATACAATCAATATTTTTAGATGAATATTCATACAATAATAATTGGTTAACCCATTCCCTCATAGGCTATTTCTAGATCCAACCGTTTTTAACTACCGAAAAGGAGCATTTACTACAGAAAAGGAAAACTTTACAATTGTGTAGTTATGAAACCATTGTGATAAATAGAGCATTTGCTCCTATACACTTATTTAATATGCCTGTTATAGCTGAAAATCTGTTTAATATCCAATATAACACCTTCACTATCATCTTTTTATGTATCCATGAAACAAACAATGAATAAATCATAAATATTATCAAACATTATCACTGTATAATACTTTTTCAAAATTGTTATATCATCGGTTTCACTGTATTATACCAGTTCAGAAAGAAGATTTACTCTTTTCAGAAGTTTCACTGGTTTTAAGAATGTTTAGGTATCACAGCACTGAACCAATATACACACTTCTCTACTGCCAGACTGATGAGTGGTTAATTAAGCCACTAACTCTTTCACTGCTATATATTATCATCTGCAAATTTTGTCGTCTGCTTATATTTTCATTTTTCAATATTCTTCATTTTTGTTTCAAAATATATAATCAAAGTATGAAACAGTCTTGATCCTGATGAAACGCTTGTTACTCAGCATTTCATCTAGACGCAAACTGTTGTGAAGGCTATCCCAATTTCGCCATTAGCGGGTTAAGAATTAAGTGCTGCATAACTTTCGTCTGCAACATTTGTCATCTGCTTACGATTTTCAAAATACATATTTCTTCTCTTCAAAAATGTTGATGAGAATGCCAAAAACTTTGGAACCAAAAGACATGCCAAGCTACTCAGCATCTCATCTTGATCCATTCTGTTTGCAGAGGGAACAATAATTTCACCCATGGTTTTGGAAAGAATTAACACAGGTATTTCCAACTGGCTCCATCTCTAAAATCTACCTGGCTGAAATATTTAGTACAGTTTAGTCTTTATCTTTAATCTCCGGTTTTCACTTTTATGCTCCACAACTATAAAATCTATCCACTTTGATCTTCATCACTTGATACTGACTGAGATTGTTTTCATTTCTTTGCACATTAAAGAATTGCCTGCAAAATTTTCATCCACTGCAATTCTGAAAACTTAAAATTTAAAAAATGTAGTGAACGTGTCAAACCTTTTGGATCCTTGAAAAGACACAGCGTTACTATGATCTAGATACAAACAGTTTGTATAGACAATCACAAGGCCATTCCCGAGCATGAAAAGATTAAATAATTCCTAGCCTCCTCTCTCAATAGATGTTTCAAACTGTTTAAGATTTTGAAGAAACAAAACACAAAGTAAACAGTCTATAATTTGATCTACCCTAATTATCGTAAGTATATAGACACCCATTCTCCCCTCTCCACCAATTTAAAAAAGCGAAAAAAGTCCGTCTGGAACCATTTTTTTCCCTCATACAAATGTGTTTTCACCCATTTGCAAACAGAGTAGACCCAGATCAGACGGCTCCTATAGGAGCCTTCTGATCAAAGTCTGCTCTATTTGCAAATGGAATATGAAAGATCTCTTTCTTTACTAAAACGGCTACAATGTTCCACCTTCCATATTTCATTATATCTATTTGTCCATAAATATTCAGAAGGTATTGAAATTTTAAATAAACATAGAACGGGGAAAGGGTTAATTCCATTAGCTAGACATACTAGCAAATACTGAAAATACTGATCAAATGGCTCCTTCAGGAGCTGTCTGACCTGGGTCTGCACTATTTGGCATTCTTACAGAAATTAGGGTACATAATTAGTTTGCCCTTTCACCCTTTCCTTCACCCAGATCAGATCAGACGGCTCCTGTAGGAGCTGTTTGATCAGGGTCTACTCTGTTTGCTAATGAAATAATTATAGATTAGATTCTAATCAAACCAGATCTGTCTACATATGCTGTTATAAATATTAGGGAAATAAATATTCACAGTGTAATTATTTTTTACATGAATATTCAACAGGGAAAGGGTTAACCATTAGCATGTGGGGTAATATTGTGCTTTGCTCATAATTTGGTCTTCTTGGCATTTATTCCTCTGTAAGTGGAAAACAAGTTAGCTGTCATTTAGCTAATTTAAAGCTACAATAACGTCTTGCTAATGCCACCACTCAAAAAGAAGTCTCATTCTGGATTTCTAAAACAGGTGGTAGCTTAGTGCAGGAAAAATCATACAAAAAGCTCCTATAGGAGCCTTCAGTATCATTTTTGCCTGCACTGGAGCTGTCTGTATCACTTTTGCCCTGGGTTAACCCTTTCCTCCATAAATACGCCTAATTCTACGCCTCTTCAAAAATCAACTGTTGAAACCATTGTGACAAATAGAGCATTTGCTCCTATAGGAACAAATTTTTTTAATGCTCTATTTATCACAATGGTTTTTCAAACTACCAAATTCTAAAAATTTCCTTTTCTCTAGTTAATGCTCCTTTTCGGCAGATGCATCCAAAGAGGTTGGATAAAAAAATAGCCTATGGAGGAAAGGGTTAAGCAACAATCTGCTATTACATACTCCTATGTTAGTTACTGATATGGTCACTTTATTGAGACTCTGCTGTACCAAAGTGGTGAATCATTCAGCTTTACAAACGGATACAAGCAAAAGTCTGGGTGTTCAAATATTTGGGATAATTACGATATTCTGATCTAAAACAATAAGATCTGCAGGATATCTTCATTTCCAGCATCTCAAAGCTTAAATATGGCAGTAATTTAAAGATTAAAGAACGGTTTCAGTTACTAAAAGCCATTTTAAAAACACATTTTAACCCGTTGAATGCTGAAGATTCAAGGTAGAATGACCCATCAGTGTTTGTGGAGTCCATATCAGAATGAAAGGCTTAAATTTGATCAAGCATTTAGAAGGACAACAATGCAAACCCTGATCAATGGGCTCTAGGAGCCCTCTGATCTGGATCTACACTGTTTGCAAATTCCAGTACACTTGTTTCCTGCATTCAAAGAGTTCAGCTTTTCAGTCCTACAAACTACTTAATGGTGAACTCTGCACACAATTTGGATCGCAGCATCCCAGAATTGTTCGGCAATCAGTTATTGTTTGTATTTTATTTTAAACAGAAATGGATGAAAAAAGCACCTTTATCATTGTAACAGACAACAGTTTTTGCAGACAAAAGTTACTTTGCGTTGAAGGGTTAAAGAATAGTTTCAGTTCGTTAAACCATTTTAACCTTTATCCTGCCAAAATAAAGTGTCTGTCTAAATTCTGATATATTGTATTCACCACTTGCCTCTGATTCCTTAATGTATTCCCTCATAGGCTATTTTTAGACCCAACCTCTTTGATTAAATCTACCAAAAAGGAGCATTAACTAGAGAAAAGGAAATTTTCAGAATTGTGTAGTTTTGAAACCATTGTGATAAATAGAGCATTTGCTCCTGTGGAGCAAATGCTCTGTTTATCACAATGGCTTCATAAGTGACTTTTACTGAGGCGTAGAAAGTAGGGGTGGGCCGATGCATCGAAATATCGATGCATTGCGATCCCGAGTGTCTCGATAGTATGGATCGATAGTAAAAGTCTCGATCCAATAATTATCGCCGATAGTTAGCTCAACTATCGATAGTTACGATACTTTCCATCTTATAAAGTGGGAATTAGCTGTGAAAGATAATTAACCTCAACGCCTCGGACACCCTCGTGTCAAACTGACAGGTTGTTTACTAATACACACACAGATACATTAAGAGCCAGATACAAAATGATAACCACAGGCGCGTTCGATTTGTCACTTTCAGAACAAAATCACGTGACAGAAGCTAAATTGCAATCGAGCACGATCATAAACTGAAGATAGAAAGTTCTTCGTGGTTAATATACTCGTGTCAAATAGGAACATTAATACGCTATAATTTTTAATTCGCGTCTCCTCTCCTCTTGTTTTCTCGGGAAGGAAATTGTGAAGGCAGTAGAACATGTTCTTCCGAACACTTCTACTCCTGTCACACTTAATCGTACACATTCATTTTTCAACTTCCGAACTGCACTTTTGTGGACGTAGGCATGTTTTGTCATGAATTCTAGACAGGGTTTTGGTCAATTTCCTGTTAAATGCTGTTCATTCATTTTTTGATCAAATTCGAATGCAAAAGGTGTGAACAAATTTCAACCGAAAGCAGTCAATGACAGTAATGAGACGTTCCAGCTAATGGTATTTTGGGTGGTGGGGTAAAATGGTAGAAATAGTGTTGGCGTTCGGGAGACGAGCTCAGTTGCTCTATACATTCTGATGGTTTGTTTAGTTGTATAAATGAATCAAGACTTCCTTTATTATGTATGTTAATGAAAAGCATTCACTTGAAATTAGATTTTTTTGCATATGACCACCATCTTTGTTATTTCAACACACCATTGGATGTACTCACGTTATCTATAGGATTATGACGTTCTAACAAAAGATTATGGTCTGACAGGCAATAAATTGCTTCTCTACATATGTGGATTACCTGTCAATATTTACACATGTGAATTACCTGTCAATTAGACTTGAGCTTAATTACCAGCATGTCTACAAGAGTTAAAATCACAGTTGGCAAAGCGAGTGTTTGGAAATACTTTTAGTATGTAATTACAGCAAAGTTATATCTTACACTGTGCAAATTTGCATTTACAAGTTAATCCCTGTCGTTTTCAAATATTGGCAATAACTATTGCAATAGTATCACAATAGTTTCCAGCAATAGCAATAGTATCGCAATAGTACTTTCAGCAATAGCAATAGTATTGCAATAGTCAAAATTGGACCCAATAGTCACCCCTAGTAGAAAGGCGTATTTATGGAGGAAAGGGTTAATGCATTTAGGATGATAAACAGACTGGATCCTTGTGAAATGCTGAGTTACTCGACATCTCATCTGGATCTAAACTGTTTGCAAATGTGACCAATTTGCATTTGGCAGGGTTAGGGTAAACTACAAATCTAACCCTTCGAATGTGAGAAACAAGACTTAGTGTACTTGCATTTGCAAACAGTGTAGAACAAGATCAGTGGGCTCCTAGAAGAAACCCTCCAATCAAGGTCTGCACTATTTGTCAGTTCAAAACTTTTCTTGCAAATATATACCTTTTACACCGAATAGACTCTATTGCTAACACTGAAAGGCCATTCCATTTTGTTTATTCAGCTTTCGAAGGGTTCCCTCAAAATTCTTATGATTGTATTGAAGGGATCCAGATCGCTCACTTTGAGTCCTACCAAAAGCAAAACTATGACACTTGGTTATTTGGGACCAAATTTTCACTGGAAAATTCAACAAGGCAACAATTAACTTGCCAGTGAAGAGTTATAAACATGAGGCCACCAGTTGCAGGCATGTACAATAACGCTTTACCTGATGAATAATGTAAGAAATAATGACATCATGAATATTTATTAACTGAATATTTATAACGACATATAAACACAGTAATTTTGGCTATGGCAAAAACTGTAGAATAAAATCTATATAATTTCATAAGTAAACAGATCAGTCCCTGTTCAGATGTCTCCCACAGGAGCCGTCTAATGTGGGTCTACTCTGTATAGGGCGTCAAAATGCTTTGCTATCAGGTTAAGGCTGAAACATTCAACCAACATGCATCAAAATGCACTAATTGGAAGGTAATAGCACCAAAGCATATCTCATAACCAGATGCCAAAACCGCCTGTGTTTACCTTCCCCAGGAATGATGCACCTTGTGATACTAAAATGTATGTTCAATAAATACCCATTACCTTCAACCCATTCTCATATAAGCTATTTTTATATCCAACCTCGTTGAATAAATCTACCTAAAAGGAACATTTACTAGCAAAAAGGTAAATTTTAGAATTCTGTAGTTTTGAAATCATTGTGATAAATAGAGCTTTTGCTCCTATGGAGAAAATGCTCTATTTATCACAATGGTTTCAGAAAAAGACTTTTACAAAGGCGTCAATGTGAGGGAATGGGTTAACACCTTTCTGTGCCTTTACAAACAGAGTAGACCCAGATCAGATGGCTCCTATAGCAGCCATCTGATCAGGGTGTGTTCTGTTTGCTTATTATATAATATAGACATGTGTACAGTTTCTGCCATGGCCAAACGATCCTGTGTCCATGTGCTGTTATAACAATCCAATTAATATTCATGATGTGATTTATTTTTTACATGAATATTCATGGTGTAAAGGGTTGAAACAGCATAGAAATTTGCAAACAATGTAGAATTCTCCTAACCCTTTACCACATGAATATTTATGCAAGAAAACTCTTTTGATGCTACATAATGTGTGTTAACAAAAATTGCTAATTTTACATCTGTTCTAAAATGCTGTAAAAGCGCCTCTGATGAGACACTAACTTACAGCAGCAAGTTACTTGTCATCTCATCTGGATCTAAATTGTGTGTGTAGGTAAAAATAAATTCACAGATAGCTGAGGTCCAGAAAAGAAGCGTAAATTAAAACATTATTTCTTTCTTTCTCCACCAAATCCTATGTTGTGACCACTCTTTAGAATGATCTCGGAGACACAATTCTAAAGAGTGGTCACAACTTAGCTTTTAGTGGAGAAAGGGCGACTTTAGTATATGAGTACACACCTTTAGCTGTTGCTCTGAAAAGTTACACCAACAACAGTGATTCTTTATTTCCATTTCAGTTTCATCTCTCATCCATCTTCTTATTCAAGTATCAACTTTCTGCCAAAGCAACATTCTTTTTCAATCTCTTGTATCTTTCCCAGCGGAAAATGTAACAATTATCCATGTGAATTTCTTTGAAACAGAACCCATTTTAAAAACATTAGCAACATTCCAAATGATTTAAGTGTAAACACAAACTAAAAACTCCATACAAATGTTTGCTGTTTGCTTCAGTTTTCAAAGTAGAAAACACAGTAAAACCTCTCCATAACGGCCACTAAATTGTGTTAATTGGTTGGTAATTAGGGCAGGTGGCTGCTTAAAGCAAGGTGAAAGTAAAACAGAACGTTCCTATAGGAGCATTCTGTTTTACTTTCACCTTGCTTTAAGCAGCCACCTGCCTTTAATACAAAGTACTTGATATAATTTATAGAGTGGTTTTACTGCACTTTCTGATTTTCTTTCCAAAATCCCAATTATACTGTCAAACAGACTGAAATCTGATAAAAGATATGCAGATAAGATGAGTACTGATTTTACAACATCTCTTATTTCTCAGTCTAAGCCTATCATACTTCTATTCATTAGAAATACTTAAGAAAGGCAATTCTAATGAGTAGCAGCAAGATAGAGTTTAGCGTATTAAAGCGTAAAAAAAATATTGCTTATGAGATTTTCTTAACCCTTTACTCCATAAATAAGCCTTTCTACACCTTTGCAAACAGGGTAGAGCCAGATCAGACGGCTCCTATAGGTCAGGGTCTGCTCTGTTTGCTTATGAAAAAATATACATATGGTTCTAGTTTCTGCTACGGCCAACAAAACTTTCTGTGTCCATGCCCTATTAATCTCATTAATATTCATGATGTCATTATTTCTTACATGAATATTCATGAAGGAAAGGGTTAATACTCCTCTTATCTACAGCTCTGTAATATACATTTCATCTGGATACATTTGCAAAGGCTATTTCAAAATTATACCGTAACCTGCTGAATAATTAAAACTAGCTCCTAGTATTAATTATCAAAAAGTTGTATGAAAATTTATCAGTGAAGAAAACTATTTTTATAACAGGAGCCATTTAATCTGGTTCTACACTGTTTGCAAATGTCTTATTTAATTGGTTCCCACAGTATTACAGCTGTGTATGTAGGACATATTTCACAACCACTACTTTAACCCTTAACTCCGTGAGTATTTGTGTAAAAATGATGACTTCATGAATATTAAGTAGCTGAATTACATAAAAAATTACAGTAGAACCTCTCTAATGTGACCACTTAATGAATAAACATGGGTGTCTTGATAGGCAGGTGCTTGCTTAATGCAGGACAAAAGTAATGCAGAAAGCTCCTAGAGCTTTCTGCATTACTTTTGTCCAGCATTAAGCTACCACCTGTATTATAGAATCCAGAATTATACTTCTTTTAGATGGTCGCATTAGCGGTGATTTACTGTATTAGCATAATTATGAACACAAGAATGTAGAATCAGATCTATGTCATTTCAAAAGCAAACAGAACAGTCCCTGATCAGACATGATAAGAGTTATAACCCTTGAATGTGACACTTGAGTCATGGTCAAAAAGTCCCATGTTCATTATATAATTTCAGCTAATTAATATTCATAGTCACTATTTCATGCATGATCATTCATGAGATAAATGTTTTAAGTATGTGAAGTTTTGGTGACGGCCAAAATAGTCTTAACCCTTTCCCTGTTCTATGTTTATTTCAAATTTTGATATATTGAATGTTCATGGACACATAGTTTATGACGAATGTGGAAGGTGGAACATTGTAGCTATTTAAGAAACTAAAGAAACAGATATATCAAATTTCATAAGCAAACAAAGCAGACCCTGATCAGACGGCTGTTTGTAAATGCATTTACATGAAGGAAAGGGTTAAGTATGTAAACAGATATAGAGATAGACCAGAAATCTTCATCTTATGCCTCCCGCTAATGGGGCAAAACATTGAATTAATTGAGATTTCACAACCCGGTACCTTCCATCCCTTTATTTCATGAATATTTGTGTACATTGACAGTGTATATATTGTTGGCCATGGCTGAAACTGTAGAATGAAATCGGTTTTATTTCATAAACAAATAGAGCAGACCCTGATCAGACAGCTCCTACAGGAGAGGTCTGATCTAGGTCTACTCCATTAATTTTGCAAAGGAGTAAAAGACTTAAGATAAAGGATTGATTACTAAGTGAAAATCACTGGCATCTTGAAATAAACAAAATGCAGAGTAGCAAGGGACAATACTCTTGCAGCCTTGTTCATGGTGGGAGTTAAGTCTCTTTGAAATGTATATGACGATACAGTCTTTGAGATGACCTTGCACTTAATTACTCAGCATTTTTAAATAGAATCATGAAATGCTGAACTATCTATATATAGCAGGATAGAAAACAGGCCTATAATAATTATGATCAGCACCACAGGAAATCAAACCAAGGAAACATATAATGTTGGAACGCAGCATCTAATCAGGGTCTGGGCTGTTTGTTTACTTATTAAAAGCCTTTACCTGATGAAAATTTATTTAAAGAAAAATATCATGAATAATATTATTATTCGATGAATTTTATATTGGCATAAAATTATGAACATGGCAGAAACTGTAGAATGAGATCTATATTATTTGATAAGCAAACCTAGCAGACCCTGATCAGGACTCCCAACAGGAGTTATTAAGGTTTAAGTTTTTTGTATTTTTTGAATATTAATAAGATGGATTTTCATAATGGCATATGAACATGTTTTGGAAGCTGTAGAATCAGATTTGTATTATTCCAAAAGCAAACAGAGCAGATCCTGATCAGATGGCTCCTATTGCAGCCATCTGATCTGGTCTACTCTGTTTGTAAAGGCGTGAAAAGGCATTTATGTGTGGGAAATGGTTCAAAAACATCCATGCTGATTCACAAAATGGCTGCTACAGAGATCTTCTACTGTGATACAATACTGTGCAACCTTTCTGTATTAGCTGAAAACAATAAACCAAGGTATTCCAATTAGCCGCTATGACTAAATTACAATGTTTATCTTGGAACTATCTTGTGTCTTTTGCATATCTGTCCATAATTTTGTTAGCATTTCTGTAAACAGCTTTTTATCCAGTAAAATACTGGACAAATCATTGAACAGAGTCTGCTTTTACTATAACATTGATGCAGTTGCTAATTTGTAAATAATAAAATGTTTAACCCTGTAAGAAATAATGACATCATGAATATTAATAAGATGGATTTTCATAATTGTATATGAACAGAAGAATGTTTTGGAAGCTGTATAATCAGATTTGTATTATTCTAAAAGCAAACAGAGCAGACTCTGATCAGATGATTTCTACAGGAGCTGTCTGATCTGGGTCTACTATATTTGCAAAGGCATGAAAAAGTGTTTGTATGAGGAAACGGGTTAAAGGTCATGGAGATGTTTTCTTCGATATCCTTCTATTATCAAAACCATTACCTCATAGGCTATTTTCAGACCCAACCTCTGAATAAACCTACCGAAAAGGAACATTAACTAGAGAAAAGGAAACGTTTAGAATTGTGTAGTTCTGAAACCATTGTGATAAATACAGCATTTGCTCCTGTGGAGCAAATGCTCTATTTATCACAATGGTTTAAAAAATTTTTTTACAGAGGTGTCAAAAGGCATCAATATGAGGGAATGGGTTAAACAGTTTAGATCCTGATGAAATGCTCAGTTATTCCACATATCATCAGAGTATTAAATGGTTTAGATTCTCATCTTGATCCAAACTGCTGATATTAGTTGCCAAATTTTCAGAACTAGAGGAGAGGGCATTAAGAACTGACAGTCATAAAACAGGAAATTAGTCAAGGTCAGTGACAGTTAATTGCCATGAGACATGATCATTGAACCTGCTGCAAAAAATGCTGTTACCTTAACCATTTCAGTGCGGGATAACAAGTCACAAATATCTTTTGCAAACAGTGTAGACCTAGAAGAGCTCTCTCATCAGGGTCTGCACTGTTTGTCATGTTACACATTATTTTTTTTTAACCCTTTCCCTGTTCTATGTTTATTCAGAATTTCAATACGGTTACCTACTTAATATTCATAGATAAAATAGTTACAATGAAGTATGGAAGGTGGAGCATTGCGGCCATTTTAGAAAGTAAAGAAACAGATCTATCAAATTCCATTAGCAAACAGGGCAGACTCTGATAAGATGGCTCCTATGGGAGCCGTCTGATCTGGGTCTACTCTGTTTGCTAAGGCACGAAAATGTGTTAACTCTTTGCCTGCTAGCAGCAGATCTGTGATAACCTTTGCAAACAGTTTGGATCCAGATGAATTACTGTTTTATTTCGCATTTCATCAAGCTGCACAGCTGTTTTGATACTTCAAAACAAAACTGGAAGTAATAACAACATAAGAATTTTAACAAATGACAATGCAGTTACCTTCATCAATCTATGTATTCAGACAGACAAACGTAGGCAAATGGTGCTGACCCAGATCAAATGGCTCCTTAAGGAGCCATTTAACCTGGGTCTGAACTACTTGCTACTATGGAAATCTACATTAAAGCTATCCAAATGGGGCAAATTCAATTATTCATCTTTACAAATCCATGGAGAGTGAAGATTGGGTGTCTTGACTACTTAATGGTAATAAGAGTATGCAGTCAAACAGAATCTTAAGAATTACCTATCAAATTATTGGTAGAAATATTTACCAGACAATGATGCCAATTTGTATCATTTTGATAAGAAACTGATTTTTCAGTATATTTACTCTTTTCATGTTACGGAATAGTTGTCTGCAAATATTATCGTCTATTGTTATTTCCAAAGTTAGATCTTCACCTGTTCTTATTAAATATAACCCTTTACTCCATGACTATTTATCTAAGAAATAAAATAATGGCATATAGTGATAATGAAATATGGAAGGGCGAAAATTGTAGCCATTTTAGAAACTAAAGGATCAGATCTATCCAATTGTATTTGCAAACAGAGCAGATCTTGATCTGACGGCCCCTATAAGAGCCATCAGATCTGGGTCTACTCTGTTAGATATGTGAAAAAGTGTTACTATGAAGGAAAGTGTTATTCGGCAAGTTTCGTCTGGATCTATTTACATAGGTTAGTACAAGTGTTGTATTATGTGCTCTTAGAGTTCATTATCTACTGGGACAGGAGTCAAAGGTTTACAAATTGGAAGCATGCTTTCAGTTATGGCCTAGGCATGATGTCAGAAACACTGTCAATCATCCGTTAAATTAAATAAACAAATACACCCTAATTCACACTCAAGAAAACTGGCTAGTACTACTTACTAACTGTACTTTGTATTTTTTCCTGCAAAAATTGTTGTCTGCAACAACTTAAAAAATTTCCCAGTATCAAATAGTTCAGATCCTGAAGATATACTGAATTACCTGGCGTCTAATCTGGTTCCAAACTGTTATCACAAATTTGCCAATAGTATCTCTATTTCCCTAAATCAGGGCATGTACTATTTGCTGCAAAATGCAAAAATTACTGTAGCAGTTTACGAGTAACAGCGCAGACCACAATAAGAAACCGGACAACATGGTGCAGAGGCGTAGAAAAAATGCAGTAATCCTTTCCTTCATATAAATGCCTTTTCATGCATTTGCAAACAGAGAAGATCCAGATCAGATGGTTCTTGTAGGAGCCACCTGATCAGGGTCTGCTCTGTTTGCTTATGGAATTTGAAATATCTGTTTCTTTCATTTCTATAATGGCTACAATGTTCCACCTTCCAGATTTCATTATAACTATTTGTCCATGAAGATTTGGTAGGTATTGAAATTTGGAATAAATGTAGGACAGGGAAAGGGTTAAGCTATTTCAAAAAAGCTCTTATTTCTCCATCAAGTCCTATGTTGTGCCCACTCATTAGAATTTGAATACATGCATGCCCCTTTATCTATAGTGCTATGCCATGGTTCTGACAGTGGCTGGTCTGGGTATACAGTGTTGGCCAGTTTTAGATCATAACCCTTTCTTTTTTAATATTCATATAAGAAATAATGACACTGAGAGTATTTATTACCTGATTATTCATAATTTCATGTGAACATATAATTTTTCATTATCGGTAGAAATTGTAGTCAGATCTATTATAATTTCATAAGTAAACACAGCAGACACTGATCAGATGGTTACTACAGGATCTGTCTGATCTAAGTCTACTCTGTTTGCAAAGGCATGAAAAGGCATTTATTTGAAGGAAAGGCTTAAAGGGATAATCATTCAAGATAAATGTAAAGTTTACAGGAATAAACAGGTTATAACTTTTTTCTGAGTGCAATACATTTAAGGCTGTCAAGTAATTGCATATGCTTAATTGGCAATTCAATCAGTTAGTAAACATTAATTAAGGACCACCCCACCAGTATTTACAAGGAAAGGTAAAGTCAATAGACAGTGAAATGTTACATTTTTACGGCTTAATTACCATTGAAGGTATTTTCCCACCCTACCTCAGTACAGGGGTAATTCACATCAAACAGATGCATGACAAATTTACACCTTATCCTGCTAATTGCAATGTGGCTGATATTTGCAAACAGCTATGATCTAGATGAGACATCGAGTAAGATGGAACTTCATCAAGATCTAAGCTGTTTGACACTTATTCAATACTTTCTCCAATGCTTGAATGAAAGGAAGTAGCAAAATATGAAGCAGGTCACAGATATCATTTCAACAGCACGATGAAGGTTAATGATGTATACTTATTGCACACCTGCAGGAAAATTGTGAAACCGATCCAAACAGTTTATATCCAGATCAGACTATGCTTAACTTGATGTCTCATCATCGATCGAAACTGTTTTACATGCTGAGACAACGAACAAGGGAAAATGTAGTTCCAGAATTGAATCAGGTGATAGATTTATGTTGTCAACAATTAGTTTGCAAGGAAATCATACTGCTGCACCTGAACAAGTGATAAATTGTGTAAAATATATCAAACACCTACGATTATCAAGGTGTCACGTTGTTATATATCTGCTGTATCTACCCTCAATACTCGAGACATCCAATCTACCTTCTCTACCAGTTTGTAAATATGAATTAACCCATTCACTCATAGGCTATTGTTAGATCCAACCTCTTCGAATAAATTTACTGAAAAGGAGCATTTAATGAAAAAAAGGAACATTTTAGAGTTGTGTAGTTTTGAAAACCATTGTGATAAATAGAGCATTTGCTCCATAGGAGCAAATGCTCTATTTATCACAATGGTTTCCAAAAGTGACTTTTACAGAAGCGTCAAAAGGCATCAATATGAGGGAATGCCGGTTAATTTGGTACTATTTTGATATTTTAAAATTAGACCAATATATTAACAAATAGTACAGACCCTGATCAAACTGCTCCTTCAAGAGCAGTTTGATCTATGTCTGCACTATTTGCGTGTAAGTCTGTATCTAATCAAGCTTTGCACTCTTTGTCTCTTGTCAGAGGAAACAGTCTTTCTGTCATTATCACTGCTATGCAGCATAGACTCTAATCCAAAATCATATCAGAAATAGTAGGGAACTTTGGTTTACAAAATGTTCGGAATTTCCGCGTTTCATATTTTTCAATGATGCAATGTCCCCGTTACTTTTCCCCCATAATTCATTCTACCAGTATCATATTCAACATTGTTTATATTAACAATGTAAGGGCTGACATAGAATATTTATATGACAGGGGAAAAAATTGGCCAATTTGTCAACGGGTGACCTTTACTTAGTCTACTATACATGTCTGAAGCAATTTACCCTAAAAATTCCAACAGACCAACTTAGGCAAATAGTGCAGACCCAGATCAAATGACTCCTAAAGGAGCCATTTGATCAGGGTCTACACTATTTGTGACTATGACAATCTAATTTAAAGGTATCAGAATGGTTCTAAATTGACTTATTTAGCTTTATGAAAATTCTGAAAGTAGAAGATCCTTCGAAAGCAAAAGCAGCAATGTGAAAAGAGAAAACTGCAGATTCAGCTTTATTGAGACTCAGTCCATGAGCAGTTATTAACCCTTCTCTTGCTGAATTTTAAAATACATTTCTCCTTCTTTACCCATGCCCTGTTGTATAATTACTGTGTACAAGTATTTCGCTGTGCAACCACTGCTGTGGAGTGCACTGGTTGCACAGTCAACTTGTAAATAGTGCAGACCCTGATGAGACAGCTCCTGTAGGAGCTGTCTCATCTGGGTCTTCACTATTTACAGGTAGGTATATTGACGTGAACAGCAAGCGAAGGGTTAAAAGTGCAACACTACTCACACCCCCTAGCATCGGCTTAAGTGATATTCAATTTTCATAATTAAAAGCATTGAAACTGAATATCTCGAAGGACCAGAGAAAATAACAGCACTGAGAATGAAGTACGGGAGATGGAGACGGGAGAGTAGGTGTCCTTGAGAGTGGGCGTATGGATAGTTAGGGTAATTAGTGTATCTGTATAAACCCTGAGCAAGCAGAATTTTATGACCAAAGTGTAGGTTCAACAGCCATATTATCGGAAAATAATATACTTAAACTACAGCTTTGAAAATACTAGACTCACAACAATGACCTTTTATACCTGCTAGTGAATACTGAATGACCATGCAATACTGCAGAGCGAAAAGTGGGTGGGTAGACCAGTGGAAAGAAAGTAGCACCATCTTAGCTGTTCAGGTTAAATTCTTGAAAAACTGAAGCAAATGGTGGCTTCTGCAGACAAAATTAACTTAACCCTTTCCTCCATAGGCTGTTTTTAGACCCAACCCCTTCGAACGTATCTACCCAAAAGAAGCATTTACTAGACTAGAGAAAAGTAAAATTTTAGAATTTTGTAGTTTGAAACCATTGTGATAAATAGAGCATTTGCTCCTATGACTCATATGGAGTTACTCAATATCTCATCAGGATCTAAACTGTGGTTGCAACATATGATTATGGATCCTGATGATTTGCTTAGCCCTTTCCTTCATATAAATGTGTTTTAACACATTTGCAAACAGAGTAGACCCAGATCAGATGGCTCCTTTAGGAGCCGTCTGATCAGGGTCTGCTCTGTTTGCTAATGGAATTTGAAAGATGTTTCCACCTTCCATATTTCATTATAACTATTTTGTCCATTAACATTCAGTAGGTATCGAAATTTGGAATAAACATAGAACAGGGTAGGTCTTAATTACTCAATGTCTCATTTGGATACATACTGTTTGCATAAATTTGTTTAAAATATGTCCATAGTGCAGAAAAGTTAAATATAAAAATTTTGCTAAGCAAGGGCATGACAACCATGAACTACTGCAACTTACAGTAAATTATATTTCCTCTCATCTATCAAGTCAGAGGACATGACATGCTGTGAATAGTCAACCCTTTCCTTCACATAAACGCTTTTTCACACATTTGCAAACATAGTAGACCCATCAGGGTCTCCTCTGTTTGCTTGTGAAGTTATAATAGACCTCATTCTACAGTTTCTGAAAATACAAAAAATTCCTATGTACATAATTATGCCATTGTGAAAATTCAGCTAATAAATATTCATGATGTCATCATTTCTTACATGAATGTCAAACAGGAAAAGAGTTAAACTTCTGAATGTTGAATTTTAAAAGTGGAACGGCCCATCATATCAGTGTTTTACTATAGATTCTATTTAGTATGAATAGCTTAAACCTGCTATCTAGAATGAAAGATACACAGTGCAGACCCAGATCAGAGAGCTTCTTGATTTAAAGTGCAAATTCTGTAAAGGAACGACATTGGAGCATGTGTCAAATGGTCTGGGGCTATAATGTTTTCAATAACATACTTTTTTCATGAGCACAGCCCAAATATCAACTTTACATTACCCCCTCGTGTAAACCAACTATGTCTGATCAGGAAACAAGCAGCTTGTCACTCTGACAGAAGTTTCTAATGTGGAATGGTCAATCATTGTTTAACCCATTCCTGCATATTTACGCCTTTTGACGCTTATGTAAAAGTTACTTTATGAAACCATTGTTATAAATAGAGCATTTGATCCACAGGAGCAAATGCTCTATTTATCACAATGGTTTCAAAACTACACAATTCTGAAAATTTCCTTTTCTCTAGTTAATGCTCCTTTTTGGTAGATTTAATCAAAGATGTTAGGTGTAAAAATAGCCTAAGTGGTAATGGGTTAAGGACAGACTCCATTCAGTATGAAAGGGGATAGTTTGCGAGAGGACTCTAAATGACAAACAGTTTAAATCCTGGTCAGAGGGCTCCTCTAGGAGTCCTCTCATCTTTGTCTACAATGTTTGCCTATGTCAATACTCATTTCCCATATTCAAATTATTAAGCACAAAAAAATTAGTTATTTCTTTAGCAATAGAAGACGACTATAGATACAATGTTTGTGAGGTAATTTTATTTATTACATTAAAGTCTCTCTAATACGTCCACTAGAATTAGACTTTTTTAACAGATGGTAGTGTAATGCTGGATAAAAGTTATGCAGAAAGCTCCTACAAGAGCTTTCTGCTTTTAAAGAGTCTTCTGTTAATAAATTATGTGATCTCTTTAGCTAGACTCTACTGTATATCTATTCTCACTGAGATCATTTTACAGATTAATGCTCAACATTTATAACACTTAAGTGTCTGTATTGTAATGATGTATCTAGTTCCCCCAGATCTGCCCACACAATACAGTGAAAACTTGTCTACAGCCACCATCCAAAGTAAGTCTAAATTTGGGATTTTTACGACAGGTGGTAGCGTAACTATTTCCATGTTGCATATTCATGTAAGAAACAATGACATCATAAATATTAATTAACTCAATTTTTATAATACATTAGTATATTGTAGAATCTGTAGAGCCATATTTATTATAATTTCCTAACAAACTGGGAAGACTGCGATCAGAAGCTGTCTGATCTGGGTCTACTCTGTTTGCAAAGGCATGAAAAAGCTCTCACATGAGGGAAAGGGTTAAGCAACCTCTGCTCTGATAGACCCCCATTCATTATATTGTTGCTGTAGGCAGATTCTACTGTGTTTGCCCACCATCAAAGATATTGTCATCTACACAAACTACCATCTGCATCAGCTCAACCCTTACAATGCTGAATTTTCAAATAGACTATTCCAAAATTCGAACAGGTCAAGCTTATGGTGAATATTTAGTGATTCTTCTAAAGAAAAGAGTAAAATGACAAACAGTGCAGACCCTGATGAGAGGGCTCCTCTAGGAGCCCTCTCATCTGGGTCTACACTGTTTGCAAAGGGCACTCGTGACTCGCGTAAGGGTTAAAAGGTTAACCCTTTATTTGATAATCCTGCTTTTTCACATCTAGTGCATTAATATTCATGAGGTAAAGACTTTAAAAAAGAATAAAAAAGATGATTACCCCCATTTTTTTGGGTAAAAACAAAATCATTATCAGGGTGTAAAATGCTTCTCCTCTGCAATTTCAAGCATCATTCAATTGTCTCAACGCTGAATTTTCAGAGTGGAATTAGCCTATCAGTGTTTAATTATAGACTCCACTCAGTATGATTATGAGGCTTCAACTAACATGATTTTAGATGACAAACAATGCAGACCAAGATTAGAGGGTTTCTCTTGGAACCCTCTGATCTGGGTCTACACTGTTTGTAAATGCCAGTGCATGCCTGTTGTGCATTAACCCTTTCCACCATAAATATGCCTGATGGAGAAGGCAGATTGTGTATCTGAATACTAAGGTTAACCCAAAATTCCTTCATATAAACCCCATTTCACGTATTTACAGAGTAGTATCAGATCAGATGGCTCCTATATGCTCTATTTTGTCCATGAATATTCAGTTACTAGTGAAATTTGAAATAATAAACATAGTACAGGGAAAGGGTTAACTATGTTATAATGCTGTTGTTGCTGCTGAAGATGCTGTACATGAAAATGATGACGATTATGACGCTAATGATGATGATGATGCTGCTGATGATGATGAAGAAGAAGATAAATTTGATAATCATGACCAATCATGATGATGATGCCGAGGGATGCTAATGCTGATGATTACGATGATGATCATCATCGTTATCATTATGAAAACATGCAGACACTGCTGCAGCTGCAGAAAGTGAAGACATTCCAATTTGGAATAGATCATTGAATCCTCCATCTCTGTAAAGTTTCAGTGAAACAGAATGTCTGGAAACTGTTTATTCTATAGGGCAAATGTTCAGTATAATGTTTCGCACTTGGGTTAAATGTGGCCTGGCTCCATTCCAAGGGCAGATAACTCAATCCACACTTATCGCCAGCTGAACTGTATTTATCACAAGTAACCCTTACTTCTCAGTCCAAACAATGCTTCAAATTACATACCATGTGTAAAATATTGATGCATTTTGGCAAGAACTACAAGCCAGAATATCAATCGGAGACGAAAAGGTTTGCCCACTTGCAGATAACAGAACTTTTGAAAAAACATATTCTCACTGTGATTGGATTACTAAACAGAGGCCCAGATATGATTCCTTCATAAAAAACACCTTTTCACGCATTTGCAAACAGAGAAGACCCAGATCAGATGGCTCCTATAGGAGCCATCTGATCTGGGTCTGCTCTGTTTGATTATGAAAATATGATAGATCTGACGGTACAGTTCAACCTATACCAAAAACTCTTGTGTACATTATGTCATTATAAACATTCAGCTACTTATATTCATGACATCATTATTATTAATTTTCTTGCATGAACTTTAAACAGGGAAAGGGTTAAAACATTTTCAAAAATAATTCCTTTATTTCTCCTCTAAACCATATGTTGTGATCACACTTTAGTATTGTCTCTTGCAGATGATTCTATAGAGTGGTCACAACATTGGATTTGGTGTAGAAATAATGATTTAAGTATATGAATATACACCTTTATCTAAAGCTCTGTCTAAGGAAAAGTTTTTTGAATGAACTATCTCAGAAATATGTCTGAATGAATCTTACTTCCTTACAGACTAGTCTGTGTCAGAAAAAAAAAGAGAAAAACAACTGGGTCAAACTTTTAGCACTACATGCTTAAGTTTGTTGGTCCAAATACTTATCCCGACTCTCACTAACTGCGACTTGACTTGCATGTGCAAACAGCTTGGAGTAGCTTGGCAACTGATCAGAATCCAAGATGTGTGACACTCAGTCAATAGATTTTCAAAACGTTTCCTCAAATCAAAACTTGTCCAAATTTCATCTGATCCAGACATTATTTTTTACAGCAGGTTAATCCTTTACTCCATGAATATTCACATAAGAAATAATGACATCATGAGTATACAAGAAATGTTGAAACGAGTTTTCCTTCACTATTAACTAGTGATTTCTAAGTTCAAAGGGGCATAAATCCCAGAAAAATTGCAGAAGGAAAGATTCCTGACAGTATGCACATCTACATATTGTGTCCTTGCTACATACAAGGTTTTATTAAATTCTGTTAAACAGTTTTAGAGAAGTTGCGCTTACAAGGGTAGGGTAAAAAGACCGAGTGATTTCTAAGTTCAAAGGGGCATAACTCCCAGAAAAATTGCAAAAGGAAAAATCCCCGACAATATGTGCATCTAAATATTGTGTCCTTGCTACATACAAGGTTTTATGAAATTCTGTTGAACAATTTGAAAGGAGTTGCGCTTACAAGGGTAGGGTCAAGAGACCTAGCGATTTCTAAGTTCAAAGGGGCATAACTCTCAGAAAAATTGGAGAAGAAGAAATCCCCAACAATATCCACATCTACATATAGTATCCTTGCTATATGCAAGGTTTTATGAAAATATGTTGAGCAGTTTCAGAGGAGTTGCCCTTACAAGATTGGCAGCCGCCCGCCCAACCGCCCGGCGTACATCACCATTTCAATAACCGGATTTTCAGTGCAAACAGAGCAGACCCTCATCAGACCACTCCTATAGGAGCTGTATGATCTGGGTCAACTCTGTTTTACAAAGGCATATTTATGGAGTAAAGAGTTAAGGGGTGGGGTTATCAGGGTATGTCATAGCAAAAACCCCAAAACAGGCCACAGAAGTGATGTCTGATCAGGATCTATTATGTCACCAATCACACCATGAAATATTTTTCTTTTACCCTTGCACAGACATTACAGGGTTGGTCTGTATTGTTGTTTCAAATGTTCCGGTTGACTTGATGGACTTTTATTGATGAACATTCTTGTAAGAAATAATGACATTATGAATATTAATGAGTGATTTCTTATAACAGCAGCATGGACAAGGCAATTTCTAACAATGGCAGAAACTGTAGTATCATATCTGTATTATTCCATAAGCAAACATAACAGACCCTGGTTAGACTGCAGGGACCATCTGATCTGGGTCTACTCTGTTTGGAAAACATCAAAATGTATTTCCATCAGGTAAAGGGTTAAAAACATAATTCTTCAATCAGTACTATAAACCTAGCTGCCATTAATGTCTAAAGTCTCAAATAAAGATCTCGTCTTAAATCCACATGTCAAGTTTCTAATCATTACCTCAAGTCTAGCTGCCATTAATGTCTAAAGTCTAAAAAAAATCTCATTACAATCCAGATGTAAGGTCTCCAACTTATACCCAATG
The DNA here is from genome assembly GCA_963576725.1 of Azorinus chamasolen. Lineage (NCBI taxonomy): Eukaryota > Metazoa > Mollusca > Bivalvia > Cardiida > Solecurtidae > Azorinus > Azorinus chamasolen. The sequence continues at coordinate 41,702,105 of OY755248.1, forward strand.
TGTAGCTGTAACAGGTCTTGTGTCTTAGGTTAACCCTTTATCTGATAGATGCACCATTTGATGCCTTTGCAAACAGTGTAGACCCAGATCAGATGGCTTCTGTAGGAGTCATCTGATCAAGGATTACTTCATTTGCTTATGGAATTATATAGATATGGTTCTACATCGTCTGTCATGGCCAAAATATCCTGTGTTCTATGCCATTGTAAGAATTCAAATAATTTTCATATTGTCGTTATTCCATATATGAATATTCATCAGGTAAAGGTTAATATCACATTAAAAATAATGTTCTCTTTTGATTAAGAACAGTTCTAATTTCACTCCAAAAGTTTTCCAAATATGTTCCTGTCGTAAATAAGAAACTAAAAGACATAGTCATTCTGATACAAATTGTCATATTTAAAAAATATCTCACCTTGCTGAATCATTGGTGCTGCCATTTCGTGGACGTCTCTCCAGTCTTTTGTTCCAATTTCCTGCTCTGTGTTTCCTCCAAAACGGTTTCCAGCATGCTGCATTACTCAGCTGTCTCCTCCATTCAGGCTTTGCCTCAGCAGCAAACTCCTTCATGGACATACAACAATCCCATTCCAGTCATTTCCTGTATTTGCAACTCCTGTCATTTCCTGCACTTCCCATTCCAGTCATTTCCTACAACTTAAGTCCTTGCCTTCCCTATAGCTAACCTATTCCAACCAGAACAAATGTCAAAGGGATCTAAACAATACATTATCCTTAACCCCTTATCATCTGTCTTTGCAAACAAAGTAGACCCAGATCAGATGGCTCCAATAGGAGCTGTCCAACCAGGGTCCTTATTCATTTGATAAATCTGCGTTAAATATAAATACGTCTAGTCTATCTCCTATCCCCTCAGCATAAAAGATCTATAAATACTACAATATACAATACTTTGTCAAAAGTTGTGATACTTGTCATGCAGGCATATTAACAACAGTTATAGTTTTTGCATTTAGAGAAAATGTTGAATACTACATAATATTTGTGTCATCTGATACTACATAATATTTGTGTCATCTGACCAATTTAATAGAGAGATACAAATTTCGTGGAGAGATTTCTAAAACATTAAAGCAAATATATACAAACAATGAAACATAATTAATAGATGGCATAAAAAACATTAAAAACTGATGATGGCACATATCTTGCAAAACATTCATGGACCTACATTATACAGGGCTTCAGATATGTGGAGTATCTGAGATACAAAAATCCTTATTTCTCCACCAAACCCATGGCTGTTTAAGTACTCATTAGAATTGTCTCAAAAGGAAGGTTCTAATAAGAAGAATCTTTCAAAATAAGATTCTAAGAAGATAGATTATTTCAAGAAAAGATTCTTCTTGCATCAAGAAAAGGTTTTCGTAAGAAGAATCAGCTCTAGAGAAGATTCTTATGTGTATATGGTTCAGCTCTAGTAGAGATTCTAATAAGAATCTTCAGCTCAAATGAAAATTCTAATTAGAAGATTCGGCTCAATAAGTAGTTACAGTTAAGATATGTTCGTTTGCACACCGATTTAACAGATTTCAGTCATATCATGACATCCAGCTAATTACTGATAGAGGAAGACACCAGAGGTTTTTCTATGCACAAATTGCATTGTCCTGCGCAAAGAAGAACCATTGACCTACCACAAGCCAGCTGGAAGGCTTCTTCACATGAAAAATCCAAATGCCAAGGCAGGGACTCGAACCACAGATGTGAGGGGCAGAGTGATTGTCAGTTGAAGACTATAACCACTCGACCACAGAGGCTCGTCCCAAATGAGGATTAGTGGAGAAACTGAAGAAGATTTTTTCACATTTCTTTTTACTATATCTCTTTTTTATCTGGAGCCTTGCTATATAGCTTATGATACCCTAATTACCCTAGGTATTCAGACAGACAAACTTTTGCAAATATGGCAGACCCAGATTACACAGCTCCTAAAGGAACAGTTTTATCTGGGTCTACACTATTTGCCACTATCTCAGTCTAATCTAAAGTTTTCATAATGGTGCAAACTTCAGCTTTACACACCTACGTACAGGGGAGGCTGGGTGTCCGAATACTTAAGATAAATAAGGAAGGTATGATACCAACAGATTAGTGTCAGCCTACTAATGCCTAGAGAATACATGCAAGCACCTACTTTTCCTGTGGTTCCAGGTGTGAGCCATTTGTGCCTCAATACAATATAGCTGTATACACACAATATATAGTAGTAGTGGTAGTAGGCTGGATATACACAGTGGGCAAGGCGGTCACCAAGGGAGCATGCTAACACCACGTTTGTATGACTGAAAAGTGATAAAAGTTCATGTCCAAGATGACAATGACAAAATGGTATATGATTATGAACAGAGCTACAGATAATGGTGTGTACCCAAATATTAAAATCGTCATTTCTCCACCAAACCCTATACTGCAACCACTCTCAAACCCTATACTGCAACCACTCTTTAGAATCGTCTCCACAAGACAATTCTAAAGAGTGGTCACAGTATAGGGTTTGGTGGAGAAATAAAGGAGTTATTCTTGAAAATATTTTAATTAATGCATCTTATCTGGCGCTATATGATAAATCTAATGGAACAATTGACATAGCTTGCAGAGCCATAGATAAAAGAACATATTACATGTACACTAATTGCTCTAAGTATTTGGACATACAGACTTAGGCAAATTGTGCAGACCCAGATCAAACAGCTCCTGAAGGAGAAGTTTGATCAGAGTCTTCACTATTTGCTACTTCATCAATATACTTTTGAATTTGTCATAATGATACCATATTGACTTAAGCTTTCCATATTGAATACTTAGAGTAATTAGGGAATTTTAAATACTACAATTGTCATTTTCAAAAACCCTACGATGTTACAACTCTTCAGAATCGTCTCTTTAACCCTTATGCTAAATGCTCTATTTATCAAAATGGTTTCAAAACTATACAATACTAAACTCTTCCTTTTCATTAGTAAATGCTTCTTTTTGGTAGATTGATTCAATGAGGTTGTGTCTAAAAATAGCCTATCGAGGAAAGGGTTAACCCTTTACTCCATGAATATTTATGACTGAAATAATGAAATCATGAATAATAATTAGATAATTATTCATACAGGTACATGAACACCGGAAATTTTGACCATGGCAGAAACTCTAGAATCAGATCTATATAATTCTATAAGCAAACAAAGCAGACCCTGATCAGGTGGTTCCTTCGGGAGCCTTCTGCTCTGGGTCTTTTCTGTTTGCAAAGGCATATAAAAGCGTATTTATGGAGTAACGGGTTAAAACCATTCTAAAGAGTGGTTACAACATAAGGTTTGGTGGAGAAATGATGGAGCTATTCTTAACCCATCCCCTCATATTGATGCCTTTTAAATTGACGCCTCTGCAGAAGTCACCTCTTGAAACCATTGTGATAAATAGAGCATTTGCTCCAATAGGAGCAAATGCTCTATTTATCACAATGGTTTCAAACTACAAAATTCTAAAAAATTTCCCTTTCTCTAGTTAATGCTCCTTTTAGGTAGATTTATTCAAAGTGGTTGGATCTAAAAATAGCCTATGAGGAAATGGGTTAAAATTAGGTTTTAATTTACATCGTAACATGTCTTATCAATGACTCTGGTTTTGAAAGAATGATATAACTGAGGATATAGATATGATGTCAGCACAAATGATAAAGCCATGACAAAATACCTAAATCTTAGGTAAATGAACAGATAATGATAGTAAAGGATAAATTCTAGGTAAGAATGACACAATAAAGATAAGAGGCAAGGTAATAATGATAATTTAACCCTTTACTCCAAGGATATTCTACCTTTGCAAACAGAGTAGACCCATATCAGATCAAGGTCTGCTCTGTTTGCTTATGGAATAATATAGTATTTTGCCATGGCCAAAATTGATATATTCATGATTTCATTATTTCTTACAGTAATATTCATGAAGTAAAGGGTTAATGGACCAAAGATATAGAAAAGATGACACTCTTGTCATGATCTTGTCACAAATGGCAAAAAGAGGCATTAATGGTACAAGCAAAGGTAAAGGTAAAACACAGATGTTGAAAGTATTTATAAGTAACAAATATAAAATAAGAAAACAATTTATGACCCAAAGAAGCAGTTTGAGCAGGATCTTCGCTATTTGCTACCATGACTTTCTAATAAAAATAGTGCCAAATTGACTTACTCAGCTTTACAAAACCATGAAGAGGGGGAGATTAGGTGTCAAAATTGTTAGGGTAATTAGGATAAATCTTTCACTGCCAATGGCAAATCTGTAATCAACTTTGCAACTGGACTGGATCCAGATGGGACCCGTAATTTGATCTTGATATATGACCTTGACCTTAACAAAGTGCCCCTAAAAATGTTCACCTCCATAGGTTGAACATGCATGCCAAGTTGCAAGTATGTAGAATAAGGACAAAATTATTGCCAATCGAAATTTGACCCGTAATTTGACCTTTGACATTGATGTATGATCCTGACCTTAATAAGTCACCCTAAAAATATTCTCCTCCATAGGTTACCACATGCATGCCAAGTTTGAAGGATGTATGTTGAACGTTACAAAATTATCGCCAATCTAATTTGACCTTTGACCTTGACCTTAATAAGTCACCCCTGAAAATGTTCACCTCCATAAGTTGCATATGCCTGCAGTGTTTGAAGGATGTATGTTGAATGACGATAAAATTATTACCCAATTTAAATTTGATCCGTAATTTGACCTTGATGTATGACCTTCGCAAATTTAAATTTGACCCATAATTTGACCTTATGTATGACATTAACCTTAATAAGTCGCCCTTAAAAAATGTTTGCCTTCATAAGTTGCACATGCACACCAAGTTTGAAGGATGCATGCCAAGTTTGAAGGATTGTATGTTGAATGATGACAAAATTATCACCAATATAAATTTGACCTGTAATTTGACCTTTGACCTTGATATATGACCTTGACCTTAAGAAGTCACCCCTTAAACTATTTGCCTCCATAAGTTGTACATGCATGCCAAGTAAGAAGTGCAATGGGTACAAAATTATCGCCAGCCAACAAAACAAACCAACAGATAGACAGGGCAAAAACAATATGCCTCCCCACGCTTATCCCTTTTTAGGTTTCGGACTACTTTCCGAAACCTAATAGTAATGCATCCCCAGGGCATGCCTCAAGCAAATTTATAAAGAAATTCATATCCCATAATGCGCAATCAGACCACTGTTATACTACGAAAAATCAATTTATGCTTACAATGCATACATTCATTAACCCAAATGCAGACATTTTGAATGGTTCAACGTTGACAGAATGTTTATCACGTAGCGCCGATTAAGCGATTTAGTTATCTACGGGCGTATTTCATCCGTATTTCTACTTTCATTTTGCCAAAAATGTGATTTTGATAACACCCCTTGACAAAAAATATAGTTCCAAGTGCAATGCATTTGATAAACGATATCGATAATTCTTCATTTTGTATTTCAGTCAATTATTAAAATGCGGATGCAACTGTTTCAATTACCAATAATTTTGCCGTGTAAAATGCTACGTTATATGATAAATTTGGTCGCGTACGAATATATACCACAGAGCGCCGGTAAAAATGGCCCAGAAAGTAATCGACTTCTAAAAGTCGGGCGTTTATTTGAAATCTACAAGCATTTCTTGAATTTGTCGGATTGGTACAGACAACGTTACGGAGAAAACAGTAATGAAACATCGGAACATCGTCAATCTCTACATATTACACACGAACTATGGGAATGAAGATAACGACTGGAAATTGCAGGATACAGTATAAAACACCCGATATGACGGGTATGACTCATATCCGCGGATATGAATTTCGCAGCCTAAAATCGGCCACAATTTAAGCATTATTTTTCTTATTAGAAAAAACTTTCATCGAGCTTATTGGCTAATATTGTCCATATTTATTATTTGAAATACGTAAATTTAATATTCAGTGCATAATAAGTAGTAACAGCCTGGAAAATTCTACTCGTCCGCTCGCTATGACGAGTAAATTATAAAAAGATAATAAATATAAAATAAATGAATTATTATTTAATTTACTGTAATTCAGTTAATAAATAAATAAAATTTAATAATTTAATTTATTTATTATTATTTTTATTATTATTAATAATTTATTATTATAATAAAAATAAATAAATAAAATAAAATAATAAATATATTTAATATAATTTAATTTATTTAATTTAATTAACTGTAGTTATAGTTGAAGTTGAAGAAAGCTAAAAAAAACCATAATATTCGGCACCGATCCTTCTGCACGAAGGAGCACGGACCGTAGTGAAACGTTCCGGAGATATATGAATAACCTTGAGCCTCAAAAGTAATCTGTATTCTGAATGCATCAGAAGTATTTATATTGAGTTTAGAAGATCATAATTATATTTTTACATAATGTGTGACAAGCATCGTAAACATTGATCATAGACTTTTCTGTTCTATAGGACCCATGTTTATAATGTATGTAATGTCTTGGGAGACTTGGTACCAGGTTGTAAGCATTTAAGGATAATTACTCCAATTATAGAGAGTTAGTAGTTATAAAAAAAGATAAAGTGGACTTATTTTATTGTATGTGTTACATAATGTTAATTATAACATATGCTGAACGTATATAATTCTTGACATTTTTTTGTTTGTAGAGTGTGTTTAAGCTTTTTCCCCAGCATTAATCTGTGTTAACATACAAGCATACTGTTATTTTCACCCCTGGTATATAATAATGTCCCAAAATGAAGTAGAGGGACATATTGTGTTTGCTCCGTTTCTTATTATTCTTTCTTCCGATTCTGATTCTTCCAATTGTTCATCTTCCGTCATGAACTTGTCCAGAGCATTTCTCAGTAAGACTAAGTAATTGTCTGATCCTAATGAAACTTCATATGAATATTGCTTGATACATGCAGATGTACATCCCACTTTTTATTTTTTGAAAATCACCATAACTAAATGGTTGGCTATAATTGGTCGAAATTTAGATAGTGTTTGGCGAAGTTATATATCATTCGATTTTTTGCTGAAAATTGGTATCATGGGATATTTGAGTACTCCAAATCAAATGGTTTGTGTTTCGAAAGTACATATATTGGTTGATTTTGCTAAAAATTGGTATTACGGTATATTTTGGCACTCGGGACTAATTTATAGTTCTTTTTAAAGAATTGGTTGCCATAGTAACTGAGTGGTGGCTCTGATTGGTCGAAAATTTATATATTTTTCGACAAATTTAGATATTGTTCGATTTTGCCGAAAATTGGTATGTCGGGATATTTTGACACTCAGAATTGATAGGTATGTCTTTCGAAATGATTTGTTGGTATGGAAACTGAATGGTGAGATCTGATTGGTCAAAAGTTTAGATATTCAAATTTGCTGAAAATTGGCATTTAGGGGTATTTGGGTATCCCAAACTCAGTCAAGTTGTTTTGAAATACTTGGTTGCCATGGTAATGGAGTAGTGTCCTCTGAATGGGTCACAATTTACATATTAGATTTTTCGGAAACTTTGGTCAGTAGGGATATATATGCAGTTGTTTCAAAAGTGCTGGTTGCCATGTAACCAAGTGCTCACTAATGGCCTGTTATTGGTTGAAATTTAGATATAATGCTCACCAATAACAGTTGTAAGTTCCGTTTAGGGGACATTCTGCAACATATTCTGTTACAATTAGATCTTGTTAACTGTATGATATTTAGATTCACATGGCATATATAATTTATCCAAACGTGGTTGTAGTGTATAGATGGATAGGTGATTGATGCACGCCAAATACTGTTACAATCCACCAGTTAGTAGCAGAAATATGACCCTTTGTTGCTTTCAGATAGCCATATAGGAAATGTGACTGTTAGAAGTCATATCTTGGAACAGCTTGCTCAGATTTCATTTAAATTTGACGGGGTATTTACATGGATAGGTGCATGAGGCACAATATATGACGCCAACGTCGGCCAAATAATAATAGAGTAATGGCCCTTTACTAAATTCAAATATAAATTTAAGTAAACTTCAAGCAAATTGAACTATTGGAACTGCACTGTGTGCTACTAGTCATCAATTTATTTCTTTAAACAATATCTTAAACACTGACAGGATTTTCAGAAAAGTTCACAGAAATTATGTTCAGATGACCTGTCAATTTTAACAAACAGTTCCATTAAACACCATTTTAGTTCAGGAAATAATGCTTTAGATGTCATCTTACTATGTATCAATGGTACCAGTCCTTCCCTACCATGCTTTTTCGTATTGTATAGTCACAATCGACATATATATGGTCCGAAACCTTCAGTACTGTCAGTACTTTGATTATATTTGTTTTATACAAGCTACCTAAATGTACCAATATAGTAGACTAAGCATATTATATAAGATGCGCAAGTTAAACATATATTAAGAATAGCTTCTTTATTTCTCCACCAAACCCTATGGTGCTCACTCATTAACCCCTTCCCTCAAATAAATTTGTAAACAGAGTAGACCAAGATCAGATGGTTCCTATAGCAGACATCTGATCACGGTCTGCTCTGTTTGCTTTTAGCATGATATTGATCTGATTCTACAACTTTTGTCAAACTAAAATATTTTCTTGAAATGTTTACATTAGTTCAACTAATCAATTATCATGTCATTATTCTTACACGATATTGAACAGGTAAAGGGTTAACACTTCAACTAGTTTTTGATGAATACTTATCATGTAAGAATTAACCCATAACCTCATAGGCTATTTTTAGATTCAACCTCTTTGAATAAATCTACCGAAAAGGAGCATTAACTAGAGAAAAGGATTTTTTTAGAATTTTGTAGTTTGAAACCATTGTGATAAATAGAGCATTTGCTCCTATAGGAGCAAATGCTCTATTTATCACAATGGTTTCAACATGTGACTTTTACAGAGTCGTCAAAAGTCGTCAATATGAGGGAATGGGTAAATGACATTACACATATTTATTAGCTGAATTTTTATAAAGGCATATGAACACATAAGCTTTTGGCATTGGCAGAAACAGTAGTCAGTCAGATCTTTATGATTTTATAAGCACACAGAGCAGACTCTGATCAGGTAACTCCCACAGAAACTGTCCGACATTGGCCTACCCTGTTTGCAAAGGCATAGAAAAGTGTATTTATGGAGTAAAGGGTTAAATTTAACTGGAAGAGACATTCTTAACACATTATCTCCTAGTGACGCATTTTTGCGCATCTATAGAAGTCACTTTATGAAACCATTGTGATAAATAGAGCATTTGCTCCTATAGGAGCAAATGCTCTATTAATCACAATGGTTTCAAACTACAAAATTCTATATTTTTCCTTTCCTCTAGTTAATGCTCCTTTTCGGTGGACACATTCAAAGAGGTTGGGTCTAAAAATAGCCTAGGAGAGAATGAGTTAAGAGTGGTCATAACTGAGTGTTTGGTGGAGAAATGACACCCTTACCTATGACCCAGAATATATTAGCCAGACAGTCAATATATCAGAAGACTTTGTATAAATTTCATTTATTTAGAAACAGTTACCTTGACCATGACCCACAAAACAAAAAATACATTCCATAAGTGTACCTACACAACCTGCTTTGTGTAAAACTACATATAAGTACATCAACCTTGTAATTGGTTTACTCGGAAACATTTTAAAAACATAAACCCAATAAATCATCCACATTTCATGATGAAGTGATATGAATGAAATTAAGTAGCACAGTTATATAACACTAAGAAGCATACAACAACAACCAGTGATACATCGCCACTAGAGATAAATAACTCTTTGCACAATCAGCAATAATTATCATCTACTAAACTGTCCTCAGCTTTAACCCTTTACTCCACTGATGCACCTATTAACACCATTGCAAACAGACTTGGCACAGATATCGGACAGCTCCTGCAGAAGTTATTTAATCAGGATCACCTCTGTTAACTTGTGGAATAGCATAGTTCTGAGTCTGTTCTAGTTCTGCCCTGATAAAAAGTTCCTTCAGTCTTGACACCACTATAAAATTACAGCTACTTACAGTACTTAGTATTCATACATTCATTATTTTTTATGAATATTCATGAAGTTAATAGTTAATTAACCCTTTACTCCATAAATATGCCCTTCTACACCTTTGCAAACACAGAAGACCCAGATCAGATGGCTACTATAGGAACCGTCTGATCTGGGTCTGCTCTATATGCTTCTGGAATTATATAGGTCTGATTCTACAGTTTCTGCTTTGGCAAAAATTTCAACTGTCATTTCTCCACCAAACCCTATGTTGTGACCACTCTTTAGAATCATCTCTTAAAACTGATTCTACAGATTGGTCACAAAATATGGTTTGGAGGAGAAATATGGAGCAATAATTCTTAAAAATGTTATAATTTATTCATCTTATCTGGGGCACTGGAATTAACTCAGCATTTCATCATGGCATGTTTGATGACTTGATTATAGCTTGAAGAGAAATGATGGAAGAAATTAATCTGCCTGAGAATAATTGCAGGAGAAAATAATTTTTGCAGATGATATTTACTTGGTGTGCAAAGAGAGAATTATTTCACAAAGAGAAAGCTTTACACTTTACACAGTTTACATGCAAAATACAAAATTGCATTATCCAGGTGCAGACTTACCATTGTACCAGTTAGGTCCCAGGTATAGTCCACCCCCTCGCTCCTCAGGAATTATCTCCATCTCCACTCATTATTGAACAGTTAACTCTAATTCCAGTAGTTGATAGAGTGGAAATATTAATCTTAATTACTCAATTCTATAGCTCCAAGTGAAAATTAATTTCAAACATAACATTGAAAAGAAAAACACTAAAACTCAACAGACAATTACTTCTGTTACACCGAATAAATATTACACTATTTCGTTGATTTTTTAATTACCTCCCTTTTCTCCAGTGTACCAGACTACATGTATTCTGAAAATGCAATCCTCACTGAATACTGGAATGCCACATCTGTCACTTACTCTGTGACAGAATATCAGACTACAGCGTTGACATTACAACAAACCAAAGCTGATAATCACCGATATTCACTTGCTACCCATATCACTAACTATGTATCACATATAATTTCTACATAAATATTATTGTCTGCGACTTCCCATGATGATATGCTGTAGAATATAGCTATGCTATAGCTATAATTCCGCTATTTCCATGGATGTTCTGAATATACTTTATTCCTGTAATACGTATTATGTATTCCTCAGTATTGTATCACACAGTTACGAGGCCTCAATATCCAACTGTTCAGGTGTCAGCGTTCCAGATAACATCAGTCATCAGCCGCTCATCTGCAAAATAAACATGAACTAATGTTTCAGTGCCATCACAAACACAACAGGCAATCATATCTTCACTGTATTAACACTTACTCTGTTGTAACAAAAAAATACCAGCTCAAATCGGGACCAGGTTCAATTTTGTCTATTTCAAATTTAAACAATAATGAGAAACTTGCTAGGTCTCAAACAGTTTGGATCCTGATGAGGCTTCGAATTACCCAGCGTGTCATCTGGATCTAAGCTGATGTAAACAGAATCAGGCTGCAAATGGCTGAATAAGGACTAATAACTTGCGAATTCTACAGTAACCCAATTAACATAAGTATTCGAACACCCACTTTCCCCTCCCTAACAGTTAGTACAGCTGAATCATTCAGCTTGGGACCATTTGTGCAACAATTTTAAATGAGATTGACATAGTTGCAAATAGTTTTAGATCCTGATCAAATGGCTCCTTCAGGATTCATCTGATCTGGGTCTGCACTGTTTGTTTGAATACTTACGGCCATTAACGCATTGAACACTAGCAGCACACAGTTTGGATTCAGATGAGATGTTGTGTAACTTGTATCTCATCAGGATCCAAACTGTTTGACATTCTGGATAGTAGCAGACAACAACTGTTTTGCCATCTAACATTACTTTGCCTACAAATATTCTGATTCTTGTAAATGAATGCAGTAGTGATTTTTGTGTGCGCATTACTCTTGTACACTTGTTTGCAACATAACTATGCTGGCATCATTCTCTATGATACAACTGCTATTGTCATTGATTACGCCTACATTGTTTATTCCTATGAATGCTGAATTTTCAAAGTAGAATGTCCCATTATTATTAAATGATAAGAGTCCATTTAGTATGAAAGGTTGTAATCTGAGAGGATTTTGAATTACAAACAGTGCAGACCCTGATAAGAAGGCTCCTCTAGGAGCTGTTTCCCAATGCCAATATAGTTGTTATCCTACTCGTATAAAGGATTAAGACAACTAAAATTGATTTTTTTTGTAACAATTCTCTTCTTCAGTAAGAAAAGATTATGAATAACATCCTGATGCTGATGCTGATTTATTTAAACCTTAGCCTGTTGAATATTCATGGAAGAAATAATGACATCATGAATATTTATTAGCTGAATTTCATGGTATATGTTAAAGGAATTTCTGGTATAGGAAGAAACTTTCAAGTCAAGATATATTACATATTAATAAGAGAACAGAGTAGACCCTGTTTACAGATGACTCGTACAGGATCTGTCTGATCAGGGTCTCCTCCATTTGCAAAGGCATGAAAAGGTTTTTGCTTGGTGGAAAGGGTTAACCCTTCGCTTGCTGTTCACATCAATATACATTATATAATGTAAATAGTGAAGACCCAGATGAGACAGCTCCTGCAGGAGCTGTCTCATCAGGGTCTGCACTATTAACAAGCTGATTGTGCAACCAGTGCAATTCACAGCAGCGATTGCACAGCGAAATACTTGTACACAGTGAAGATATATGTAATTATACAACTGTGCATGGGTAAAGAAGGAGAATGTATTTCGAAATTCAGCAAGCGAAAGGTTAATACCTATATACACCTTAGCTACTCAGGCTTAGGTAAATAGTGCAGACCAATAAGTTTTTATCAGGGTCCGTACTATTCACTATTCCATTAGTTTCAATTAACCCATTCCCTCATATTGACACCTTTTGACGCCTTATAAAAGTCACTTTTTGAAACCATTGTGATAAATAGAGCATTAATTTGCTCCATAGGAGCAAATGCTCTATTTATCACAATGGTTTCAAAACTAGATAATTCAAAAATGTTCCTTTTCTCTAGTAAATGCTCCTTTTCAGTAGATTTATTCAAAGAGGTTGGATCTAAAAATAGCCTATGAGGGAATGGGTTAAAGTTAGAAAAACGAACTGATTTATTCCAACTGGGTGTGCTTATACTTAGGGTAATGAGGGCACACATTGTTAGGCTATGTAGTAGTAATAAATCAATGACATAAGTCTATTTTTCAAACAAAATGTTTTCCACTTGCATTTGACTGTAACTATGGTATTGTCTATAACTCAGGCTATAATTCTGTTACCTATGGTATTGTCTATAACTCGAGCTATAATTCTAATGTTACCGAGTGCATACCATAAACTATGGCCCAGGTATGCATGTTGTCATAATGATCTACCATCTTATAAAATCTCATGACACTAAGCTAAATGCTTTGTGTGGTGGTAAAAATGGACCAATCTAGTGATATCAAACTGAATTATTCAGTTTTATAAAATGGTGGAAGGGGAGTTCAGTTGTTTAAAATTTCTGGTAATAACAGTTACAGCAACAACATTGCAATACAATCAGAAGATGAGTATGGAAAGAAAAGCTCTTCCCCAGAGCTATCGATAGTAAATAGGAAATATATGTAAATAATTTCCACATTCTTCCGCGAAAAACATATCTTATTGGCATTCATTAGAATTCCCTCTCCGAAGAGATTATAATAAGTACAGTACAAACCCTTTAACACAACCAGGACAGAAACTTTTAACTCAAATATTAACTATTTCATAACAAACAGAGCAGACCCAATGTCAGACCGTTGCTATAGGAGCCATCTGATCTGGGTCTACTCTGTATTCAAAGGTGTAGAAAGACATGTTTTTGGAGTAAAGGGTTAAGACCCAGAAGTAGACTCTTTTTGGTGGTCCCTTTAGAGGTGTTTTTTTTGCACCAACAAAATAAGGTTTTGATGAGATAACAAGACTTCCAAAAAAGTGTTAGAACTTGGTAGTTTTTTTAAACAATATGGAAGAAATATCAAATCTGAAATTTGTAGGCAAAAAGTCAAATTTTCCTGACGACAATACGGAAATATGAAAACCACCAGTAAAACCACCAGCATACAAGTGCAGCTACCTGTGGACTGACAAAAAATATTCCAAAAACTTGGGTTACGGAAGCATTCTTGCTGATTCATGGCAAACAATGGAAGCCAACTGATTTGTTTTCCATAACCATTTGTCTGACATGCTTTCTGTATTTCTGGAAAGTGTTCTGCCATCAGGCAATTGGTGCATTACTTTAAACCTCGGAATGCTGAAACTTCAAAGATGAATGTTCCATCATCGTTAACTTATGATAGAGGTCACATGATGTAATATGGTAAACTTATTTTGTTTTGGAACTGCAAACAGTGCAGAGCAGACCTTAATCAGTAATCCTAGTTTTAGCTCTACACTGTTTCCAACTGCCAGTTAACTCATTTCTTACATTCTAAGGGTTGACAATTAACACTCTGTAGACAATGGTTTATGTCCTTAGCCAAACAGTTCAAATCCATGTCATGTCCATGCCACTTTCAAACTCAGTCTCTCGTTATTAGTATCCAAACTGGTTGGCACTCTGTTTGTAGTTATAACGTGAAATAGGATAAAACTTAACAATGAGAATATGAAGCAGACAACAGTTTTTGTAGACAATATTCTTAAAATGCCATATTCCTGACAGTTCCAGCATAAAGACATGTGTTTTACAAAAAACATGAACGAAAATGCAGATGGCAAAACTAGTTCGTACTGAAACTCTCAGCACTCGAAGTAAATATGGTCTGAGAGAAACCTTTCTGCTTCAGTCAGACCTGTAGGTAAAAGGGATACTGATCTATTCAGTGTCTTATTTTTCAGCCATATCCTATCATGCTGGTACTTATTAGAATCATCTTGGAGAGGCAATTCTAATGAGTACAAACAAGATAAAGTTTGGCAGAGAAATATAGAAAATGGTGTACCTAATAATTTCTAAACATTCCTTTTATCTCTACATCTTATCAATTGGGCAACAGCATTCATTCTGTCTATAGTTCCTTTCAACACTTGTCAACATTCATCTTGTCTAAACCTCTCTTCAATGTTCATCCACATTCCTCTTATCTATTCTTAGCTATGTTCAGTGCTCAACAACATTCCTCTTATCAATAGCTCTGTCCAGTGCTAAATAGCACTCACTTTATCCATAACCCTACTCAATGTTCAACAACACGGATCTTATGTTTAACACTGTTCAGTGCTCAACACCTATTCTCTTTCCTATAGTTCTGTTCAGTGCTCAGCGACATTCCTCTTAACTTTAGTTCTGTTCAGTGCTCAACAATATTCCTATCTTTAGTTCTGTTCAGTGCTCAAGACATTCCTCTTATCTTTAGTTCTGTTCAGTGCTCAATGACATTCCTCTATCTTTAGTTCTGTTCAGTGTTCAACAATATTCCTCCTATCTTTATTTCTGTTCAGTGCTCAATGACATTCCTCTTATCTTTAGTTCTGTTCAGTGCTCAATGACATTCCACTTATATTTAGTTCTGTTCAGTGCTCAATGACATTCCTCTTACCATTAGTTCTGTTCAGTGCTCAACAATATTCCTCCTATCTTTAGTTCTGTTCAGTGCTCAACACTCCTCTTATCAATAGTTAAGTGCTCAACAACATTCATCTATCTATAGTTCTGTTCAGTGATTAACAACATTTTCTCTCATCTATTGCTCTGTTCAATGCTCAAATGTTTATTTTTACTTTTCAAATGTAAATTTTACAATCATTTGTTTTTCAAAAATGCCATCAAAATGTTAATCTGGTGAATTCCAGATTAGATGCTGAGTAACATAGCTTTTTATCTGAATCTAAACTGTTAGTACAGGTTATCATGAATTCTTAACCCATTTCCTCATAGGCTATTTTTAGATCCAACATCTTTGAATAAATCTACCGAAAAGGAGCATTAACTAGAGAAAAGGATTTTTTTTTTAGAATTTTGTAGTTTGAAACCATTGTGATAAATAGAGCATTTGCTCCTATAGGAGCAAATGCTCGATTTATCATAATGGTTTCCACAGATGATTTTTACAGAGGCGTAGAAAGGCGTATTTATGGAGGAAAGGGTTAAAATGGCACACATTTTAGGAGTCTATAAATATGTGTAAAATCCAGACACCAGTATCTAAATATTGCAATAACAAGATGTGTTTGTGAAGCACTATGCCCCAAATAATTTATGACCTTTGACCTTGATGTATGACCTTGACCTTAATAAGTCACTCCTAAAATTGTTCGCCTCCATTATATAAAGTTGCACATGCATGCCAAGTTTGAAGTATGTATGTTAAATGACTTCAAAATTATCTCCATTCTAAATTTGACCTGTAATTTGACCTTTGGCCGTGATGTATGACCTTGACCTTAGTAAGTCACCCCTGAAAATGTTCACCTCCATAAGTTGTACATGCATGCCAACTTTGTATGTATATGCAATGGCTACAAAATTGTCGCCAATGTAAAGTTGGGAACAAATCAACACCCCCCCCCCCCCCACCAGCTTTACAAAGTGGGGAAGAGGGGAGACTGGGTGTTGGAAAAGTGCCATATTATCTTTAATAAACTACAACTAATAAACGCGCCCAAGGGCATATCATTTTTTTTAACATTCTCACAAATTATACCTTTTCAAACTTAATGGACTATATTCTTATACAAAGACGGGCCGTTTCATTTTGACAATTCAGCATTCTGAGGGTGATGTATTAGACAGTTTGTACTTCTGAGGAAGCAGACTAATGCCACAGAATTAAGTAATCAACACTTACAAAAACGACCACAAAAGTAAGAGTGCTTATGTCTAGCCTATGAAATGTAGCAAAAAAAGTATATCATTATTGATTATCTGTTCTGCTTGCGGCAAATGCTTGATAACCAGTGTAAACGCATGGATGCAGATGTGATGCCAAGTGACTGGAAAAACTCATCGGGATCCAAACTGTTTGATAGTTTGGTCATATATAAGTGGAAGAAATTAGAATATCACATGTACCCCTTACTATCCCTAACCTTCATATAAATGCCTTTTAACGCATTTGCAAACAGAGTAGACCCAGATCAGATGGCTCCTATTGGAGCTGTCCGTCTGATCAGGGTCTGCTCTGTTTGCTAATGATATAGTAAGATCCGATTCTACAGATTCTGCTTGAGCCAAAATATCCTGTGTACATTATGCCATCATAAAAATTCAGCTAATAAATATTCATGATGTCATTATTCCTTACATGAATATTAAACAGGGAAAGGGGCTATTCAAAATTCCATAGTACAACACTTGAGTAACTTCTGTGGGCAATACAAGTGGCCTACTTCACATAACATTTTTATCCATTTTCTTTAAAAATATTCTTATTGTGCCAAACAGACATGCCCTAAGGACAGTAGATTGCTTTTCACAGCCATATGGTAACAAAATCCTTGCTGTGACCTAAACTATATCTGCCAAGGTCATATGCATGATACACTCTGAAGTTATGCTTACTATTGTGTGAAATTAGTGGAAGATTGGACAAAGCATGGTAGAATATAGATAATAAGTAAACCTGCATCAGCCCCTGCTGTGACCTTGACCTTACATATACCAACAAAGGTCATAAGTACAATACATCTCCAGACAGCAGACTAGGTCACGGGACAAATCTCCAGGCCATTGTTATTTGAAAAGCATTGTAGAGTTACAGAGCCAAAACAAAATTTCATTAATATTTGTATCAAACTGTTGTGACCTTGACCTTGAAAATATCAGCCTGAGTCATATGCACAACACATATTTAGGTTATCATTTAAACATGTGTGTGAAATTGTTTTTAAAAATCAGACAATTCATGGTAGAGTTATGGAGTGAAAAACAAAACTGCATTAGTATTTATATCAACCTCTACCATGACCTTGACCTTCTTGGAAACATCGGCTAATGTCACATGCATAACACAGATTCAGGTTATGGTTAATATGTGTGCAAAATAAATTTAAAATCAGACAAGAGTATCATAGAATAACTAGAGGTTTTTGTCACAAAAACGGATGTCTCCCCTCTAATAAAAACAATATGTAAAGGGAAATCACTAAAAATGTTATGGTCTTGATGAATGATACTTCCCCTCATTATGCGTTTTCCACACTACATTTTTCAAGAAGAAAATGAGAACAGTTAATAACTCCAAATATACTGATACCAGATTTATGGCCCTTGTGCATGACACTTACTTTCAACATGCTCTTTCCAAAAATAAAATGTCATTCCAATAGCATCAGTCGAACAGGAGTTATTGATCGGCCAAAAAATGTAACAAAGGGCAATAACTCCAAAAGTATTGAAGCCAGAATTATGGCCCTTGTTCATGACACTTTCTCTCATCATGCTCTTTCCATGCATGAAGTTTCAATACGATGGCAAGAGCCATGTAGGAGTTATCGTCCGGACAAGAAAGAATTAAACAAATGTACAAGGGGCAATAACTCTAAATTTATTGAAGCTCGAGTTAAAGATCTTATGCATGACACTTTCTCTTATCATGATCGTTCCATGTATGAAGTTTCACTCCAATGGCATGTGTCACATAGGAGTAATCATCCGGACAAAAAATTGTGATTTGTTTTTACAAAGGGCAATAACTCCAATATTAGTGAAGCCAGAGTTATGGACCTTGTGCATGACACTTCCTCTCGTTATGATCTTTCCATATATGAAGTTTTAATCCAATGGCATGAGCCATATAGAAGTTATTGTCCGGACAAAAAAGTGTGATTTTTTTTACAAAGGGCAATAACTCCTATATTAGTAAAGCCAGAGTTATGTACCTTCTGCATGACACTTCCTCTCATCATGCTCTTTCCATATATGAAGTTTCAATCAACTGGCATCAGGCATATTGAAGTTATTGTCCGGACAAAAAATTATGATATTTTTTACAAAGGGCAATAACTCCAATATTAGTGAAGCCAGAGTTATGGACCTTGTGCATGACACTTCCTCTCATCCTGATCTTTCCATATATGAAGTTTCAATCCACTGGCATGAGCCATATAGGAGTTATCGTCCGGACAAAAAAGTGTGATTTTTTTTTACAAAGGGCAATAACTCCAATATTAGTGAAGCCAGAGTTATGGACCTTGTGCATGACACTTCCTCTCATTATGCTCTTTCCATATATGAAGTTTCAATCAACTGGCATCAGGCATATTGAAGTTATCGTCCGGACAAAAAGTGTGACAGACAGACGGACAGACGGACAGACAGACGGACAGACAGACAACTCTCACGAAAACAATATGTCTCCCCCATATAAATATGGGGGGAGACATAATGAAACGGAAATGAAACTGCATTAATATTAATATCCACTTTGCCATGACCTTGACCTTGAAGATATCAGCCTAGGTTTTATGCACAACACATCATCAAGATACTGTTAATGTGTGTGAAATTATTTGAAAATCAGAGACAGCATTGTAAAATTACTGGGCAGAAACAACATTTTGATAACTTTAAATGAAACAATAGGAGTAACAAATAATGTAAACATCATTCTTCAGAAGTCCCAGAATCTTTCCTTATATAGTCTACATTATTTAATTATATGTTCATATATAATTGAGAATGAAAGTCACATCTTTGTTTAATGCAGAACCTGTCTAAAGCTGTCATTCATTAATTGAACACCAGAGCTTTAAAAAGCAGGTGTCTGCTTAATGCAGGACAAAAATATTGCATTTAGCTCATATAGGAGCTTTCTGCATTACTTTTGACCTGCATTAAGCTACCAATTGATTTACAGCCCCACAATTAGACCTCTTTTTGATGGCTGCTTAAGACAAGTCCTACTGTATTCATCATTCATAGAGTTCATAAAGACTCAGGCATAAGGAATGCAGATTAAGATCTGTTAACCCTTTACTCCATGGAAATGTAAGAAAATTAATAATGACTTTGTTATAATAGTGCACAGACACAGGATATTTTGGCCATGGCAGAAACTGTAGAATCATATCATAAGCAAACAGAGCAGACCCTGATCAGATAGCTCCTATAGGAGCCGTCTGATCTGGGTCTACTCTGTTTGCAAAGGCGTAGAAAGGCGTATTTATGGAGGAAAAGGTAAACCTACATACTCTAAATATTCTGACATCAAATCGTCCCCTCTCTGTTTGTTTGTACAGCCAAATAAATCCACCTTACACCATTTTGATAAATTTAAATTAGACTGACATACATGTAGGAGCAAATAGTGTAAACCCTGAACAAAATGCAAATGGCTCCAATAAGGTGCCGATTAGTCTGGGCAAGTCCAACTATTTCGGGTAATTGTGGTAAGTAATTGTTGTTTGCAAAGAATGTTTCATTTTCCAAAGTTTATTCCACTTCAATTTCTTGTTAACCCAATTCCCTCATATTGACACCTTTTGACACATCTGTAAAAGTCTCTTTTTGAAACCATGCTCTATTTATGCTCTATTTAATCAAAATGGTTTCAAAACTACACAATTCTAAAAATTTACCTTTTTGCTAGTAAATGCCCCTTTTCAGTAAAAAAGTTAAGTTTAAAATAGCCAATGAGGTAATGGGTTAAAATTTCCTAAAGCACTGAACATGTTCAGTACTGATGAGAAGCTGAATTACTCTAATTACCATAAATACTAGGATGCCCAATCTCCCATCTCTGTCAGCTTGTAAAGCTGCATAATTCAAATTGACATCAATGATCCATATTGATATTTTTTAATTAAACCGACATAGTAGCAAATAGTGCTGCCCCTGATCAAATGGCTCCTTCGGGAGCTGTTTGATCTGGGTCTGCATTATTTGCCAAAGTTTATCTGTCTGAATACTAAAGGTAATTACGTTACTCAACATCTCATTGGGATCCAAACCGGTTTTCAAAGTGATAACAAATTCACATCTAGCATGCTAAGAGTTTTGATCTAGCACCTGTGTAATTGCTTAGATAAATGATAGCTTTCACACTCAATGTTGGGACTTGTTTGTCAATAGCACAACTGTCCTTTCTCCCCAAGAACAAGGTGCAAACCACTTGTAGGCGGATGTGCATTTCTAATTTATCAAACAATATCTGAATAAATTTCTCATTTTACAGTAATTCTAAACTGTATTACATCACCTTTCAAGATTGTTACAATGTAGAAATACAAGTATGTAACTATGAGCTGTCTGTCAGACAGCATGCTTAACTATTGAAATATTTGTTCACACTAAAAATGACATAGAGGCTGCTATAATATGCATAAATAAAATACTTCTTTTAAGACTAGCTCCTTTATTTCTCAACCAAAACCAGTGTTATATCTATTCTTTAGAATCATCTCATAGAGACAGTTCTAAAGAGAGGTGACAACATACCGTTTGGTGGAAAATTAACCCTTTACTTCAAGAATATTCATTTAAGAAAAAATGACATCATGAACATTAGATTAATTTTTATAATGGTATAATTATGAATACATAAATTTTGGCCATGGCAGAATCATATCTATAATATTTCATGAGTAAACGGAGCAGACCCTGACCAGACAGCTCATACAGGGGCCATCTCACCTAGTCTACTCTGTTTGCAAAGGTGTAGAATGGTGTATTTATAGAGTAAAGGGTTAATGATACTTATAGCTATGTAACACCTGATGCACATCTAGTTACAATTCTGGATATAAAATATTGAGAGCTAGTTCAATTATATTGGTGTTAACATAAAATTTATTGCTATGCTATGTATAAAACTTTATCTGTACTAAAGTCAAAGAGTTATGAGGATAGGGAGGGTCTGCATTGCTTTAAAGTGCATTGTATTTGTAAATGCATTTTTTGTAGCCAAACAAACAGTGTAGACCCTGTTCAGACAACATGTTTGCTTATGGAATGATGTAGGTCTGATTCTGCAGTTTCTGACATGGCCAACAATGTTTATGTTCAAATAGCATGATAAGAATTCAGCTTATAAATATTCATGATGTCATTATTTCTTACATGAATATTCATAAGGTAAAGGGTTAATATGAAGTCTTAGAATAATGTTTCCATATACCGGTATAACGGACACACTTAAGGCTGTTTTAGTTTCAAAAACTTGCTCAAGAGATTCCAGTAACATTTTCATCTCACTACAAACATTGTGACACACTGTATGAAAACTTCATTTAACTGAAAAACAGTAGCATATCTAGTACATAATGTTTATTTCAAAATGCCCCAAATAAAACACTTTACCAGGCATTAAGTGGCTTAATTGCATTTTGACACCAAAGTTGATACACTTTTGCCTAACTCATTCCTTCATATAAATGCCATTTTACGCATTTGAAGAGTAGACTCAGATAAGATGGCACCTATTGGAGCCATCAGATCAGGGTCTGCTCTGTTTACATATGTTATGATTCTGTCTCAGCCAAGCTTTCCTGTCTTCATATTCTGTTTTAAAAAATAATCTAATTGATATTCAAGACGGTATTATTTCTTACAGGAATACTGAACAGGTAAAGGGTTAATTGACACATACCCGGTAATCTTTTGCATGTTATGGGCCAGTCAGCAATAACCTTTGCAAATAGATTGGACCCTGATGAGATAATGTGTACCAAGGCATCTCATTAGGATCCAAACTGGTAGTCCCCTTTTAACCCTTTCCCTGTTCAATATTCATGTAAGAAATTATGACATCATGAATATTCATTAGCTGAAGTTTTAAATATAAACTTTTCAGGAATGTTTTTGCTTTAAACAAAAACTGGACAATCATATCTATATAATGTCAAAAGCAAGCAGAGCAGACCCTGATCAGATGGCTCCTATAAGACCCATCTAATCTGAGTCTGCTCTGTTTGCATATGAAAATTAGTTTATATGAAGGAAAGGGTTAATGAAGTTTTGAAAAGTATGAACTTTAGAATTTGTGTGTACATAACTTATGCCTAGTTTACATTTGCCCTGCGATGAGTTTACAGCACCCATAGACTCGTTGCAAGGTCAAAACCGCACGGTCTCCGTACGGAGGCATGCGGTCGCCGTACGACTTTCTTACAGATTCGTGGGCGTCGTAGCCGCTATGATTTGTCATAAAAAAAGTCAGACATATTTTCAAAAATCGCAAGCCCGCAGCTCGTAAACATGTGGTTACAGGCATCGTAAGACCTCTGCATCGTACGAAGGCCGTGCGAGGACTGTGCGGAAAACAACCAATTTTCGGTAGACATGTAGCAAAATAAATTGTACGGTGACCGTATGGTCATCACAAGATCACCGCAAGGCTGCAGCTCGGTGTCCGTGCGATACCAGTGAAATCGTACGTTCAGCGCATGGCCATCCTTTGGCAACCTCACGGCGACCACACGATGGCCGTGCGTTGATTTTGAGATTTCTGATGGGTGCATATTTATTTGACATTTCCTGCATTAATAGTTTGTCTATCTATAGAAGATGGTCTTCGTATGGAAGCCGCACAGGCTCCGCACGGGCTTCATACGATTGCCTTATCCAAGCAGAGACAGCACGATGACTGCACAGAGATCGCACGATCTCCGTATGGTCGCCGCTCAGTCATCCTACGGATAAACGCCGATCAGTATACACAAATAATCATATGGTGATTGTAGACAATGTAGACAAAAACATCGCAGCCCGTAAACTTCTACGATGCTAAACAAAATCGTAGAAAAATCGCAGAGAAAGAAATCGTACAGCCTCTGTGGCAAATGTAAAGTAGGCATAACAAAGTCAAATCCTATCTTTATGCTATTCATTAGATGATTTTAATTTTTTTGCTTTTACAAAAACTGTAGAATTGTCTGATCTGGGTCTGCTCTGTTTGCAAATGTGTGAAAAGGCATTTATATGAGGGAAAGGGTTATACAGGATGAAAGCAATGCAGAAAGCTCCTGCAAGAGCTTTCTACATAACTTTCATCAAGCATTACTCTACTGGTACCACCTGCCTATATGATCCAGTGTTAGACAGCTCTTTGGTTTTCACATTAGAGGGGTTTTACAGTACTTGAATTGTAATAACCCTCATTGCATCATTGCAAATTGTCATCTGCTTGAAGTTCGGTCTGATTAATATTTAACCCTTTACTCCATGAATATTTATGTAAAGTAATAATATATGACAGCATGAATATTAATTAGATTAACCCTTTCCCTCATATGAACGTGTTTTCACGCATTTGCAAACAGAGTAGACCCAGATCAGACGGCTCCTAGAGGAGCCGTCTGATCAGGGTCTGCTCTGTTTGCTAGTGAAATTTTAAAGATCTGTTTCTTTAGTTTCTAAACTGGCTGCAATGTTCCATCTTCCATATTTCTTTATAACTATTTTACCCATGAATATTCAGTAGGTATTGAAATTTGGAATAAACATAGAACAGGGAAAGGGTTAATAGTTATAACAGAACATGGACACAGACATTTTGGCTAGATAGGAAACTGTAGAATCATATCAATATCTATATCATAAGTGAACAAAGCTGACCCTGATCAGTCTGATCTTGGTCTACTCTATTTGCAAAGGCACAGAAAGGCATATTTATGGAGGAAAGGGTTAAAAGCATTAATTGCATTACATTCTATGCTGAATATTGCCAGATTATCAATAAACTTTGATACTGATCACATGCAAAGTCGCTTGGCATGGGATATGGATCAAAATTGTCTGCAAATAACAGTAATGTGTTGAATAGCTCATGAAGGGTTGAAGAATTAACCCGCATAGCCCCTGAATCTTAGTGGACTTGTCCAAAAAAGTATTTTGAGAAAATCTAATTTTTCATAAGTACGGTCCAGAGGTTCAGATAAGATGTGTAAATTAAAACATTTTCAAGAATAGTTCCTTTATTTCTCCACCAAGCCCTATACTGTGACCATTCTTTAGAATCGTCTCTTTGAGAGTGGTCACAGTACAGGGATTGGTGGAGAAATGACGATTTAAATATTTGGGTATGCACCTTTATCTGTAGTTCTGCAAGGTTGATTTTTCATGTGTGGAAAAAAGCAAGCAGTGCAGACCTGATCAGAGGGTTTCTGCAGGAGTCCTCTGTCCCAGGTTTACATTCCTTGCCTATTTGCCCCTTATAAAGAGACATAAGGCTGAAAAGGGATAAACCACAGGGATCTGTACTGCTCCCTGGGATTCTATATAATTATACTATATTATCCCAAGGAGCGGTACAAACCCATATGGGTTAAACATTCCGTTCTTGGACATCAAAGAATACTGACCTTTTTATTTCCAAGTTTCACAGAGATACATATTCATAATCCTCATTGACTGATATAAAAATAACCAGTGTTAATGCAATATAACTGATATAGACTGCTCCAACAATTGGCAAACTGTCTACTTCATTCATTGGAATCCAGTGATTGTTCAGAATAATTCTGTCTGACAAATGCCATACCATCCATCAAAGTACTGAGTGCACTGGCTGTATGAGAGAAACAAAGTATAACGATTAACCCTTTCCCTGTTCTATGTTTATTTCAAATTTCAATACCTACTGAATATTCATGAACAAAACAGTTATAATTAAATATAATAGGTGGTTAAATATGGAAGGTGGATCATTGTAGCCATTTTAGAAAGTAAAGAAACAGTATCTTTCGAAGTCCATTAGCAAACAGAGCAGACTCTGATCAGGAGCCATCTGATCTGAGTCTGCTCTGCGAATACAATCATCAAAACGGGTTTAAATAAAGGAAAGGGTGAACCCGTTCATTGCTGAATATTTAACCCTTTCCTCCATAGACTATTTTTAGACCCAATCGCTTTGAACAAATCTACCAAAAAGGAGCATTTACTAGAGAAAAGGAAAATTTTAGAATTTTGTAGTTTGAAACCATTGTGATAAAT
Organism: Azorinus chamasolen; assembly: GCA_963576725.1. Classification (NCBI taxonomy): domain Eukaryota; kingdom Metazoa; phylum Mollusca; class Bivalvia; order Cardiida; family Solecurtidae; genus Azorinus; species Azorinus chamasolen. The sequence continues at coordinate 41,728,173 of OY755248.1, forward strand.
AGAGCATCATTTTCGTACAGCCTATTGACTTGCGCATGTAAGAGAGCATACTATACTCCAATAATGACCCTCATCCTTCACTAAAGCTTGGATGAGGGGACATTTGCTCCTTTAGGAGTAAATACTCTATTTATCACAATGGTTTCATAAAGTGACTATTACAGAGGCATAGAAAGGCGTATTTGTGGAGGAAAGGGTTAAAGTGGAATGGCCTGTCAGTATTTATCTATAGAGTCCATTCAGTATAAAAATATAATTTGCTAGTAGAATTTAAATAACAAACAGTGCAGACCCTGATAAGAGGGCTCTACACTGTTCACAATTGCCAAGACATTTATTTCCTATATGCAAAGTGTAAAGTCTAAGCACACTTAGTCATTGTACTCCACTAAATATTGTCTGTTTCAGTTCTCACACATAATATTCTTTCGTTTCCTTTCAAATAATCAATGAGTGTCAAACAATTTGAAGTTTGATAAGACACTACGTTGCTTGCATTGAATTTGGATGAAAACTCTTTGCATAATTTATCACAAATTATCAGCTAGTGTGTGAAGAGGTAATATTACTATTTGTCATTATAAGTATCAACAAATGTTTCTTAAATAGTTTATCAAGTTGACGAGTTTAATTCAAAATGCTAGTAGAATCTGATCACATGTTCAATAGTTTCAGTGACAAAGACAAGATGCATAAATAAAATTTAACCTTGTCGAAAAGTAACTCCTTTATTTCTCCACCAAATCACATTGTGAACTCTCGTTAGATACAAAGATTGTAATTTTTTAATCATTATCTAGAATATTTAGCTGAACAGTAACATGCGAAGAACGAGTCATCTATTTCACAAGTACCCAGTTTAACCCTTTACTCCAGATATGCCTTTAAATGCCTTTGCAACAGGCCATGATCAGGGTCTGCTCTGTTTGCTTTTGAAATAATACAGACCTGATTCTACCACATCCAAAACATCCTGTGCCATAATTCATTATAATTATTTGACTAATAAATATTCATGATATCAATAATTATGTCTTTCATAAATATTCATGCAGTAAAGGATTAAAAAAAATAAACAAACATTTGATCCCTAGACAAATAAAACAGGATTCAGCAGTGAGGGACATCGTATACTTTGACCTTGAAATACCTGTATTACCCTGCAACCTTGTAGCAGTTTGGATAACCTATGCACATAGTCTGGATCCAGACGTGAAGCTGAGTGATATCCTGTGTCTTAGCAGAATCTAAATTAGCTGTCCAACTTAAACAGAATTAAATATTTATTTAAAGATATGAGGCTGATAACAATTGTTGCAGACGACATTTTTAGACGACAATCTACTCAGTCTGCTGAAGGTTAACACCATCGTGACAATGCACAACATGCTGCCGAACAACCGCAAAATGTCATCTTGATGAATATCTTCAAAACTGCTGGAACTGTTGTTTGCTGTACAGGATATTTTCTATTCTATAATAATCATCCTAAGTAGTCTGATTCTGACTGAGCAAGTCAATTTGGCACTATTTTAACCCTTTTCTTCATATAAACACATTTTTAAACATTTGCAAACAGAGTAGACCCAGATCAGACGGCTCCTATAGGAGCCATCTGATCAGAGTCACTCTGCTCTGTATGTCAATGGAATTTGAAAGATATGGTTCTTTACTTTTTGAAATGGCTACAATGTTCCACCTTCAATATTTCATTATAACTAGTTTGTCCATGAATATTCAGTAGATACTGAAATTTAAAATAAACATAGAATAAGGAAAGGGTTATGCCATGACAATAGAGCATCAGATCTATAACATATAAGCACACAGCAGGCCCAGGTCGAAAAGATCCTACAGAGCAGCTTTAAATTTGGAATAAACATAGAACAGGGAACGGGTCAATATCTTTAGATTGACATAGTAGCAAAAAGTGTAGATCTTGATCAAACTGTTCCCCCAGATGCAGTTTGATGTTGGTCTGCACTATTTGCCTAAGTTCCTGTCAAAAGTCTTAAGCTAAATGGGATATTAATAGTTACAGACTAATTAAAAAAAAAAAGTTGTTGCTTTCTTTAATAAATTATTTGCTGCACTTTTCCATTTTTCTTGTACCTATCGTGTCTTGATCAATACTGTTTGCAAACAGCTGAGTCCTCAACAAGGGGCAAATTCTCCACTGTTATTCTACAAAGTACCAAGAAGACAGTTTGGACAGGTGGTCACTTATGTAGGGCAAAAGTAAAGCAGAATGCTCCTATAGGAGATTTCTGCATTACTTTTGACCTGCATTAAGCTATCACCTGCCTTACAGACTCATAATTGGACCTTTTTTTGATGGCCGCTTAAGACATATTCTAATGTATAAACACATTAGATAATAAACAATTTCACTATTGAATGTTCAAAGTGGAATGGTCAATCGTTGTCAAATGAGTGCAATCAGTAAGAGTTTAATTGTAAAAGAATCAGCTTAATGTATGGTGAAAGTCATACATAAAGCTCCTCTGGGAGCTTACTGCATAATTTTCACCACTGCATTAAGCAGCCACCAGTCTTAAATACTGAAATTCTTCTTTAACATTAAAATACCGGTAAAGAGTAGTTTTTCAGTTGTACAAAACTGTATCACCAAAAGATACAAAAGAACTTTTCACATACAAAGCTGAAACAAAATCCAGTAACTTAGTTACAAGGCAACAAAATTCCCATCTTTTTGAGAGATTTTATCATCAGCTGTCTTCAAACAATGGGCCATAATACTTAGCCTTCAGTACTATAGGTGTGATTTTTTGATGACTGTTAAAGATACATGTAATTTGTTGCTGACAAGATGCCAAGCAAATCCCTGTCTCATCAGGATCCAATCTCATTGACACACTGGTAACTTTTTTCTTCTTTGAAAGAAATGAGAAACTATTTGTATTAAGAGTGAAAAGAAGATGACATTTACTGCTGAATCCTTTAACCCTTTACCTGATAGAAGTGGCTTTTAGCGTGTTTGATTTATTCCTCCGCTGAAGAAAATAGTTCAAATTCATACAGTCATGAACATATTGCATAATAAATATTTTCTATATCCTAGTAGGTGGTAGCTTAAAGCAGGCTGAAAGTAAAGCAGAATGCGCCTTAAGGCGCATTCTGCTTTACTTTCAACCTGCTTTAAGTGGTCATATGTCTTCAAAACTAGAAACAGGCTATTGGGTAAAGGGTTAAATGTGAAAAACGAGTGTACTAGCATTACCAAACAGTTTAAACCCAGATCAGAGAACCCCTAGAGCCTGCACTGGTTGTCATCAAAATCTTCCTGAATATCACACTCTTTCATACTGCATGGACTGTATTGATAACCATTGATAAACTACACCACTTTGAAATTTCAGCACTGAAAGGGTGAAGACAATTTACTTTAAACAATAAAGGTTTTGTATGAGTAAGCCAGGTCTGACATTACAATCCAAGTATTCTGTGGGTCTGATACCCGCCCCCTCTTCTGTAACACAGACACTACACTAGAACATGTCTCAAGTGGCCATGAAAAAGGGGTCTAATCATGGGTTTGTAAGGCAGGTGGTAGCTTAATGAAGGTCAAGAATAATGCAGAAAGCTCCTACAGGAGCTTTCTGCATTACTTTTACCCTTCATTAAGCAACCACTTGTGCTTCAAGATTCCTGTATTCAATAAATGATTGGCAGCGTCACACTGGTTCTACTGTATCTGTGAGATAGTTTTGTCACATGCACATGCATTCCATCACTTTGAACTTTAAGTATTAAACCCTATTCTCAATAAATACACCTTTTAATGCCTTTGCAAACGGAATAGATCTAGATCAGATGGCGTTTGTAAGAGTCATCTAGATAATGCCCTGTTCATCATCCTGATTCTATGGTTTCTGTCATGGTCAAAATACGGTAAAACCCTCTAAAACGACCACTTAAAGAATAACCAAAGCTGCCCTTATAAGCAGGTTGTTGCTTAATGCAGAACAAAAGTAATGCAGAAAGCTCCTAGAGGAGCTTTCTGCATTACTTTTGTCCTTCATTAAGCTACCACCTGCATCTTGCACCCAGAATTATACCTCTTTTAGGTGGTCACATTAGCGGGGTTTTACTGTAGTCTCTGTCCATATACCAATATAAACTGGCATCTACTTAATGTTCATGATGGCACAATAGCATTATTTCCATGTTAGCATTATTTCCAACATGGAGTACAGTACAACTTGTACTAAGCGGCCATTCATTTATTGAACGTAGGAGTCTTAAAAAGTAGGTGGTTGCTTAATGCAGAGCAAAAGTAATGCAGAGAGCTCCTATATACTTTTGACCTGCATTGAGCTAAATCCACCTGCCTTACATACCCATGATTAGACCTCTTTTTGATGGCTACAGGATCTAATGCTATCTGGTAGCAATTGTTGTATGCAGTAATTAATGTTAAATTTACCCTAACTCTTTCAGAGTATATCCCATCAGAGTTTAACCCTTTACTCCATGAATATTCATGTAAGAAACAATGATGTCATAAATATTAATTAGATTCATTTTATAATGGCATATGGACACAGGAAAATTGTCAAGTCATATCTACATGTATATGATTCCATAAGCAAACAGAACTGACCCTTATCAGACAGCTCCTACAGGAGCCATCTGATCTGGGTCTACTCTGTTTGCAAATGTGTGAAAATGTGTTTATATGAAGGAGAGGGTTAAACTTGCTAGACAATTTTGAATGACAAACAGTGCATATCCTGATCAGAGGACTCTCTAAGAGAACTTTGGTCTGGGTCTAGTCTACACTGTTTGCAAATGACAGTACATGCATGTCTTAAATTAGTTTCGGCAGAAACTGCAGAATCAGATCTACTGTACATCATTTCATATGCAAACAGAGCAGACTCTGATGAGGCAGCCCCTACAGGAACTGTCTGACCTGGCTCTACTCTGTTTGCAAAAGTGTACTTCAACAGGTGACACACTGTCAGCAGTTATATGGAGTGGAATGTTTGAAAAATGAGGAATTTTAGTGCGGAAGTAGCAGCCATCAGCTGTCAACAGGAACAGTCATACGACCTTGTCACTGTTGACAAACTTCCTGTCGGCGCTTATCAATGGCAACCTGTTCATCTCTGTAAATGTTTTTGTATGGTCTTAGGCAATCTTTGCACAACTAAACTAACATGATTTGTTCACATTCTGCAATTCATATAATGCAAGAAAATCCACATCATTTTGATTGTCTTATATAACCTGATGAGTATTCATGCCTGATGAGTATTCATGTAAGATTTAATGAATAAATGAATTGAATATGAACATAGAATTGTTTGGTTATGGCAGAAGCTGTAGAATCATAATTCCATAAGCAAACAGAGCAGACCCTTATCGGATGGCTACTGTTGGAGGTTTCTGATTTGGGTTTACTCTGTTTGCAAAAGAAGAGTTAAGGGCATCACACCCAGGTTTCTCTGTATCCACTCACCTCTTTCTGGGACGTCCAATTAGCCCATAGTTGGCAGAAATAGACGTTAATCAATACAACCAACCAACCGACAAAAAAGAAATGCATGACAAACAGTACTGACCCCTCAGGAGCCCTTTGATCTGGGTCTGCACTGTTTGCAAAGTTCTCATATACATTAACTTATTGCGCCATATGTTAGCAGTGCTCAATATTGTAGGCCAATGACTCAATGACCAGGGGAGTAAATGTACAGTCGGCTGAGCGGTCATTCGGACTGAAAGTAGACTTTAACTAGGTACTTTTATATACTTGGTTCCTACCATTTAAGGGTTAATGAACATTTCTTACAGGTTGTTGTTTTACATGTCTAGCTCTACACAGAGTTTTAGATGAAGGTGAGTACCCTAATTACATTTGTACCCTAAGGATTTGTACACCCAATCTCTTCTCCCCACCCATTCATAAAGCTGAATAAGTCAGCTTTATATTAGACATAAAAGCAAATAGTGTAAACCCTGAAGGAGAAGTTTGATCTTGGTCTACATTAATTGTTTAAATTAAATACTTTAGGTAATTAGCATATTCCAATACTAACATCGCCATTCCTTCATCAAACTCCATGTCATTACCACTCTTTTAGAATTCCAGAGAGTTGTCACAACATAGGATTTCGTGGAGACAAAAAGTAGCTATTCTTCAAAAGCATCTTACCTACGTTCCTGCTTTATAACACTCAAAGCAAACCTACACAAACAGAAATGTTTCATTCAAACTGCTTTACACATGTCTTGTATATTTATGGAAAGAAACAAAAAAGCTTATATTGTAAAATTCTAAAAGTTTAGTAGACTATAATATGTTCAGCATGCTAAATGTTAAACTGTTAACCCTTACAGTGTGGGATACGAGTCACTAATGCCCATTGCAAACAGAGTAGACCCAGATGAGAGGGCTCCTAGAGGAGCCCTATCACCAGGGTCTGCACGAATTGTCATGTTGCACTTTTCTTTACAAAAATTCCAAAATATTCATTCATAGTCCATTTGGTAAATTCAGCATGGTAAGGGTTTATTTGACATGTCACCCAAGGTCTTGAAAAGACAATGCCATGTTATGTGATTCAGTCTTTGAATGCTAGTGATGGACTACCTATAACCTATGCACACAGTTTGGATCCAGATGAGTTGCAGAGCCACTGAGCTTCTCATGTGCTTCCAAACTGTTTGACACTGTGAGTGTATTTTGGAAAAGAAGTGGAAGAAATATTAACATTAGGAATTGCTACAGACAATAATATACTTGCAGAGAACAATGTCTTAGCATTTGAAGCGATGACCCTTTGAAAGCTGAATATTCAATGTGGAATGATCCACCAATATTGAACTACAGAGTCCATTCAATATGACAGGTATAGATTTGCAACAGGGTTGTGAATGACAAGCAGTGTAGACCCTGATCATAGGGCTCGGTCAGGATCCCTTTTGATCTGGTCTAAACTGTTTGCAAATGCCAATACATTAATTTCCTGCTTTGAAAGGGATAATGACACCCATTATATGAAAGATTACATATCAGATTTTATATCTGAAGAATGATATCTCAACGAACCCCTTACCTTACTAAGAAAACCAACTTTGCAGTGAAGACTGTATTGAATAAAACAGCATCCAGATCTGATCTTTGTCTATATAATGTGCCAATCACATGATGCACCTCCTAGACTGACCCCTTTCAAGCAACATTTTACTAGAGGGCCAAAGGAATGCAAGATCTATGAAACTTGGTATGCATAAAGGATATATCACTTCAAGTGGAAAAATTCCTTGACATGATTACAAAGTTTTGAATAGAGCCACGGGTAATTAGTCTTTAGAACTGTATCGATGAAATATTTGATCAACTTTTGCAAAAAAAATGTATCAAGGTGGGATACAAAGTGGCTCACTATTATCAGGATGTCATATGTTTGACTTACATTTCCTGGTTGAAAGTTCAGCCATGAAACTGATGTCGATGACATTTTCTAGTAGATGACAATTAACTCTCTACGTCATGAATATTCAGGCCAGAAATAATGACAACATGGATATCAATAACATGATTTTTTATCATGACAGGAGCTATATCTACTCTATTTGCAAAGACTGTTAAAAGGCATTTCTATATGGTAAAGAGGTTAATTAGCTGAATTTTCATAATGGCAATGTAAAATGAAGAATATTAAACCAAAGAAAATCTGTAACAACAGATAGATATTAATTCATAAGCAAACAGAGCAGACCCTACAGGAGCTGTCTGATCTGGGTCTACTCTATTTGCAAAGGTGTTAAAAAGTGTATGTACAAGGTAAAGGTAAAAAGCAACTGTGTTCATGTGCAATTGTAAAAAATCATCTAATTAATATTCATGAATATTCATGAAGTAAAGGGTTAAGTAGCTCCCTAAAAAGATATTGTCGGTCCAAGAGATAATCAAGATAAAAAAGGTCTAATCAATGAGTCTTTTGTTCTTCATAAACTGTTGCTGACAACTGATAAAATCTTGCTTACTCATACAAGTTTGATAGTTGAAATTTGCTTAAGGTCTTTGCACGCGAAGTAACTGTTGTCAACAAAACCTGTCATCTGCTATGAATCTCAACAACATTTTTTCTCTTTCCCAATTTACTTCAACTGATACAATCTAGATGAGATATTGAGTAAATCGACTTCTCGAGAGGAAAGTTTGATTGAATACTTAAAAGGAAATGACGGGAAAATTAACATTCAAAATTGCAGCAGACGGCAATTTTGCAGATGGCGATTACTTAGAGGCAAAAAATTAGATTATAATGTAAACTTTCAATAAAGATAAAAAAAAGTTATCCTAATTACCCAATTATTCAGCCACCATATCAGATCTCTCCACCTCACTGGTTTGCAAAGCTGAATAAATCAATTTTGATCCATTTTAAACCTTTCCACCATAAATATGACTTTCTACGCCTTTGCAAACAGAGTAGACCCAGATCAGATGGCTTCTATAGGAGCCGTCTGATCATGGTCTGCTCTGCTTGCTTATGCTATAATGTCTATAATGTAGATATGATGCTACAGTTTCTGGCATGGCCAAAACTTCCCATGTCCACTTGCTATTAAAACAATTAATCTAATTAATTCATGATATCATTATTTCTTACATAAATATTCATGGAGTAAAGGGTTAAATAAGACTGACAGGGTAGCAGGTAGTGTAGACCCTGATCAAACCATACCTACAGGAGCATTTTGGTCTTGGTCCGCACTATTTGCCTTTTTCTGTCCAGTTAGGGAATGTTCTGTGTATGGTACATCACCTATGAGGATGATGACATCAAACTGTATTCTTTCTTTCAAAAATGATTTTCAAAACCGTTTTCTTCTCCTTTGCCAATTTATTCCTTTTTTTTAATTAAACCATGCATTTCATTCTGATAGTGTTTGTTGAAGAGGACTCTGAACAAGTAAACAGAGAAGACCCTTATCTGACAGGTACTGAATCTAACCAAGGTCTACACTTTTCCTAGTACAGAAACAGAGCTTTAGATAAAAGTTGTATTTAAGAAATCTTGTTAACATACAGTAGAACCTGTCTTAAGCAGGCATCAAAATGAGGTCTAGTTATGAGTATGTAAGGCAGGTGGTAGTTTAATGCAGGTCAAAAGTAATTCAAAAAGCTCCTAAAGGAGCTTTTTGCATTACAGTAAAACCCCGGTAATGGGACCACTTAATAAACTGCCACTAGCGTCGTTTAAAGCAGGAGCTTTCTGTATAACTTTCGTCCTGCATTAAGCTACCACCTGCCCAGAATTATGCCCCCTTTTGGTGGTCGCATTAGAGGGGTTTTACTGTACTTTTGACCTGCATTAAGCAACCACCTGCTTTTTAAGACACCTGTTTTCAATAAATGAATGGCCACTTAGGACAGGTACTATTGTTCTCTCTACTATATTCCAAACCCTATCTTGTTGGTACTCAATAGAATTGCATTTATAAGGCAATACTAATGAGTACCAACACGATAGGGTTTGGATGACATATAAAAGAGTTGGATAGACCAGTATGCCTCTAACCCTAATTACCCTAAGTACTCGGACAGACAAACTTAGGCAAATAGTACAGACCCATATCAAACTGCTCATGAAGGAGCAATATGATCAGGGTCTATACTATTTGCTATTATGTCAGCAGTCAAATTCAAAATTATCAAACCATTGACAAATTAACTTATTCAGCTTTACAAACAGGTGGATAGTGGAGATTAACCTTTTCCTTGTTCTGTTTGTTCCAACTTTCCCACTGAATATTCATTAACAAAATAGTTATAAAAAAATATGGAAGGTGGGACATTGTAGACATTTTAGAAAGCAAAGAAACAGATATATCAAATTCTATTAGCAAACCCAGATCAGACCAATCCTCTAGGAGCCGTCTGATCTGGGTCTACTCTGTTTGCAACTGTGTGTATAAACATTTATATGAGGGAAAGGGTTAAGTGTACAAATATTTATGGTGAATTGTAACTGCTCTTATGCAACTTTTTCATAGCACTGACAAGGTTCATATGTTTTGCAGCTGCAAGAAGTAATTTCTTGTTTGCATCAACCTATTAACCCTTTCCCTGTTCTATGTTTATTCAAATTCAATAGCAGCTACTGAATATTCATAGACAAAATGTGTATAATGAAATATAGAAGGTGGAACATTGTAGCCATTTCAGAAAGTAACAAAATAGATCTTTAAAATTCCATTAGCCTATAGGAGCCGTCTGATCTGGGTCTACTCTGTTTGCAAATGAGTGAACATGTGTTTATAAGGAAAGGGTTAACCTTTATCATGCCTTGCACAAATATATATAATTATGTTTGCAAACAATTTGGATCCAGATGGGATGCTGAACATTTGGGTATTTACTATAGTAACCCCCCCCTAAACCGGACATTCAATTCAGTATAAATATCAGTCTTGGAGACAGGTGGCAGCTTTCTGTGTGACTTTCACTCTGCATTAAGCAGCCACATGTCTAAAAGTATCTAAATTCTTCTGTACTAGAATTCTGGTTTAGAAATTGAATAGAATAAATTCTGCTTCATATCTGAATTTGTAGACATTTTCTGTTGATCAAATGCACACATGACAACAATAATCCTTTCAACACTTTCATCCACGAAGTATGTCTCCTGTGAGTTCCAGTACTAAAAGCTTCTTTTTCCTATTTATCTTCCAAAACATGATGAGAGAGAGTCACACAGTGTTAAATCCATATTAGCCACTGAGTTACTCTTGATCCAAACCATTTGCAAAATTTATCACAAATGCACAAAATAGCGTGGAAAGTGTTAACCCTTTAAATGCTGAATATTCAAAGTAGAAAGGCGAGTCAGTGTCTAATTTGAGACCCATTCAGTATGAAAGGCTTAAACTTTGTTAGAGGATTTTGAATTTATAACAAACAGTGCAGACCCTGATCAGAGGGTTCTTCCTGGACCCCTCTGATCTAGGTCTATACTGTTTGTAAATGCATCTGCATCTCATCAGGATTTGCAAATGTGAGGCAAGTTGCAATAGTGGGACAAGGATTTAAACTCAAACAGCTTAAAACCTATCTTATCACATTAACACATAAAGCAGGTAAAAGCATGTTGGAAACCCATTTAGGCCTAGATGTCTTTAACATTTTTTTTGCCATAGCTAACAGAGAAGACCCAGATCAGAAGACTCCTGCATTAGCTCTCTGATCATGGCCTGCTCTGTTTGCATATGTGTTGCAGATCTGATTATTTATGTTTGCCATAGAAAAATATCAACCAAGGGACAATTTGACTACCCATCTAATGCTTTGAAACTCGGTCAAAAGTTTCTTAAAAAAACTAACAAATCGAAGGTAAGTAATCAAAGGCCTGAATGGCCATAATGGCGTTCGGGTTAGATATGGATGTTAAGTGTAAGGGGAGAACTTGCTGTACACGTTAATAACAATGCCTGACGTCCTGGAATTGATAAAAATATTAATTAACAACACGTGTTTGTGAAACACTATGCCACTGATTGTCACCAATATAAATTTTGACCCGTAATTTAATTTGACATTTAACTGTTATATGACCTTGATTTTTTTCGCGCATGCGCACTACGATTAACAAGTGCTTGTTTCATTGAATACACATAACGAAAGATGAACTCTAACTAGAGATCGTAGAACTAACAAAACAACATAAACTATCAACAGAACCAATAAAAGTGGGTACTTGTATCATGTATGTGCAGTCATCAAAATCTCCCAAAAGCTTTATCCTCAGTTCGTTACTCACATTGGCTGCTTAAGGTCAATGCCGTGTGTTGAATTTTGTTTTTATTCTACAGTTCAGTTCAGTAACTCTGTTCCATATTCAGTATGTTGGTGCATTTTGTTTCTCTCGTACTTCGTGATAAAATTGGGGAAATGGCTATAACTAGCCTCTGGGTAGTTATCTTATAAAGATGGCGGTAGAAATACATCGATAGTAAATGCTAATTTGTTTTTAATTTTGATACACTGTCTACAAAAATATTTAGAATGTAAAAAGTGAACTGGACTGTAAATAATTCATTTCCTCAAATATATTGGATGAAACCGGATGTTTTCTATTTCGGCGCGTGCTGATAATCAAATGAATTGTGACGTATCAAAACCATGCACAGATTTCTTTGACCTTGTCCTTTATGAAACTTCCTATTTTGTAATTTGAGTACGGGTCAAACGGAAATGACCGAAACGACGCAAAAGGCAGTTTGATTGGCTGAAAATGTAGGTCTATATGCTAATCAGTTACGAATGTGTATAAAAATGCAATCGGAAACCTCGGCGATATTCCTTCTACTTTAGATCGCCAAGCTGTTGCGAAAACTACGGTAAAAATATTCGTTCGCGTCTTCTTTGGATTTTATTAAAAATTTAGTTTATCTTTGTGTATATTAGTATTAATTATCTTACTTAGCGCAACATTATTTAATACACGAAGAGTAAACAAATACATGAACATTTTACAACAAAACTAGTGCAGAATTGATTGTTTTTGTCTTGCGCATGTTCACTAGACAAGTGAACTCGTTGCCGTAAAGAGACCGACTGCTATATGGCGTTTCCGAACGCCATAAAAAGGGTAGGTGATCAGAGTTTGAGCGGACACTTTTTTCAGCAGGTTAAGATTAAATGCATTTCAACTGCAACTGATGAAGTACAGAAATGTACTGTACCCATTAACTGGTGAAGCAATGCAAAATCTGACATTAGTCACAGGATGCATAATACAAGTATACAGTAGAACCTGCCTTAAGCAACCATCAAAAAGAGGTTTAATTATGGGTCTGTAAGGCAGGTGGTGACTTAATGCAGGTCAAACGTAATGCAGAAAGCTCCTATAAAGCGTTCTGCATTACTTTTGCCCTGCATTAAGCTACCACCTGCTTTTTAAGACTCTTATGTTCAATACTTGAATGGCCATTTAGGACAGGTTCTGCTGTAGAGAAAAGATGTGAGCCCATGGCAATATTGCCATTATCCTTGTTTCACTTAAATGCTTGAATATCTACATTCAGTAGAACACTTCAGCCTATTCCGTGTTAGCAGTCACCTTGACTGATATAATCATAACTGTAAAATCAGTCATCTCTAATTAACCCTTTCCTTCATATAAACACCTTTTCACATATTTGCAAACAGAGTAGACACAGATCAGACAGCTCCTAGAGGAGCTGTCTGATCAGGGTCAGTTCTGTTTGCTTATGATATAATATAAATATAATTCTACATGTTTTACCATGGCCGAAAAGTTGCATCATATTATGTGTGTTGGGCTCAAAGTTACGATTAAGTCTCAGGTTGTGCACTATTATGATAATTGCGGGTCAAATCCAGAAAAATGTGCCCTTTCCTTATAGATTTATGCATAAGCGCAGGATAAACTTTCCATTGTGTTTCTGGTTTTACATTAAATATAGCTCAAATTAAATCGATGTGTATGCAGGTATTTCATAAAAATAATGCATATCATTATGTCCCTTTTGTCATATAAAATACTGTTTAAGAATGTTTGCATCAAATCTGATAATGTCATTACTTATTTTATCCATGATGTCATATCAAGTACCGTCCTGACATCAATAGAAATCGTGGAGTATGTAGGAATTAGAATTTACTTCAAAATTGGAAAATCTTGGGGATAATATTGTGATCTTCAATAAAACACCTTCCCTCGTATTGACGATTTTTGACGACTCTGTAAAAGTCACTTTGTGAAACCATTGTGATAAATAGAGCATTTGCTCCTATAGGAGCAAATGTTTTATTTATCATAATGGTTTTAAACTACAAAATTCTAAAGTTTTCCTTTTCTCTAGTTCATGCTCCTTTTCGGTAGATTTATTCAAAGAGGTTGTATCTAAAAATTGCCTATGAGGTAAAGGGTTAAACATATGACTTCCATATCTGTTGCTATTACTTGCTGCAGTACTGCAAATAAGATGCATACTGACCTATCAAAATCTCTTATTTCTATGCCAAACCATATCTTGATGCTAGTCATTAGAATCACTTGGAGATACAATTGTAACTAGAGGTTTTTAACGGATGTCTTTCCCCTAACACTCGCACCCATACATACACACTGCAACATATTGTCACATTTCTGTACATGAGAACTCAACCGGACAAGATGTGTGACAGACAGACAAACAAACAACTCTTAACAAAAACAATATGTAAAGGGAAATAACTCAAAATGTTCCTACCATAGTAATGGACTTGATGAATTATACTCCCCCTCATTATGTGCTTTCCACACCACATTTTTCAAGAAAAAATGATAACAACTTATAACTCCAAAATATTGATACCAGACTAATGGCCCTTGTGCATGACACATCCTTTCATCATGCTCTTTCCATAAATGAAATGTCATTCCAATAGCATCAGTAGAACAGGAGTTATTGAACTGACAAAAACAATGTAACAAAGGGCAATAACTCCAAATGTAACGAAGTCAGAGTTATGTCCCTTGTAATTCCAATATTAGTGGACCATGTGCATGACACTTCCACTCATTATGCTCTTTCCATATATGAAGTTTCAATTAACTGGCATCAGGCATATTGAAGTTATCGTCCGGACAAGAAAGTGTGACTCTCATGAAAACACCGTATTCGCCGGAATATAAGACACACTTTTTCTAACAGGATTCGATACTCAATAAGTGGGGTGCGTTGTATACACCGTATTGCAAAAGTTTGTTTTTTTCTGGGGTAAAAAATGAAATTTACCATTGCATCTCCCGAATCTTCCGACCCGAGTCCGCCATCTTGTATCAAGTAGCGTAACTCTTGCAGAACTTCCTATAACAGCATCGATTTGCTAGGAAGAGCTATCTATGATTATACTTGGTGTACTGGGCATTATATTTATGTCATTAAATACGAAACTGTACCGTACCTTTGTTGTTTGTATTTTCTATTTATTTTTATTGTAAAATAAAGAAATTTGCCAAGAACCAAAGGAATGTATTAAATTTCTATAGCAAAGAGAGAGCGAGCCAGAGCGAGAGAGACATAACGCATGAGTTGGTTAATACAGACAATGTGTCGCCATACCCCAGTGCCCAATTAGCTGTCATCTCTTATCTAGTTTGGTTGTGAGTTCTGTAAGGTGTTAAAATACTTGACACATAATCAATGACATGGTACCTGTCCACTTGTCCACTTGTCCCCAATTAGTAATCATCACTGATCACTAGTTTTGATTGAGCAATTGAGAAGGTGTTGAGTGTTCGTCATTTTCGCAGGCTTTAATAAATACTGCCGAATTTTATGGATAATTACACCAAACTTACCTCTTGAAGAGAAGATACCATCTGCTGAAAGAAAATTCGAGACCAGACCACATTCCAGAATTGAAGCTGACCGAATATCTCAATCTTGCTGTCGAAAGATTCACAAAGAGTTTGAAATATCATTTTAGAGTTTACTCTAAAACACGAAAGATTCTCGGAGTTGAAAGATTATTTTAGAGTTTACTCTAATAGTCAAAGAGTTACTAGATATGGGGCGAGTCCGTGCTTCTTACACGGTAGCTGAGAAGCTGGCAGCTGTTGCATACGCAGAAGCCCATGGAAACAGAGCTGCGGGCAGGGAATTCAGCACCAACGAGAAAAATGTACGGCTCTGGCGGCAACAGAAAGGCAGTCTGATTAATCAGAAGAAGACGAGACGAGCCAGCAGGGGAAGATCTGCACAGTACCCCGAGATAGAGGAAAACCTGTTGCAGTTTGTTGTAGATCGCCGAAGCCAGGGGATCGGCGTATCTACGACTGAGCTCCATCTCAAGGCTAAGGCCCTTGCCACAAGTAAACCAAACATGGAGAACTTCACCGCTTCACAAGGCTGGGTCTATGCTTTCCTGCGCCGTAACAAGCTATCCATTAGACGTAGGACGCACATCTCGCAGAAATTGCCGGAAGACTTTGAGGACAAGATCGTAGATTTTCAGCGTTTTGTCATCAACGCACGAAAGCAGCACAACTATAACCTTAGCCAGATCGGTAATGCGGATCAGACGCCCCTGACCTTTGATCAGCCGTCAGCAACCACGATTCAGGCTAAGGGTTCCAAGACCGTATCCATCACCACCACAGGCCATGAAAAGGACAGATTTACTGTGATGCTAGCATGTACTGCTGACGGAGGAAAGCTGCGACCGTATGTCGTTTTCAAGCGAAAGACCCTGCCAAAGAATATGAAGTGGCCAAAGGGCATTTTCATCAGATGTCAAGCCAAGGGGTGGATGGATAACGACCTGGTCATGGACTGGATCCGCTCTGTGTGGGCCAAAAGACCAGGTGGCTTGATCAACAAGTCACTGCTTGTGCTCGACGCATTTAGGGCCCACCGCACAGAAGACGTGAAGAAATCATTGATGCGCGACCATCGGACCACGCTGACAATCATCCCTGGGGGCATGACATCAATTCTGCAGCCGCTGGATGTCTCCATTAACAAACCAATGAAAGTGATTCTACAGCGAAAGTGGACAGAGTGGTATGCTAACGGACACCACACTTTCACAGCAGGCGGCAAGATGCGGAAGGCAGATGTAATCGCCCAGTGGATCGTCGATGCCTGGCAGGAGATAGATCCTGCAATAATCCAGTGTGCATTCAAGAAGTGCTGCATCAGCAACAACATGGATGGCACAGAAGACGATGTGTTATTTGATGAGCTGATTGGCGGTAGCTCATGTAGCAGCCAGCAGCAGCTGCCCAGCCAATTGCCTGAAAACGACGACAGCTCTGATCTGGAAGATTTTTATTCCGATGTTCCGCCATGCATGACTCCAGAGGAGTTTGAAGACTTTTTTGGAAGAGACGAGGAGGAAGAGTTTGAGGGGTTTGACAGCGAAGATTAGGTTATTGCAGCCTATGCAGCAAAAACAGCCCTTTTCAAGGCTATCCACAACTTCTGACAGATTGTATCTCAAACGAGTTTTTATTTATTATAAACCCGCATTCATATGTACTATTATCCCAGCTACCGGTATATACCGGTACCAAGTAAAATCACATAAAAAACGCGTTACTCAAACACCGCATTGAGTGAATCTTTCGGTGTCGTAAATATTCTGTGCACCGGAAAATGGCGACGATTTAGTAGAAAGAAACAGGATATGCTGTGTTTTGGGCTAATAATTGATGATGCGACTTATCTACACCTGTAAGCATTTTTCCTCCAGATTTTCCTTCAAACTAAGGGTGCGTTTTATACATCTTTGCGACTTATATTCCGGCGGATACGGCAATATGTCTCCCCCATATAAATATTGGGGGAGACAATGAGTTGAAACAAGAAAAGATTTGGAGGAGAAATAAGAATATATTTTAAATCAAAATTTTCTAAATACGAGTATGCTGCTTATCTACAACTATGTTAGCAGAATAAGACAAATTTGCAAATTGGCCAATAATTTTAACCCATTCCCTTATAGGCTATTTTGAATAAATCTACAGAAAAGGAGCATTTAGTATAAAAAAGGAAAAATTCAGAACTGTGTAGTTTAGAAACCATTGTGATAAAATGCTCTATTTATCACAATGGTTTCATAAAGTGACTACGGTATTACAGAGGCATCAAAAGGTGTCAATATGAGGGAATCGGTTAAAAGGAAGCAAACTGACCAATGATCTGTAAGATGGCCTCACAATATTGGGAGTAGCCTATAACCAGGGACCAAACCACAATTATTAATCCTTTCCCTTAAACGGATGACTTTTGGCACCTTTGCAAACAGAATAGATCCAGATCTGTAGGATCTGTCTCACCAGGGTCTGCTCTGTTTGCTTATGAAACAACAAAAATATCATTCTGATGTGTATGTAAAACCAACAAGATGTGTTTGTGAAACACTATGCCCCCAATATGAGCTTTCCTTGATGTATGACCTTGACCTTAATAAGTCACCCCTCAAAATGTTCGCTTCCATAAGTTGCTCATGCATGCCAAATTTGAAGTATGTATGTGCAATGTATCTAAATTTGACCCGCAATTTTACCTTGACCTTGATAAGTCACCCTTCAAAATGTTCACTTCTATAAGTTGCACATGCATGCATGTTCAATGGTGACAAAATTATCACCAACATTAAAGATGGTGACAAATAGACAAACCAACCAACAGACAGAGCAAAAACAAATATGATCTTTTCCCTAGATGTATGACCTTGACCTTAATAAGTCATCCCTAAAACTGTTCTCCTCCATAAGTTGCACATTCATGCCAAGTTTGAAGTATGTATGTGCAATGGAGACAAAATTATCGCCAACGTTAAAGCTGAGACAAACCAATTAACAGACAGAGCAAAAGCAATATGCCCCCAGATCACAGATCTGAGGGGGCATAAAAATGTGCTTCTTGTTGTGTAACTGTAAAAATTCAGTCCATGGATATTCATGTAGTAATAAATTCCTAAATCAATATTCATGGGGAAAAGAGTTAACCCTTTCCCTGTTCTGTATTTATTCCAAATTTCAATATTGAATATTCATGGACAAAATAATAACAAGGGCATGTTGTATTGCTATGCAAGACATGAGTCCCCCACCGGACTGAAAAAAACCTCCACTCTCCCCACCCCACCCACCCATGGTGTGGTTGACCATGGTATATACATGACCACCTGAATGGTATTAATACCTACTTTCATACATTGAATCAGTAAATAAAAAGTTATTGTCCCGACAAGAAAATATGAAAAAGGGGAGTAACTCCAAAAATATTGATGCTAGAGTTATTGCCCTTGTGCATGACACTACTTCTCATCACGCTTATTCCATATGAGAAGTTTCAAATCAATTGAACCAGTACATAAAGAGTTATTAACTGGACAAGAAAATATGAAAAGGGGAATAACTCCAACAATATAGATGCTAGAGTTATGGCCCTTGTGCATGACACTACCCCTCATCATGATTGTTCCATATGTGAAGTTTCAAATCAATTGAACCAGTAGATAAAGAGTTATTGTCCGGACAAAAAAATATGTAAAAGGGGAATAACTCCAAAAATATTGGTGCTAGAATTATGGCACTTGTGCATGACACTACTCCTGATCATGCTTCCTCAATGTGTGAATTTATAATGAATTTGGCCTAACTTTGTAGGAGAAATTGCCCAGACACGAAGTGTGACAGACGGACTGACAAGAAAATATGAAAAAGGGGAATAACTCCAAAAATATTGATGCTAGAGTTATGGCCCTTGTGTATGACACTACCCCTCATCATGATTGTTCCATATGTGAAGTTTCAAATCAATTGAACCAGTAGATAAAGAGTTATTGTCCGGACAAAAAAATATGTAAAAGGGGAATAACTCCAAAAATATTGGTGCTAGAGTTATGACCCTTGTGAATGACACTAGCCCTCATCATGCTTCTTCAATGTGTGAAGTTATAATGAATTTGGCATAACATTGTAGGAGATATGGCCCGGACAAAAAGCGTGACAGACGGACAGACGGACAGACGGACGGACAGACGGACGGACAGACGGACGGACAGACGGACGGACGGACGGACAGACGGACAGACGGACAGACAGACGGAATCGAGCAAACCTATAGTCCCCCAACCGGTAACCGGTGGGGGACTAATAATTAAATATGGAAGGTGGAACATTGTAGCCCTTTTAGAAACTAAAGAAACAGATCTTTCAAATTCCACTAGCAAACAGAGCAGACCTGGTCAGACAGCTCCTACAGAACTCATCTGATCTGGGTCTACTCTGTTTGCAAATATGTGAAAACACGTTTATATGAAGGAAAGGGTTAATGTTGTCAGTCACATCATATCTGTAAGATAAGTCAACTATCATATGCATCAATGTTAACAATCACATCTAAATTACTACTCATATCTGTGTTATCAATCTCCTCAAATTAACTGTCATACCGGTGTTATATGTCACTTCTCATTCTCAATATCATAATGTGTTATCAATCATTTCTAAAATCACCCTCTCAATCAAAACTGAAGATAATCTGGCCAGAATGTACTGTGATTACATCAGCCAACCAAGACCATCTGTAATATTGGGATTTAGATGTCCATAATATATTATAAGAACAGAGCTACAGATCAGGGTGCATACCCAAATACTAAAATTGTCATTTCACCACCAAACCCTATACTGTGACTACTCTTTAGAATCGTCTCTTTGAGACAATTCTAAAGAGTGGTCACAGTATAGGGTATGGTGGAGAAATAAAGGAGTTATTCTTGAAAATGTTTAAATTTATGTATCTTATCTGGAGCTATGTTAAAGAATATTATTTCATTTTAACGTTTTACTCCATATGATAATATAACCTTGCAAACAGCATTTTTTTACCAAGGCCAAACATTCTTGTGTTCATATGCCATTATAAAGTTAAGCTAATTAATATTTATACATTCATTATCTCTTCATGGAGTAAAGGATTAATTTGCAGTGCTGTCTATATAAGACATGTTAACCTCTTACCTGAAAGAGGCACCTTTTACTTTTGATGCCTTTACAAACTGAGTAGGGAGCCCCTAAATCTGGGTCTTCTCTGTTTGAAAAGGTGTTTTTAATCAGGGTTAACCCTTATGCTAAGTACAATGTGATTGACATTTGCAAACAGCTTGGATCAAGGCAAAACATAGAGTAACTTGGCATTTCATCATGTTCAAAGCTGTTTTGACACTTGGTCAATAATTTCTCTAAAGCTTGAATGCATGAAAAATACATTGAAACCTATCTATTGACCAACCCATCCTACCATGATAACCCTTTACTCCATAAATATGACTCTGTACACCTTTGCAAACAGAGTAAACCCAGATCAGATGGCTCCTGTAGGAGCCATCTGATCAGGGTCTGCTGTTTGCTTCTGAAATATTACAGATCTGATTCTACAGTTTCTGTCTCCATAAAAACTTCCTTGTTCATAGTGCCATCATAAAAAAATCAGTGTTTGACACTTAGTCAATAGTCTCTCAAAAACTTAAATGAAACAAGAGGGCCAGAATGGCCCTGATATCGCTCATCAGACAATCAGAGGAGAAGATTTTCAAAGATTTCACTATATGTTTCTATAGAAAACTAGCCGGCCCTGGGGCATGGCCAATTTTGACCCCAGGAGTGTAATTTATAAAACTTTTGTAGAGGACCTGAACATGATGCTATGTACCAAATATGAAAGCTGAGAACCTTCCAGTTTCAGAGGAGAAGATTTTCAAAGTTTACACTATATGTTTCTATTGAAAACTGGCCACCCCTGGGGCGGGGCCAATTCTGATCCCAGGGGCATAATTTATATAACTTTGTAGAAGACCTGATAAAGATGCTATGTGCCAAATATAAAAGCTGAGAATGTTCCAGTTTCAGAGGAGAAGATTTTCAAAGTTTTTACTATATGTTTCTATTGAAAACTGGCCATCCCAGGGGCGGGACCAATTTTGACCCCAGGGACATGATTTATATAACTTTTGTAGAGGACCTGAACATGATACTATGTGCCAAAGTTTTCTCCATATGTTTCTATTGAAAACTTAAGCCACCCCTGGGGCGGGGCCAATTATGACCCCAGGGGCATGATTTATATAACTTTTGTAGAGGACCTGCATGAACATGATACTATATGCCAAATATGAAAGCTGAGAACCTTCCAGTTTCAGGAGAAGATTATCAAAGTTTTACTATATGTTTCTATTGAAAACAAGGCACCCCTTGGGCGGGGCCAATTTTGACCCCAGGGGCATAATTTATATAACTTTTGTAGAGGACCTGAATATGATGCTATGTGCCAAAGATGAAAGCTGAGAACCCTGTAGATTCAGGAGAAGATTTTTAACGGTTCAAATTGTTGGTGACGGACGACGCACGCCGACGGACATCAGGCGATCACAATAGCTCACCCTGAGCACTTTGTGTTCTGGTGAGCTAAAAAGTAAAACATTTAGCAAATCACTGTTTGAGCTGACAAAATTATTTTTAGCCCATTAATAATTAACACTTTAAATGCAGGTGGTTGCTTATAATGCAGGGCATAAGTAAGGCAAAAAGCTCCTTTATGAGCTTTTTGCATTACCTTTTCACCTGCATTAAGCTACCACCTGTTTAACAGACCCATAATTAGACCGTACTGCATTATGTAATAAAACCACATGCTTTGAATTTTAAAAAGTTTCAATATTCAACATTCACAAGATATAGGTTCAAAAGCAGACTTCAATCAACAAAACACACAAAAATTCATCTGCCATGCTTTGAGATGATATTGCATTATCCTATATGCAAACAGCTAAGGAACCTAATAGAATCAAGTTAAGATCTGAAGCCTTAAGCAAAACAATAAAGAGCTTTCATCGTAAATATGCAACACATGTTCCACTATTACAAAATAACCAACAGAAAAACCTCTTTCAGTAGTCAAGTGTTCTTGAAGGATGTCTAATTGTGTCAATATTGTAAACACAGGTGGTAGCTTAAGGCAGGATGAAAGTAATACAGAGAACTCCCAAAGGCACTTTCTGCATTACTTGTATCCCTGCATTAAGCAAGCCATTTGCTTTTACCCTTTACTCCATAAATACACCTTTCTATGTCTTTGCAAACAAAGTAGACCCAGATCAGATGGCTCATACAGGAGCCGTCTGATCAGGGTCTGCTCTGTTTGCTAATTAATGTTCATGACATCATTATTTCTTACATAAATACTCATGGAGGAAAGGGTCAACCCATTCCCTCATATTGACCCCTTTTGATGCCTCTAAAAGTCACTTTTTGAAACCATTGGAGCAAATGCTCTATCACAATGATTTGTAAACTACACAATTCTAAAATTAATCTTGTTGCTAGTAAATGATCCTTTTCGGTAGATTTATTGAAAGAGGTTGGGTCTAAGATAGCCTACGAGGGAATGGGTTTAAGGCCCACTTGAAAAGTAGTTCTACATTAATTCTTTGCTTAACTCTTTACCTGATAGAGACATACTTTCATACATTTGTAAACATAGTAGACCCAAATTAGATGGCTCTTGTAAGAGCTGTCTAACCATGGTCTGTTCTGTTTGCTTATGAAATCATATAGATCTGATTCTACATTCAGAAAGTTCCTATAGGAGTGTCTGCATTACTTTACCCTGCATTAAGCAACCACCTGCTTTTTCACAAAACTATGTTCAATAAATGAGTATAAATGTAAGAAATAATGACATCATGAATGTTAATTGGAATGGTTGTTATGATAGCACATGCACACAGGAACTTTTGGGTCATGACAGAAACAGCATATATCATATCTATAGTGCATCATAAGCAAACAGAGCAGACCCTGATCAGATGGCTCCTATAGGACCCATCTGATCTGGGTCTACTCTGTTTGCAAATGCGTGAAAAGGCATTTATATGAGGAAAAGGGTTAGACCCTGATCAGATGGCTCCTATAGAAGCCATCTGATCTGGGTCTACTCTGTTTGCAAATGCGTGAAAAGGCATTTATATGAGGAAAAGGGTTAGACCCTCATATAAACGTGTTTTTACGCATTTGCAAACAGAGTAGACCCAGATAAGACGACTCCTAGAGGAGCCGTCTGATCAGGGTCTACTCTGTTTGCTGATAGAATTTGATAGATTGGTTTCTTTGCTTTCTAAAAGGTCTACAATGTACCACCTTCCATATTTCTTTATAACTGGTTTGTTAATGAATATTCAGTAGGTATTGAAATTTGGCCTAAATACAGAACAGGGAAAGGGTTAAGTGAAAATCTGCTTCTCAGATTATATCTATGTATTTATAAAAACTATACCTGGTAGCTCGTGGCAATATGTTCAATAAGACCGTGATATATGGTAATTGATCTACAGGTGGTAAACTGAATTTGATCAGCAGAATAGACTTTGTTACTAGTAATATGTATATTTGGGTAATAAGTTTTGAAAATCGGTATAACCATCAATTATATCAAGCTGTGGAAACACAATGGTACTTGAGAAATACAGTAAAACCTGCTAATGCCACCACCTAAAAGAGGTATAATTCTGGGTGCTAGATGCAGGTGGAAGCTTAATACAGGACAAAAGCAATGCAGAAAGCTCCTACATGAGCTTTCTGCATTATTTTTGTCCTGCATTAAGCAACCACCTGCTTATAAAGACATCCATGTTTATTCATTAAGTGGTCACATAAGAGGGGTTTTACTGTACTTCATTATTTAACAGAAACAAGATTACTGTACAAATTTAAGTATTATAGGAGCAGCTCTCAAAAGAAACCTGTTAATGAACGAGTGTTTTATTTCTTAGTTCATTTTCTCCAATGAACATTAATACTAAACATAGGAAGAGGGTAAGCAGTATCTAGTAAATTGTGGACTGACAGAGAATTCAAAATCAGAACTATAAAACAGTAGACCTCATCAGACAGCACATACAGGAACAGTCTGATCTGAGTCGACTCTGTTTGCAAAAGTGCCAAAAGCTGTCTCTATGGGGGGGGGGGGGGGAGGGGGGGGAGGGGGGGGGGGGGGGGTTCTGTGTCTGCTGTATTTGCTAATGGAATTTGATAGATATGTTTCTTTACTTTCTAAAATGGCTACAGTGTTCAATCTTCCATATTTCAGTATGAATATTTTGTAAATGAATATTCAGTAGGTATTGAAATTTGGAATAAACATAGAACATGAAAAGGCTTAAGGTGACTGATTGTGGACAAGAACAACTATTTGGGGAAAAAAAATGAAGTTAAACTGACATAGTAGCAAATTAATTCTGTTGATCCTGAACATACTTAGCCCTTTCCCTGTTCTATTTTTATTCCAAATCTCAATACCCACTGAATATTAATGGACACAATAGTTGTAATGATATATGAAAGGTGGAACATTGTAGCCATTTTAGAAACTAAAGAAACAGATTTATCAAATTCAGTTAGCAAACAGAGCAGACACTGATCAGACGGCTCCTCTAGAGCTGTTTGATTTGGGTCTACTCTGTTTGCAATTGTGTGAAAATGCGTTTATATGAGGGAAAGGGTTAACTGCTCCTAAAAGGGTTAATTGATCTGGGTGTACATTGTTTACCTAAGTACTTAGAGTAAATGAGATTGTCATTGTTCCTATTATAACCATTTAACTGATGAATATTTCATGCAGGACTCTGCCAATTACCAATATTAATTAATTTAATTCTTGAATTAAAAGTATAAAATAGGGAAATTTATTGACACGGCAAACAGTAGAGTATCAGATCTAAAGCAGATACAGGGTAACATATTGATATTGATAGATACACCTTTGAATGCCTTTGCAAACAAAGCAGACCCAGATCAGACAGCTCCTAATGGAGCTTTCAAATCTAGGTCTAATATGTTAGCAAATGCATAAAAATGTGTGATTTTTTAATTAAGAGTCAATTAAAAGTAATAATTGTTGCCAAAGGTACATCAGTGGGCATTTTGTTTCAAATAATTTCTAAATCAGGTACAGGGTTACAGATAGATATTGATAGAGACACCTTTTAATGCCTTTGCAAACAGAATAGACCCAGATCAAATGGTGCTTGTAGGAGTCATCTGATCAGGGTCTGCTCTGTTTGCTTATGAAATAATACAGTTTCTGCCATGGTAAAACAGTCCTGTGTTTATATGCTATTATAAAAATTCATGTAATTAATATATGTGATGTCATTATTTCTTACATAAATATTCAATGAAGTTAACAGTTAAATCATCTCAAACATCTGTTCGAACCTCACTTGTCTTGAGGTTACATTTAATGAGCAGTTAACTCCATTACAGATAGATTAATATGTATAAATGGCCAATTACAAAGTATCATGTCATGATGTAAACACTAATGGTACGCCATTAACGCACATATCAGAAATCAAAATCTACAAAATATATTTCTACAGATTCATTTGATAGCGATATAAAAACCAAATGCTTGTTTTACCCACAAAATGCAGTACCCCATGGCCACACGCTAGTGCCTCAGTTCCATGTTGGCTTCAACCATTAACTCTTTACTCCAGAAATACGCCTGTCTACACCTTTGCAAACAGAGTAGACCCAGATCAGATGGCTCCTTTAGGAGCCGTCTGATCAGGGTCTACTCTGTTTGCTTATGATATAATATAGATATGATTCTACAGTATCTGTCAAGGCCAACAATGTCTGTGTCCATATGCTATTATAATACTCTAGATCTAATTAATATTCATCAAGTCAATATTTCTGCCATGAAATATTCATGGAGTAAAGGGCTAAAAAAAACTATGTGGCCCTCTTCAAGGGCAGCCATGATGCATGTGTGTAGGGTATTATTTATGTCACCCCCAGAGGCCTAGATAAGTATTGAAGTATGTTCAAGAACAGCTCTTTTATTTCTCCTTCAAACCCTATGATGTGACTCTTTGAGACGGTTCTAAAGAGTGGTCACAATGCAGGCTTTGATTTTAGTATTTGAATACACAATTTTATCTATAGCTCTGACGTCACTGAGGTGTATTACCTATTTCCATTGCATATATGTTCCAACATTTAATTACTACAAGAGCTGTCTGATCTGGGTCTACTCTGTTTGCAATGGTGTACAAAACATCTATATGTGGTTAAGGGTAAATTAGTTAATATTCATAATGAGCGGAATCTTGCATAAATATTCTTGATCAGATTTATATAATTCCATGAGCAAAAAGGGGCAGACCCTGTTCAGAAGGCTCCTACAGGAGCTGTCCAATCTAGGTTTACTCTGTTTGCAAGAGTATCAAAAGGAGTCTCCATCTGGTAAAATTTACTATAAACCCTCTAACCTAGGTACAGTAGAACCCCTCTAATGTGACCACTTCATGAATAAACATGTCTTTATAAGCAGGTAGTTGCTAAGTAACAGGACAAAAATAATGCAGAAAGCTCCTCTAGGAGCTTTCTGCATTACTTTTGTCCTTCATTAAGCTACCACCTGCATCTAGGACCCAGAATTATACCTCTTTTAGGTGGTTGCATTAGCGGGGTTTTACTGTATATAGTTTTAGCAAATGTGTGGTGATCTAGCCATGGTTCTCATTCATTATCCTAATGTCAGTAGAGGAAAAGTTTTGGCACAAGCTTTAGCCTATCCCTTATTTTTCTAAATAAGATCTGACTTTCTGTAAAACTGAATCATGAATTGAATACATCTTCATCATCAAATCTTTGCTCTTGCATGTGAGTACCAACTTTGTGATAACAGTATGGATCTTGTGGAGACGCCATGAAACAAAGCATCAAGTCAGTATCCAGTACATTTGATTTAATAGAAATAAAAGAAAAAACAACTTTGAAAATTATAGTGGACAACTATACTGGTACTTGCAGACAACTATTACTTAGCATACAAAGAGTGAACCCTTCTCATGCTGAATATTCAAATGTGAATCCATCCATTTTGAATATTAATTAGCCGAATCATTTCTAAAGTTGGATCAGTTGTTGCCACTGATTTATAATAGTAAAAAAGTGGAGACTCATAGGAGCTGTCTCAATGTTTGCTAATTCAGGTATGTCCCCTAATACCATGCAAAGAGTTCACTGTTGGTATGCCTAGCACATTGTGTTCTTAAATTGTCCTGCTGTTATAAAATGAAATCAATATTTTATCTCTTTCTTTAAAAGAACAATGCAAATCTCAAAAAAGTTTAATTCTTGCAATGCTGAATTATCGAATGAACTATTCCAAAATTCAAACAGGTCAAGCTTAACATGAATATTCAGGGATTTCTTTTGAAAAAAAAGTGTAACATGACAAACAGAGTAGACCCTGATGGGATGACTCCTCTAGGAGCTCTCTCATCTGGGTCTACACTGTTTGCAAAAGGGCATTGGTGACTTGTTTCCCACACTGATAGGGTTAAATTTTAAAAAGACCCCAAGTGAGTGGGAGTTTCATTAACTCTTTCGGTGCTAAGAAATTGTCATTAGCAAAACTTATCATCTGGTACAATTCTCAAAATTAATGTTTTCCTCCATATATCCTAAAAATACAGTTATTGATAAACCTGACAAGATGGTGCATCACTTTGCATCTCATCTGGATCCAATCTGTTTACACAGGTTATAAAAAAGTTGCTGCTAGCGAGCATTAACCCTTCTCTTGCTGAATTTTAAAATATATTTCTCTTTCTTTACCCATGCCCTGTTGTATAATAACATATAACTTCACTGTGTACAAGTATTTCGCTGTGCAATCACTGCTATGGAGTGCACTGGTTGCACAATCAACTTGTAAATAGTGAAGACCCTGATGAGACAGCTCCTGCAGGAGCTGTCTCATCTGGGTCTTCACTATTTACAGGTAGGTATATTGACATGAATAGCAAGCGAAGGGTTAAGAATCAGCATTAATATGTTTAACTCTTTGCTTGCTAGCCGTGAAATCATGACTACCTATGCAAACAGTTTGGATCCAGATGAGATGTGCATAATGTGACATCTTATCAGGATCCAAACAGTTTGATGCTTTCACCATATGTTTGCAAAAAAATGAGAGAAATATTCATTTTAAGAATTGTGAAGCAGAGGACAATTATTGTTGCAGACGAAAAATTACTTAGCATGCAAAGAGTAAAAGATTGAATAACTTTTTAATGTCAATGACAATTTATGACTCTTGGGACCATTTAACAGTGAGATAAGAAATAATTATACAAATAATTTCAGATATATAGAGTAAACATAACTTGTATATTTTTGCTACTTATATAAACATACAAGACACTCATACACAATAGCCAGTCTTGAGAAATCCAATTGCATACTCCCATTATTGCGCTATGAATACCCTAATTACCATAAGTATTTGGACATCCAATCATCCCTCTCCATGGGTTTGTAAATTTGGCACCATTTTGATATCTTAACATTTCCTTCATGAATATTCATGTGAGAAATAATGAATGCATGAATATCAATTAGCTGAATTTTATAATGGCATTAGGATTAAGGGAATATTTTACCATGGCAGATACTGTAAAATCAGATCATAAGTAAACAGAGCAGACCTTGATCAAAAGTCTCTTACAGAGGTTGTCTCATTTGGACTTACTGGGTTTGCAAAGATGTCAAAAAATGTCCCTATGAGGTAAATGGTTAAATAAGACTGACATAATGGCAAATAGCAAAGACCTCGATCAAAACAGCTCTTTCAGGAGTCAACTGATCTGGATCTGCACCATTTGCCTTTGTCTGAATTTTTAGGGTTATTAAGGTAAAGCCAGCAAATTTCTATTGCTACTGTTTAAATTTCTTGCTAAGCCCTTTGGTGACATCATTTATATTAATTAGATTAATTGTTAAAAAAAACTTAAAATAGCACAGGAATACTTGACCATGGCAGAAATTGTAGAATCATATCTATATTACATCATAACCAAACAGAGCAGACCCAGCCGTCTGATCTGGGTCTATTCTGTTTGCAAGTTTTTGGAGAAACTAATTGAAGCAGTTTGGATCCTGATGAGACACCAAGTAACTTGACATCTCACCTGGTTTTAAACGTAAGTCATGCATGCTTAGCATGGGAAGGGATAAAATGTATTCTCTTTGAATGTTGGACTACATACAAAACTTGTATCTCTAAATTATGTTTATCAAGATCAGAATTAACAGATCTTTTAAAATCCATTAATAGTGTTATAAATATGTAATGCTTATGGAATTTTGTTATTTGTATAGAACTGATATTTCACCAGTATGGCCCTTAATCTTTAGCATGCTAGTGGAGAATCTGTGATTACCTTTAGCCAAACAGACTGATGAAAACAGTCAGATGAAATGCTAATTGAACTTTTTATCAAGAAACAAACTGTTTGACTGATGAATATATCTTTGGAAAGAAACAGAAAAAATCTACCTTGAAATCTGAATTAGAACATATATTTTCTATTCATGAACATTTGTCGAGCAGATTAAATATTAACCTTTTCCTCCATAAACACAAGCCTTTCTATGCCTTTGCAAACAGAGTAGACCCAGATCAGATGGTTTCTACAGGAGCTGTCTGATCAGGATCTGCTCTGTTTGCTTCTGACATAATATAGATATGAGTCTACAGTTTCTTCCATAGTAAAACATTGTGTTCATGTGCCACAATAAAAATTAATCTAATATTTATGATGTCATTATTTCTTACATGAATATTCATGCAGTTAAGTGGCTAAGTGATTTATTGTAGCAATAACATAAAAAGTCAGTTGACATTAACCCATTCCTCCATAGGCTATTTTTAGACCCAACCTCTTTGAATAAATCTACCCAAAAGGAGCATTTACTAGAGAAAAGAAAAATGTTAGAATTGTGTAGTTTTGCAACCATTGTGATAAATAGAGCATTTGCTCCATAGGAGCAAATGCTCTATTTATCACAATGGTTTCATAAAGTGACTTTTACTGAGGCGTAGTAAGGCGTATTTATTGTGGAAAGGGTAAAAAAAGATTTCAATATTTAACCATTATCCTGCTGTATAAACTAATATCCACTCAGACTCTGATCTGGGGCAATTATTAACCAGATCATTTCTGATCGATTCAAACTTTTGAGAAACTACTGACAGTGTGTAAAATAGCTCTGGATCCAAGCTGTTTGCAAATTACAGTTAGTTTACAATCAGCAGTATTTCTACGACCTTTAGCATGCTAGCAGTGAGTTTATGATAATCTTCAAGGTCTACTCTGTCTGCTTATAATGTTACATATCTGATTCTCAGTTTGCCATGACAATAAATTTCTTTATTTGATACTCTGTCTGCAAAAATTGTCATCTGCTACAATATTCTTCCTCTTTTTTCTCCAGAAATACTGTCGGAGAATAAACACTTTGTGTCTCATCTGGATCTAAATTATTTTCATGGTTTATCACACATTTAATGTCAGGATGCTCAGACACTTCATTTAAGATTTATGGGTTTGTTTGCATTAGTCACAAAGTGTGTGGGTGGTGATCTAGTGTTATATAATTCATGACTCACTGTCCTCCTTAGAAATAATACAAAACACAAAACTCTTTACATTTTACCAGTTCAATATTCAGGTAAGAAATAATGACATCATGAATATTTATTAGATGACTTTTTGTAATGGTACATGAACAGTATTGTTTTTACCTTGGCAGAAACTTTAAAATAACATCTATATAATTCCATAAACCTGAACAGACCGCTCCAGCATAAATATACATCTTTACCAAATCAATGGTTAAGCCATTTCTTTCATATTGATGATTTTTAGCACCTTTGCAAACAGAGCAGACCCAGACCAGGAGCTGTCTGATCAAAGTCTGTTCTGATCGCTTAAGGGATAATGTAGATTAGTATCTGCCACCACCAAAAAAAATCTCTTAACCCTTTCCTTGTTCTATATTTATTTCAAATTTCAATACCTACCAAATTTTCATGGACAGAATAGTTATAATGAAATATAAATGTCAAAATGTGTGAAAAGGCGTTTATATGAAGGAATGGGTTAATATGCCATTCTTAAAATTAATCTAATTAATATTCAAGATGTCATTATTTCTTACATGAATATTCATGTGGAAAAGGGCGAAGCAAAAATAGCTGTTATTAAAAGCAGAAACAAACTTTTTCCTTCAGATTTTAGGTTACAATTTGTTTTGAACCAATACTTCATGCATATATGTGTAACTATTAATGACATCATGAATATAAATTAGTTTAATTTTATCAAAGCATAATTATGAGCACAGGACTTTTTGGTCATGACAGAAACTGGAGAAACAGATCTATATAATTTTATAAGCAAATAGAGCAGACCCTGATCAGACAGCTCCAACCAGAGCCATCTGAGTCCACTCTGTTTGCCATTTGACATAAAAATGCATACATTAACCCTTTACTCCATAGGCTATTTTTAGATCCAACCACTTTGAATAAATCTACTGAAAAGGAGCATTTACTAGTGAAAAGGATTTTTTTTTTAGCATTTTGTAATTTGAAACCATTGTGATAAATAGAGCATTTGCTCCTATAGGAGCAAATGCTCTATTTATCACAATGGTTTCATAAAGTGACTTTTACAGAGGCGTAGAGAGGCGTATTTATGGAGGAAAGGGTTAAAGAACAAAATTTAGGAATCTTTTGAGAGGTCACTTTCGAGTAGTTTTTACT
The DNA here is from genome assembly GCA_963576725.1 of Azorinus chamasolen. Classification (NCBI taxonomy): domain Eukaryota; kingdom Metazoa; phylum Mollusca; class Bivalvia; order Cardiida; family Solecurtidae; genus Azorinus; species Azorinus chamasolen. The sequence goes on from OY755248.1 coordinate 41,760,360, forward strand.
GTATTTCTTATCAAACTTTTTATCACACATTCACAAATCTTTTGCTCCAGCAAACAGCAAAAGGTCAGAAAATCTAACCCACACTGTACCATACATACTTTATCCTCTCAAAATCCACAAGCATCGAGACAAGAAAATTATTTACGGAAAGTTCAGCAGACTTTTCATATTCTGGTATTTCAAAGCCTACCGCGACTTGCGTAATCATCCCTGTTTTTATCAAAGCAACATATCCTCGTTTAAATTCGATAGATTAAACAGATGTTCAGAGGTTGAAATATTGTTAACCTGAGACATAGTTTTTGCGCTGTTGTGGGCGAAAAAAAAAAGCAACCTGCAGCTTCTCTGGCACTGCTAACACTTTGCCACCAAATTTTGTCTGTTAACCCTTTGAATGCAGGAAATAAGTTGGCTGTCCTTTGCAAACAGTGCAGACCAAAATCAGACACATCCTAGAGGAGCCCTCTGATCAAGGTCTGCTCCGTTTGCTTATGGAATAATATAAATAGGATTCTACAGTTTCTGAAATGTCCAAAAGCTAATTAAAAAAAATCCAATTAATATTCATGGTGTCATTATTTCTCACATCAATATTCATGGAGTAAAGCGTTAAATCACAGTACGCTACACAGTGGTAAATTGGTGTTAACCTATGCAGAACAGTTTTGGATCAGGACGAGACACCAAAACACTCAGCATCTCATCAGGATCTAAATTGTTTGACACCCTGATCATGGCTTTTTGGAAAAAAATACAAAAAATCCACTTAATGAATTTGTAGCAGACAACAAATTTTGCAAACATTTACTTAGTGTGCAAAGACTTAACCCATTCCCTCATATTGATGCCTCTGCAAAAGTCACCTGTTGAAACCATTGTGATAAATATCACAATGGTACAAACTACAAAATTCTAAAATGTTCCTTTTCTCTAGTTAATGTTCCTTTTCGGTAGATGTATTCAGAGGTTGGATCTAAAAATAGCCTATGAGGTAATGGGTTAATGCAAGTTACAAAAAATATTATATTTGATGCTTTTCAAACAGTGCAGACCAGGACTAGCTATCCTGTCCCAATATGAAGCTTTAAATCAAGGTCTATAATATCAACATTATTTTACTTAACCGTTTGAATGCGGGTAAAGAGTATACTGGCATTTGCAAACAGTGTAGATCCAGATTAGAGTGCTGTCTAGGATCTGCACTTTTTGCCATTCATATCCTCTCACATGTTTTACCCGTCAATTCTGCATGGACCCTATGGTTAACCCTTTCACTCATAAATATTGCTGTAAGAAATAATGACATCATTAATATTGATCAGCTGTTTTTTATACCTATGAATACAGAATTTTTGGCCATGGCAAAAACTCTAGAATCAGGTCTATCTAATTCCATAAGCCTACAGTAGCTGCCTGATCTAGATCTACACAGTTTGCAAAGGCACTAAAACAACATTTATATCAGGTAAAGGGTAAAACAATGATGGATCATTCCACTTTGAAAATTCAGGATTTAGCATTACTTATTGTATCCAACTTGACAACTGTGTAGACAATATTTCTTTAATGTTGAAACTGGACTAAGTCTACATTATTTACAAAACTATAAAGATACCTTATTTAATGGTGTAGCTAAATTCCTTTTCTGTGTGATCGTTACCTTCATATCCATATCTAATCCCCACCCACTTGCTTACAACAATAGTACATTGTTTTATGTAGCAAAACAAACATTATATTCTTGTTAGATATGAGAAGTTTATGTCTTCTGAATATTTCATTCATGCTTTCATAAATATCAAGGCTTGAGCCCTACGGCGATTCATTTTCGTAAAGATTATAGATACGAACTGCACGATTGAATGTTAAAGAGGTTTAAAACTGACAGCAGTTCAGAACCTGATTTAACCCTTTACCGGTTCAATATTCATGTAAAAAATAATAATGACATCATAAATATTTATTAGCTGATTTTTTATGTTGTAAACATTTGTTTCTTTGACAAGAGTATAGAATTAGATCTATATCATGTCAAAAGCTAACAGAACAGACCCTGATCAGACGGCTCCTACAGCAGCCATGTGATCGTGGTCCACTCTGTTTGCAAATGCATGAAAAACCGTTTAAGGAAATAATTTATACTTAACACAGTAATTACTGAAAGTATTCGAACAGACAAACATAGGTAAACTGTGCAGACCATGATCAAACTGGTCCTGAAGGAAAATGTTGGATCTGGGTCTTCACAATTTGCTGGTCTTATTTTACTCCATAAATACAGTAAAACCCCTCTAAACCGGAATTCTAGTAGAGAAGATTTTAGATATGTTTAGGAAGGTGGCTGCTTAATGCAGGGTGAAAGTCATACAGAAAGCTCCTAGAGGAGCTTTCTGTATGACTTTCACCCTTCATTAAGCTGCCACCTGTCTTAAAAATCGATATTGATACTAATTTGAACGTCTGGTTTAGAGGGGTTTTACTGTACACCTTTCTTCAAATTTGCAATCAGAGCAGACCCAGATCAGATGGCTCATGTTAGATGGCTCATGTAGGAGTCATCTGACCAGGGTTTGCTCTGTTTGCTAATGAAATAATGTTGATGAGTCTGCAGTGTCTGTCATGCATGGCCGGAAACTTCTATGTTCATGTGCCATAAAAAAATTATTATCCATGATGCCATCATTTCTTTAAAAGTGTTATAGTGATCAAATGCTGGAAAGTGTAGACTGGGTATCAGAAAACTTAACCCTTACAACGCTGAATTTTCAATGGACTATTCCAAAATTCAAACAGGTCAAGCTTAAGGTGAAATTATATACGTAGGGATTTTTCTACAGAAAAGTGTAACATGATAAACAGTGCAGACCCTGATGAAAGGACTCCTCTAGGAGCCCTCTCATCTGGATCTACACTGTTTGCAAATGATATTAGTGACTCTTTTTGCACACTGTAAGGGTTAAGGTACTAACAGTCAGGCATAAAACAATAAGACATCTGGAAAATAGAGTAGGGCCAAGGTTACTTTTCGATTAAGTAAAAATAAGCAATTAGCATAAAAACAAACTTTCTGAGGTTGAAAGGATAATTATGTTCGCTTTAACCCTATCAAAGCTGAATTTTTAGTGTGGAACAGTCATCAATGATTAAGTATACAGTCCACACAGTATGGAAAGTTTAAACTTACTAATGGATGTTGAAAGACAAACAGTGCAGACCCTGATCAGAGGGCTCCTCTAGGCGCCCACTGACCTGGGTCAACACTGTTTGCAAATGACACTGTTTGTCCTGCATTTCAAAGGGTTAATGCTCGAGTGTATATTCAATTAACTTTTTTTGCAGCTAACAGTGAAAGTATGACAACTACTACAAATAGTTTTGATCGAGATGAAATACCAAGAAACTTTTTCACATCTGATGTAAGCTCTTTGGCACTTTGAACAGGTTTTCTTCGAAAATAAAATGAGAAAATATTGCATGTAAGAAATGAAGCAGACACCAATTTTTTTTGCAGCCCATAACTTTGAGGGCAAAGAGATAAATTCACCTTCCATAACCTGCTGAAATATTTCATTGATAAAAAACATCTGAACATTTTGCGGTGGGGTAGCTGCCGTGAAATGAGGTTTAGTCATCGACTAGAAGAAATGGGGGTATAATAGTATACAACTCCGGCACAACACTGCACTAAAAATGTCATCTGCTTAACCCTTTACACGAGGAATATTCATGTAAGAAATAATGATATCATGAATATTAATTAGATTACCTGCCCCTGATCAAACGGCTCCTACAGGAGCAATCTGACTTGGGTCTTCTCTGCATGCTTATGAAATTACATTTTATATTATATCTGACTTTTCAATTTCCACCAATATCCACCAATACCAAAAAGTCCTGTATAATATATATCTGACTTTAAAATTTCCACTAATTTCCCTCAATACCAAAAAGTCCTGTATAATATATATTCCATTATAAACAAGAGCTGTCCGTGGACAGCGCGCTCCACTTTCTGCAGTGCTGGATAGTGTAGTGGAAGTCTAAGTCGGAAAGGGGAAATACTTATAGCAAAATTAATTTTAGGGTTACCTGCCCTTGTGAAATGGGTCCCCCTTATAATAGTTAACATGCAGACCAAATCTAAACCAAATATCTTGAACAGTTTCTGAGACATGGACCTTAACATAAAACTTAACTAACAATAACCAAGTCGAAAAAAGGGCATCATTATGGCAAAATTAATTTTAGGGTTACCTACCCTTGTGAAATGGGTTCCCCTTGTGATAGTAAATACGCATGTCAAATGTGAACCAAATATCTTTGATGGTTTCTGAGAAATGAACCTTAACAAAAAGCTTAACCAACGCCAATATTGACACAGACGCCGACGTGAGGGTCAAGACAATACCTCCACTTTTTGAAAAAGTGGAGCTAAAAATCAACAAATAAATATTTCTGATGTCATTTTTTACATGAATATTCAATAGGGAAAGTGTAAATAGGCCAGAAATTACAGAATTAGATCTACCGTATACTATTCCATATGCAAACAGCGCCAGTCCTTATCAGATTGCTCTAATCTGGGTCTTCTCTGTTTGCAAAGGCATCAGAAAGAGTCTCTAGCATGTAAAAGGTTAACTCTTCAATGATATGGATGAGTCTAAAATCACCTTTGCAAACAGTTTTTTTTAACCCTTTCCTCCATAAATACGCTTTCTACGCCTCTGTAAAAGGCACTTTATGAAACAATTGTGATAAATAGACCATTTGCTCCATAGGAGCAAATGCTCTATTCATCACAATGGTTTCAAACTACAAAATTATAACATTTTCCTTTTCTCTAGTTAAAGCTCCTTTTCGGTAGATTTATTCAATGTGGATGGATCTAAAAATAGCCTATGTGGGAAAGGGTTAAAGAACCAAAAGAAAGAAAATGGAAGCAGATGATAAATTTAGCAGGCAACATTATACATGGTGGCAATAGGGTAATTGTCACGACCTTTTAATTTTATGCTGCATTTCTTCTGCCTACTAATATCAAATTTATGGGACATAAGAATTGCATCTTAAGCCTAGTCATAAGACCTGTTATTAAGGTCTACACTGTAATGCTTTTTTTCACATATTCATGTTCTAAACATTAGCATAGAGATTTCTCAAAAATACATCTTAAAAAAAATGTTCAAAATATGTTATTTGTAAATTCCCCTGAAAAACATGTTCAGTGGGTGAAGACATTTATAATCAGTTAATCCGATTTACATGCCTAGCAGCATATATCATGTTTTGAAATAGAAAGGAAGAAAAAATGCACTATAAGAACTGAAACTGATGATAGTTTATACAGGTGAAAGTTACCTAGTGGTCAAAGGTTGACAGTTTATACAGGTAAAAGGTCAAAGTTTGACATTCTATGTAGGTAAAAGGTCAAAGTTTACAGGTTAATTTACTTAATGGCCAAAGGTTGATGCATACATTTAGCCTTTACCTTAATTACCCTAAATTTTTCGGCAAATGGTGCACTATTAATTTTCTTCTCTAAAGTTATCAAAATCATTCCAAAATGAACTACAGTAAAACCTCTCTAAACCGGAATTCTAGTACAGAAGAATTTAGATACTTTTATGCAGGTGGCTGCTTAATGCAGGGTGAAAGTCATTCAGAAAGCTCCTAGAGGAGCTTTCTGAATGACTTTCACCCAGCATTAAGCTGCCACCTGTCTCCAAGACCAATATCTATACTAAATTTTACGTCCGGTTTAGAGGGGTTTTACTGTATTCAGCTTTACAAATTCGTAGAGAAAGGAGATTGGCTGTCCAAATACTTAGGGTAATGAGGGTATTTCTGAGTCTCTATTTCCTCTCTAAAGCATCAATCTTTAAGATCAGCTTCTCTTTGCACGTGAAAATTGTCATCTGCACCAACGACTAAAATTATTTTGTCTACAACTTCTCATCAATTTTTTTTCAACTTTCCTCCTAAAAATTATTATGAGAGTGTCAAACAGTCTGGATGCTGATCAGAAGCAAGGTTTCTTGACGCCTCATCTTGATGCAAACTGTTTGTACATGTGTGGCTTATCACAAATTTGCTGCTAGCATTTGCAAAGAGTTATGAATGGATTTAGATGTAGTGGGACGATGTAACACCTGCCTTCACTATTTTTTTTATTTTTATCTCAACTCTGTCTGCAGAAATTGCCATCTGATATGGATTCCAAAAGTACATTTTATTCCATGTTTTTCATATACGATGTATTGAGTGTCAAGCATTTAGGATCCTGTTGAGACACTAAGTTACTTGAGCTTTCATCTGGATAAAAACTATTTGCATAGATATTAATGAGTGCACCGCTGACACGCGAAAAATTAATAAGTATGATATGCATTGCGCAAGGTATAATACAAAACATTTTATGGCATTGTTTACAAAGGAAACAGTCACAGTAAAGTCTATCTACAGTATCCTTCCAGTTATGTCTTATTCCGGCTTTATAAGACAGGTGGTAGCTTAATGCAGGATGAAAGTAATGCAGAAAGCTCCTCTAGGAGCTTTCTGCATTACTTTCATCCTGCATTAAGCTACCACCCACTCTTATAGACCCTCATGTTTATTCATTATATGGTCCCTATAGGCAAGTTCTACTGTACATACCACCATCGTTTGGATATTCTGTTAGTTGTATTTATCTGCTACTCATTAACCCTTTCCATGGTGATCTTATAAATGTAGAATATTCCATCATTGGATACAGTATATCCATTCAGTACGGAAGAGAAATTTCGACACTATTGAATGGGAAACCAGTGCAGATTCTAATTAGACCGTTCCTGTAGGAAACCCTCTGATTTGGATCTATCCTTTGTTTGGAAATGTGAGTTCAATTGTTTCCAGCATTCAAAAGGCTAATCTCTGCCAATATTTTCTAGCATTTTCATTATTTGCACAGGGTTATCAATAGAGATATGGTTATTTTTATTCAAACACCAAAATTAATTTTCTGATACCGTATGTATGTATAAACAGAATGCAGATGAGAGCAAACTATTAAAGCCTGTAAACGCCTTTGCAAACAGAGCAGACCCAGATCAGAATGCTCCTTGCAGTCTTAACCCATCCCCTAATATTGACGACTTCTGCTACTTGTGTGTGGTCCCACATAATAACACCTTAAAATGCCTTCACAGGAGATGTCTGATCAGGGTCTGCTGTTTGCTTATGGAATTATATAGATCTGATCCTATAGATTTAGTCTAAGCCAAAGACTCCCTTGAAAATTAATAAGTTAATGCATATTTATAAAGTGATCAATAGTTCATTAGGTAAGGGATAACCCTTTACTCCATAAATACGCCTTTCTACACCTTCGCAAACAGAGCAGACCCAGATCAGACAGCTCCTAGAGGAACCATCTAATCAGCGTCTGCTCTGTTTGCTTATGGAATACTATAGATCCAATTCTAGTGGGGTTTTCGGCAAAAATTCCACGAGTTAAATATACTTATGTCATTTTAAAAATCTAATCTAATATTCATAACATCATCATTCTGTCATGAATAATCATGGTGTAACGGGTTTAACAATGAAAATTGTAGTAGAAGACAAAGTTTGCAGATGTCTAGTTACGTGGCATCTCATTTGGATAAAAAATGTTTACAAATGCAAGTCTTGTGGATAGCAGGATAACGGTTAAAAAAGGTGATGTCTTGAAAAAAATGCGTAGCATCAACAAATACTGCAACGACTGTTCAAAGCAAATCATGCATCAAAAAGAAAATTGTAGCAAAAAACAATATTTTATTGTGTGGGTGTGAGGCTAGGTGTCTCTAAACACTTGTGAGCATTATAATTAATTTTGTTGGGGCAAAAAGTTTTCATTTGCTTCAAATTGCACTTTGGTCTTTCCATTTCTCTTTAAAATTACAGTTGAAATGTCAAATTTATTTGAATCCAAATGAAAGACAAAGTAAGGTGGCGTCTCATCTAGATTCAAACTTAACCCTTTACCTGATAGAAACCCCTCTTAACATCTCTGCAATCAAACTAAACCCAGATCAGATTAAGTCCCAGATTAGAGTCATCTGATCAGGGTCTGCTCTGTTTAACTTGTTAACCCTTTCCTCCATAAATACGCCTTTCTACGCCTCTGTAAAAATCGCCTATTGAAACCATTGTGATAAATTGAGCAAGATTAAAAAATTCTAAAAGTTTCCTTTTCTTTATTTAATGCTACTTCTCGGAAGATTTATTTGAAGTGGTTGGATCTAAATATAGCCTATGAGGGAATGGGTTAAATAAAATAGATTTGATAGTACAGCTTCTGCCAAAGGCATAATATCTATGTTCATATGCCATTATCAAAGTTCAGCTAATAAATATTCATGGTATCTTTTTTCATACATGAGCATTTTATGAGGTAAAGTGTTAAATAATTAATATGAAATGTGCGCAATATTAATACAATCTGATAACAGATGAGTGTAACAGCAGCATCAAATACTGCACTGTTCAAATGAAATCATGCATCAAAGAAAATTGAAGCAAAAAACTTCTACAAGTTGTAACATATTATGCTTTAGGTGGCCTTCACAAAACATTTGCCAACATTGTAGACGATGACCAGCTACAGCATCAGGGTCTACATCATAGTTATAACACTTGTCAATATTTACTCTTTTTATAATCCAACTTTGGCACTGTGACCTTTTTAGTGTCACATTGCCCTAAATGATGTTGGTGTGGAACAGGCAAAGAGTGCAAGTGAACATTAATAAATTTCCATTTGTGCTTCTGATGTTGCTGTGCACTGTCAGGTGTCATTTCTAAATTACATACCTCACTTCTATTTCATTTTTGTTCACACTTTCTTTCATATAAACACCTTTTCACATCTTTGCAAACAGAACAGACCAGAACAGTCCAAGTTCCTATAGGAGCTTTCTGATCAGGGTCTGCATGCTCTGTTTCAAGCTGTTTGCCACTCACTGAGTTAGTTCCATAAGCTTTAGGACATGGGAAGAAAGTAAAAACTAAGACAGCAAACAGTATATTGCAGCAAAAGAAGCATTAGCTCAAAGAGCCAATGGGCCATCAAGTCTTAGAAATACCCTCATGGTTTGATATTAAATCCTAAATGAAGGAGTCACTAATACCAGTCATCAGAATGAAAACAAAATTCAAATACAGTAAACCCTCTCTATAACGACCACTAAATTGTGTTAATTAGTTGGTATTTTAGGCAGGTGGTGGCTTAAAGCAAGGTGAAAGTAAAACAGAACGCTCCTATAGGAGCGTTCTGTTTTACTTTCACATTGCTTTAAGCATCCACCTGCCTTTAACACAAAATACTTGATGTAATTCAGTGGCTGTTATATAGAGGTTTTACTGTATACAGATGAGCGGATTAGACTCTGTATTCTATTGCAACAGCTGATTTCAGTATCTCCTAATTAGCCGAAGTATTCTGACACCCCATGTTCTCTCGCCACTAATTTGTAAAGCTGAGTAATTCAAATTGGCATCATTTTGATAGACTGACAGAGTAGCAAATAGTGAAGACCCTGATCAAATGACTCCATCAGAGGCCATTTGATCTGGATCTACGCTATCTGCACAAGTTTGTCTAATTGTTAAGAATTGTTAGGATACTCACTCTGCAAAACCCAATGACACCTCACGAAGTATCTCATTTACATCAACTTCCTGACATATAATAAATGAAATAATGTACATCAAAGACCAGATGCTGCAACAACAAATGACAGCTTACATACCTCAATGACAGCTCCGTGTTTAATTTTAACCATTTGAATGTGGGAACAGATAACTAGCAGACTTTGCAAACAGTCTAGACCCACATGAAAGTATCTCTGATCAGAGTCTCCACTGTTTGTCATTCAAAACCTTCTAGCAGAATAAATCCTCTCCTACTGAATGGACTCGGCTGATAAATAATGGACCATTCCACTTTGAAAATTCAACATTGAAAGGGTTTATCCTCAAAGCAATGAGTAACTTTCATCTGCAAAAACAGCTGTCTGCTTCAATTCAACAATACAGCTTTTCATGCATTTGCAAACAGAGCAGACCCAGATCAGATGGCTCCTGTGGGAGCCGTCTGATCAGGGTCTGCTCTGTTTGCTACTGGAACGTAGAGTTATTTGTGATCTGAGTGAAAATTATACAGTCTACATCCTACAGTCTTGACATCTCATCTAGATCCCAAATGCTTTCAAATGTTTACTACATACATCACCTATAGTGTAGAAACTTACCGCTTCACTCGATTGCAACACCTTTTGATGCCTTGGCAAACAGTAGATCCTGATTATGAAGTGTGTGTTTGGTTTCTATATACAGTAAAACCCCTCTAACGTGACCACCAAAAAGGGGCATAATTCTGAGTGGCAGAGGAAGGTGGTAGCTTAAGGCAGGATGAAAGGTTTGCAGAAAGCTCCAATAGGAGCTTTCTGCATAACTTTCATCCTGCATTAAGCAACCATCTATGTATGAGACAGCTTTGATCATTTATTAAGTGGTCGCATTAGAGGTGTTCTACTGTATGTCACTGATTCTCTACTGTTTGCAGCGGCAATAAATTTATACTCCCTAGTTTTATATTTTCAATACAAAAATTAAATTAATTAAAATTCATATTAGGTAGAGTTGTATACAAATATTCATCAGGTAAAGAGTTTAACAGAATAAAACATGCAAAATACATCCAGTAACCAGTTTCTGCTTATGGAGCTTAGTAACCTTTTTCATTTTTCATGCTATTAGCATACCTATCTACATTTGCAAGTAGTGTAGGTCCATATGAGACAGCTGCTAGAGGAGTCATCTCATATGGGTCTACACTATTTGCCATTATAATTCAGTGGCTACAACTGATCAAGCTTTAGAATGATTCAGGTAATTAATATTTATAATGGATGGATCAACATTGAACATAAACCATAAGAAGGGTTAACTACTTAACTATTTGCATGGTAGCAGGAAGATGATTTCCAAGGCACACAGTCAGGATCCTCACCTACTGTTCACAAAGAGTCAAGCAATCAGGATCAGAAACAGGTTCAAATTTTCTTGCAAACAAATGATTTCACCCGTTACTCCATTAACTTTTTAAAGCCTCTGTAATCAGGGTTGACCTAAATCAGACAGCTCCTGTAGGAGCATTTAGATCAGGGAATGTTCTTTTGCTTATGAAATAAAATAATATAGATCTGATTCTGTAGCTTTTACCTTGGCCAAAACTTGCAGTGCCGATGTCATTATAAAATTCATCCAATTAATATTCATGATGTCAATATTTCTAACATGAATATTCATCAGGTAATGCATTCAAGCTAAATCTTTTCATACAACCCGGTAAAGATTCTTCCTCAGAATATAAATATACACTTGAAATTATATAAATCCTAAATGACTGAATTGATTTACATGACTATCAAACTTGACCAAGATATGATGGCCACAAACATCTGTGTAAAGTTTGGTCAGGATTTGACAAATATTTTCCAAGAAAGAGTACGGAAAAAGTCATTTTTGCAAAAAAAAGGCCACAACTCCTAAACAATTGAAGCGATTTACATGGCTTTCAACTTGACCAAGATATAATGGCCACAAACGTGTGTAAAGTTTGGTGTTGATTGGACAAATACTTTCCAAGAAAGAGCCCGGACAAATTCTTCTAGATGTGCACACGAACGGACATACGGACAAGAGTAACCCTATATTGCCACCACTTGTAGGGGCATAATAATTTGATAGTAAAGTATAACCTTGTACAATCTTGAAAATACAAATTCAAACCAGATCCTAATGTTTGTGAACATTGAGTCAGATGAGACGTTGAGACTATTCAGCAGTTCATTGGATCTTAGCTCTCTGACATTGTTATCAGTTTTTGAAAGACAATAGAGAAAATCTACTGTAACCCTTTACCTGATAGAAACCTCTTTTAATGCCTTTGCAAACACAGAAGACTCAGATCAGATGGCTCATATAAGAATAAATCACATGTTCAAAAGCCATATTATAAAAGCTCATCAAGTTAGTAGTCATAGGGTCCTTATTCATTACATTATTCATTCATATATTGAGTAAAGGGTTAGATAGACAACAAATTTTGCATACAGCAATTACTTATATACTAGGTATGCAAAGAGTTGAATTGACATACAGTAAAACCTCTCCATAACAACCACTAAATTGTGTTAATTACTTGGTATTCAGAGCAGGTGGCTGCTTAAAGCAAGGTGAAAGTAAAACAGAACGCTCCCACAGGAGCGTTCTGTTTTACTTTCACCTTTCTTTAAACAGCCACTTGCCTTTAGCACAAAATAATTGATGTAATTTAGTGGTCGTTTTAGAGAGGTTTTACTGTATAAGCAATCAGCATAGACCCTGTCAACTGAAAGGCCATTTGATCAGCATCTACACTGTCTGGTCTTGCACATGTACCAGCAGAACCAGTTTCAAATCCAACAAAGGACAATTAGATTTCTCCAAATTTTAATTTGGCCGAGTTCATCTTACACATACAGGTGTAATTTAAGATCATTAAATATACATTCTGTACTTAAATAATCTGAAAAAATGTATGACAGTGGCATTAATTTTCTCATTATGCACATAATTAAACCTTTAACATCCTTACTAAAATGAGCCATCTGTTTAAGTATCTGTCCACATAAATTTTTAATAAAGCAATTGTAAATCTGTAAAATATAAGCGATTTGGATCCAAGTAAGACATTTAGTTATATGGAATCTTATCTGGTTCCAAACTGTTTTGAAATGGCTTATTAGAGAATAGCATTCTAAAAGTAAAACTTAAAAGGTTTTTTTGCCGAGTCATTAATTACATGTACATTAAGACCTGTCTTAAGCGACCATCAATAAGAGGTCTAATTTATAGGTCTGTAAGACAGGTGGTAGCTTAATGCAAGTCAAAAGCAATGCAGAAAGCTTCTATTGGCACTTACTCAATTACATTTGCCCTATACTAAGCAGCCACCAGCTTTTCAAGATTCCTGTGTTCAATCTAAATAGGGTCGCCTAACCCTTTCCCTAATATAAATGTGTCATCACACATTTGCAAACAGAGTAAACCTAGATCAGACGGCTCCTTTAGGAGCCGTCTGACCAGGGTCTGCTCTGTTTGTTAATGGACTTTGAGAAATCTGATCCTTTTCTTTCTGAAATGGCTAGAATTTATTCTAACTTTTTTGTTCATGAATATTCAGTAGGTATTGAAATTTGAAATAAACTTAAAACAGGGAAAGGGTTAAGACAGGCTCTAATGTACTTTATATATCCTAAATATTTTGATATTATATAATTTATCTCCTCTCCAACCTTGTGCAAAGTAGTAGGTGTCATTATAATACCATTTTGGTAACTTTAACCCTTTAACTCATGAATATTTACGTAATAAATGACAAAATAAATATTTATTGGCTATTTTTTAATAATGGTATATGAACATGGCAGAAATTGTAGAATCATATCTATATTATTTCTTAACGCTTTCCTCCATAAATACGCCTTTCTACGCCTCTGTAATAACCACTTCTTGAAACCATTGTGATAAATAGAGCATTTGCTCCTATAGGAGCAAATGCTCTATTTATCACAATGGTTTCAAACTACAAAATTCTAAAATTTTACTTTTCTGTAGTAAATGCTCCTTTTGGGTAGATTCATTCAAAGAGGTTTGGTCTAAATATAGCCTATGGAGGAAAGGGTTAAGCAAACAGAGCACTCTGATCAACTGGCTCCTACAGAAGCTGCCAGATCTGGGTTTACTCTGAATGCAAAGGTAAGGGTTTAAATGGAGTAGCCAATAGTGTAGACCCTCATTGCATTATTTACATATGTTTGTCTGCCTGACATGTCTGATCTTACTCTTCTCTGTTTGCAAAGGCATGAAAATGTGTCCCTTTCAGGTAACTTCTTTATTATGATTGTTGCAGAGATGTATTATTATAACATTATATGTGCCTCATTTTACATGTATCTTTTGCGTATTAGTAACATTCAATGACACTTTCAATGCTTAATTAACAGAGTGGAATAGTCCACCACTATTTAAAGACAGAGTTCCTATTTAAAGGCAGAGTTCATTCAGCATGAAAGGGTATAATTTGTGATGGGAATCTGAATGAAAAACAGTGCAGACCCAGATCAAAGGGCTCCTCTAGGAACCGTCTAATTTGGGTCTACACAGTTTGTAAATGACAGCCAATTTGTTTCCAACATTCAAAGGTGAACATAAATTTCCAGCTGCTTCAGCTTCTCAAAGTACATGTATCCTAATTACCCTTGGTATTCTGACATACAAATCTTAGGCAAAGAGTGCAAGTCCAAGATCAAACGTCTCCTAATCGGGTCACAGTGTAGACCTGAAGGAGCCCTCTCATCAGGGTATGCACTGTTTCCAAAGGACATTAGTGACTTTTAAGTTTCCGCACTGAACAGGTCAAGTTGTTTGTCACTTCTCCATCAAGTTGTGACACAGACAGATGATTCTAAAGAATGGATACAACCTAGGGTGTGGTAAAGAAATTATAGAGTTATAATTCTTGAAAAAAAAATGTTTAAATTACACTATGTTTCTGTATATAAAATTAAGCTTATAGGTATATTTATTCAAACAGTAATACAAGTAGACAATATGGTAATTATGCCAAAGATTAATTTGTTAAATTCAAAAGAATGATTTATTAATTTTTTCAGAGTATTACCTTACACTAGTTACCCTAAGTATTAAGCTCAATCCTCCACTTGCCAAGGGTTTGTAGAGCTAAATATTATAAGTCAATCTGGCACTAATGTGATAACTAAACAAATCAGACTCACATGGTAGCAAATAGTGTAGACTCTGATCAATCTGCTCCTCAAGGAGCAGTTTGATCTGGGTCCGCACTATTTGCCTATGCTTGTCTGTTTGAATTCTTATAATTATATTCTGACCAACAAGTGAAAATCTGAGAAAAAGGAAAGCGAAAGATACAATCTGATCAAAAGGAGATAGACATTTATTTTGTCTACCATGCTAGATAATGTTCAAGAACTACAAAGGCTTAAGAAAAACATGAAAACAAAAGTATTTTCCCTGGCAGTCAATTATCAGTCAGTATAACATTCATCAGGGAAAACACCTGTAATTCATACTCCAACAACAACTGGCTGATGAAAATCCTTCATCAAGTAGTACATCCTTACAGAAAACATCAGTAGAAACACATGAATCAGCTGCTAAGTACAGTGTTACAGAATTTACTACCAGACAGAAAGGTAGAAATGCAATTCCAGCGGTGAGTAGGGGTTGGTCATTGCTTCTACCCGGGTGTTCTTCTGTGCACAAAACAATGCAATTTGTTAAGAATTCAAACTCTGTGGCTTTTCTCCACCTGTAATTAGCTGGATGTCAGTGATATGACTGAAGTACTGTTAACCCTTTCCTACATATAAATGTGTTTTCACACATTTGCAAACAGAGCAGAATCAGATCAGATGGCTCCAATAGGAACAATATGATCAGGGTCTGCTCTATTTGCCATTGGAATTTGATAGCTTTGTTTCTTAACTTTCTAAAATGGCTACAATTTGTTCCACCTTCCATATTTAATTGTAACTATTTTGTCCGTGAGTATTAAGAAGGTATTGAAATTTGAAATAAACATAGAACAAGGAAAGGATTAGGGTGATGTTAAACCTGATGCAAACAAACAAAAAGTCTTGTTGGTTTACATTTCCAAAAGTATGTTGAATAAGTACAGTGCAGGAGTCTCATTTAATTGGATCTACACTGTTAGCTAAAGTTATAACAAATCTACGCATAGTGTGAAAACCAATGACCAAATTCTAAAATTCAACAAATTTAGAGTATCTAACAGTTTGGATCCTGATGAAAGGTGATGCCTTGTGCAATACCATGTGCAAGAGAGTATTTTTTTCAACTGTTAGTCTACCTTTATAACAAATGTTGTCTGCTAAAATAGCTCTTTGCTAAAATTCTCAAAATTAATTTCTACATATTCTGATGGTGACAACCAGTGTAAACCTTGATGATGTGACTAACAATGCAATTATATCAGATCACTTTTCCCAGAGTGCGGCTCATTTATCCTCATACTGCTGCTATATAAGACAAGACCTGAAGACCATTTTACAAATTTCTAAAAGACTTGTCATACTTGTCTTTACTCTATGCATATTCATATAATAAAATAAAGACATCATGAATATTAATCTTAAATTTTATAATAGCACATGGACATAGGAAATTTAAGGTCATAGTAGAAACAGTAGAATCATATCTATATTATTTCGTAAGCAAACAGAGCAGACCCTGATCAGGCGGCTCCTATGGGAGCTGTCTGATCTGGGTCTACTCTGTTTGCAAAGGTGTAGCAAAGCATATATATGGATTAAAGGGTAACCCATTACCTCATAGATCTTGTCTTTTCAAGCTGTCTAATCAGAGTCTGCTCTGTTTGCTTATGGAAATATATAAATCTGATTCTACAGTTTCTGTATGTGTTCACATACCATTATAAAAATTTAGGTTATGGATATTCATGATCTCATTATTTCTTGCATGAATATTCATGAGTTAAAGGGTTAGAAATTTATGAATGATTTACCTTCATTTTCAACAAACAACCAAACAGAACAGAATACCGTAGTATACTTTCATTGAAATTCCTCATGGATTTTGGATAAGGCTTTTTTTTTCATTTTAAATAAAAACCATTTCAATACGAAAATAATTGTTCTGGCATTTTGCAAACAGTGTAGACCCAGATCAGAGGGCTCCTCTAGGAGCCCTTTAATCAGGGTCTGCACTGTTTGACATATAAAATTCCCTCGTAAATTATACTCCTTCGTACCCAATGGCTTCTATCATTAAACAAAGGTGGGCCATTTCACTCTGAATATTCAGCAATGAAAAAGGGTTCAATCTTGACATTTATCTTGTACATGTTATCTCATGTCAAGCCAACACTGGGGGATACTCTCTGGCATGTTTGGTGAGCGGATTGTTTGTCCATGAATTGTCACTAGAAGATAAGTATGCCAGCTGAATGCAAAACTACTGTGTTTACCATAAATATTCAGAAACTCAATCTCCCCTCTCCTGCATTTGAATACAATACAACTGTCTTAAGCGGCCATTCATTTATTGAACATTCGAGTCTTGAAAAGCAGGTGGTTGCTTAATGCAGGACAAAAGTAATGCAAAAAGCTCATCTAAGAGCTTTTTATAATAATTTTGACCTGCATTAAGCTACCATCTACCTTACAGGCCCATGGTTACTGGAAAACCTCTTTTTGATGGCCCCTTAACCTTTTACTTTATAAATACACCTTTCTATGCATTTGCAAATAAGAGTTACTAAGACAAAGTTCAGAAGACTCCTATCAGAGCCGTCTCATCAGGATCTGCTCTGTTTGCTTACGATATGATATAGATATGATTTTACAGTTTCAGCCATGGTCATGAGCTATTATAACAATTAACCCTTTCCCTGTTCTGTATTTAGGCCAAATTTCAATACCTACTGCATATTCATTAACATATAGTTATAAAGAAATATGAAAGGTGTAACATTGTAGACATTTTAGAAAGTACAGAAACAGATCTATCAAATTCTATAAGCAAACAGAGCAGACCCTGATCAGACGGCTCCTCTAGGAGCCGTCTGATCTGGGTCTTCTCTGTTTGCAAATGCGTGAAAACAGGTTTATATGAGGGAAAGGGTTAATCTAATTAATATTCATGATGTCATTATTTCTTACATGACTATTCATGGAGTAAAGGGTTAAGACAGGTAATCTACTGTAATTCAATTTGGTACTATTCTAATAGCAAAAGGTGAATACCTTGATCAAACAGCTCCATGCAGACACTGTATCATTCATATCATTCTACAAGCACAGTGAAGAACCTGATCCTACAGGAGCTGTCTGATCTAGGTCTAATTTGTTTGATAATGCGTTTACCCTTTACTCCATGAATATTCATGTAAGATATAATGACATCATGAATCTTAATAAGATTAATTGTTATAATACCACATGGACACAGAAATGTTTGGCCATGGCAGAAACTGTAGATCATAAGCAAACAGAGCCTACCCTGATCAGATGGCTCCTATAGGTGCCATCTGATCTAGGTCTACTCTGTTTGCAAAGGGTTAAAAGGCATCCTGGCAAGTAAATTGATGAAGTAAATATGGTACTCCAGTCAATGTCATCTGCCAAAAGTTTTGTACACAATCATCTGCACTTAACTCTTTCAACTCCCTCCCTACCACATTTTGTTTCTGCCAAATTTGTTGTCTGCTTCAATTAAAGTTTTCATTTTTGTTTGCCTTTTCTTTTTACCCTTCCCCTGTACTATGTTTATTATAAATTTTGTTGCCTACTGCATATTCATGGACAAAATAGTCACATGAAATATGGCAGATTAAACATTGTAGCCGTTTTTAGAAAGTAATGAAACAGATCTATCAAATTCTAGTAGCAAACAGAGCAGATCCTGATCAGATCTGGGTCTACTCTGTTTGCAAATGCATGAAAAAACATTTATATGAGGGCAAGGGTTAAAATAAATGGTACAAAATTGCAGCATCAAAAAGTGGATTCTGATGAGACACCCAGTTGCTCCTTATCTCATCTGGATCCACACTGTTCACCATTGGCAGCAAAAGAGTTTGGGGAGAGGATCTATATAAACAGTTTTGCTTTCGATCAAATCCTTTTTGTACCTATGCTGATCTTGTTGAACTGTGAATTCATTGTTAAAATATAAGTTAAAACTAAACGAGTAAATTCCTGATCATAGCAAGAAATAAGATCCAGCGTAATTATTCAATTCAAAATTTAGACCTTCTCAATGAGCATGAGGTAACTAGCTTCTCATCTGAATCAAAACTGCTCACAAATTCACCAATTGTGTTAACCCTTTCCTTCATATAAATGCCTTTGCACGCATTTACAAACACTCTAGTACACCCAGATCAGATGGCTCCTACAGGAGCTGTCTGATCAGGACCTTCTCTGTTTGCTAATGAAATTTGATACATTGGTTTCTTTACTTTCTAAAATGGCTACAATGTTCGACTTTCCATATTTTATTAGATATATAACTATTTTTTCCATGAATATTCAGTATGTATTGAAATTTGAACAGGGAAAGGGTTAAGGGAACAATTTTTGTGGCATGTCAAGATCTTCTTGATAGAATTCATAGTAATGAACATGAATGACCACTTGACCTTCATGAATGACAATACCCTCCTGCCCACTTACCTTAAATTTTTGCACACTAAGTAAATCATTCTTCCCTCATTAAATAAAGTCTTTATTATCATTATTATTATATTTTTTATATGCCTTTAAAAAGTTTCAGCTAATAAATATTTATGACCTCATTATTTCTTACATGAATATTAAACAGAGAAAGGCTCTTAAGTCTTTGCTCCACTGAAATGTCTTTTATGCCTTTGCAAACAGTGTAGTCCCAGATCAAAAGACTTCTGTAGGAACCACCTGAACAGGGTCATCTCGGTTTGCTTACAGAATCATGAGTTTGTTGCATCGTACAGAGTTGATAGGACTTTTTAAAACTATGGATGAAAAAGATAGAGAAATTCCATATAAGAATTGAAGAATCAAAACAAATTATATGTTGTTGTCTTGAATTTAGCCTTTATTTGATACTCCCACCTTTTTTAGCCTTCACAAATAGAGCAGACTCAGGCCAGATTGCTTCTGTACCAACTGTCTGACAAGGGTCTGCTCTGTTTGTGCAAATGTTCCAAATCTAATCGTCTACTGCAAAGGCAATAACTTTTCTTATTTTATATCATTTATACAAGTATTCAATTACTATACAAACATACATCATTTCTTACATGAATATTCAAGAAGTAACGGGTTAACATAATCAAGGACTTCATTGTCATTCAAAAATGTTACCATGGTTTTAAAAAAGATATTTTTATGATACTGCAATAAAATTCTAATAAAACCTGTCTATTACTGTAAGTGCATGCACTTTCCACACCTCTCTGTAGGTGATGTTGGAAAAAAAATAATTCAACTCTTTACATGTTAGTGGCAAATTCATGGTAACGTTTGCACACATTTGGGATCCTGATGAAACTCCAAGTAACTGGGTGTCTCTGGTTGACCCAGCCTGTATGACAATTTTTGGTGAGATAAATGGGAGAAATAAACTTTGATAATTGTAGCAGACAGTATTTTCACAAACTACCATTATTTAGAGTGCAAATACATTATTTTATCTCTTACCTTGATACAAATAAAAATTCATGATAACCTTGGCAAGCGATTTAAATGAACATAAAATGCCAAGTCATACGGTGTATCGTTACCATTCAAACAGTTTCAGACCGGTTAAAGTTTTGAATAGATTTGGAAAAAAATACTTCACATTAACGCTTTCCTCCATAAATACGCGTTTCTACGCCTCTGTAATAGTCACTTCTAGAAACCATTGTGATAAATAGAGCATTTGCTCCTATATTATCACAATGGTTTCAATACTACACAATTCTAACATTTTCCTTTTCTCTAGTTAATGCTCCTTTTCGATAGATTCATTCAAAGAGGTTGTGTCTACAAATAGTCTATGGAGGAAAGGGTTAAAAACTTATGCAGATGCCAATATATGCAGACAAGAAAGTGTTAACTCTTATCCCACTGTGAAAAAATAATGTCTGCCCAAATTTGGATCTGGTGCAATTTTGATTACTTCCGCTTCAACCAAGCTTTTGAGAAACTTTTGACCATTAGTGTCAAACAGCTTGGATCCTGATGAGATGCTGAGATACACTGCTTCTCATCTGGGTTCAAGCTGTTTGCATGTGCGAGTCAAGTCACCGGTAGCGGGATAAAATGTTAAGGGGTAAAGCATAATGACTTCCTTACCCGTTAAGGTTATCGCATAAAAACTTACGAAATCTCGAAATATAACATCTGCTCTACGTGATAAACCATATAATATGAGACTGAGATGAAACATTTCAACTTCATGATGTTTGAATTTGTGATCACTTGTTCAACAATAAGCATCCTTGTGAGTTGCTTAACCTTTTTTTTTCAGACAAACACCTTTTCACGCATTTACAGAGTAGACCCGATGAGACCGGTCCTATAGGAGCCTTCTGATCAGGGTCTGCTCTGTTTGCTTATAATATTATATCGATCAGATTCTACCAGTTAAACATTCATTGGTCAATAAAGTTGTAAACTAATTTGGCTCATTAATATTAATGATATCATTATTTCTTACATGAATATTCAACAGGTTAATGTCTCAAATCAGGATGTAAACTGTTTCCAACTCCAAACATATTTTTGAAATGATATCATAAGGATCTCCAGTCAGGGTTACAGATAAGGGGAGTATTGGGGTATTTACCCAATTAAAATTGTGGAAAAAGCAATTGTTTTTCAAAACAATGAGTAACATAAAGCAAATAAATATAGCAAAAAGCAAACAAAATTTAGAATACCTATAAAGAATATGAATAATACCCAATTACGAAAATTTCTAATACCCATTGAAAATTGCAAATACCCAATTCTGTAAAAAATCAAGGAGTAAATACCCAAATGCATCAAAACCTTATCTGTAACCCTGTCCAGTACTGCTTTTTTCACCATTTCCTTTATATAAATGCCTTTTCATGCATCTGTAAACAGAGTAAACCCAGATCAGATGGCTCTTATAGGAGCCGTCTAATCAGGGGCTACTGTACCCCAATTACTTCATAAAAAGGCTTTTTCATACCTTTGCAAATGGAGTAGACCATATGACTCCTATATGAGTTGTCTGAACAGGGTCTGCTCTGTTTGCTTAAGAAAACAAATTATGGATTGGATTCTTCAGTTTCTGATACAGTACAAAAATCCCATGTTAACCCTTCTCTTGCTATTCGCGTCAATATACCTACTGGTAAATAGTGAAGACCCAGATGAGACAGCTCCTGCAGGAACTGTCTCATCAGGGTCTGCACTATTTACAAGTTGATTGTGCAACCAGTGCACTCCACAGCAGTGATTGCACAGCGAAATACGTGTACCCAGTGAAGATATAATTATGTAATTATACAACAGGGCATGGGTAAAGAAGGAGAAAATGTATTTTAAAATTCAGCAAACGAAAGGGTTAAGAATGATGTTAAAAATGTTAATATTCACATGGTCATTTTTTTCTTAAAGATAAATATTAAATAGGGAAAGGGTTAATTTAGTTATCAAAATGGTATAAAATTAACCTATTCAGCTTAACAAATCAATGGAGAGAGAAGACTGGGTGGTCTAATATTTAGGGTGAATATGGATGTGTTCATTATCTCTTTATACCATGAACATTTATGTGTGAATTAATCACTTTATGAATATTCATTAACTTAATTAATGTACAATTTTCAAAGGAATTTTTGGCCTACACAAAAACTGTAATATCAGATCTTTATAATTACATAAGCTTACAGAGCAGATCCTGATCTGACCTTGGTCTTCTCTATTTGCAAAGGTGCCAATAGTCGTCTTTATCCCTTTCCCTCATATAAACGTGTTTTCACGCATTTGCAAATAGAGTAGACCCAGATCATACGGCTCCTAGAGGAGCCGTCTGATCAGGGTCTGCTCTGTTTGCTATAGGAATTTCATAGATCTGTTTCTTAACTTCCTAAAATTGCTACAATATTTCAACTTCCATATTTCATTATAACTATTTTTCCCATGAATATTCAGTAGGTATTGAAATTTGTAATAAACATAGAACAGGGAAAGGGTTAAGATGGAAAAGGTTCTGATGAGAGAAAGGGTTATGATCAAGCAGCAGAACCTGAAAATAACTATTATTCCCAAATGTAAATTTCATGAACTGACATGTCTAAAATTTGTGAAAAAAGACAAAGAGTAACTTGGTGTCTCATTCGGATCCTAATTGTTCATCACTAGAACAGTGTCTTTGAATTAACCCATTCCCGCATGTTGACCCCCTTTTGACACCTCTGCAAAAGTCACTTTGTGAAACCATTGTGATAAATACAGCATTTGCTCCATAGGAGCAAATGTTCTATTTATCGCAATGGTATCAAAACTACACAATTCTAAAAGTTTCCTATTCTCTAGTTAATGCTCCTTTTTGGTGGATTTATTCAAAGAGGTTGGGTCTAAAAGTAGCCTATGAAGTACATGTACATGTAATGGGGTAAGAAAAAAATGTAATTTTAGAAATATGAAGTAGGCAATAATTTCCTCAGAAAAAAGTGACAGACAGTGAGGACCCAGATCAGAGGTTCCTCAAGGAACCATTTGATCTGGGTCTTAACTGTTTTCAATTGTCAGTTTCTTGCCTTCAAATGGATGAAGCAAAGGCACTCAGGACTGATCTACAACCCGACTGTTAGCAATTTATTGAAGACATATTAGAGAACAATCCCACATTATGCCAACTTTGTTACACTTTCGCCTACAAAGTGCGACCAGACTCGCATTCGCAAACAGTTTAGATCCATATTAGACTCCTAGTCACTTGGTGTCCTATCAGGATCCAAGCTGTTTGACACTCAGTTTGTAGTTCCTACAAGGCGCTAACAAATTGAAAGCGAGTCAAAATTGTAATTAATCGGAAATTAAGCCCGCATAATTTTTACAGCAGACTAAGTGTTAAGACAGATACAGAGCCCATCTGTTAGGCAGACTGCTTCCACTTGTCAAACTTAGCCTTCAATCTGACAGAACTATTGAACTCAGAACTTATCATATTCTCCCTAATAAATGCCCCCACTCTAATATACATCCCCTTACTAACGATTAATAAAACACTAAATAGAAATAGAAACATAAGGACAGGCGGAAAGGCAACTGTTGCTAGATGCTTACTTATTTAGAGGACAAAACAAACGGAGATTGGTGATAGAATTGAGTTGTTTTATTGAACCACGCCATCTTTTGAACTGCAAATCGCCAGGTTATTCCTGTGATAGGGTGTGACCGGGGTGAACAAACGTTTGTTTGTCAATGACCCAGAAAACATGTGAAATTTTGAGAAAATCATTGTCAGATTGATAATAGTGCATAAGATACCGTCAAAAGATCATATCTATTTAATAGTAAAATATATTGGCTTAAAAAAAAAAAAAGCCGAAAAAATTACGAAATTATCATTTAAATTTTAAGAGTTACAGTCATATTTGTACATGTAGTACACGGATGTCCGTTCTGCCAGTTGGAACCCTTGTTATTATATAGTATATTTAAAGTCCCATGAAGCGATACAGACCCATATGTTTGCAAAGGCATGCATATAAAGGAAAGGGTTAAGAGATACTTTTTTCCCTGGTATAAAACCACAATGGCAAATGGGCACACCTGGCCAAAAAACCCAAGTAATTCTTATAACTGTCAGCTGCAACGTCATACAATGGAACTCAATGCTACATTACCATGAGCTGCTGTCAGTACATTGTGCATAAATATAGAATGCATTGCATGGGGTCCAAATTGCACATTCCGCAAAACAACTGCTTTCGTGAAGTAATACACAAATGACAAGAAGAATTTAACCCTTATCCTGTCAAACAAGACTTGGTCACATTTGAAAACAGCTTGAATCCAGATTAATTGAGACGCCAAGTAACTCCGTTTTTGTCACCCCGACAATCACTTTCCAAATGCATTAATCTTTTACTCCATAAATACACTTTTCTATCCTTCAGAAAATAGGGCAGACCCAGATTAGCCGGCTCCTACAAGACCTGCCTGATCTGGGTTTACTCCGTTTGCAAAGGTAATATAGAAAGGTGTATTTATGGAGTATAGTGTTAACTCTTTCCTCCATAAATACACCTTTCTACGCCTCTGTAATAACCACTTCTTGAAACCATTGTGATAAATAAAGCATTTGCTCCTATAGGAGCAAAAGCTCTATTTATCACAATGGTTTCAAACTACAAAATTCTATAATTTTCCTTTTCTCTAGTTAATGCTCCTTTTTGGTAGATTCTTTCAAAGAGGTTGGATCTAAAAATAGCCTATGAGGGAATGGGTTAAAGCGGGTTTTTGCTATTGCTTAGTTTATAATTATAAAAATTGGACAGAATAATTTTTTAACACTTTCCTCCATGAACATTTATGTAAAAAAATAATGATGTCATGAATATTAATTACAATAATTTGTTATAACAGCACATGGGCACAAGCAATTTTGGCCATGGCAGAAACTGTAGACTCACATCATTCTATATTATATGACAAGCAAACAGAACAGACCCCGATCAGACGGCTCCTAAAGGAGCCATCTAATCTGGGTCTACTCTGGTTGCAAAGGCATAGAAAGGCGTATTAATGGAGTAAAGGGTTAAACACTGATTGGCCATTCAACATTGTATATTCAGGATAAAAAGGGTTAAAGAGTTCAATTTAAGCCTGCCAAGTCCTCTGTAATGATTCATCAAACAAATTGGAGAATAACATTGAAATCATTATAAACACTTTGAATGGTGAATTTACAAAGCGAATGGTCTATCATTGTTTAATGATAGTCCATTCAGTATGAAGTGGTATAACTTGTGAGAGGATTTTGAAAGACAAAAAGTGCAGACCCAGATTGGAGGGCTCCTCTAGGATCTCTCTGAACTGGGTCTTCACTGTTTGCAAATGCCAATCACTCATTTCCTGAATTCACCTGGTTAACATCAAAGTAAACTGAATGACATCAGCTCTTTACTAGTTCACGGCTAATTTGTGATTACCTTTGCAATTGGTTTGAAACCATATTAACCCTTTCCCTGTTCTATGTTTATTCCAAATTTGAATACTGAATATTCATTGACAAAATACAGTAGAACCCCTCTAATGTGACCACTTAATGAATAAACATGGGTGTCTTTTTAAGCAGGTAGTTGCTGAATGCAGGACAAAAGTAATGCAGAAAGCTCCTCTTGGAGCTTCCAGCATTACTTTTGTCCTGCATTTAGCTACCTCCTGCATCTAGCACCTAGAATTATACCTCTTTTAGGGGGTCGCATTAAAGGGGTTTTACTGTAGTTATAATGAAATATGGAAGGTGAAACAATTTATTTCCCTTTCAGAAAATGAATCTATCAAATTCCATTAGCAAATACAGCAGACCCTCTAGGAGCCATTTTATTTGTGTCTTCTCTGTTTGCAAATGCACATAAAAGGTGTTTATATATAAATGAAAGGGGGATAAACTTGGATTAACTATCTGGATGCAAACTGTTTGATACCAAGTCTCTCTGAAGTTCTAAGAGAAATAAAGGAAAATGAAATTTAAGAATAGCAGCAACTTACAATTATTTGCAGACAACAAAAGCTAAGCCTACACAGTCTTAACTCTTCTTTTACTAAATATTTCAATCTGCAAAATGTGTCCTCCGTTTCAATCTTCATTTCTGAATGTTCTTCCCTTTTCTTTCAAAATCAAACAGTTTGGATCCTAATGAGATGTCGAGTTAATCAGCATTTCATCTGGATTCAAACTACTTGCATTGGTTACAGTAGATTCATCATTGGCTGCCAAAGAGTTAACCCTTTCCTCCATAAATACGCCTTTCAACACCTCTGTAAAAGTCACTTTATGAAACCATTGTTATAAATAGAACATTTGCTCCTATAGGTGCAAATGCTCTATTTATCATAATGGTTTCAAACTACAAAATTCTAAAATTTTCCTTTTCTCTACCGTAGTTAATGCTCCTTTTCGCTAGATTTTTTCAAAGTGGATGGATCTGAAAATAGCCTATGGAAGAAAGCGATAAATTGCAAGCAAATAAAGTTCTGCCTTTCAATTGTGTAAATGTATGTTTAATTAACCAGTTTCCTTCAAGATTTACACCGATTAACCTTTAACCCATTGTACACAAACCAACTTTGTTCTACAAAACTTACCGTCTGCTGAAATTCTCAGTTTATATTTTTACCATTTTCTTCTCAAACCTTGTCCAGAATGTCAAACACATTGTATCCTGATACTATACTGAATTATTTTTTGTCTCATCTA
The DNA here is from genome assembly GCA_963576725.1 of Azorinus chamasolen. NCBI lineage: Eukaryota > Metazoa > Mollusca > Bivalvia > Cardiida > Solecurtidae > Azorinus > Azorinus chamasolen. Next base: position 41,787,444 of record OY755248.1, read on the forward strand.
GATATAAATCGATTGCCAAGTTTAATATACCATTTTCATTCATACTTTAGAGAAAAGCTATGAAGCACTCCCTTGTACCATTCATTTCTTATCTTTCTGCCAAGTCTACAGTAAATGGGGTTTGTAATTATCTGGCTTCTATTAAGATTCTGAAACAATTCCCATCCTTTAAACCTTTCAGTTCAGAGAAACCAGTCACTATTGTCATTTGCAAACAGTGCAGACCAAGATGAGAGGGCTCCTAAGGGAGCCCTCTCATCAGGGTCTGCACAGTTTGTCATGTAAAACTTTTCTTTAATAATATCCCTGAATATTCACAGTAAAATTGACCTGTTTGATTTTGGAATAGTCCATTTGACAATCCAGTCTTGAAAGGGTTAAAGCAACAAGAGAAGGCACAGGTGTGTCACCTGACAGTAGAAGTGTGATGAAAAATGCAGGTTGAAAAAAGCATGATGAATATTTGTGACAGATAGACCCATGGACAGATAGACAGTCAGTCAAAACAGACAACACAACACAGTGAATTCAAAGATGTTAAATTGGGACAGTTTCAAAATCTTGATTTGTACCTAACAATCGCTTTAAATCTTTGAACTAACCAGAGGATTTTGAATGACAAACGATGCAGACCCGGAACAGACTGTTGTTCCTCCATGTTCACAATAATTTATTCAATATTTCCCTCTGTGACATTGACCTTGGTACATTACCTTAAATCAGTTTTAAAGCATTTAATGTCCCCAGATCAGATCTGGGGGCATATTGTTTTTGCCCAGTCTGTTTGTTTGTTTGTTTGTTGTCACCAACTTTAACATTGGTCATAACTTTTGAGCCATTACAGATAGAGACTTGATATTTGGCATGCATATGTATCTCATAAAGCTGCATATGTTGAGTGGTGATATGTCAAGGTCAAGGTCATCCTTCAAGGCCAGGGGTAGAATATATAGGTCAAATCACCAACTTTAACATTGGCCATAACTTTTGAATTAGTAGAGATATAGAATTGATATAATTTGGCATGCATGTGTATCTCATAAAGATGCACATTTTGAGGATGACATGTCAAGGTCATCCTTCAGGATCAAAGGTCATATTAGGGGGGGGGCATCTTGTTTAAACCTGCATGTGACCTTGACCTTTGACCACAATATTCAGGAGGGTGTAAATGCCTGGTTTTAAATAAGCATGCAAGGCTTGATGATCTGTGTTTAACAGTTTTTTTCTGTATCATGTGCACAATGTGTCAATGGACAGACACATAGACACCATGAGACAGAGACAGAAAAAAAGTGATACAGTAGATACTATAGCCCCTCCGCACACTTGTTTAGATGCAATAAAATGTCAATAAAGTTAATTGTACCTCTAAATGGGCTAAAAAATGTTACAAGATATAATTTTATGCAAATACGCTTATTTGACAAGCAATTTAGTCAAGACCTTGGTTTCATTTTACTATGTACTCTGTAATTTCTACATCCAATTTATTCCTTTACTCCACGAATATTCATGAAAGAAACAATGTATGTACATATGTATCACTATATATTACATGTAATCAGATCTGTACTATTTCATAAACAAACAGAGTAGACCCTGATCAGATGGTTCCTACATGACCCTGATCTACTCTATTTGCAAAGGCATTAAAAGGCATACAGATGGAGAAAAGGCTTAAAAACACATACGTAACAATGGATTTCAGTTACAATCAACCATTATGATTCATATGGATCCAGACACATTAATTTTAATTCAAACACATTTACAAATCTCACAAAGAGTGTGTTGGGTTTAATGTTCAACCAACAGTACAGTAGAATTTGTCTTAACCCTTTCCCTGTTCTATATTTAGTCCAAATTTCAATATCTACTAAATATATATATATACTGAAATATAGAAAGTGGAATATTGTAGTCAGTTTAGAAACTAAAGAAACAGAATTCCATTAGCAAACAGAGCAGACTCTAGGAGCCATCTGATCTGGGTCTACTCTGTTTGCCAAGGCATAGAAAGGTGCATTTATGGAGTACAGGGTTAACAACTTTGGTATGTCATGGCCGAGGAGCGAACCAGCAACCTCCCAATCCAAAGACGCTCTACCTACTGAGCTAAACAGGACTGATCGTACAAGGAGAAAAATGTTTTCTTCTAGATAAACCCTGTCAGAGGAGAGAGTATATTCAGTTAGACAAGGCAAAAGAGTTTGACATCTCTTCATGACAACCTGCAAATGAGATTTTCACCCTGAATGCATCTTTATGAAAGAATGGTAATTTGAAGTAGATCAGCCCAGCAGGACATCTGTAAAACTAGTTCTACCTATACTGAATGTGGGCAGAGGGATAACGTTTGCATAATTGGGTATACAGTAAAACTCCTCTATACCAGACATTGAGTTTAGTGTAAATATCAATCTTGGAGACAGGTGGAAGCTTAATGCAGAGTATTTTCTAGGAGCTTTCTGCATGACTTCCACCCTGCATTAAGCAGCCACCTGTCTAACAGTATCTACAGTAAAACCTCTATAATGGCCACTAAATTACATCAAATATTGTGTGTTAAAGGCAGGTGGCTGCTTAAAGCAAGGTAAAAGTAAAACAGAACTCTCCTATAGGAGCGTTCTGTTTAACTTTCACCTTGCTTTAAGCGGCCACCTGCCCTAAATACTAAATAATTAACACAAATTAGTGTCTGTTATAGAGAGGTTTTACTGTACTAGAAATCTGGTTACTGTACAGTAAAACTCCTCTATACCAGATGTTAAAGTTAGTATCAGTGTCGGTCTTACAGACAGGTTGTGGCAGCTTAAACCATTACTCCATAAATATGCCTTTCTATACCTTTACAAATAGAGTAGATCCAGATCAGACAGCTCCTGTACAAGTCATCTGATCAGGGTCTGCTCTGTTTGCTTAATAAATAATATAGATATAATTCTATCTTTTCTACTGTAGCAAACAATTCCCATGTCCATGTTCCATGGTAAAAATCAATCTAATTAATATTCATAATGTCATTATCTCTTACATGAATATTCATGGAGTAAAGCGTCAACACATTCCTTCCTAGTGACACATTTTGGGTGCCTCTATAAAAAGTCACATTATGAAACCATTGAGACAAATAGAGCATCTGCTCCATTTGAGTAAATGCTCTATTTATCACAATGGTTTCAAAAATATGCAATTCTAAAATCCTCCTTTTTTTATAGCTTGTGCTCCTTTTCGGTAGATCAATTCGAAGAGGTTGGGTCTTAAAATAGTATAGGAGGGAATGAGTTAAAATAGGTTGAAAGTCATGCAGAAAGCTCCCAATGAAGTTTTCTGCATGAAACAGCCGCCTGTCTGAAAAGACAAAAATTGTTGTTTATTAGAATACCAGTTTAGAGGGGGTTTACTGTACAGTAAAACCTGTCTATAATGACCACTGAATTGTGATAATTAGTTGGTATTTTGGGCAGGTGGTTGCTTAAAGCAAGGTGAAAGTAAAACAGTATGCTCCTATAGGAACGTTCTGTTTTACTTTCACCTTGCTTTAAGCATCCACCTGCCTTTAACACAAAATACTTGATGTAATTTAGTGGTCATTATAGGACTAGGACTCCAGTTGTTGAACAGTTGGTATCTCAAACCTTTCCCCATTGAATGTTCATGTCGGGCATAATGACATCATGAATATTAGCTGAATTTTTATAATAGCATATGTACACATGATGTTTTGGTATTAGTAGAAACTGTAGTTAGCTCTAATTTCATAAGCACACAGAACCTGATCAAATGGTTTCTGCAGGAGCTTTAACACATTCCCTCATTGGCTAATTTTAAACCAACCTCTTTGAATAAATCTATCAAAAAGGAGCATTAATTACTAGAGAAAAGGAACATGGTAGAATTGTGTAGTTTTGAAACAATTGTGATTAATAGAGCATTTGCTCCTATGGAGCAAATGCTCTATTTATTACAATGGTTTCAAGAAATGACTATTCAGAGGCATTATAAGAAAGGTGTATTTATGGAGGAAAGGGTTAAGATCTGGGCTACTCTGTTTGCAAAGGTGTCAAAAAGGTGTATTTACAGACGAAAGGGTTAATGCAAGATGAAGGTAATGTAGAAACCTCCAATAGGGAGCTTTCAGTGTTACTTTGATGCTGCATTAAGCTACTGTGGGCTTGCCTTTCAAGAACTCCCTATACACAAGTATTCACAATGCTGCTGCTTTAACCCTTGTGTAAGCTGTCATTTGCATACAGTGTAGACCAAGATCAGAGAACTCCTTGAGGAGCCCTTTGATCAGTCTGCACTGTTTGTCATTCAAAATTCTCTAGCAAATTTAACCCTTTCATACTGAATGAACTCTATTGTTAAAACTCTGATGGGCCATTCTATTTTGAATATTCAGCTTCAAAGGTTTAACCCTTTCCTCCATAAATATTTATGCCTATTAACGCCTTTGCAAACAGAGTAGATCAAAATCAGACACTGTTGCTCCTTTAGGAGCTATCTGATCAGGGTCTGCTCTGTTAGATTATGGAATTACATAGATCTGATAATACAGTTTCTGCCATGGCCAACATTTCCTGTGTTGATCTGCCATAATGAAACATAATCTAATTGATTTTATTGATGTCATCCCATCATGAAATATAATCTAATTGATATTAATGATGTCATTAATTTCTTACATAGATATTGATGGAATAAGGGGATAAATAGATTCAACTGTGCATAACAATGATAACCCTAAAATCACACATAGTTGGTGTCCAACCTACTTGTCATTTGCTTCTACATGAAAAGTATATTTTTCTTACATATTTTACTAGAACATTATCAGAAAGACAATCAGTTAAGATCCTTGTAAATTACTTGGTGTCACATCTGGATCCAAACAGTGTACAGTACTATCCCCCGCCCCCCTGAAAGTTAAGCCTTAGTTCTTAGTGCATTCATTAGAATGTGCATTATGAAATGGTGTGCTTGAAGAGTGTTTCTTATAGACTTAATTTTGGAAAATAATTTGTAAGACAAACAGTGCACACCCGGATCAGAGTGCTCCTGAAGGAGTCTTTTGATCTGAGTCTATACTGTTTGCCAATATCCCTTCAACCTTATACACGTACGGTACCTCTGATGCCTTTGCAAACAGATCAGACAACTCCAGTAGATGTCTGATCAGAGTCTGCTCTGTTTGTCAATATCCTTCAACCTGAGGAGCCATTGAAAACAAGAGTAGACCCAGATCAGACAACTCCAGTAGCTGTTTGATCGGGGTCTGCTCTGTTTACTTACAATATAGTTAACATTCTGGTTTCAAATCTCCTATTCCATGATGCCATGATAAACATCCAGCTAATTTACATTCACAATATCATAGTTTCTTACATGGATATGTTTAAAGTAAAGGATTAACCTGCATCACAGACAACCAAACTTGATTAATACCTGCCAGTGAAACAGACACCTAAACACTTTTCCTTCATATAAATGCATTTTCATTCATTTACAAACAGAGTAGATCTAGATCAGATGGCTCCTGTTTGCTTATGGAATTGTATACATGTAGACCTGATTCTACAGCTTCTGTCAAGTTAAAAAACTCTTGTATTCATGTACCATTCAAGAAATGCAGCTAATAAATATTAATGATGTCATTATTACCTACATGAATATTAAACAGGGAAAGGGTGAACATGATCAACACCTGACAGTGAAACAGGACATTCTTGTGGGTGTTGGGTTAGATGAATCTCCTTTGAGGATGTACTTTTTTAATGGCTAATTAGCTGTAGGAGTGAGCTATCAATTAACCTTTAAACAAGCTCAGGCAGGTACACTGGCAAAATGCAATTAACCTTGCATCTGCTGGATCTGAAGGCTCGTAAAACCAACTATCTTCACAAAATCGTGTTATTTGATCAGAAAATGGGAAATTCTTGCTTGGGCATAAAATTTCTTAGACAAACAATGTAGACCCAGTTTCTGAGGCGACTGATTTAGGCAATCACAATTGGCAAATATTTTTAGTTCAATTAAAAGAATGAACCTTTCTTCTTCAACACCTAAAAATGTTGCGATCAAATTCTCTAATTATATGGAGGATATAATTATGTAAACTAAAAAATTGAAGTACATGTATATGACAATTTTTGTACACAAAATTTTTAGTCTTTAAAGGGTTGGCGGAAGTATTTATTAACCCTTTCCATGTTCAAAGTTAATGTAAGAAAATCATGACATCATGAATATTAATTAGCAGATTTTTTATTTGGTATATATATATGTTACATAGGATGTTTTTTGATACTGGAAGAAACTGTAGTCTGATAATCCCATAAGCAAACAGAGCAGACCCTGATCAGACTGCTCCTATAGGAGCAGTCTGATCTGTGTCTACTCTGTTTGCAGATGTGTGAAAAGGTGTTTATATGAGGGAAAGGGTTAACTGGTTAGAATCTAGTCAGTCAGCTTGCTGAGATTAACCCTTTCCCTGAGAATATTCAAGCAAGAAATAATGACATTAGCATGAATAAACTGAAGTTTTTAATGGTATATGAGCACAGGATTGAGCTATGTGAGAAACTTAATTCATATGCAAACATGGCAGATCCTGATCAGACATCTCCAATAGGAGCCATTAATTTTGATCTAGGTCTACTGTGCATGCAAAGGCATCAAAAGGCATCCCAATCAAGTAAAGGATTAAATGGCAATACTTCCCAGCATAATAATAACCATGAGAATATGGGGCTTACAGAATCGTTCAAACTCAGCTTGACTTTGACATTAACAGATCAAAACCATTTCCTGCATTTCCCTCAACCAGAGTTAGATGTAATACAGCAATTTTTTAACTTTCATGGCAAAACCTTGTAATGTGAGTAGCGGAAATGAACTCATACTCCAAGTATGATAGACAACCAAAAGGAGCAGTTTGATCAGGGTCAACACCATTAGCTACTATGCCAGTCTAATTTAACCCTTACAGTGTGAGACACGAGTCACACATGTCCTATGCAAACAGTGTAGATCCAGATGAGAGGGCTCCTAAAGGAGCCCTCTCATCAGGATCTACACTGTTTGTTATGTTTGGCTTTTCTTTAGAAAAAATCCCTAAATATTCACCATAAGCTTGACCTGTTTGAATTTTGGAATAGTCCATTTGAAAATTCAGTATTGTAAGGGTTAGAGTTAGCAAATCAGTGCCAAAATGACTTATTCAGATTCAACCCTATCTTTGTTCAGTATTCATGTAAGAAATAATGACATTATGAATATTTATCAGCAGAATTTTTATAATGTAAACTTTTCAAGGGAAATGTTTGCTTGGACAAAAACTGCCGAATCAGATCTATAACTTGTCAAAAGCAAACAGAGCAGACCCTGATCAGACAGCTCCTGCAGGAGTCATCTGATCTGGGTCTACTCCGTTTGCAAATGTGTGAAAAGGCATTCATTTGAAGGAAAGGGTCGGACTCATCAAGAGGGAAAATCGGGTGTATTAATACTCAAGGTAATTGGAGTAACATTTGCCTATCTAATAAACAGGGTTTCTAGGAGTTACTTAAAAGTTCACCTTAATCTTTTATCTAATTAATATTCATGTAAGAAATAATGACATTCTAGCAAACAGAGCAATACCTACTGAATATTCATGGACAAAATAGTCATAATGTTTGCAAATGCATAAAAAGGCATTTATATGAAGGAAAGGGTTACCTTGTCAGTTGTTTTGAATACTGATGCTGAAACTGTGACAAAATATCAAAGATTTTGCACAAGGATATCCCACGACAACCCAAAAGCTATGGCTCAACTAGACAGGTTGAAACAGATCAGGAGTTAACCCTTTGAATGTCTGGCAGCACACATGCATTGTCATTTGCAAACTGTGTAGACAATGATCAGAATGCTCCTGAAGGAGCACTCTGATCTGAGTCTACACTGTTTGCAAATAACAATGCATGAGTGTCCCAGGGTCTACACTGTTTGTAATTCAATTTCTCTAGTAAATCTATGCCTTTCATATTGTATGGACTTTATGATTAAACACTGGACCATTCAAATTTGAATATTCAGCATTGAAATGGTTAACGACAGGCAATACTTAAATCAAGAAATCCATCTTCCCTACATCGCTCAGAATGACTCCTTGTTAAAAAAACATTTCCCCTTGTAAATCTTTGGTTGAATTATCTCAAATCATTTTCACAATGCAAAAGCCATCAATTTTCAAAGAGTTTCATTTAGCTTGAAATGAGTTTTATTTGTTATATTTTCCTTTCTCATTGAAATGTTTTTCATATATTTTATTCAACTGTTTGTACAGGAATGTTTCTTGCATTTATTCAATTTTAACCCTTTGAATGCTGACATTTCAAACTGCAATGGCCAAACAGTGTTTAATGATAGGGTACATTCTGTATGAAAGACTAAAATTTGCTAAGAGAAGTTTGAATGATGAACAGTGACCCTGATCTGGGTCTACACTGTGTAAAAGTGTCAGTAAATTCGTTTCTCGCATTCAAAGGGTTAAATGTTGTGAACCATGCATAGTAATGATCTGGATGAAAAATGGATTGAATCTTGGATAACAAAAAATATGTTAACCCTTTCCTTCATATAAAGCCTTTTCACACCCTTTGCAAACACTGTAGTCTCAGATCAGACAGTTCCTTCCTTTTATTTTACAGTTTCCTCCATGGTGAAAAAACCCCCAACTCTATTCCCGGTTTGATTTCAATGATACCGTCCATGAAGATTAACCCATTCCCACTTAGGCTATTTTTAGACCTAACCTCCTTGATCAAATCTACCAAAAAGGAGCATTAACTAGAGAAAAGGACATTTTCAGAATTGTGTAGTTTTGAAACCATTGTGATAAATAGAGCATTTGCTCCTGTGGAGCAAATGCTCTATTTATCACAATGGTTTCATAAAGTGACTTTTACAGAAGCGTCAAAAGGCGTCAATATGCGGGAATGGGTTAATGTGCTAAAATCTTGAATAAATGTTAAACAGAGGAAGGGTTAAAGTAGATAAATGAATTTCATTCGAAAACAATATTAAAGCAAAAACAATTGTTGGCTTTTGTAAGGATGCTCTCAACAAAGCTTAGCCCTTTCAGTGTTGAAATTCAATAGTGGAATGGTCCACCCTTGATTAATGATAAAGTCAATTCAGTATGACAGTATAATTTACAAGAGGATTTTGAATGACAAACAGTGCAGACTCTGATAAGAGCACTTCTCTTGGATCCCTCTGATCTGGAGCTATAATGATTATAAATGGCAATACACTCATTTCCCCACATTCAAAGGGGTTAGTATAGTGTTTACCTTACACAACTAAGTAAACATGGACTTGAATTCCCAGCGTTATCTTGGCATTGACAAACCATGAATGAATCAGTCCAACAAAATGAATCAACCAGAAGTTTTGACAAACCCTTTACCTGACAGAGATGCCTTCTGATGCCTTTGCAAACACAGTAGACCCAGATCAATGACTCCTATAGCAACCATCTTATCAAGCTCTGCTCTGTTTGTTTAACCCCTTCCCTCATACAAATGCCTTTTCTCGCATTTGCAAACAGTAGACCCAGATCAGACAGCTCCACATTGAAGAACAAACAATAATGTCCTGATTAGAACCTAATTGATCTGGTCTATACTGTTTGCAAAAGCCTCTGCTGTAATTTCCCTATCCTAAGATGGCCCCTTGTTCCATGAGACCAAACATTTCTTCTTTCGCAATAACCTGTTGCTTGCATGTTAACCCATTTGCAACAGAGTAGGCCCAGATCAGACAGCTCCTGTAGGAGCTCTCGAATCAGAGTCTGCTCCACTGCTTATTGAATAATTATAGATCAGTTCTACAAATCCAGTCATGTTCGTATGCCATTTGCAAATAATTATCAATTAAGACTTATAAGGTCATTATATTTCTCACATGAATGTTAATTACCTAAAGAGTTTACTCTTTGCATGCTTAGTAAATTGTGTTTGCCACCCCGACTCCAATATAATTGTCTCCTGTTTCTCTTCTAAAACACAGTCAAAGTGTCAAACAGTACTGTTCACAGTTCACAGAGTTACTCGGCATCTACATGGATCCAAACTATTTGCATAGGTTATCATAAATAAGCCATAAGTGTCCAAGAATAAAACATATTTTGTATGCAATAATTGTCATCTGCTTAACCATTTTCTTCATTTAAATGCCTTTTCAGACCTTTTGCAAACAGTGAAGACCCAGATAAGACAATTTTTGTAAGAGCTGTCTAATCTTAGCCTGCTGCAACTGAAGCCATTTGATCTGGGTCTACACTGTTTGCAAAGGTGTCAAAGTCAGCTATATGAGGGAAAGAGTTTTATTCTAAATGTTTTTATTTCTGCTTAAAGTAGTCTTGTGTTGTTGTTTTTTTCTATTCAAGAAGAATACCATCAGTTTGAAACATAAAAGAAAATCTCAATTCACATTTCATTGATTTTTAGCTCATCTGTTGTTGTTTTTTTAAGACAAAATATGAGCTATTGTTGTAACTGTGGCATCCACATTTTCATCATTGTTGTTGTCATTGTTTTATCCGGAAACTTGAACATTGGCTATTACTTCTTTACTATTCATGCAAATGAAACTTATGAAACTTTACCCACATAATCACTGGCTCAATGGCTACAATAGAACAGAAGAGTGTTGCTCTTGTTTTAATAAGAAATCACTTCCTTACAGTCAAATTATTATCCTTTAAATTTACAGCTTCTACTTCTTCTATACTATGGGCATTTGTAACAACCTTTGCAAGGAGTTTTGTTCCAGTTGACTAAGCAACTTGTCAGCAACCAAACGGTTCACCATTCTAATTAGAATGGTAAATGCGTTTTTAAAAGGAAATTGCAGTTTAATAGAATCATTGAAATAAAACAAATACAGGAAAGAAATTGATAAAAACCTTGGTTTCAGGCTGAAATATTTTGACCCTTGCAAAGCTTCAACTTTGGACCAATTTCTTTGAAAATGTTTGTAAGCAGTCTGAATCCAGATGAAGATTTAATATTAGGTAACTAGTCATGTCATTATGATCCAAACCATTTTGGCTATTGAAAAGAAATGAATAGAAAAAACAAGAGTGTTCAACCTAGGAACACATGTGTCACCTGCTGGGAGAAGTGTGATGGACAGATGGACGGACGGACACACACATACAGACAGACAGCCGGCTGGACAGACAGACAATGGAAAAGTGATCCCTATGTGACACATTGCTGCTCGGCAGGTGACACAAAAATACAGTAAAAACCCTCTAAACCAGAATTCTAGTAGAGAAGAATTTAGATACTTTAGGGCAGGTGGCTGCTTAATGCCGAGTGACAGTAATGCAGACAGCTCTTGCAGGAGCTTTCTGCATGCTTTTAACCCTGCATTAAGCTGCCCCCTGTCTCAAAGACCGGTACTTATACTAAATTTAACATTGGTTTAGAGAGGTTTACTGTATATTAAATCAGACAACAAATTTTGCATACATAAGTTACCTTAAAAACCTCTCGAAAATGACCACCTACAAGAGGCATTATTCGGCAATATCCTGGAATAGCCCCCACAGCCATTACCGCAACCTCCCAGAATGAGTGCCGTATATACCAATAGAGGCATTCCGATTCATTCCAGGGTGAGGGGGCTATTCTAGGATATTGCCCATTATTCTGGGTCTTATAATAAGGTGGTAGCTTAATGCAGGATACAAGTAATGCAGAAAGCTCCTATAGGAGCTTTATGAATTACTTTCATCCTGCATTAAGCAACCACCTGTCATTAAAGACATCAATTCTGTTCAGTAAACAGTTACTTTTGTGTGATTCTACTGTAAAAGTACCATCTACTTCAAAAGTTATTTCTTACAAAATCTTTTATAAATCTTATTGCTTGCTTTCACATTAACATAAGTAAGGCTATCAAAGAGTTTGTATCTTAGCATCAGCTGTTTGAAAAAAAACCATAAAACAATAGTGCCCATAGGAGATGGATGTCCCCCTGGAGATATTGTCTCTAAATTAAACACTTTTCACTAAATGTTATATAGTGATGATAATTTCAAAGTTCCATAATTCTAGTTAAAATAGTTGCAGCAAAAATTCTCTTCTTTACGAGCATCTTCACATTGATATTGTACATCTGTGAAAATTTGAAATAAATTCTCCCATTGGTGTATGAGGAGTTGGACATACAAGATTTGTGGGACATATGTACAGATGGATGGACAGACAAGAGCAAGGCTATAAGCTTCCCACCTTGTGAACGGAATAAAAAACTCCGGTCCAATTGCAACTTGCAGTATGAGGGCCATAAGGTGAAGATGGTAAACACTGATTTTATCTTACCTGTGTTTCAGGTATGTGTATCCACTTCTTTTGAACCCTATCACACAAATATTCACAAAATTAATGAAAATCTTTCACAACGGCCTAGAAAAATACACACACATACACTTTTAAACACATGCATGCACACTGGTGTTTATCGTCACTTCCCGACTCACACCAGGTGAAAAGTACTGTACAGAACAAGACTCACAATACCGTCTGTACGACTCATAATACGGTCTATTCCTCACCCTCCAGTGAAGTCATCTGGCAGTTAACCTCTGTCTGTATGTACCTATCATCCAATGAATTGTCACTTAAATCTGCTGGATGACCATTAACCATTTCAACACTAAGTAACCTAGACTTCATCTGCAAAGATTGTCATCTACTACAATTCTCAATTATGGGGTTTTTATTTCATTTTCAAAGAACAGTGTTTGAATGTCAAGCAGTTTGGATCCTGATGAGACATCTAGTTACTGAACTTTTGCTCAAAATATCAAAATCCAAACTACATTTGTATTTGACTGTCTGACTCTAATTGCAGAGAAATGAGAAGAAAAAAAAATGTTTGGAAATAGTAGCAGATGATAATATTGGCAGACTGTAAATACTTAGCATGCAAAGAGTTAACCCTTTCCTTCATATAAAAGCATTGTTATCCCTTTTTGCAAACAAAGAATACCCAGATCAGACGGCTCCTGTAGGAACCATCTGAACTGGGTCTGCTCTGTTTGCTTATGAAATTATAATAGATATGACTCTACAGCATCTACATAATTTTGCAAAACAGTCTTGTGTACATAATATTATACCATTATAAAAAAAATCAGCTAATAAATTTTTATCAAGTCATTATTTTTCACAAGAATATTCAACAGGAAAAGGGTTAAATAGGCTGCTTGACCCTAATTTTCTCCGATGACAACTGATCCCCGCATGCTAAGTGTGAATAATGGCAATTATCACCTTTGTTGAATTATTTTACATATTCCGACCAAAACATCAAATGCAAACACCGCAAACTTGACCACATAAACCACAATGATATGTTAACCTTTTTGAATGACTAAATAGTCGAAGTGGAATGATCCATCCGCGTTTATCTACCAAGTCCATTCAGTATGTAAGGATTGAATTTGTAAACAGATTTTAAACAACAAACAGTGCAGACCCTGATCAGAGGGCTCCTCTAGGAACCCTCTGATCTGGGTCTACACTGTTTGCCAATGTCCATGCACACATTTTCCCCACCTCAAAGGATGAATATTACCCTGGGAGGAGCCACTATCTTGATTTGATACCCTTTAGGTTTACAGATATATTTTTTTGTCATCTGCTGTGAGTTTGACGTCTGTCAATACACTTAACATCAATTCATGCATTTCATTTAGTTATGAATAAAATAGCATCAATTCATGCCTGTCCAGGCCAGGTATTGGGGTTATATTTGGTTTAAATCTTGTAAACAAACTTTCAAATTAAATGGTACAACTTTGCATACTTATGCCAACAACGTGCCGTGAATCGAACCAATCATGAATTGGCTGTTTGATCAAGAGAACCCGACTAGGTAAAATACAGACCAACTACAAGTGTAAATATGTTTTCACATCCTTTGAAAAACTGACCAAAATTCCATTAGAAAATTTGTACGCTGTTTGTAGACCAATGTTACATAGCAACTCACTGCATCTGATCCAGATCCAACATGTTTCAAGCCACTAGTAAGACAGAGTACTTCAAAACGAGCTATTTAGATCTTTACAATTATCAGCAGAGTACACTTTATGAGCAAATGATACTTTCAGAGGTAGAAAGGACAATGTTTTTACATATGTCAGATCGAAAGCTAACACCTACAAAACTCATTGATAAATACCTCCATTAACCCTTTAGCATTCACCTCTTCCACAAAAATGTCATCTGCTACATTTCTTGAACCAAAATTTATTTTATATATATATACATTTTTCAATAAAAACCCTGACGACATCAGTGTCAAACTGTTCAGACCCTGATTACGTGTCAAGTTACTCGTCATCTGGATCCAAACAGCTGGCAATACTTCAGACACATTTCTCCTAAAATACAGATTGCAGGGCAAGCAGATATACTATCTTTATCAGGTGAATGGCAATTATAAAGAGATTTATTGGAAAACATGATTAACCCTTTACAGGATGAATATTCAGCTTCAGATCATTTCATAGAAATTTGGTGGAAATCCATTCAAAGGTGTAGAGTTGTCGTTTATAAAAAAAATATCTTGTTAAAACATATTTTTGCCCCCTTGACATACTTATGCAGCAACCAGAATAAACTAGAACAAGAGGTTTGTTTTTTGTCACAAAAACAGAAGTCTCCCCCTCCCATCCTCTTTCCAATACACAAGTGTAATGTCTGTAACTCCAAAGTTATCAGGGTCTAATTTTAAGTCATCAGGGGCAAGAACTCATAAAATTTTCAGGGGGAGACAATTCAAAAACCCAGGTGCACAACAATTGCTGGTCAACATTCCTGTGACGTTTGGTGACTCTAGCCCTACTGGTTTCAGAAATACACGTGACACAAAGTTTGTCTAAATTAAAGTGTTCATATCAGGGGCAATAACTCAAAAATTATCAGAGGGAGACAATTCAAAAACCCCAGCTGCACAACAACTCATGCAGGTGAACATTCCTACTCTAGCCCTAGTGGTTTCAGAGATATGTGTGAAACAAAGTAAAGTTTCTCTAATTTTAAGTCATAAGGGGCAGTAACTCAGAAGTTATCAGGGGGAGACAATTAAAACCCCCCAGGTGCACAACAACTCATGCTGGTGAACATTCCTTTGAAGTTTGGTGACTCTAGCCCTACTGGTTTCAGAGATACGTGCATCACAAAGTTTCTCTAATTTTAAGTTACCATATCAGGGGCAATAACTAAACAATTATCAGGGGGAGACAATTAAAAAATCCCAAGTGCACAACAACTCATAGTGGTTAACATTCCTGTGAAGTTTGGTGACTTTAGCCCTGGTGGTTTCAGAGATATGCACAACACTAAGTAAAGTTTGTCTAATTTTTGGTCATCAGGGGCAGTAACTCCAAGGTTAACAGGGGAGACCATTCAAAAAACCCAGGTACAAAATAACTCATGCTAGTGAACAATCCTGTGAAGTTTGGTGACTCTAGCCCTACTGGTTTCAGAGATACGCACGACACAAAGTTTGTTTAAATTATAGTGTTCATATCAGGGGCAATAACTCAACAATTATCAGGGGGAGACAATTCAAAAACCCCAGGTGCACAACACCTCATACTGGTGAACATTCCTGTGAAGTTTGGTGACTCTAGTACTAGCGGTTTCAGAGATACGCGCGACACAAGTTTGTGACAGACAGATGGACGGACAGAAAGACAACTCTGACAAAAACAATGTGTCTCTCCATAAATGGGGGAGACATAACTATCACTAAAGTTGAAGAAAACCAAAGCACGACAATATCTTTCAAACTGGAGGAGGAGTTTGTGACACAAACTTCCCATGTTTCATGCAAAAATGACAAAAAATACTCAAAGTTCAAGTGGAGATCATTCTGCAATGCCCATCACTAAATACATAAAAATTACATCTTGCACATCTACCATTAATGGTCATTATGTAAACCAAATATAAATTCAACAACTTTAAAATTGCGACACCAACTACCAAAGATCTGTGCAAAATGACCAAAAAAACTCAAAGTTCAAGGGGAGATGATTCTGCAATGCCCAGCACCAGACACATGAAAATTGAGTATTGCACATCTACTATTGATGGTAATTATGTATATCAAATATATATTCAATAACATTAAAACTGAAGGAGGAATTTGCGATACAAACTACCCATGTTCTGATGCGGACGGACCGCCAGACCGACCGGCCCGCCGACCGACAGGCCGATTCAAGTATACTCCCTCGAACAAGTTTACGGGGGTATAATTATACAAATGTCATAGGTGGTCATCTGCAGATCATACCTCATAATAATTAAATAAATGTTACAGTAACCTGTGCATTTGGTGAGAATCCAGTCAGATGTCATTAAAAAATTTGCTGATGAAGGAAGATGGACCCAGGACAATCCCAAATTCTCACCTTGGCACAATGTGCCAGATGAGCTGAAAATTAAGATTTCAGAATTGCAGTGGATGAAACATTATGCAGATGACAATTACTTAATTTACCCTTTCACTCACATGTTTTCATGCATTTGCAGACAGAGTAGACCCAGATCAGATGGCTCCTATAGAAGCCGTCTGATCAGTGTCTGCTGTTTGCTTTTTACATGATATAGATCTAATTCTACAGCTTTTGTCAAAGTAAAAAAAAATCCTTGAAAAGTTCACAATGTACATTATAAAAGTTCAGCTAATAAATATTCATGATGTCATTATTTCTTCCATGAACATTAAACAGGGAAAGGGTAAACTGCGTTTATCTTTTACCTTTTCACTTAGGTGACACATGACATAAAAGAGCTTAAATAAAAATCCTGTGAAATACTTTCATAGATAAGAATCCATCTGTATCTCACTAAAACCTCCGTTATAAGTGTACCAGTGTAATACAAGTGCATAGTATAAAAGTTTAATACTTAGCATGCTTAGCCAGTGTCAACTGCTAAAATTGTTGTATGCTTAATTTTTCAAAACATTATTGTAGTACATTTTCTTTTTCAAATGTCATTAACCCTTTCCCTGTTCTATGTTTAATCAGAATTTCAATACCTACTGAATATTCATTGACAAAATAGTCATAATGAAATATGGAAGGTGGAACCCGGATATTGTAGCCCTTTTAGAAACTAAAGAAACTGATGTACTAAATTCCATTAGCAAAGAGAGCAGACCCTGATAAGATGGCTCCTATAGGAGAGTCTGATCTGGGTCTACACTGTTTGCAAATGCGTGAAACAGCATTTATATGAAGGAAAGGGTTAAAAGAAACTAGGTTTCGATTACCCAAATTACCATAAATATTCAGAAAGATAAACTTAAGTAAATAGTGCAGACCCTATTTGCAAAGGTGTCACTATCGGGTAAAGGGTTAAAATTGTCTTTCGACAAATTTGTGTAGCATTGTGTTCAATGGTTTTGATCCTGATTGTATAAATTGGAATGTAACTTAATATAGCCACAACCTGAGTAAAATTAAACTTCATAATTTTATTCAAGGCAGGTATAGAGTTCTTTTATCCAACAATTTCATGCATGGCTGATTTAAGTGTATTTTGAAGGTAGAAATAAATGCAGCAAATGCAATTTACGGACAAACAAACCGTGCAGAAATGCAATTTTTAGTATAACCAGGTCAAATGCGCATGCTAGTAACTTTTAGTTATGGGAAGTTTGTGGTAATTTTTAATACGCGCTGAACCTAGATGAAATGCTGAATAATGTTGAACATTTAACTCAGAGGGTGCTTTAACACTTTCCCTGTTTGCATATTCATGTAAGAAATAATGACACCATGAATATTAATTAGATTATTTTTTAAAATGGCATACGAACACAAGACATTTTTGCACAAGCAGGAACTGTAGAATTAGTTCTATATTATACCCTATAAGAGCTGTCTGATCTGGGTCTATTCTGTTTGCTAATCCTTTACTTAATGAATATTCATTTAGAACTAGTCCTATTTGAATATTATTCATTTGACTCCTGTATAAACAAAATAAAAGAGGAAATTTACTGCCTCTGCAAACTTTCAAGATCAGTTTAATCATGGTCTGCACTATTTGCCTAAGTTTGTCTGTCTGAATGCCGAGAGTAATTCGGCTAAACATAATTTTATGGGCCGTAACTCTGCCAAGGTGTATGATAGTGTTCAGAATGGCCATAAGTCTATTAGTGAACTAGAGTTTGTTTTTGAGAAAAACACATGTCTCCCCCCAGTACCCCGCCCTGCACCCATAAGAGGAATGAACGTTGTAACCAAGAGATACATAGATACATATAGATTGGTTGTGCATCACATACAGATTGGTTATCTGTAAACTTTTGTAGACATCTAAAAACACTAGTTTTCCCTATAAATTTCATAATTGAAAAAAATCCAAACTTCTGTCAAAATTGTTGCAGCCCATATTCCAATCCACATGACCATCCTCACATATAGCTGGTTCATATGTAAAAGTTTGAATGAAAACTCTTACATAGTATAGGAGGAGTTAGCTGCACAAGACTTTTTCGCTATTACTCTATATAAGGAAAAACTCCAAAGGGTCAGAACTTGTTGCAGCTAAAATTCCAAACCACATGACCATCCTCACATATAGCTTGTTCATATGTAAAAGTTTGAAGTAAATCCCTCAAATACACATCAAGTTGGTTCATATGTAAAAGTTTAAAATAAATCCCTCAAATAGTGTAGGAGTTAGCTGCACAAGATTTTTTCGCTATATATTCTATAGCAGGAAAATCGAGTTGGCGCACAAGATTTTTTCGCTATAAGGAAAAACTACAAAGGGCCATAACTTCTGTCAAAATTGTTGCAACCAAAATTCCAAACCACATGACCATCCTCACATATAGCTGGTTCATATGTAAAAATTTGCAGGAAATCCCTCTAATGGTGTAGGAGGAGTTAGCTGCACAGACAGACGGACAGACAGACTTTCTGCACAACATCAATATGTCTCCCTCCCCTAAAGGGGGGAGACATAACTAGTGTATGAAGTTTGATGGGATACTAAAAAAAATTACAAAAGTTATGAAAAAAGAAATAAGAAAATATCTACATGTCCAAAACCCATGTGGGGGCATAAAAAACTTAGGCTATGGTATAACCTAGACAACTTCTTCCTGCCAAAACTCGGACAAGTTATAAAAGGTAGAATGAATGTACTGCAAATACCAGGTCAGATCAAACAATTTACGAATGGGGAAAAGTATCAATTATACAATTCAGCCAAAGTCACAAGTAGATAGAACCTGACAACTATGGTCATTATCTCAACATCTGAAACCAGTCATTACCTGGTTGTGTATCTGCTTTCGTCCCCAAGGGCAGGTAACTCCCACTGATATTATCCAATCACTCCAAGTGTCATCAGGCAATGAATCCGGCATGGTGCATTCATAGTTGACAACATAAACACAAGTCCAGGACGCCTCCAGCAATTCTAACAATACTGGTGCAAGACACTACCAGATACATTATGGGTAGGTGTCCAGCATTCCTCATTTAACTGACTGAAATTATATTGGTACCCTGCAGCATAAAAGACACAAAAAATGAAAGATTTAGGTACATGTCATATAAATCTAGTTTTTCTAGTTTAACTCCATGAGTATTCGAGTAAGGAATAATGACATCATGAATATTAACCCTTCGCTTGCTATTCACGTCAATATACCTACCTGTAAATAGTGAAGACCCAGATGAGACAGCTCCTGCAGGAGCTGTCTCATCAGGGTCTGCACTATTTACAAGTTGATTGTGCAACCAGTGCACTCCACAGCAGTGATTGCACAGCGAAATACGGGTACACAGTGAAGATATATGTAATTATACAACAGGGCATGGGTAAAGAAGGAGAAATGTATTTTAAAATTCAGCAAGAGAAGGGTTAAGATTAATTATTATTATAGTGCATGGGCACAAGAAATTTTAGCCATGGCAGAACTATAAAACAGATCTATATTGTATTTCAAGCAAACAGAGCAAACCCTTTCCCTCATGTCAATGACTTTTGGCAACTTTACAATAGATAAAGACCCAGATCAGACGACTCCTTTATTAGCCATATGATCAATGTCTGCTCTGTTTGCCTATAGAATAATATAATCTGCCTTGACCAAACCTTCCTGTATTAACCCTTCCCTCCATGAATATTCATGGAAGAAATAATGACAAAATGAATATTAATTAGATTATTTGTTATAATACCACATTGACACAAGAATATTTTACCATGACAACAGTAGAATCATATCTATATCATATCATAAGCAAACAGAGCAGACCCTGATCAGACGGCTCCTATAGGAGCTGTCTGATCAGGGTCTACTCTGTTTGCAAAGGCATTTTTATGGAATAAAGGGTTAACATACCATTATAAAAAATAATCTTATAACTACCCGTATTCATGATTTAATTGTTTCTTACATGAATATTTATGGAGGTAAAGGGTCATATGAGCAAGACTTATAAGAGCTTCTCTTGTATTTGACAATTCATGTCTAACCATCTGTTGCTTTTTTGTTTTTTAAGGTTTCATTTCTGAATCATTCGACAGACTTGCAAGCAGCAGATCTTTACTTTAAATTTCTGCATGCGGTAATTAAATGAGTGTACTGACATCTGAGAACAGTGTAGACCTAGATCAGAGGGCTCCTAGATGAGACGTCTTACTGGGGGTCTGCACTGTTTGTTATTCAAAATCCACTAGTAAGTTATACTCTTTGATATTGTATGGACTCAAAAATTCAGATTCAAAAGGTTGACAATAGAATAATATTACATAATCTAATGCACACCTCTACCCCATTCCCTCATATTGACGCCTTCAAATTGACTTCTGCAAATGTCACTTTATGAAACCATTGTGATAAATAGAGCATTTGTTCCATAGGAGCAAATGCTCTATTTATCACAATGGCTTCAAAACTAGACAATTCTAAGTTTTTACTTTTCAGTAGTAAATGCTCCTTTTTGGCAGATTTATTCAAAGAGATTGGGTCTAAAAATAGCCTTTGAGGTAATGGGTTTAGCTTCAGTCTGTTTAGTAAGCTCAAAATGTAGTGTACTGTTCAATTTATGGTCTCTTTCCTAAAAATATACAATATGAGTGCCTATTTGTTTGGATCTTACCCTCTCCTACATATAAATATTTTTCACGCCATTGCAAACAGAGCAGACCCAAATCAGATGCCTCCTGTAGGAGCCATCTGATCAGGGTCTGCTCTGTTTGCATATTAAAACATATAGATCTGATCCTACAGTTTTTGTCGAAGCCTAAACATCCTTGAAAAAAAAACACCTTTAAATATTATGTTAATGAATATTCATGAAGTGATAAATTCACGCATAAATGTTCATTGAGGAAAGAGTTAATGAGTCTCCAAATTACTGACATCTCATCTGGATCCAAACTGTTTACAAAAGTTACCATATTGCAAATTTGCCCACACTGTATTATCCTGCCAATTGTGACAGTCAGTCAGCGGTTCCTCAAAAGCTGTGATGAGTAAAAATGGCTCAACATCAGAGTTTGAGCAGACATCAAGTTTTAACCCTTTACTCCATGAATATTCATGTTAGAAATAATGTTATCATGAATATTAATAAGATTAATTGTTATTATAGCACATGGACCCAGGAAGTTTTTAGCCATGGTAGAAACTGTAGAATCATAAATTATCTATATTATATCATAAGCAAACAGAGCAGACCTTGATCAGATAGCTCCTATACGAGCCATCTGATCTGTGTCTACTATGTTTGAAAATGCATGAATAGGCATTTATATGAAGGAAAGGGATGAGGCACCGGTAAATAAATTAGTTGAATCATGTTTGTGATTGCTTGAGATTTGTTGTTTGTACAAGATTTAGGAATTTTGGGGTCAGTACAGATTAGACCTATAACATACATACCTCAGATGTTTAGTGAAAATCATTTTCGGCACAGAAGCCTATATAAATTTCTTTACAAACAACCAGCTTACCCCACCTGGTTTTTATGGGCAAAGCCTGACTTTCTTTACATGTTAAAGCAGGGGCTATATAGAAAGGGGAATATTTCAAATACTCAAATTATCATTTCTAAAAAAATACCTTTGTTGTGGCCATTCTATAGAATGGTATCAGTGAGCCATTTCTTCAGAGTGGTCAAAACATTGGGATTGGTGGAGAAATACAGGAAGCACCTAGAATGTGACCACCAAATAGAGGTATAATTTTGGGTTGTGAGGCAGGTGGGCACTTAATGCACGATGAAAGTTATGCAGAAACGTTCCATAGGAGCCTGCTTCGTTACTTTCATTCTGCATTAACCCTTTACTCTATGAATGCACCTTTCTTTGCCTTTGCAAACAGGGTGGACAAACATGTGGAGAGGGGAGATTGGGTGTTTGTATATTTAGGGTAATTTGGGTAAACAGCATTTAAATTCTTTTCTAATGCTATTCCAAACAATGGGATCATAGCACAGAATCCTGTATCCTATCTGAGGACAGCTATATGCTGTAGTTACCCTAAATATTCAGACACCAAATTGCCCCTCTCTACTGGTTTATAAAGCTGAACAAATTAATGCATTTGCAAATAGCGTAGACCCATATGAGACTGCTCCTGGAGGAGCTGTCTAATATGGGTCTACATTATTTGCCATTATAATTCAGTGGTTACAATTGATCCAACTTTAGAATGATTCAGCTAAATAATATTCAAAGTTGATTTTGTTTGTTTTGTTGATTAACACCTCTTTCTGCCAATTGTGGGCTAATTGGACGCCCCAGAAGAGAGGGGAGCGGTTACAGAGAAACCCCGGGAGCAATGTCCTACTCTTATTATCAACAATTACTTTAAATGCTCAGTGAAAAGCACTGATACATCGGATCTCGGTTTGTAAAGTCTCATCCGAAGGACTTGGTCTAGCCAGTGATCATAGTTACCCGGGACCCCTGATATTGTAGGAAGTGTGCTAACCACTTGTAGACCATGCCACATTTGAATATTCTGCAAATCAGAGATTGATCAGACATTTTTTTTCTTTATGAGAAGGATTTAAGTTGATACCATTTTGAAAATTTCAAATTGGTCGTCATAGTAGCAAAAAGTGGAGACCCTGATCAAAAGGCTCATTCAGGGTATGCAATACTTGCCCAAGATTGTCTGTCCAAATACTCCTATAGAAGAAGTCTGATCTGGGTCTACTCTATCTGCAAATATGTAGAAAGTCATATTTATGGAGTAAAGGGCTAACTCTTTGCATTCTAAGTAATTGATGTATGCAAAACTGGTCTTCTGCTGCATTTTTTAACAACAATTTTCCAATCAATTTTCTTCAGACATGTCACTGTGATCAGGATTTCAAACAGTTATGATCCTGATGAGAAGCCATATACAAGTTAGTATATCGCTGTGCAATCACTGCTGTGGAGTGCATTGGTTGCACAATCAACTTGTAAATAGTGCAGACCCTGATGAGACAGCTCCTGCAGGAGCTGTCTCATCTGGGTCTTCACTATTTACAGGTAGGTATATTGACGTGAATAGCAAGCGAAGGGTTAAACAACAATTTTCCCATCATTTTTCTTCAGACATGTGGTCAGGATTTCAAACAGTTACGATCCTGATGAGAAGCCATGCTACTCAGTGTTTCTTCTGGATCTAAAATGTTTACAAGGGTTATCATAAAGTCATTGGTAGAGTGTTAAAGGTTAGAGAAATTACAATAAGTAACTGGTTTCTGCAGAACTTGACATTAAAATCAG
Organism: Azorinus chamasolen; assembly: GCA_963576725.1. Taxonomy (NCBI): domain Eukaryota; kingdom Metazoa; phylum Mollusca; class Bivalvia; order Cardiida; family Solecurtidae; genus Azorinus; species Azorinus chamasolen. The sequence continues at coordinate 41,811,287 of OY755248.1, forward strand.
GTCCCAAAAAACCTTTTCCAGCAAACAGTGTGAGACGGTCAACAAGTTTGTATCCTGGCAAGATGCTGAATATCTCCGTGTTTCTCTTTCGTTCATGAATATTGATTTATGAATTTATTACTGTATAAAATTCATGGACTGAAGAAACTACTGGTCAAGTGTCAAACACCTTGGATACTGATGATAAGCTAAGCTATGCAATGTCTATTCTGGATCTACACTGTTTGCAAATGCCAGTCATGTCGCAGATAGCCAGATAAAGGTTAATATATCAGTAAAGGACAATTTGACATCAAACAATTCAGTTTGAAAGAGGATCAGACTTCACAGCTAGCTCATCAGCAGAGACAGGGATCAATTTACATCATAAATATGTAATTATGGCCATCATTCTTTTATGATAAAATATTTTGTAGACACAGATCAGAGAGGCTCTGATCAGAGTCCGTACTACAGTAAAACCTCTCTATAATGGCCACTAAACTGTGTTAATTAGTTGCTATTTAGGGCAGGTGGCTGCTTAAAGCAAGGTGAAAGTAAAACAGAACGCTCCTATAGGAGTGTTCTGTTTTACTTTCACTTTGCTTTAAGCAGCCACCTGCCTTTAACACAAAATACCTGATGTAATTTAGTGTCAGTTATAGAGAGGTTTTACTGTATATGCAGAACACATTGCCAAAATATAATTTGTTTGCAGTGACCCCTTATTATCAAAAATGGTTGATTTCCCAAAGTTCAGTTTGGACAATTTGACCTGAATGAGCACAGGCAGATTTGGCCATGGCAGAAACTGTAGAATCAGATCTATATCATTCTGTATAAGCCAACAGAGTAGACCCTGGTCAAAGAGCTTGTACAGGAACTGTCTGGTCTGGGTCTAATGGTTGAAAATGCATGAAAACATGTCTCTTTCAGGTAAAGGTTTGAACAGTAACATCATGAACAATGTTATAGAAATGTCAGTTATCTCTTTACTTTATTGAGACATATTTTTATGTTTTTGCAAACAGAATATTACCAGATCAAGGTCTGCTCTGTTTGCCTACTGGAATAGTAATATGTATATGATTCTACAGTGTTCATTTGCCTTTATACAAATACTTCTACAGTAGAACCTGTCTTAAGCTTCCATCAAAAAGAGGTCTAATTATGGGTCTGTAAAGCAGGCAATAGCTTAATGCAGATCAAAAGTAATGCAGAAAGCTCCTATAGGAATATAGCAATTTGAATGAAGGAAAGGGTTATAATACATGTACTCATAAAGTTATCATTTCAGGCAATTAATATTCATGAGGCATACTATACTGATACAAATTGCACACTGTGACCAGTAATACTTACTGTGACTTATTGTCTGTCCAGAAATAAACCTGCCATTTAGATAATGCCTCGATCACTTGATCTGTATCTGAACTTATTTCACATCCATGACAATATTTCAGAAGAACATATAGATTAAATTTAGAAAATCCAGAATATACCTGCCAGCGGCTCACTGTGAACCCCACCATGTGTTTTCCCGCCGAATCTGTCACATGGTATAATATATGTCTAGTCTTTGACCTAAAACTGAAAGTATATGTTGTCAGGTTGCTGATGTATGATATATTTATACAGTCAAACATCACTAAAGAAGTCCTATTTTCCATATTTGTATCTCAGCATGCTAATAAGCGACAAAGTTGTGATCAATTTTGCAAACAGTTTAGATCCAGATGAGATACCAAATAACCATGTCTATTATCTAGATTCAAACTGATGCATTAAACTAAAATCAACTTTATGAATTGCAGCAGATGACATTTTTTTATGCTACAATTTCTAAGGATGCAAAATAGGTAATCTTTTTCCTAATAAATATTAAGTTAAAATTGTTCATGAATATTTATTAGCTGAGTTTTTATGCTGTGACAGTATATTTTGACTGTGACAGAAACTGTAAATTCAGATCTATATAACTCCATAAGCAAACAAAGCAGACCCAGATCAGATGGATCCTATAGGATCTGTCAGGTCTTGGGCTACCCTCTTTGATAAAGTATCAAAAGGCATCACTATCAAGTTAAAGGCAAGTAAATTATGTATACTGGATATTTTGGTACTATTAGAAAACGACAGAGTCAGCTCTATTATAAGTTCATAATGAAGAAAATATTCCAAAAAGGGAATTAATATACAGTAAAACCCCTCTAATGCGACCACTTAATGAATAAACATGGGTGTCTTTGTAAGCAGGTGGTTGCTTAATGCAGGGCAAAAGTAATGCAGAAAGCTCCTCTAGGAGCTTTCTGCATTACTTTTGTCCTGCATTAAGCTACCACCTGCATCTAGCACCCTTAATTATACATCTTTTAGATGGTCGCATTAGCGGGGTTTTACTGTAATTCACAAATACTTGAACAGCTCTTTGAAAAAGGCCCTTAGTGGTCAAAATATTAGATCAGAGCTATTCAAGTATTTATGTATAAGTTCATAAGCAAACAGAGCAGACCCTAATCAGTTGGCTCCTATAGGAGCTGTCTGATCTGGGTCTACTGTGTTTAAAAAGGCGTTTATATGAGGGAAAGGGTTAAAGGCAGATTATTCATTATTGCTGAAACAAATGCAGGAGCTTCTTTTTAAGATCCTACATTAAGCTACCACTTCAGTTAAATCAACCCTTTCCCTCATATAAACATGTTTTCCCGCATTTGCATACAGAGTAGACCCAGATCAGACGGCTCCTATAGGAGCCATCTGATCAGGGTCTGCTCTGTTTGCTCATAAAATTTGATAGATCGGTTTCTTTACTTTCTAAAATGGCTACAATGCTCCACCTTTCATATTTCACTATAACTATTTTGTCCACGAATATTCAGTAGTTTTATATGAAGGAAAGGGTTGAAGACTTCTGTATCTATTAACTAAGTTGCATTGTTAACTCTTTATCATGTTAATCTGGTACACACTCACATCTGCAAACAGCCTGGATCCAGAGCAGATGCCAAGTAACACAGTATATCTGCAGGATCCAACCTATTTAATATTCGGACAACAGTTTCTCAAAAGCTTGAAGAAATTAAAAAACTATGCTGAAATTGTAGCAGATTTTTTTTTCAACAGAATAAAAGTTGAGGGGGTTTTACTGTAATATATGATATGGGACAATTTATGGGAAAAGTGACTGCGCTAGCATGCATGTATGCATATAAACAGTCCTGCATATAAATATGTACATGGACGCATATATTAATTTGCTTAAAGTCGCATGCTGTTGACTGGCCAATAATTAGAAAATTAGTATCAACTAAGATCAGATTTCTCAGAAGTCCAGGAATGATGCGTAAATTAAAACATTTTCAAGAATAACTCCTTTATTTCTCCACCAAACTCTATGTTGTGACCACTCTTTAGAATTATCTCGAAGAGACGATTCTAAAGGGTGGTCACAACATAGGGTTTAGTGGAGAATTTTTTTTTTACCCTCCTTTTTCTGTATTGCTTTACTTCTGCATTTAACAACCACCCATGTAAGATTTTAGAAAATGTTACACTCCCAGGGGCCTTTATTGGAGATAATACAGTACTCCATGAATAAGCCTTTCTATGTTTTTTGCAGAGTAGTCCCAGATCAGGATCTGCTCTGTTTGCTGATGCTATAATATGGATACGATTCTACACTTTCTGTCAAGGCCAAAACTTCCAGTGTTCATGCGCTATTATAACGATTAATCCAATTAATATTCATGATGTCATTATTTCTTAAATGAATATTCATGAGGTAAATGGTTAAATCAGGACGAGATGCTTGGTACCACAGTCTTTTCTTGGTAACACAGTCTTATCGGGTCCAAACTGTTTGACACATTGTTGAAGAGAAAAAAGACAAAACAACACAATTGCAACCAACTAACTAACACTTTACACCATAGACTAAATGGAAACAGAGTAGACACACACCTCATACAGGATAGAAAGCTTGACCATCTGTTAGTCGTCTGTTTCACTGTGCGTTGTTCCATTCTATTCAAACAGGTGTGCTAGAATGTCAAACGAGGATTTCAGATTCATCTGCTTATAATCTGTATCCAAACTGGATGTAAAGCTAATTAATTATTCGATTTCAAAATGAAGGATATTAAAATTCAAACCTGAAACGCGCCATAAAACCAAATATGCGCCGTGCACGATAACTTTTTTTCCCGCCGAAATATATAGTCGGCACTCGATTTGCAGTCCATAGAAAGGTTCTATTATGTTACATTACACTCTCAGATTTGAAACAATGCTAATAGTAAAACCACTCTAAACCGGAATTATAGTCAAGAAGAATTTAGATTTTTAAGGCAGGTGGCTGCTTAATGCACGATGAAAGTCATGCTGAAAGCTCTTATACCTTCATTAGACTATCACCTGTCGTACAGACCGGCATTGATACTAATTTGAACGTAAGGGTTAGAGGGGTTGGTTCGGTTTAACCCTTTCACCGCCGCAGACACATAAATGCACCACGACATTTTGCTGGCATGTAGTGCTACAGGCGAGAAGCTTAAGCCCCTGGTGATTGGAAAGGCGGCAAATCCTAGGTGTATGAAGAATGTAAAAAGAGACAAACTAGGAGTGGACTATGTTGCAAACGCCAAAGCTTGGATGACTGGCAGCATCTTTAATGATTGGTTAAAGCAGATCAACAGGATGATGAGGCTTCAGGGGAGGAAAATATTACTGTTCTTGGACAATGCCGGATCTCATGGACACAATCAGAACTTGTCACATGTAGAGTTGAAATTCTTGCCTCCCAACACTACCTCTCATTTGCAACCCTTAGATCAAGGAGTAATTCAGACATTGAAGGTGCTGTACAGGAAAAATCTAACACGTTCACTGTTAAGTGTGATTGACACAGCTGAAGGTGCACAGGATCTTTGTAAGCGAGTGAATTTGTTGGATTGTATTAAATGGATAACACATGCATGGAAGGATGTGAAGCCCAGTACGATTCAGGGATGCTTTAAAAAAGAAGGATTCTGCAATGAAAGTGTGGACTGTATGCCAGTGGATGAGGACTGTGAAGATGACGACGATGTGCCCCTTGCTGTGCTGGCTCGACAGCTCGCACTTGGAGCAGAAGGAATTGTCAGCATCGATGACAACATACAAACGGAGGCAGAGTCAAATGACTGGGAGAAAGATTTGTTGTCGTCTTATAAGGAAAAGGTAGTCCAAGAGGACAGTGACATTAATTCAGAGGAAGTGAGTGACAATGAGGAGGAGAGTGAACCTCTGCCTGGTTCTGAGCTGACACACAGAAATGTGCTTGATATAGCTTTGAGACTGACAAACTTCGCCATGTGTAAGGATGAAAAATATCTGGAGCTAGCTCAGAAGCTGCAATTATTGACTGAGAAAACACTAGTGAAACTGAAGTGTGCAGACCAACAAACTGTCATCACAAGTTTTTTCTGTGAGAAGTAAACAGTGCATAGAGTGAGATAACAAGTGTGCTAACCACTGTGCTAATTTGTGTCAGTGTTCTTACCATTTTACTTGCAAAGACACAGTGTTGACGTGTAGTGTAAACAGTGCAGATCCAGTTCTGATATGACTTTGTTGTTTGATCTGGGTCTGCACTGTTTGCCTTCAGAATACAGTTTCATTTTAATTTATGTTTAACTTATATCACTGTTTTGCAAACAAAGCAGCTTTTGCAAAAAAGCTGGACCTGCATTGTTTGCTAAACATAGGGGCAATGAGCATAAACCTATGTGCTAGTACATTGTACATGTATTTAAATAGTTTTGCTCAGTTTGTATTGTTTTCGGGTAAGGATTGAATTGATTTCAGTTGAATTAATATATATTAAAATTACATATATCTAAATATGGTTATTTTCTTGTTACTGTTTACTCCAATCTATACTAGAAACTATTTTGTATCTATTATGATAAGATCACAAGAAGGGAATACTATTACAGAAGATCAGACATATTCATCACCTCCAGGTTTCAGGTTAAGAAAACTCTCTGAAAACCGAACACCTCTGAAAACCGAACATTTTGTCCGGTCCGAAGGTGTTCGGTTTTCAGAGGTTTACCTGTATGTGCTTTATTCCTTTGAAATTTGCATTTATTTATCTCATTTCCTTATTTTACTGAATGATTTAACAAACTTGGATTGCAGACGACAATTAGAAATTTGGCGCCGAAAGGCCTAACCATTCACCTGACAAAAACGCTTTCGCGAACATAGTACGCTCAGACCAGACGGCTCATGTAAGAGGCGTCTAATCAGAGTCTGCTGTGATTGCTAATAGAATAATAATAATAATAATAAATACTTTATTTAAAGAAGGAACGCATTTGGTAAGAATCAATCTTCCATGTGGGCCTCGGAATATATAATACGCTCCAAAAGTCAAATTAGCAACACTCAAACAAACATTTAAGTAACAAAATAAAACTCGATAATTCAAACAACCCATTGAAGAATGTTGATTAAAGTTATAGGCAGACGATCACCCCCAAAACAGGACATAATCAAAGCAGGAAGCTACTGTAGGAGCTTTCCGCTTTTCTCCATCTCGCCCAGACCACTGCCTGTCGCCATCACAGGTGCTAGGCGTGTGGCCATTTCACAAATACTGCTTATAAATACCTTCAAATACGTTTAGACATCATAACTTGACATTATAAAAAAAAAAAAAAATTCGTATAGTATATTATACTATACGATTTTTTTTTTTTTTTTTATTTTTTTTTTTTATAATGTCAAGTTATGATGTCTAAACGTATTTGAAGGTATTTATAAGCAGTATTTGTGAAATGGCCACACGCCTAGCACCTGTGGTCGCCATCACCATCAATGGGCATTCTTCGAGTTATCGAAGTGTTCGAATTATCAGAAGCACACTGTATGCAATAAAGTGTACATCACTTTTCCTAAATACTCACGCCAAAGTACTAAGGCAAGTAGCAGACTAAGACCAAACTGATCTTGAAAATGCAGTTTGAGCAGAGTTTACTATTTGCCATTTCATAAGTGTTAAGAAAGTTTCAAACAGTAGCGGTCAAATTTGAGTCCAATAGTAGATCTACTGATCTATTATCTCATAATCTGACCAACAGCTATTCGAATTCCGGCTGATGGTTACGAGATATGATGGGCAGATCCGTACGGCATCCCTGAGTATTTAGGACAATGTGGATAGTTGCAAGACTCAGTAAGTTAGTTAGATCTATGATTACATCGCGTATACCAGCTTATATAAAGGTTTTTATAAGCAGCAATAGAATTAGCATTTTTGACATGTTAGGAGAGCTTATTCCAAATTATAAAACCTGAGTAATAAAGTGTTTTTCTTAAAAAAAAAACAACCTATATTGGGTTTCGGTGTGTACAAATGAAGTTGAGAAGGAGGTCGTATACCTATTTCGTGAATATCAGCAGAGAACGTAAAACTGTCACGTAAGCAAGGAGGAGCTGCTAACCCATTGGAAATTGTGTACATTTGCAAAGCTTTCCGAAATGGCACTCTATCTGGAAATGTCAACCAGTTTAGTTCGGTGAATATGCCTAATTCTGAAGAATGGGTACAAATATTATTCTCAAGTATAAGTCGTGCATCCCTTTTTTTTGAAAACGGACAAGTTTTTTTTATTGCAATGCACTACAATTACCCCATATACCGGTAATACACAGTAGCCAAGGTGGGGTAAATTTAAGAATTATAGAATAATTGTCTCATAGGAATTGACAGAAATATTTTTATCCGTGAGAGAAAATACAATAAAGAATTACACGTTTTAAGGATGTTATTAATATGCCAGTCAAAGGATAAGGTACGATCAAATGTTATGCCTAATAATTGTTCCTGGTCACTACAGCATAACTGTAAGTATATGGGATGCGTTGCATTTTGCAGCAAATTTATGTGCCTTGGTGTTGTGAACATAGACTTTGCTTTCGCTACATTGATAGACATACAATTCATTTCACACCAAGGTTCAACACACTTTTAGATCGCCAGTTAAGGATTTTACGGTGTTACCACATGCTTTAAGGAGGAGTTATGTACTGACAGAGTAGTATCGTCAGCAAATATGTCATCATTAATAAATATCAAAAATAGCAGAGGTCCTAGGACTGAGCCCTGGGGAACACCAGATAGAACAGGCAGGTTACATCAGTTGTAATAATACAACATTACTGCAGTAGAGTTAATTATAACAACTATTTCACATAACGAGATTTAACTATTTGAAAGTGAGACACGCGTGCACTATCATTTGCAAACAGTGTAGAGTCTAGACCCAATATATCCAAGGCTATATCTGATGCATCTAGCCAACCGGCACTATTAATACACCGACAGCATCAATACCACATAAAGGTAAACCACAATGTATCTTTGGAGTTTGGGCAGATGTATAGTCTTTAAAAATTGGTATATATGGATATCAATAAAAGTATAGTCCCAGTTATCCATTTAAATGTGGAGAACAAGTTCACTGCCAAACGGTGTACATCCAGATCAGAGAGCTCCTGGCCAGGATCTTCACTGTTTGTCATTTCAAATTCCCTAACAAATGTCATCGCTTCATATTTAATGGGCTCTGTCATTTAGCTGTGACTGGTAGTTCTATTTTGAAAATTTAACATTCAAAGAATTAAAATGCTTGAAATTTGTATTCGTCTCCTCCACCACTGACATGAATATTATTCTTGTTTATTACATGTTTCATGAAACGGACAGAGCGCCAAGTAATTCAAGGGACAATACTTATTATATCCCAAATAATATTGTTGCATCAGTTATTTCCCTTAGCTTTTTCAGCAGGATCTAAATAAAGATGACCTGGATGCTGATGCTGAGGAAAACAAAACCACGTGACTTCAGACCAAAACAGAACAGTGATGGATCAACAACAAAGAAATGTTGGCAGATTCGTGACTTAAATACAATTACTGGAAATTTAAAGATTTGTTGTTTTGTTCGTTAGACGCAAAAGGTATGTATATATTTCTTCAGCATGGTTTTAAACAGGCATATCAGAATCTTTGGAATGGTAAAGATAATATTTTAAGACATTTATCTATTGTGATCTATTCAATGCATGTGGGTGTCTTGTATGAATTGGGACACATTTTTCCTATATTGAAGAACAGTAACACAAATGTAGATTCATACAAGCGCTTTCAACATTGTCTGTCGGTATTTAGTTAGTTGTAACTCAGATCTAATTGGGGTTTAACGTATTTCTGAGTTTCAATACAAGTCATAAATATTGAAAAGCTATTAACTGACAAACGAGGATGGGCTCCTTTATATAAGGATTCATCTTGCTGTAAATACGATTTTTTTTCTGCTTAACCCTTTCCCTGTTCAGTATTTATGTAAGAAATTAGGACACTGTGACCATTTATTCGCTGAAATTTTATAATGTAAACTTTTCTAGGTTTGACAAAAGCTGTAAAATCAGATCTATATATAATAATGTCTAAAGCGAACGGGTCAGACAGCTCCTATAGCAGCCGCCTGATTTGGATCTACTGCGTTTGCAAATCCGTGAAAATGCGTTTAATATGATTGAAAGTTTTAAATCTGCAAAATCAACTTTCTTATTTGAGAAACACCCTTTATAAAGTGAAATGGAAGAAAATAAATTTTACTCGAAAAAATTATGGATATTAATTAAAATAGCTCAATCCGAAATGTTTTACAAATGAAAGTTACTTAGATAGCTTAATCCTTTAATCCCAGTGATAAGTGTCCTAACATTTCTAAACATTTAATTCAATGTTACTTAGACCCCGGGTCAAACAACTTGGATTCTGATAAAACGCCAAGTTACTCTGTGTGTGATCTGGATCCAAGCTGTTTGCCAAAAATAATTTACAAGGATCGCGATAAACACCAATAGGGTTAGGTAAATACAGTTTTATAAGAAATACACGAGAGTTGGAAAAATATTAGTCCATATATTTAGGTGAATAATACATGCATACCTAACTAATGTACAGTAGAACCTCTCTATAGCGACCACTAAATTAATTTAAAATCATGTGTCTGCTTAATGCTGGACGAAAGTAACGCAAAAAGCTCATGTCTTAACCTCTTCCTTCATATAAACGTGTTTTCACGCATTTGCAAACAGAGTAGACCAATATCAGAGGCTCCTATAGGAGTCGTCTGGTCAGGGTCTGCTCTGTTTGTTAGTGGACTTTGAAATATCTGTTTCTTTTCTGTCTAAAATGGCTACAATGTCCCACCTTTCATTATAACTATTCTGTTCATGAATATTCAGTAGGTATTGAACTTTGGAATAAAGATAGAACAGGGAAAGGGTTAAGCAACCACGTGCCTTAACAAACCCAGAATTAATCTTGTTTAGAGTGGTCGTTATAGAGAGGTTCTACTGCTTGTACTTACAATATGAACTTGTTACATGTAATTTGTCTTGCTTTATTCCCTATTCATGTTCTATATTATTCCAAATTTAAATAGCATCTAAGTATTGATGGACAACATAGTTATAATGAAATATTGAAGGTGGAATAGTGTAGCCATTTTAGAAACTAAAGAAACAGATCTTTCAAATTCCACAAGCAAACAGAGCAGACCCTGATCAGACGGATCCTATAGGAGCTGTCTGATCGCGGTCTACTCTGTTTGCAAATGTGTGAAAGCATGTTTATAAAATTATGAAGGAAAGGCTAACCCTTTCAGCGCTGAATCTTCAAATGGACAGCTCCAACATTCAAAAAGGTAAAGTTTCTGTGAATATTCAAGGATATTTTTTCCAGAAAAGTGTAATATAACAAACAGTGAAGACCCAAATGAGAGGCTCCTCTAACCCTCTCATCTGGGTCTACATTGTTTGCAAAGGAAATTAGTGATGTGTGTACTTCACTGAAAGTTTTAATCATTTCAATGTTGAATGGTTCATCAGTGTTTAACTCTAGATTCCTTTCAGTGTGAAAGGTTTAAATTTGCTTGATGAATTTTAATTGTTTAACAGTTCAGAGTGAGACCCTGATCAAAGGGCTCTTCTACACTGCTCGTTAATAGCAAAACATTCGTTTCCCGCATTCAAAGAGTTAAAATTGATTGTGGCATCAGCCATCTCCTTCATTAGCTAGCAATTTTTGCACATTTAATTTTTAGAGTTTCTGTCGTCTGCAAAATATTGCTTCCAGTTTCATGGTTGTGTTTGTACAAATACTCAATTAGTGCATGTAACAATATAGATGTTGATGAGACAGCCAGTCACGTGCAGTCAACTGGCGTCTCATCTGGATCCAAGCAGTTCGCTGTTGCCAGTCAAGTCGTGGTTAGGGGGATAAGGTTTAACCCTTTACCTCATAGACTATTTTTAGATCCAACCTCTTTGAAAAAATCTACCGAAAAGGAGCATTAACTAGTGAAAAGGAATATTTTAGAAGTTTGTAGTATGAAACCATTGTGATAAATAGAGCATTTGCTCCTATAGGAGCAAATGCTCTATTTATCACAATGGTTTCACGAAGTGACTTTTACAGAGTCGTCAATATCAGGGAATGGGTTAACTCTCATATATGATAACCAATGAAAAACAGTTTGGATCCAGATGAGATGCCAAGTAACAGGGCGTCTGATCAGGATCCAAAATGTTTGTTACTGCAGTAAAATTTACATCTGAAAGAAAAGGGGAAGAAAATTAAACAAAATGGAAATTGTAGCAGACGACAATAATTGGCATCGAAAGAGTTAAGAAAAAAAGACCCACTGTCTCTATGTAATTGGATTGGTCAAGTATATTGTTTGTGGCAGACAAAAGATTTATTTTTTATCCTGCAGGGTGCAAATCATCTGCCCAAACTACTGTCTGCTGTGTCTCCCTTAATATGTTTAATCAGGGTCTGCTCTGTTTGCTTATGCAATAATATAGCCTAGCTCTGATTCTACAGTTTCTGTCATGTCCAAAACGTTATGTGTTCATATATATAAGAAATCAACTAATTGATATTCACGATGTCATTATTTCTTATATGAATATTCATAGTGTAAAGGGTTACCGACACTTGGTTAACCCTTTGAATGCGGTATACAAGGGCATTAAGACTATGGACATCTCCTAGAGGAGCCCTCTGATAGGGTATGTACGGTTTGTCATTCAAATACCCAGAGGTCCAGATAAGATGGGTAAATTAAAGCATTTTCAAGAATAACTTCTTTACTTCGCCACCAAGCCCTACGTTGTTACCACTCTTTAGAATCGTCTCTTCGAGACGATTCTAAAGAGTGGTCACAATATAGGGTTTGATGAAGAAATGACCATTTTAGTACTTGAGTATGCACGTTTATTTGTAGCTCTGAATACTCTAGCCAAATTAAGACCTTCAGACCGAAGGGACTTCATCGTTAAACGTTAATAGACGTTCCACTTTGAATATTTCAGCATATAAAGGGTTAACGACGTATCCAAATGAGACTAGAAAATGTATCACAAATTGGATTTCTGTGTTCCATGACAAATTTTGTATGCAAGTCACATCTTCGCTGTTTTGTCCGATAAGACTGTAGTCAGCAAGACGTGGTTAACCATTTCCTTTTCATATAAACGGTTTTTACGCATTTGCAAACAGAGTAGACCCAAATCAGACGGCTCCTATAGGAGCCGTCTGATCTGGGTCTGCCCTGTTTGCTTATGGTATAATATAGATCAGATTCTACAGTTTCTGCCTGAGCCGATTGATATTATAAAACTCAGCCTAAGGGATCCGTCTGATCTGGGTCTGCTCTGTTTACTTATGAAATAATATGGATCTGATTCTACAGTTTCTGCCATGACCGAAAATATAATGTTCGCATATCATTATAAATATGGACTAATAATTTATTTGTTAATGAATATTCATCAGGTGAAGGATTAAACTGTTCTCTGATGTCGGTCTGTAGAACCTGATCGGTCGCCCCATCTCCGACACTGTTTGCAGAGTCACGCAGTAACATATTTCTTCTGGCGTTGCTCATTTGTGAAAATTATATCTTATGCGACCACTAATGAACAAAACTCTAATTTTCCCCAACTTCGTTAATATGTTTCACCGTTTTCCCCTTTCGATGTCAGATAAATATCTACTGGTAAGATTAGTGTTTGCTGTAAGTTTCATCGTAAGTTTTGTCACTTTCTTAACAAAATCAAGAATCATAATATCAAACAGTTTGGATCCTGATGAGACGCCGAGTTAATCGGTGTCTCATCTGGATCCAAACTGTTTTCAAAGATTATCACGGATTCGCTAATAGCGACGAAATAATTCACGATGTTGATGGATTGCTAGTTTCTCGCCCTAAACTATTATCCTGACAGCCCATATAAGTAATTGAATGACCACTACAAATTACTGCGGTCAGTCCAGATCGATAGAACTGACAAAGAGACACTTTGCTGGAACCTACCAGACCTCCTTAAGGACATTTCATCAATAAATAACTAGTTCTGATTTTCCTCAATGTGAATTATCCGTGAAGCAAGACTGCTACTTCTGAGCGTATGTTCGTCATTGCTTTACCCCTTACCCAAGTGTGACAAAAATAATGTCTGCTCAAAATTAGATCTAGTGCATTTTTTACTATTTCCAATTCGATCAAGCTGTTACGAAACTGCTGACCGAGTGACAAACAGCTTGGATCCTGATGAGACGCCGAGTTACTCGGCGTCTCATCTGGATCCAAACTGTTTGTAAATGCGAGTCAGGTCGCGGCTAGCGGAATAGGGGTTAAGAGACTGTCTATAGAAACTGTTGGTCGTTATCGGCTCAACGTTAACACAATTTGGGCTGTCTTTGTTATCTTTTCAATTTTCAATGCATTTTCTTCTTCATTTTCTTTCGAATAACGATATAAACTTGTCAAACAGATTAGGATCTTGACTGTACGTTTTCTTCCTTTCCACCAAGATCTGGACAACTTGATACTCAAACAAAAAAATTGGAAAGGAAGTTGAAAACGTATATACTGTGAGAATTGAAGCAGTTGACAATGTTTCATTCAGTTGTGCTTAACCATTTCCCTGTTCTATGTTTATTTCAAACTTCAATACCTACTGAATAATCATCGATAAAATAGTTACAATAAGTATATACAGTGGGGCATTGCACCCATTTTAGAAAGTAAAGAAACATCTTTCAAACTCAATTAGCAAACAGAGGAAACCCTAGGAGCCGTCTGATATGGGTCTACTCTGTTTGGAAATGTTTATATGAGGGAAATGGTTAACCCTTTACTCCATATAATACGCATTGTTACGCCTTTGCAAACAGAGAAGACCTAGATTTGATAACTCTAAAGGAGCTGTATGATTAGGGTCTACTTACTCTTTATGTTTATGAACTAATATAGATATGCTTCTACAATTTTACCAGGGTCGAATGTCCTGTGTTCAAATGCTGCTATAAAAGTTCAGTGAACCATTTCCCTGTTCTAGATTTATTCCAAATTTCAATACCTACTGAATTTCTATGGACAAAATAGTTACTACGAAATGTGGATGGTAGAACATTGTTGCCATTTTAGAAACTAAAGAAACAGATCTATCAAATTATATTAGCAAACAGAGCAGACCCTGATATATGTGGTTACCAATGGAAACGAATTGGGTTCAGATTAGACACTAGCTAACTCGACGTTTCATCAGGATCCAATCCGTTTGTGACTCTCAAAGGAACATGCCAATCGTAGCAGACGACAATAAGGAAGAAAGCCAAAGTAACTGAAGAGAAAGAAAAGACTAAAAACAGCAACACTACTGAAAACGTACTGTTACATTTTACGACCATCCATTCTAACATTGTCCCTATAGGGAGTCAATGCTTTACAAAGAATATTGCTCCAAGATGTATAAAACAACTATCGATAAATTAATCTTAATTCTGGGAATTATATAGAGGCAGTAGCTAAATGCAGAACGGAAGTAATTCAGAAAGGTCAGATGGGGAACTCTATGCTTTAATCCTTTTCTCCATAGAGACACTTGTTGGCACCTTTGCAAACAGAATAGACCCAGAAAGAGCCGTCTGATCAGGGTCTGCTCTGTTCTCTTATGAAATAAACAGATCTGTTTCTATGGTTTCTGTCATGGTAAAATTCCTTTGTTCATAATGTCATTATTAAAATTCAGCTATTTATTATTCACAGCACATTCCCTCATAGTTAGATCCAATCTACCGAAAAGGAGCATTAACTAGAGAAAACGGACAATTCTAGAATTTTGTAGTTTTTATACCATTGTGATAAATAGAGCATTTACTCCTAAGGAGCAAACACTCTATTTATCACAATGGTTTCAAAGAGTGGCTATTTAGTACAGAGGCGTAGACAGGCGTATCTATGGAGGAAAGGGTTAATAGTCATTATTTCTGACATGAATATTCATGAAGTAAAGAACTAATTTTCTTCCTACATAGAATATTCACAATCATTTAACTCTTTCTTTAACATTTTTTGCCATTACCAATTATTCATGCAACCATATACAATGTATTATTATAAGAACTCAGTTAATTAATATTCAAGATGCCAATTCTGACATGAATATTCAACATATAAATGATAAATTTGGTTTATGCCCCTATAACAACATGCCAGTGGATTTTATAGATATAATATAATTAAATTCCTCCGAGAGAAAAAATCCCATAATTTGAATGTATGAGCTCATTTCACCAAAACAAAGCCCTCATAAATTTCTAAGACTCTCATAAAATTCTTAGACCTGCAAAGAACTCGTTAATTTCTTAGACCCGAGCAGTCAAAAATCCTTACATGGAATAGTCCGTGTCACATGATGGACACATTTTTCGAAAACTGAATTTAGATTTTTTTAATATAATTTTGTAGTTTGAAACCATTGTGATAAATAGAGCATTTGCTCCTATAGTAGCAAATGCTCTATTTATCACTATGGTTTCACAAAGTGACTTTTACAGAGGCGGCAAAAGTCGTCAACATGAGGGAATGGGTTAAACGCCTTTTCACGCATTTGCAAAACGAGTAGACCCAAATCAGACGGCTCCCATCAGCGTCTTTTCTGTTTGCTTATGGAAATTTATAGATTTGATTATGCAGTTTCTACAACAATGAATTACTTTTCTATGTTCCATTTTATTTATTCTGTCCATGAATATTCATGACGGGAAGAAATCTTGAATAAATATTAAACAGGGAAAGGGTAAAAATTCACTGAATCCGCTCTAATGCGTTAACCATTTCCCTGTTCTATATATATTCCAAATTTCAATACCAACTGAATATTCATGGGCAAAATAGTTATAATGGAATTTGAAAGGTAGAACAGTGTAGCCGTTTTAGACAATAAAGAAACAGGTCTTTCGAAGTCCACTAGCAAACATAGCAGGCCCTGATCAGACGGCTCCTATAGGAACCGTCTGATCTGGGTCTACTCTGTTTGCAAATGTGTGAAAACACGTATATATGAAGGAAATGATTAAATTGAGATGACATATACAAATAGCTAGTATAGATCCTGATCAGATGGTGATTGACCCGCTGTCTCAACAGGATCCTTACTGTTTGATATTCTGATACATTTTAAAAGTAGTTAACCCTTCCCATCATAGATACGCCTTTCTACGTCTCTGTAATAGTCACTTCTTGAAACCATTGTGATAAATAGAGCATTTGCTCCTATTTATCACAATGATTTCACTACTACACAATTCTAACATTTTCATTTTCTCTAGTAAATGCTCCTTTTCGGTAGAATCATTCAAAGACGTTGAATCTAAAAATAGTCTATGAGGTAATGGGTTAAAGACATTTACACTGAGATTTCTTTAAACAGACATTTTCTTAGAGGACGATTCTCTTATATTCTGAGAGTTAACCTTTTCAACGCTGAATGCTCACATGAACATTTCCAAAATTCAAACAGATTAAGCTTATCATGACATTCGGGGATTTTCAACAAAAATGACAACCAGTGCAGACCCTGATGATATGGCTCCATTTGGATCTATACTGTTTGCAAAGGACATTAGTCAATCGTTTCCTTCATTGAAAAGATTTAAGAAATTTCCACTCTGAAACGTGGAGAAATCAGAGCAGGAGAAATTTATTTACCAACGAATGGGATCTTCATTTTGTTAAGTGCACCAAGTACAAATTATGGTAAAATAATCGTTTCTTACTTGAATGGCTGTTTTTGCTTTTGCAAGCATTAGTTTATCGAGTTAATAATTGGTGGATAATACAGTGCAAACCCTGATCAGTGAGCTCCCGAAGCAGCCTTTTATCCTGGGTCATCGGGTTTTTTGCCATCGTCCCTTGTTAATGGACACTATGATTAAACCCTTGGTTGGAGACACTCCATTATGCACCGACATCGAAAATACAGTATTTTCGTCGAACTACCAGTGGAATATTGTCTGTGACTTTGAAAAATGGCCTTATAATTGAGAATCGACTTTCACTAGTTTGTTGTTTTCAGCCTTTCCCTCATATCCAAACCTTTGCAAGCAGAATAGACCCAGATCAGGCGACTCCTGTAGGAGCCGTCTAATTAGGGTCTGCTCTGTCTGCTTATGAAATCATAATAGATCTTGACCTTACAAGTTTTACCAATACTAAAAGCTGTGTGCGTATGCCATTATAAAATATAGGGAAAGGGTTTAAACAAAATTACATTGCGCTCAATATTCTGAATTATACAAACTGACGTTTGAATTTGTCCTTCAATTTCTATTGAGATGTCGTTCAAAACATTTCAAGTACAGCAAAACCCCACTAATGCGACCACCAAAAAGGGGCATCAATTCACAGCGGCAAAGGCAGGTGGTAGCTTAATGCAGGACGAAAGTTATGCAGAAAGCTCCTATAGGAGCTTTCTTTATAACTTTCGTCCTGCATTAAGCTTATGAAGACAGCCATGTTTGTTTGTTAAGTGATCGCATCAGAGGGGTATTACTGTATTTGAAGTATCACAGTAAAGTCTGGCTAGTGCGACCTTATCATGTATTAACACATGAGTCTGTAAAACAGGGCAAAGGTAATCCAGAATGTTCCTATGGTAGCTTTCTGCACAACTTTGTCCTGCATTAAGCTATTAAAATCCAGTCGCCGTATAAGCGAGCCTTTTTTAGTCGTCGTATAAGCGAGCCTTTTTTGAGTCGTCGTAAGCGAGCCTTTTTTAGTCGTCGTATAAGCGAGCATTTCTTGGTAATACAAAGTTCATACACATATTTACACTTCACACTATCCATACTTGTATATGGTGGATATATCGTGGTAGAATCCCTATTCAAGAATAACTCTTTTATTTCTCCACGAAATCCTATATTGTGACCTCTCTTTAGAATCGTCACTTCGATTCTAAAAAGTGGTCGCAATATAGGGTTTCGTGGAAAAATGATGATTTTAGTATTTGAATATAGACACCCCTTCATATATTGCTCTGCATCATATATATGTTTTGTATTTTAGGCCAGAGACTTGCATTACTGAAACCCATATGTCTGTGTCTACGTCTCTTAGATTTTATCATCAAAAGTGGCGTTTTCAAACACGCCATGGTTTCAGACAATAAAAATAAGAAATAAAAACAACACATGTGTCTCTTATGCCTTCTACACCAGACTTCAACAAATAGTTTGTTTCTTAACGCTTTCAATGCTGGAGTTTGAAATGGACATTTCCAAAATTGAAGCAGACCAAGCTTACCGTAAATATTCAGTTATTTTTTAAAAGAAAAGTGTCACGTGACGAACAGTACATATCCTGGTGTGAGGCTTTAACTCGTTTCCTGCACTGAAAATCTGAAAATATAAGCATATATAAGCACTTGGTAACCGCTTTAAATATCAAAGTTCATTTTTGAAATTGATAACATAAACAGAGATTTTCTATCACTTGCTTTTTGTGGAGAGTAGCCGTTATAAATGATGTCAACAATATGATGCCTTTAACATGCTAGTCTGTGGAAAAATGTCTGCTTAAATTTGGATCTGATGCAATTTTGATTACAGTAAAACCTCTATGTAACGGACACTAAATTACAGTAAAACCTCTCTGTAACGGACACTAAATTACATCAAGTATTTTCTGATAAAGGCAGGTGGATGCTTAAAGCACGGTGAAAGTAAAACAGAACGCTCCTATAGGAGCGTTCTGTTTTACTTCCACCTTGCTTTAAGCAGCCACATGCCCTAAACACCTACTAATTAACACAATTTAGTGGCCGTTATAGAGAGGTTTTACTGTGCATCCAATTCGAGTAAGTCTTTGAAAAACTTTTGACGGAGAGACTCGGCGTCTCATCTGCACACCCAAGCTGTTGCAAATGCTGGTAGATAGCGGGATAAGGGTTAGATTTGAAATAAATCAGGCAAATGATTTGATATTCTCAGAAAACAGGTATAGTAAAACCTGTTTTAACCCTTTCACTGTTTACTCCAAAAGCTCAATACCTACTGAATTTTCATGGACAAAATAGTTATAATGAAATATGGAAGGTGTAGCAATGTATCCATTTTAGAAAGTAAAGAAACCGATCTACTAAATAACATTAGCAAACAGAGTAGACCCTGATCAGACAACTCCTATAGGAGCCGTCTGATCTGGGTCTACTCTGTTTGCAAATGCGTGAAAAGGCATTTATATAAAGGAACATGTGAAGCGAGTACTCAGATGCCGGGCATTCATAAAGCTTAATGCAGAGTAATGGTAATACAGAAAGGAGCTCCAAAACTTATATTCAGCATTTACACCATAATCGTGCCTTTGCAACATTTTCAAATAGAGTAGACCCAGTTAAGACAGATCCCGCATGGGTTGTCTTATCAGGGTCTGCTCTGTTTGGTTATATGTACATGTAACAGCTTTTTCTTCTGTTTTTCATGGTAATACTTTCGCTTGCTTTATGCTTTTAATGTAAGGATTCTAATAAATGATACTAAATATTGATGATGGAATATGTGGTATCCCTTTACTCACTATAAACGCCTTTTCATGCCTTTGCAAACAGAGTAGACGCAGATCAGATGGCTCCTGTGGGAGCCGTCTGATCTGGGTCTGCTCTGTTTGCTTATGACCTGATATAGGGACGATTCTACAGATTCTTCTCTGGTGAACCATTCTCTTGTTCATAATGTCATTATAGATAATGTCTCTTATTAATATCCATAGAGACATTAATTCTTTCTAAATGTTCATGAGGTAAAGGATTAAAACAAATGATCAATTAATCCTTTCCTCCATAAATACGCCTTTCTACTCCTCTATAAAAGTCACTTCTTGAAACCATTGTGATTAATAGAGCATTTGCTCCTTTAGGAGCAAAATTTAATGCTCTCTTTATCACAATGGTTTCAAACTACAGCGTTCTAAAAGTTTCCTTTTCTCTAGTAAATGCTCCTTTTCGGTATATTCATTCAAAGAGGTTGGATCTAAAAATAGCCCATTTGGAAAGGGTTTAGATAATATTCGTGCCAGTTATTTCCAGAGTGAATATCGTAATCAAACAATTCATTTTGCTCGTCTAGGACTACACTGTTGTAACAACTACAAAGACATATAATACATTCTCTGGGCGTCTCAAAAATGCTTCTCGAGATAAAATTGAAATCAATTTGAACACTAATGACTACTCTGCCCCGGAACCCCACAATGTATTCTCATAAGAATAAAAAAATCGATTCCTTGCGAAAATGGAAAAGATATCATGTGAAATTACTTTTAACGAAATCACTGCGGGAGTGATTTCCGAGAAGACGGGGCTCTCTCATCCGTTATGTTTGATGGTTTTATTTCAAAGACAAGTCGAGAGACACGATTGCGACATTAGACATGTACACGGTGTAGCTTGAGTTATGTCACACCAGATGTCACCGGTGTCGCGGAAACGCAGAACAGAACAGAACAGAACATATCCTTTATTTTTGTCACAGTTTACATAAAAGTAAAAAAATGTGAGCTTATAGTGGAGAACCAAACAAATAAATCACACAAATCAATAATACCGACATTTAACCCATTCCCTCATATTGACGACTTTTGACGACTCTGTAAAAGTCACTTTGTGGAACCATTGTGATAAATAGAGCATTTACTCCTATAGGAGCAAATGCTCTATTTATCACAATGGTTTCAAACCAATGATGTTTTATATTTTCTATGTAAAATAACACAGACGTTTTCTGTTCTGTGCGATAACGCATAGAAGTGGTATGTTTTGTACAATAATGCAGATATGTTTTCTGTTTTGTACGATAACGCAGAGAGGTTTTCTGTTTTTTACGATAACACACAGAGGTTTTCTTTTAACGGCGTTTGCACGATGACGCAGATAGGTTTTATACATGTATTTACTTTATTTTTAAAATAACAAAGAGAGGTTTTCTTTTTGCAGTGTTTTTACCATGAAACAGAGTGTTCTATTTTGTACGATAGCGGTTTTCTGTTTTGTACAATAACGGAGAGATGTTTTTTATTTGTAAGATAAAACATAGAGGTTTTTGAACGACAACACAGAGCGATTTTCTGTTTTGTATAACGCAGATGTTTTCTGTTTTGTATAACGCAGATGTTTTCTGTTTTGTATGATAACGCAGATAGGTTTTCTGTTTTGTATGATAACACAGGGATGTATTCTGTTTTATACGACAACGCAGGTGTTTTCTGTTTTGCACGGCAACAGAGATGTTTTCTGTTTTGTATGATAATGCAGGGAGGTTTTCTGTTTTGTATGATAACGCATATAGGTTTTCTGTTTTGTATGATAACTAAAGGAGGTTTTCTGTTATGTTCGAATATTCGTTGACTGCGTTTTTTAATTGTACAGAAACAAGGTAACTTTAAGCCATACCAGAAACTTGCATTATCCTGTGTTCATACAAAAATACACCATTGTAACAATCGGCTAATATGTACATGGTGTCATTATTTCTTACATGAATATTCATGAGATAAAGGATTAATCATGTGATGACACTGTATTCTTCGTGACATTATTTCCTTTTCAGCCATGACAACCCATTAATTTGAAAGAAGTTTCTCTAAAGTTCCCTTATTGGACAACTGTTACATAGCGTTATAACATTCAAATTAACTGTTACCCTGTTACAACAAAAATCGTCTTGAACTCAAACACTGTCTTTCGCTTTTGAAATATATTCCAGTAATGTTTTTGTAGCCAAAAGATTGGGCTCTGATAAGATGCCGAATTACTGAGGTCAGGTATGGTGGGATAAGGAATAATCTTTGACCTTTGCAAACAACTTGGATCCAGATGAGACGCCGAGTAACTCGGCGTCTCACCAGGATCCAAGCTGTTTGACACTCGGTCAACAGTTTCTCAAAAGGTCGATCGAATCGGATATCGGTAAAAATTGTAACAGGACAGGGTTTTAGCAGAGAAATTTTGCAGCTTAAGGGTTAATGTCAAACATAAAACTTGATACAAATTTAGACATGATAATCCTGAAAATTAATGAGATAAAACATTTTGGGCAAGAGGAGAAAATTGGTAATGATGTTACAACTTTATCGTAATTAATTCGCCTTTTATCGTAACATATGTTAGATGTCGCTGAAATGCGTTACTTTGTGCAATGGTTGTCAAAAATGTGTTATTTGTCGCAATAGTCGTCATTTGTCGCACTTCGACTTTATTTGTCGCAATATGGTAGACTGTGTAGAATGTTGCAACATCAACGTCAAATGTTGCATTTTTAGGATATGACAAATGTCGCAATCACGTGCGTAATCACGTGTCGCAACACGATTTAGAAATTTAATTAGCACAGTAGGAGCGCACGGTGTGTTCAAACCTAACCTAAGCATTAAATATCAAAGTGCGTTTTGCACTCTAGTTTCGAACACTAAAGTTCCGAACATTATTTCTTACATGAACATTCATTGATTAAAATTATTGATATCTTGCAAAACTGTATGCGTTCACTTCCGGGGGGGGGGGGGGGGGGGGGTTAGTATACAGTAACACCCTCATTACCGAACGTTCAAATTAGCATCGATGCGGGTAAGACAGGTGGCAGATTTATGCAGGGTAAAAGTCATGCAGTAAGCTCCAACCATCCTGCATTCAGCGTCTACCTGTCAAAAATGTCTAAATTTCTCTTACTAAAGTTCCGATATAGAGGGTGTTACTGTACACCAATTTCATAGTGCACCATTTATAAGATTTATACATCTATCAGACCTATAAGATTTATACATCTACCAGAGCTATAGACAAAGGTGCGTACAAAATACTAAAACTAAAAATCGTCATTTCTCCATCAAACACTATAATGTGACCACTCTTTTGAATCTTCTCGAAGCTCTTTGAGACGATTCAAAAGAGTGGTTACAGTATAGGGTTTGGTGGAGAAATAAAGTAGCTATTCTTGAAAATGTTTAAATGTATGCATCTTATCTGGACCTCTGGTCTATTCAACAAATCTTGAGAAAAACAGGACCCAAGATAAAATGTTTTCAGTCAAGATTTTCTTCATTTCTCCACCAAGCCCATAGTTGTAACTACTCATTAGACTCGTCTCAAAGAGATTATTCTAATGAGTAGTCACATACATGTATATGGGTTTGATTGTGAAACAAGGATGCTTGCATCTGCATCACCCCCCTTATCTTGAGCCTTTCAAGAATTATCGCCTGGTGCATTATGCACGCTTTTTCAGATACAGTAGAACCGCCTTGTATACCTACTGTTTAATGACTATTTGATTCTTTAACACTTTCCTTGTTGAATATTCATGATGAAAGAAATAATGACATCATGAATATTTATTAGCTGAATTTTTTATAATAGTACGAGTATATGTACACAGGAGTTTTTAAAAATTATATTTATATCTATATTATATAGATAATATATCTATATTATATATATCTATATTAATTCATAAGCAAACAGAGCAGACCCTGATCAGACGGCTGCTATAGGAGCCGTCTGATCTGGGTCTTCTCTGTTTGCAAAGACATGAATTTTTTAAAGAGTTTATATGAAGGAAATGGTTAAGATACCTAAATGTAGAACGAAAGTAATACACGAAGCTCCTAGAGGACCTCCCTGTATAACATTCGTCCTGCATTAAGCTACCACCAATCGTAAGAATTAGATGTTTTGATGTAGAGAAGTTTTATTGTAGTTCAGGTGTAGACAGTTCAATGGTCTGTTTCACAACTTTTTTGACGACTGTATACTGGTTATCAGTAACTGTACAGGTGCGGATCCAGGATTTCAGATGGGGGGGGGGGTTAGAAGGTTTTTGGAGGGGGGGGGGGGGGGCGTAGATTTTTATTGTTGATGACATAAATAAATAGTGTTTTTTAAATACATGTCGAAAAAGAGCTGTGTTAAAGGCAGGTGGCTGCTTAAAGCAAGGTGAAAGTAAAACAGAACGCTCCTACGGGAGCGTTCTGTTTTACTTTCACCTTGCTTTAAGCAGCCACCTGCTCTTAATAACAACTAATTAATACAATTTAGTGGTCGTTATAGAGAGGTTTATCTGTATATAGATCTAAAATATTACTAAAAATTGTTTTGGCAATTTTAGGGGGGCCGAACGCCGGCTCCACCCCTATAAATCCGCGCCTGCTGTACACACAACACTTTGAACCCTTACTAAACTGGGTAACCTTTGTCTGAAAAATGGATGGTAACTTCCTGCAACTCTCAAAACAATTTTCTTCCATTTGATTTCAATACACGGACCATGAAGTAATTTTGATCCCGATGTGATGACGAATACTCCCCCCCCCTCCACTTTTACACCTACACCCACATTTACAGCCACATCCGAATGTTATTGCAATCTAAACAATTTGCACAGCTTGGAAAGAGTTGATTCCGTTCGGTTTCTTTGGGATAGTCAAGTGCGAGTACGAAAATATAAACAGTCATTTGTTCCTATTTTCTTAAGCAAGAAGAACAAAGGCGGACAGCTTGACTTACTGATTCTAATTTTTTTAAAAAAGAGTCCCTAATCAATTCTACTTCAGAAACCCAGGGCCATTGCATGTCAATTCAAATCGGCATTCTACACATCTGAAAAATTAACCGTTTGAATGTTGAATATTCAAAGTGGAATGGTCCACCAATGTTTAAGTATAGAGTCCAGTCAATATGAAAGGTTTAAATTTACTGTACATAGTATTTTATATAACAACCATTGGCAGACCCTGGTCAGAGGGCTCATCTGTGATCTCTCTGATCAGGGTCTACACTGTTTGCAAATGTCGGTACCCTTGTTTCCTGCATTCAAATGGTTAAATCAGCCGTTCTATTTGTCTTTGTTATCTTGGGAGATGAGGTATTATTCCCACAGGATATTTTATTGAGGAATGAGACACAAAACTTGGGGAGAAAAATACTTGATTGGGTTTATTATCCCCTAGCACTTATCTAAATACCCGCAACCTGACTGCCATTTGTAAACAGCTTAGATCCAGATGAGACACCGAGTAACTTGTCGTCTCATCAGGATCCAAACTGTTTGACGCCCAGTTATTAGTTGCTCACGAAAAGTTTTAACCCTTTCGGTGCCAGCAATGTCGTCTGTTGGGCACAGTTTCGTTTATTTTTAGTGTAAGTGTGTGCATTTCTTCCATTTTCTTTATAAAACAGTAAACATAGTGTCAAACAGTTTGGATCCTGATGAGACGCCGAGTTACTCGGCGTCTCATCTGGATCCAAACTGTTTGCACGTGATACCATAAACCCGTCATTGTGGCACGGAAGGGGTTAACGAATTAGAATTATGTAAAACTGTACCAGTATTTGAGCGGACATTGGTTTCCACAGCGATACAGTAAAACCTCCCTAAAACGACGTTAAATCTAGTATAAATATCAGTCTTGGAAACAGGTGACAGCTTAATGCAGGGTGAAAGTCATACAGAAAGCTCCTACACGTTGACCAACGATGTTGTGTTTTACTATGTCTGAATGTGTAGAATCAGATCTTTATAATAATATAAACAAATAGAGCAGACCCTGATCAGAGGATCCTATAGGAGCATCTGACCAGGGTCTACTCTGTTTGCAAATGCGTGAAAAGGAGTTTATGTGAAGAAAAGGTTTAACATACGAAATTCTAATGTCATTTGAAAACAATATAGTCCCGGATGGATAGATCCTAGAGGAGCACTGTCATCAGAGTATGCACTGTTTGTCATGTAACACATTTTTTAAAGACACAATAATCTTGAGTTTTTGGCCGGATTGCTCGCAATCCAGGCTTATAGATTGGCGAATGCCGTCCGTCCGTCCGTCCGTCAGTCCGTCCGTCCGGCCGTCCGTCCGGTTGACCTTTTTGTTTGAGTTAGTTATAGCCAAAGTATAATACCTACAGTAACCAAACTTGGCATGTGGGTTCAGAATGAGGGTCCCATTACATGTCATAGGTTAGCAGGTTACTATGACCCCTTTTTGACCTAGTTTTTACGCTTCATTGACTTAGAGAATTTCCAGGTTGACCTTTTTGTTTGTGTTAGTTATAGCCAAAGTATAACACCTACAGTAACCAAACTTGGCATGTGGGTTCATAATGAGGGTCCCATTACATGTCATAGGTTAGCAGGTTACTATGACCCCTTTTTGACCTAGTTTTTACGCTTCAATGACTTAGAGAATTTCCAGGTTGACCTTTTTGATTGTGTTAGTTATAGCCAAAGTATAACACCTACAGTAACCAAACTTGGCATGTGGGTTCATAATGAGGGTCACATTACATGTCATAGGTTAGCAGGTTACTATGACCCCTTTTTGACCTAGTTTTTACGCTTTATTTACTTAGAGAATTTCCAGGTTGACCTTTTTGTTTGTGTTAGTTATAGCCAAAGTATAACACCTACAGTAACCAAACTTGGCATGTGGGCTCATAATGAGTGTCCAATTACATGTCATAGGTTAGCAGGTTACTATGACCCCTTTTTGACCTAGTTTTTACGCTTCAATGACTTAGAGAATTTCCAGGTTGACCTTTTTGTTTGTGTTAGTTATAGCCAAAGTATAACACCTACAGTAACCAAACTTGGCATGTGGGTTCATAATGAGGGTCACATTACATGTCATAGGTTAGCAGGTTACTATGACCCCTTTTTGACCTAGTTTTTACGCTTCATTTACTTAGAGAATTCCAGGTTGACCTTTTTGTTTCCGATCGGTAACTAATAAACGACTTGGCCTAGAATCTTCAAACTTGTTGTGGCGGTTGGTCATGACAACTAGATGACCCCTATTGTTTTTTAGGTCACTAGGTCAAAGGTCAAGGTCACAATGACCTTAACTGATGAAATAGTTTCTGATCAGTAACTGCTCAAGGGTTTGGCTTGGGATCTTCAAACTTGCTGTGATGGTTCGTCATGACCACTAGATGACCCAATAGTTTTTTAGGTCAAAGGTCAAGGTCACCATGACCTTAACTAGTAAAATGGTTTTTGATCAATAACTGCTCAAGGGTTTGGCTTAGGATCTTCAAATTTGCTGTGGTGGTTGGTCATGACAACTAGATGAACCCTCTTGTTTTTGAAGTCACTAGGTCAAAGGTCAAGGTCACCATGACCTTAACTGGTGAAATGGTTTCCAGTCAATAACCGCTCAAGGGTTTGGCTTAGGATCTTCAAACTTGCTGTGGTGATTGGTCATGACCACTAGATGGTCCCTAATGTTTTTGAGGTCACTAGGTCAAAGGCCAAGGTCACCATGACCTTAACTGGTGAAATGGTTTCCAATCAATAACTGCTCAAGGGTTTGGCTTAGAATCTTCAAACTTGCTGTGGTAGTTGGTCATGACCACTGGATGACTCCTATTGTTTTTGAGGTCACTAGGTCAAAGGTCAAGGTCACCATGACCGTAACTGGTAAAATTGTTTCTGATCAATAACTGCTCAAGGGTTTGGCTTAGGATCTTCAAATTTGCTGTGGTGGTTGGTCATGACAACTAAATGAACCCTCTTGTTTTTGAGGTCACTAGGTCTAAGGTCAAGGTCACCATGACCTTAACTGGTGAAATGGTTTCCAGTCAATAACTGCTCAAGGGTTTGGCTTAGGATCTTCAAACTTGCTGTGGTGGTTTGTCATGACAACTAGATGACCCCTA
Organism: Azorinus chamasolen; assembly: GCA_963576725.1. Lineage (NCBI taxonomy): Eukaryota > Metazoa > Mollusca > Bivalvia > Cardiida > Solecurtidae > Azorinus > Azorinus chamasolen. The sequence continues at coordinate 41,839,381 of OY755248.1, forward strand.
TTGTTTTTTAGGTCACTAGGTCAAAGATTAAGGTCACCTGATGAAATGGTTTCCGATTAATAACTGCTCAATGGTTTGGTTAGGGATCTTCAAACTTGCTGTGGTGGTTGGTCGTAACCACTAGATGATCCCTGTAGTTGTTGAGGTGACTAGGTCAAAGGTCAAGGTCACCATTACCTTAACTTGTGAAATGTTTTCAGTTCAATAAATGATTAGTGGTTTGGCTTAGGATCGTCAAAGTTGATGTGGTGATTAGTCATGACCAGTAGATGACCTCTATAGTTGAGGTCACTAGATCAAAGGTCAGGGGGTCTGGGGGTATACATGTTTTACAAACATCTCTTGTTTTTTATGCTTCAGTGAATTTCTAGATTGACCTTTTTAACATGTGGAGTCATAATGAGGACCTCATTACATGCAATTGGAATATGTTTAACTATTTATTATGCCTTCAGCATCTGCTGATGCAGAAATGTATAATGATTGACTGTTTATCTATATCACTTTAATCGGCAATCCGGCCATACCGACATTGGCGGTTTCTTGTTAAATGTTGGAATAGTTCATTTGAAAAATCACCATTGAGAGGGTTAAAGTCTATTGTGTTTTCTCTTAATGTTTGCCGATTCGTGCAAGTTTTTAAGAAACTATTCGCTGACTGTCAAACAGGTGGATCATGCTAAGATGTCGTGTAAAAGCGGCGTCACATTGCATGGGATCCAATCTGTTTGCAAGTCTAGGCCATGGTCGCATTTGTAGAATAAGAGATAAAGAGGTTTTTTGTTTAACCCTTACATTCCTGAATTTTCAAATGGACTGTTCCAAAATTCAAACAGGTTAAGCTTGTGGTGAATGACACACAGTGCAGACCCGGATGAGATGACTCCTCTAGTAGCCCTCTCATCTGGGTGTACACTGTTTGCAAAGGACATGCTCCACCCTGTAAGGGTAAAAAAGTTAGAATGAATTCAATTACGAAAACTTTACGCCCATTATTTGATTTAAATTGATTGCATTTCGTTATGCCCATCCATTTTTTTGCATGTCGTTGTGACAATTTATTGTTTAAAAAGTTCAGAGACTTATCGGAAGACATGTAATGTAATTCAAAGAGTTTTGCATAATTGACAGAGCGCTGATTGGAAGACTTACACAAAATTGTAACTTCAAACCATCTACAGGATTTATACAATTAACTAGTGTGTTTTTTTTCTTCAAAACTTTAGAAAATAAGAAAGAAACCTTCTAACAATCGCTTTTTTGGTGGAACATACTTTTATGTACCCGCCACTTGGATTAAGTCCCAATACATTACGTTCTGTATAGTCTCTCGTTATTTTAAATAAACCTGCACTGACTGGATTGTTATAGTAACAAAATAAGTCAAGTAATTTCCACCCATTTTCCAAAATTAAATGAGTTTTTCTAATCCCTTCTGAATGCCTGAGAGACGAATTATATAACCCTAGGAATAGACTATGAAGTGGTAGATTCTACTAACTCCAAGCATTGGTGTGTAATATAAAGAAACATTTGCAGCAGTTATTACATTACATTGTAAGTCGAAACTGCTTTGAAAATCAATACAACATATACAACTCAAATCTGTTAGTAAAGTAAAGAATAATGAGATTTTTAGGCATATGGCTGCTTCAACCAGGGTTAAAATTGGGCATAAACTTCCCAGAGGAGCTTTCTGTGCGACTTTCACCCTGCAATAAACTACCACCTGTCATAAGGATCGATAATGACACTTATCTGAGTGACCGGATAACCGAGGTATTACTGTATATTTATATGAAATAAATTTGAAGAAGTAAATAACCAGGTTTTCGGAATTTTAACAACTTCGTGTATAGAGCTGCTCCATCGCTATGTTTGTATACATGTGACTTTTAAACGTCTTTACAAACAGAGCAAACCCAGATCAAACGGCCCCTGTGGAAGCCGCCTGACCAGGGTCTGCTCTGCTTGCTTATGGATTTCCATAAATCCGATTATAATGTATCTGTCGTGGCCAAAAACGTATGTGTTCATATACCATTATAAAGAACCAGCTTATCAATACAGTAAAACTTCTCTATAACGGCCACTAAATTGTGTTAATTACATGTAGTTGGTATTTAGGGCAGGTGGCTGCTTAAAGCAAGGTGAAAGTAAAACAGAACGCTCCTATACATATAATTTTCAGTAAGAAATGTTTCTGTCCGGTATAGCGCTTGAAAACTCTTTGTTGAAAAAATGAGAACAGGTCTACACTGTTTACCTGCCTTCACTGTTTTCCTTTATCCATTACTTTAGGTACTGAAAATAAATGAGTAAATAATCAACCCTTTCCCTCATATAAACGTGTTTTCACCCATCTGAAAACAGAGTAGACCCAGATCAGACGGCTCCTATAGGAGCCGTCTGATCAGGGTCTGCTCTGTTTGCTCTTGGACTTTTGATAGATCGGTTTCTTTAGTTTCTAAAATGGCTACAATGCTCCACCTTCCGTATTTCATTATAACTATTTTGCCCATGAATATTCATTAGGTATTGAAATTTGTAATAAACATAGAACAAGGAATAACGGCTTCGAGTTGAATCAATTTTACGTGTCTTCTTCAATATGACTGAACTTAGATAACTTGTGATAGGAATTATTTCTCCAAGAAATGGAAAACACAAATGCTTTCTAATCGTATTAGATTCCGCATTCTTCAAAGAGCCATGCATTATACAAATAAAACTTTATCGTGGTTATTAAATTATATATACACTGACAACACGATAAACCGAACTTTGGACAAACACATACTTGGGAACGTGTTAGCCATGCGGCTGCTTAGTGTAGGATGAAAGACACGCAGAAAACTCCTCTTTGAGCTGTCTGACTTTCACCCTGCATTAAGCTGCCACCTGTCTTAGAGACTGATATAGGAGCTTTCTGCACTACTTTGGCCCTGTATTAAGCAAACACCTACATTTTAAGAGAGAGGATTAACTGTATACATAATGTGAGACAGTTTTATAATCATATTTAGTTGTTTTGCCCATTTTCGACAAGTTTACAAATTACATATTCTCTCGAGTATTGGCTTCAAGAAACTTGGAGGCAGAGATTTTATCGAATATTTCCTACACGGTTCGCACATTAACCGATGAAATAACAATACTTTCTTAACCATTTACCTCATATATGCTACTTTGACACATTTGCAAACAAAGTAGACCCAGACCAGACTGCCCCTGGGGGTCACATGTTATTTCTTGCGATCATCGGACGGTATCGTAAGGCAGTCATAATTCTAGTCACAATCCATTGCAGTTACTGTAGACCTCATGTCGGTGCACGGTTTTGGAGACCACACGGCAATTGCACGGCGGTCGCCATTACAATTACTGTATACCTCACGTCGGCGCACGGTTTTCAATTTGGATACCACACGACGGTCGCATGTTACTGTCACTGTGCAGTAGCGTAAGGCGGTCGAAAGACCTGTCGTAAGCCATTGCAGTTACTGCAGACGGTCACATGTTACTGTTACCGTGTGATATCGTATGCGATTGGCATGCGTAACCCAAGTGGCCGTATAGTAGCCGTATGGGCGCCGCAAATACTCCTATTCCCTTTCGATTCTTAGCCCTTTCCCTCATAGGCTATTTTTTAGATCCAACCACTTTGAATAAATCGACCGAAAAGGAGCATTAACTAGAGTAATGGAATATTTTAGATTTTTTTGTTTGAAACCATGGTGATAAATAGAGCATTTGCATTTGCTCTACTTATCACAATGGTTTCATAAAGTGACATTTGCAGAGGCGTAGAAAGGCGTATTTATGGAGGAAAGGGTTAAATGAAACAGAAGCGTAGGTTTGACGCAAAACCATTGCAGTGCATCCTATAACCTTTAAACGCACTCGCAATTTTCTTTCATTTGCTTCATTATTTTGCACACTCTTTCAGTTGTTTCTAAACAAACAAAAATGGATGTCAAAAGTGGATTCTTTTACGTCACTTGCTTCAGCAGGATGGCATTTAGGAACCACTTCTCCACTCCATCGTTTGCCTGGTTGTCTGGCTGTCACGCTTTTTGTGCCACTTTTTTTTAAATACGTCTGTCTGAAGGTGGCATACTTGTTCCTTCGAACTGAAATGAAACACTCATTTCAGCAGACGATGATTTATAGAGCGGTGATTTTACGAAGTCAGCATAAGCTGCTAAACAAATCAACAGCCTCGTTGAATGTCCCAGGAGAGCGTCAGAATGCAATTTAATCGCATTTGATCTACGTATTGACGATGAAACTCTTAAACACCGTTCGCGAATTTATTAAAAAATTCTGCAACTTGATTCAGATCAAACGCCTAGTAACTCGGTGTTTGATCGGGATTCAATGTGTTTGAAATGATGAGGCTGATTTTGAAATGACATGGACGTAGACAGTACATTCAGGCCTTAACCAAGACGACATTCCTGCAAAAGAAAATTATTGAACTTTCCAAAGACTAACCCTGAGCTTGCTGTGTGTAGCCTTGCTCGCAGTTGCAAACTGCCGAGACACAGAAGAGACGCCGAGTTACTCGGCGTCTCTTCTGTGTCTCGGCAGTTTGGAAGTCATTAGGATCCAAGCTGTTTGACACTCTGTCAGTAGTTTCTCAGAAGCTTGACAGTTGTACTAAACCCAAGTCACTGGTACGTTCATCAGAATCAGTGATTTAACAGGTATTATTTTTACAGCATGTGGAGGTTTACTATTTTAGTACGTACCGGTACTTGCTGATATAATCTAACAGACTGGTTACACGAGTATACGGGGTAAAACGAAACCAGTCCGTGTCTGAACTAAGCTATAGCTGCCAAAAATATGATATAATCAAACAAAAAAATAGATGAAACGTTGTAGTAATAAAACCTCTCTAAAGCGACAACCAAAACAGTGTACTATCCATATACTGTAAAAACCCTCTAAACCGGAATTCTGGTAGAGAAGCATTTATAGATACTTCTAGACAGGTGGCTGCTTAATGCAGGGTGAAAGTCATACAGAAAGCTCTGTATGACTTTCACCCTGCATCAAGCTGCCACCTGTCTCCAAGACCGATATCTATACTGAACTGGACGTCCGGCTTAGAGGGTTTTTACTGTATGAATGCCGGTGTAATGAGGAAAAATGACCCCCGTAGTAGATCGACCGGGGGTCAATTTACTATATAGTACTATGACCCCCGGGTCATTATACTATAACCGGGGGAGTCGTAGTAATTAGAAGTCTTAACTCATTCCCTCTAGACTATATTTAGACCCAACCTTTTTGAATTAATCTACCGAAAAGGAGCATTAACTATAGAAAGGGAGAATTTTAGAAGTGTGCAAGTTTTGAAATCATTGTGGTAAATAGAGTATTTGCTCTATATGAGCAAATGCTCTTAATCACAAATGGTTTCAATATAGTTTACAGAAGCGTAAAAAGGCGTCAGTAGGAGAGAATGGGTTAAAACGTAGGTGGAATCTTAATTCAGGGCAAGAATAACGCCCAAGGTTCTTTTGTGGGCCTTTTGCAGCAACAATCTTTCCTGCATTAAGCCACCACATCTCTCAGAATTTTTCATTTAAAATTTACGACATATATACGCCCTTTACGCCTTTGTAAACAGAGTAGATCCAGCTCAATGTATTTTCTGTATGTATTTATATACATCTACTATGTCCGAAAATCTCTGTATTCACATTCCATTATAAAAAAACAAATATGTAATTAATATTCATGATACTTTATTTCTTAAATGAATATTCATGGAGTAAATGATTGAACGGTAGCTGAAAGAGAGTGCACTCTATAGACAGACACAATCTAGACGATTCTGACTTACATCTACGTTTCTGTGAAGCAGCAGATTTATACCAGTCTAGTAGCAATATATCTTTCGTTTTAGGAACTAATTATGTTTTAACGTTTTCGCTGTTAATGGTGAATCAGCGGCTTGTTTTGTAACCAGGATGGATCCAGATGAGACACCGAGTAACTCGTTGGCTCATCAGGATCCAAACTCTCTGATACTGAGATTATGTTTTTTAAAACAAAATAAGAAAAGAAACCCCCCAAAAGCAGACGACATTTTTACAGAAGACAATGCTTGACAACGAAAGAGTTAATACTGACCACGAGTCATAAATGGCGCGTTATTGGCATGTATATGTAGATTGCGTGTTCTTGTCATGATGGGCTCAGAAATTCCCAGCTCTAAATGTCAAATTTGCTGATAATTCGGAGGAAATTGCGTGGATTTACCCGCAGTAAATTGTAGAATAAGTCAATACAACAAAACATCAATCACAGGGGGGCAAAGGGTATGGTGCTCAATATAGGCCACCACAATCATCACCACTTTGACATCCTAACACCCAATCTGAATTTCACAATTAACAGTAAAACCCCTCTAAACCGGACGTTTAATTTAGTATAAATGTCGGTCTTGGAGATAGGTGGCAGCTTAATGCAGGGTGAAAATCACTAAGAAAGCTCCTAGAGGAGCTTTCTGTATGACTTTCACCATGCATTAAGCAGCCACCTAAAAGTATCTAAATTCTTCTCTACTAGAATTTCGGTCTAGAGACGTTTTACTATATATTGCCACATGTTGACCTCGTTTTCGGTCGATCATATGGAAACTTTCCTTTTTTCTTTGATGACTTTACCAAAAGTTCTAGAGTAAATCTATGTCTGCTCTTTTTGCAACTAAGATCAGCTCTTTTAAAATGCTACATGTTGCGAATTCTTGAGCTCCTATGTAAATAGTTTGGATCCGGATGAGACCTTACTCTGTCCCTACTTTGTCATTTACACTTAGCTAGTCACAGTATGTGATTTTGTCTTGTGGCAACAAAGCGTCATAATTATATAAAAAAAAGTATCACTGCTTTAATTCCTTAATTATGCACATCTATATATGCAGGCTGTTCATCTGGCAAATTTTCATACAAATACTTTCAAAACTTTCAGACTTGTTGGGCCTACAGCAGTTCGTGCTATTTTTGTATAAAAACGCCCAAATTAAAATGCAAAAAAACGGAAAAATATTCACCCATGCCTATTCACCCATTGCATATTCACTCATTGCCTATTCACCCATGCCTAATTCACCCATTGCATATCCACTCATTGCCTATTCACCCATTGTCTATTCACCCAATGTATATTCACTCATTGCCTATTCACTCATTGCCTATTCACCCATTGCATATTCACTCATTGCCTATTCACCCATTGCCTATTCACCCATTGCCTATTCACTCATTGCCTATTCACCCATTGCATATTCACTCATTGCCTATTCACCCATTGCCTATTCACCCATTGCCTATTCACCCATTGCCTATTCACCCATTGCCTATTCACTCATTGCCTATTCACCCATTGCTTATTCACTCATTGCCTATTCACCCATTGCATATTCACTCATTGCCTATTCACCCATTGCCTATTCACTCATTGCCTATTCACTCATTGCCTATTCACCCATTGCATATTCACTCATTGCCTATTCACCCATTGCCTATTCACCCATTGCCTATTCACCCATTGCCTATTCACCCATTGCTTATTCACCCATGCCTATTCACCCATTGCATATTCACATATTGCCTATTCACTCATTGCCTATTCACCCATTGCATATTCACCCATTGCTTATTCACCTATTGCTTATTCACCCATTGCTTATTCACCCATTGCTTATTCACCTATTGCTTATTCACCCATTGTTTATTCACCCATTGCTTATTCACCCATTGCCTATTAACCCATTGTTTATTCACCCATTGCTTATTCACTCATTGCCTATTCACCCATTGCATATTGTCATATTGTCTATTCACTCCTTGTCTATTCACAATTGCCTATTCACGCATTGTTTGTTCACCCATTGTCTATTCAACCATTGCCTATTCATCTATTGTCTATTCACCCACGCATATTCACGCACGCCTATTTATCTAGTGTTTATTCGCCCATTGTCTATTCACCCACGCCTATTCAACAATTGCCTATTCAACTATTTCAAATTCACCTATTGCCTTGATCACCATTGCAATTTCAACCATGCATGTTCACATATTACCTGTTACTATTGAACAATGCATACTCACCCATGCATATATTTACTCGCACATTCCACTGTGCTTAATGATAAAGGTTCTACTATAATTTTACTTCTAGGATACCTTTTTATATTGTCAACATTTGATGTACACGTATTTTAAGCATTGCTTTGCTGTAAAAAATATAGTTTACTCTAATCAAATGCTCGTTTTCTGCATTTTACACAAAATTTCAACGTGCTATTTTCATTGACTTAAGTTAAAATCAGATTGTGTCCGAATGAAAAACCGAGCCAAAGCACAGTGTAAACAAACATGTAGCATTTATCCGGATCAGAAATCTTGGTCTACTCTGTTTTTGAAAAGTGTGAAAAGGACGAATTATCAAGTAAATATTAAGATAGTGACAGAATAGAGATCGTCTTTTTTTAACTATACATGTATTATCAAGACTTGACTGGTCTTAGAAACTACTTTGCCCTAGGCACATATTCTCAGATAATATTACTCTTTTTCAAAGGAGTTGCGCAATTACTAAAGAAGAAAGACAAAGGTAATTAGTGATGGGATTGTCCTCTGTTATGTGATTCAGATTGTCATCTGTTATGGCAGTGCCTTTTTATGTAGAACTCGTTTATGGTACTGTCCTTGTACAGAAGAGCTTTGCTGTAGAAATGTCCTTTTACAGGATAGCTCTGTTATGGGAGTTACCTTTTACAATAAAGCTCTATTATGGGACTGTACCTTTTACAGCAGAGCTCTATTATGGGAGTGTACATTTTACAATAGAGCTCTATTATGGGACGGTACCTTTTACAGCAGAGCTCTATTATGGGATTGTACATTTTACAGCAGAGCTCTGTTATGGGATTGTCCTACAGGAGAGCTTTCCTTTATACAGTACAGCTCTATTAAGAGAGCACATATTTTACACTAGAGATCTGCTGTAGGATTGTCCTTTTACACTGGGGGCAGAGAAAGGCAAGAGAGAAAGAGAGAGAGAGAGAGAGAGAGAGAGAGAGAGAGGGAGAGAGAAATTGACCAGAGAGTGAAAGAGACCAGAGAGTGTAAGAGTGGAGTGAGGGATACGTGATACGGGAGAGAGAGAAAGAGGACAGAATGGAACGAGAGGACGAGGGAGATGGGATGAGAACGGATTGGTGGGAGGGTGAGATGGGAGTACAAACTGTTTGCTAAGATGTCCACGGATACAGCATTGACAGTGAAGCAATTAAATACCAGTATCGGTTTGGTTTCATTGACATGTTTTATCATTGAAAAGTCAATAAGCTTTCTGACATGATGACGTGCTGAGCCAATATCCAACTTTCCACGGCAAGTTAATTTCTCTGTTTAATATTCCTGTAAAAATCATGAATATTTATTAATTGATTTTTTTTTGTAATATAAATATTTCGTTGATAGTTTTTGTTTTCACAAAAACTTTAAAATCAGATCTATATGATGTCAAAAGCAAACAGAGCTGACCCTGATCAGACGGCTCCTTTAGGAGCCGTCTGATCTGGGTCTACTCTGTTTGAAAATGCGTAGAAGGGCGCATTTATGGAGGAAAGGGTTAAAACGGATTAAAGCTTAATGCTGATCAGATTGATCCAGTAAGAGACGCCTGATCATAGTCTGCTCTGTTTGCTTATGGACTTATATAGAGCTAGTTCTACAGTTTTTTACCAGGTTTACCAGATTTGTGTCTTATTCATGTGTCATTATAAGTATTAAGCTACAGTAAAACCTCTCTACAACGGCCACTAAATTGCATCAAATATTTGTATTAAAGGCAGGTGGCTGTTTAAAGAAGGGAGAAAGTAAAACAGAACGCTCCTATAGGACCGTTCTGTTTTACTTTCACCTTGCTTTAAGCAGCCACCTGCCCTAAATATCAACTAATTAACACAATTTAGTGGTCGTTATAGAGAGGTTTACTATTTAATATCCATGCATGTATTATGTCTTACATGAATATTAATGAAGTAAAGCATTAACAACACATATACATCTCATCTGGATATAATTCTGGGTGCTATATGCAGGTGGTAGCTTAATGCAGGACAAAGGCAATGCAGAAAGCTCCTACTGTATCAGCTAAATACAGGAAGAGTTTTCAGAATGATTTTCATCCTCCCTGCATTTAGCAGTCACATGCCTTACAAGGCATCAGCCCTTCATTACTAAAGTTAACATAAAACCATCAAACATAACAGATGTGACAGGTTTGTCGTGACATTTTATTCAAAGTAATTTCACAAGATATCTTTTTTTCCATTTTCGCAAGTAATCGAGTTGGTTATTTCCCTCTGATAGACTACAGATAATTAACCGAATTGTTCGAGGCACATGTGTCATTAGCATAGAAAATGATTTCGATTGATCTCACACTTTAACCCGTTCGTTACTCCATGAATATTCATATAAGAAATGAAGACGTTCTGAATATCAATTAACTATTTTTATAATGGCAAAACGAGCATAGAAAATCTGATCTATATTAGTCCATAAGCAAACAGAACAGACCCTGATCAGACGGCTCCTATAGGAGCCGTCTGATCTGGGTCTTATCTGTTTGCAAAGGCGTTTAATGCACATTTATAGAGTAAATGATACACATATTTGAGAGGCGATATACGATAGTATACCATATTTATTTTGAGAACAGCAAAGACCCAGGCCAGCCATCACGCCAGAGGTATACAGTCTCTTGTCAACTGTAACAAGTTCAATGTCTTAACCATTTATTTTATAAAGGTCATGTTGTTATTTCTTACATGAATATTCATGAGGCAGTACTAAGAACGTCAATAGTGATAAATCACCTTTCATATACATGTAGTACATGTACACTGAATATCTTCATTTTCTCTTCAAACAATAGATATGTGTATCCAACTGTTTGGATCCTGATGATACGCAGAGATACTCGGGGTCTTATCTAAATTCAACGTGTTTTCGAAGATGATCATAATTAAACATTGAGTACAGTGAAGCATTTATGCTTCAGAAAATAGGTTACTGCTTGGTTTACCTGTCACCTGCTACTCGCAATCGGCAGAAGCGAAAAATGTCTATTACGGCACAAAAAGGTGAACGTGTCATTGCCCTGATAAACAGAATAAATTATGATTGCTTGCTGTCTATGTTTTTAATTTAATATCATAATCCCGCAGTGGAATTTATTTTAATTCTAATACATTTGTGTAGATATATTAGTTGTTTTGTAAAGACATAAGAATTTATACTTAAAAATCAACTACACATTTTACGTCAATAAATTAATTTGTATAAACATGTATAATTGAACGAATACTAGTATACACCATATGTGTTAAACTAATAAACGTTTAAGTTTGTGTTGGTACCTTGTATTACTTTTATACAGTTACTTCGGCTGCAGCTCAAACAATTAGTACACTACCGATATGTGGATCAAGTTTCTCTAAAATATGTTTTCATTTTCAATTTACCACTGTATTTGCCATCGCGGTTGTTGTAGATTAGTCGGAGAGGGGATACGTTTATTTACGGGATGGAATAAGTGTGAGGTTGGGCGCCCATAAATCGATTTAAACCCAAGTGACTTTTGTCATTGAACGTTTCAAGGCGGTACTTCCATCTTCTTTGTTTTGTCTTTGTGCGTCTCTTTGTGTTTTGATAGTTATGTATTGTCCTGTTTTATTGACCTGTCAAATGTGAATATTCCTACGTCACTGAAAGGATATATTTAGCTTGGGTAAACCTGTGTTTCAAACGTTTTTCACGAGATTCACAATAAATGTACAAGTACTCGAATGAGCCAAGTAGGAAAGCTTTTATTAGCGGAAACAATCGATATCAACCGAAGCTATATATGGCGTGTTCAGCAAGCATATACTTATTTAAATTTGGACAGGTTAATAAAACAGGACACTACATTTGCTGTATTGCTTGTTGTGGTGCTGTTCGGGTGGCTGTTTGTTTTGTAAGTGGTCTTCCCTGCATGACTCATATCTTGTACTAATACTATGATATTTGACATGTCATGTTCGTACAAAATATAAATCTTATCCCAATGGATGAGGAAATATCAACATCTCACAAATATTACTTGACCATAATATATAGCTTTTACATAGCATTTTAAGTAATTTATTACTTTGAATGAACACTTATTTATACAATGTGGATTAAAAAGAGCCACTGAGTGACTAAGCGTCTCAACAAGGCCAAAACTGCTTTTTGGTACATTTCTTGAAACATTACAGACAGAGGTTTAACGATCAAACTGTAAGCAACGACCATGTGTGACAGAGAGAGTCAATTCTTAAAGAAACGAACGGTTAATCTATACTTGGGTATGTAAATATAGCTGAACAGTATACAAATAATGAACAAACTTTCGTTTTCAACATCGTTTTAGCTATAGTCCGAACACTTATGCATATGTCGTACGCACACATGATTTCAAATGTTTTGAAATGTTTAGGTAGGTATGGGATAATTTAATTGAAACCAGTCTTCATCACAGCCTCGTAGTTTACATCTGGTTCATTATCTCCCGTCTCTAACTCTACGAAATAATCAATGCAGTCAGAAGTTGGAATCCCTGTGGCCGCCGGCTTCATAGCGTCGAACACTGCCTTGATCATGTTTAGTTTAAAGCCAAGACATAAGTGTTCAGTGTAAAATTCTTCCACTGTAATGAAACTGTTTTGGTCAGCATCAATATACTTGATTGCTGTCACTGTGTTGTTTCGAATGGTTTCTATTGATCGGAGCTTGTCTTTTGTGTATATATCTTTCCGAAACTTGATAAAGCTATCTTCTGACATTGACTGCGCAGCCGATTTCACCATACCGTTCCAATATATATCGTTTTCATTCGAACTAGAAAGAACATGGGATAGAAATTTGTTTCAAACATAGTGTAATTATAACACAGGACGACACTTCATGATATATTTGTATAACAATTTGAAACCTGACGAACACATGAACTCTACTTTAATCATTTTCCTCCTGAAAAGAAACTAATTTCTGTTCACATTTTGAACTTGGATACCTTCGATTCAATCAAAGAAACCGTTGACAGAGTGACCAATAGTTACTGTAACAACTAGGTCAGGGAGGCTTCATCTACATAACCGAAATGTTCCTCAAATGGAAATAACTACACATTTCAATTCCTTATTCAACAATCCATTTATCTTGAAGAATTCGGTATGTGCAAATATTTCTGAACGTTTATATATTGTGTGTGTTCAAAATATTCAGTGTGTTTCCTCTTTATAGACAGTATATATACTTACCTATACACTTTCTGAAACATCGAACCGTATAATTTTGGTTCTTGATTAAATAAAATGCACGCCACTTTTTCACCAAATATTCTGTGGGACCTGTTATTATAAAAACAATTATAAAAAACTTGTGAACAAACCATTATATGTCATGGTATCAATATACGTTAATTATATAGTACATTTAATATATCGCAGCTTTTACAATAGAGAGTCACATATGCTTGTCGAGGCGATATATCGTGCGATGACGATTCTAAAAACTATAGAATCAGAGCAGTACATGTATGTCAGTAAACAGTTTGTTTACCATTATACACTGTTAGATAATGGCCTACGTGAACAGGCATCAGAAGGCGCTTTTATATGGCAAACAATTCGTCAGTTTATCAATAATGTGAATACATTTTGAGAGTAATTTGGTTCGCAGAGACTTTAAAAATGAAACAAACATCACTTGGTTAACTTTTCTTTTGATTAATTTGTTAATGAAAATGTAGTAAAGTCAAGCAGGAAGAGGCACGCACCAGACGCAACAATCACCAAAACATCGATAGAAAACATGTCACACTCGCACACTTTAATACACGCACACACATTAACACACGCACCTACACAAGAGAAGAATACCTCAAGCATCAATAATCGCACAAGTACAAGAGTTAAATATTTCAAAATCCTCAAACGCACAAACAAGGGCGACAATGAGAGAACCGCCTTGTAACGGTCAGTGGCAAAACCACCACCTCGGGGAGTAAAAACGAAAAAGTAGTAAAGTCCAAAAAGAGAACCGGTTTACGGATGTCCTAATGTCACACTCATCTCAATGTAACTCTAGTTTAACATATAGTGTAAATAAACATATCCGCGACAGACAACATAGGGAACGGTAAACACGGGACAAAATGTAAAACATAGCATACCAACAACCGGAAATATGTACTCAATGACTTTGCAGATGTCAGAGTAACTGCAGAAAATCGTTAAGGGCACGATAGAAAAAAGGCAATGAATTGGCAAGCTCATAAGGTTTCTTGGTTTAAGAGTATACCTTCTTAGAGTACTACCCTCGGTCTGTCATCGCGCAAGCAAAGAGGGAAGCGTAGCTTGTCTAGATACCGACTGTAAAGGGGGTCATTAACCGAATATGCAGCGTGTTGCAATATAATTGGATCAAACCCTCTCTTTGTAAAAGTTTAAATACGTTTAATAAACATATCAAGAACATGGATATGACCCAGAATTATCCTAAGTTTGGAGATAACATCGCCATAAAGTTTTTGGTGATATTTACCTTGTTGCAGTAACGTCCGTAGATTGCAATTATTGTTACTAATGAGAGGTAATTTTCGATAATAAAAGTTAGAACTAGTTTGCCGAACTTTATGATGTCCTTAACCTTGCTTAAGAAGTTTATCAGTTATAAGTACATTAGGGACTATTAAATGTTTAAGCAAAGAAAAGGCTCGAGCAAATCGAACAAGTTCAGAAATACAAATCACATAAGATGTAGAACGGGGTACATATGTCACATTACAATATGTTTTTATCCTTAGTTATACTAGAATGAGTTACTGACGTCGGTGTTTCTTCGCAAAACTTGAACGTGGTTCCCATTATATTGCAACGCACTGCATGTTTGGTTATCGACCCTTTTACAGTCGGTAGCTACGCTTCCTTCTTTGCTTGCGCAATGACAGACCGAGGGTAGTACTCTATGGTGGTATACTCTTAAACTCAGGCACGGGATGAGCTTACCAGACTCATGTATTACTTTTTCCCTGTCGTGTCCTTAACGGCTTCCCTACAGGTGCTCTGACTTCAGCAAAGTCATTGAGTACATATTTGACGGATTGTCACAGTTATTATGTTATGTTTTACATGTTGTCATGTGTTCACCGTATTCTATGTTGTGGGTAAGTCCGGCGGGGATACCTTTATTTGGACTATTTGTAAAGCTAGGGCGACTTTGAGAGAAGTGTGAGGTTAGGACGTCCGTAAACCGGTTTAAACCCCCAGTGGTGTTTTTGCTACTGACCGTGCCAAGGCGGTACTCTCTTTGTCACCCTTCCTTTTGTTTGCCTTGCGTCTTTGTGCTTGTGGTTTTGTTCATGTGTGGAGTGTTTGTCTCTAGTTCTTGTGTGTTTGTTGGTGTTTTTCTGTATTCATCTCGTGTGTGAGTGTGCGTTTGGGTGTATGGTTGGGTGTGGGTGTGGGTGTATCATGCTATCTATCGGTGTTTTGGTAGTGGTTGCGTCTTGTATGTGGCTTTGCCTGCTTGACTTTACTACTTTTCCATTTAATGACTAACCTTTATTATCTGCGTCTGCAGCAATGAATATCCAAAGCAGAATCTAAAAAGGAAAACAGCCACATTCATGTCCTGCTGAATTAATGAGCGAGGAAGAAACAACTATGGTCCTATTGAGATGTTCGCTTCTGGTCTATTAAGAACTCTTCAGAAGTTTTAAATAAACTTAAGAACAAACGGTTTCTTGTATACACTGTAAGCACATACGATTTGTCTACTTTGTACACAACCCTTCCTCATTATTTAATTAAATATAAATTTACTTACTCCAGAAAGTATTTGCCAGAGAAAAAACATCATTTCTGTCATTTAATTCTGATAAAGCTTTCTTTACTGACGAGCAAATGACATATTATACCAATTGGACTTGCTCAGAAGTTTGCGAATCACTATCCTTTCTTCTGGATAACATATTTGTACGTTATGGGAATACTATATACCGTCAGGTGATTGGTATTCCTATGGGTACGAATTGTGCACCACTGGTCGCAGATTTGTTTTTGTACTGCTATGAGAGAGATTATATGATACGTTTGAATCCACAATCACAAGAAGATGAAACTTTCTCGATATTTGGATTATATTTTTAGCTTAGATAACCCTTTCGTTGATGCTCTGATTTGTTACAATTTACCCCAAAAATAACTCGAATGGAAAAAAGCTAACCCTTCCGACACTTATGCAGCTTTTCTTGATCTAGACCTTAAAATTGAAAAGGAATGATTACTTCTAACATATATGACAAAAGCGATGGTTTTGATTTTAATATTGTAAATTTCCCTCATCTTGACGGAGATGTTCCCCGTGCCCTATCTTACGGGGTTTATATTTCTCAACTGACGATTTTAACAATCGAAATCTCATTTTAACTGAATAGCTGCTTAAGCAAGGATATAGATACCATAAACTAAGAAAAACTTTCTCACTTATTGGCAAGTACAAATATAATCTCAAGGCGCTCCTGCGACACGGTATTTCACATCCTGAATTTTATAGTGATGTGATTTACAAACTTCGTAAGATTATTGGACATACCCATTTTCTCACTTTGTTCATCAAATATGTTAAAATATTCATTAAAAGGGATATGATCCTATAGTACTACAGCATACTGCATGTCAACCCTTTTACAATTGTCAATCACGCTGGCCTCTTTGCATGTACTCCGACAAGAAATGTTTAGTACTCTATGAAGGCGACCTCTTAAATCCGGAAACGGAAGGAGGACGTCGGATATTTGTTTTTGTCGTACCCTTTATTAATTTTCAGTTACTCTGTTTGCAGCTCAATCATCGAGTAAACTAGCGATAGGTGGATACAGTTTGTTAATTTTTACTTAAATGTTATCGTTTTACATGCACTTCGCCACTGTATTTGCCATCGCGGTTATTGTAGTTTAGTCGGAGAGGGGATACGTTTATTTACACTGTTTGTCTTTTAGGGTGGGGATAGAATACGTGTGAGGGTTTGGCGCCCCGAAACCTGTTTAACCCCCAGTGACATTTGTCACTGACCGTTCCAAGGCGGTACTTCCATCCCCCTATTGTTTGTTTGTTATGTATGTGCGTCTCTTTGACTTTTATATACATGTACATTTGCTGGTTGTAGTTGTGGTGCTGTTTGGGCGGTTGTGTGTTTTGTAAGCGGTTTTTCATGCATGACTCTTACATGTACGTTTACTCGGTGATTTACTATATTTAAAGGCTTGGCCACATCAAGTATTCATTTTTCTCCTAAGGGGTTGTTGTTGCATTTCTATAAATGTATGACATGCACTTCAGCCTTAGGTATATTAGTCTGGGTCTAGTCAGGCAAATTAGTTTTGTTTAATGTCTGCTCGTTTTGTTCCTTGGTGTTATAGACTGACCTGTGCCACATGTTACATTACTTATAATTAGTGTTAATGATTTGACAGTATTTTTTTCAGAAGCTTTCTCAATGTGTTTATTTTTCATGCATTGTAAACTGAATTGTCTGTTGTCGTATCTAGCAAACACACACTATTGTATAATTATGTCCACATCAGAAAATATAGACACCTTAACTATGCCACATACATTCAAAGAACCAATGCCAGTCAGGACAGGCTTGGCATACTACTGCTATATTTCTGTTAGATGTTTCAGTAAATGAACGATCAGTGCAACGTACCATGAGGACGACCGCCTTCATCTTTCCAGTTGTGTTGAATTGGAGTTCCTCTTCTAACAGCGACCACTGATACAAATGTTATAAGAACTCATGCTTTAGAAGGCCTAGTAATTAAAGGAACAACTAATATTATGCACAGCTTTACTGTATTAAAATCTTTAGAAATCGTCTTCATCATTTCTGTTGAATCATATCTAAAAACGTATCAGATATATATTATGTGATATCTGTGTTTAAATCATATTGCAGAATACAACAAATATCAGATACTATTGTCAAATAATTCATATCTCGTCTAATACCTCTAGCGCCGAATATTGTAAATATTCAATTTCAGACTTCCATTCATAGGCTTTGGTGCAATATGTTTTGCATTGTCTCAGTAAACTGCAATATGCAAATGTACATACAGCGGCTTTTGTTTCGAACGTCTAATAGCTACATTGATAGTGTACATTCTATAAGTTATCCTGCGTGGAAACAATTTAGCAAATAGTAGTCCATTATGGATTGTATACCCCGATGTGTAAAGTATTTCCTTTAAAGTATTCTATTCAAAGTGAAAATTCGCATATTCAATACCAAATACGCGAGCATAATGCTAGTGACTGCATTGGAAAGAGTGGTGCTAGGTGAAGCTAACCTATGGTCAGGTTCATGACACATGACAATGCAGGGTACCAGAATAACGTATATCTGCACTGTCTATGAGATTGACCCTCTGATCAGGAGCTGCACTGTTTGCTTCACCATGCAGTTCATGGTTGAAGCCCCCTGTAAATAAATAATATAGGCCATATGAACATATGAGTCATATGGACAAGCATATTTGAGACTTGGTAAGCACATTTGAGATTTTGTGGGGATGGAATAAGTGCTCACACTTATTCCATCCCCACAAAATCTCAAATGTGCTTGTCCATATAGCCCCTAAACCGGTTTAAGGAATGTTTTGGTGGCATTCCTTTTTTAGAGTCAGTATATATACTAAGAGGGAAAACTAACTGTGCGCTTTAATTTATATTGTCGATAAGGTTTGACCTGAAACTGTATGAATATTCCGCCTTTTCCGAAAGCTGTTTTTATCTCTCCGAACACATACTTGAATCATGCGCCACTATATAATGGGCATTAGTACATCATAAGCTTTTCAATGTAATACAAGCGTATACAGTATTAATATTGTATAGCATGTATATAGTGCTAACCACGTAGTGATTTCATTTATATAGTCAATGGAAATTCACGATTTTTCATCGACGAAAGTTGGCGGAAAGTGATGAGTGCCAGGTCAAACCTTACCGATAATATCTTATTGGTGTTTCATTGACAAAGAAACATTGACCAGACAAACTAGTATTGATATTTAAATAGTTCTGGATCCGAACTGTTTGATATTGTAATTAACCCATTACCTCATAGGCTATTTTTAGATCCAACCTCTTTGAATAACTCTACCGAAAAGGAGAATTAACTAGAGAAAAGGAAGGCTTTAGAATTTCTTAGTTTGAAACCATTGTGATAAATAGAGCATTTTCTGCTATAGGAACAAATGCTCTATTTATCACAATGGTTTCACAAAGTGACTTTTACAGAGTCGTCAAACGTCGTCAATACGAGGGAATGGGTTAAGGCTATTTAAACAAAACAGAATAGTGAAACTTGAAGTTAAAGCGAATAGTAAAACATTGATTTTTCCTTTCATAATTCATTTACTCGGTTTTCCATCATTATGTGTGGAATATTAAGAAGCAGTGTTCTATGGGGAATAGTTGCAAAAAAACTAGTATAGCATTAATTACCTTTTTCACTGACAGATGTTGTCGTCTGTAAACTTTGTCGTCTGCTATAGTTTTACCATTTTTATTTTTCTTCATCTTTGTTTCAAGAAACAGTCACAGTAGCAAACAGTTTGGATCCTGATGAGACGCCGAGTTACTCGGCGTCTCATCTGGATTCAAACTGTTTGCATAGGTTATCACAGATGCGACATTGGCAGCGAAAGAGTTAATCTAAGTTTTATTAACCCTTTCACCGCCGAAGTCGCATAAATGCATCACGACAAATAGTTCAGTCCCAGATCAGACGCCGCCTTTTCTCTACTTCTATGTATGTGCTTTATTCTTTTGAAATTTGCATTTATTTATCTCATTTCCTTACTGTACCGAATGATTTAACAAAATTTGGATTGCAGACGACACTTAGAAATTTGGCACCGAAAGGGTTAACTTTTCACCTTATAGGTACGCCTTTGAGCGTCTTTTTCAAACAGTTTTCACTGTTTACCTTCGGAATCATATGAAATTGATTCTACAATTTCTGCCATGGTAAACAATACCATTGTTAAATATATCTAATTAATGTTCATGTTTTTATTATTTTTAAATGAATATTCACACGGTAAAGGGTTAAGCACGTGAAATAGTCATTTGTATGGGACGTTGCGATTCGTTCTCCGACAAAAACTTTGGAAATGTTCTAGCGGCACCCTTGCTCGACTCTCGACATGTGAGTGGAGTAGGGCGAGTTTTCTATGGGAATAGTTAAGCCCGGTTGTTTACAAATAGAGAGCGAATTTTACGAATGTTATGACATCACCGGAAGCCATTTGGCATTGTTTCTTTTTTTGAAGAATGAATGCCAAGAATTTGGATACCGACTGCTTCCACAGAATGTGTTAATTTGTATGGCATGTGCAAACTGTTTAGATCCTGTTCAGATTCTGGATTAGTCGCTTTTTGACACCCCGAAACTTACACTGATACATTTCAACGGGAAACATATTTGCAGATGAATGATCTCTTGTATTCTGGGGGTTAAAGCAATTCGTTTTGGGTCGATTTATGGTCAGAGTAATGAAACCATTCTTTGCGTGTGTGGCAGAAATACAGAACTAACGTCTTTTACTAGACAATAAAAACATGATATTGGCAAGCTATGTGGGACTATCGACTCTAGGTTCCCAGCGTAAACAAGAAAAAAAGGCTACAACTGACTAAGGTCAATGCGAGAGTTGGGTGCAAGACGGTAGTATGTACAGCAAAATGTCATACGCGACCTTTAAAAGGGGGTCTAAATTAAGGGTCTGTAATCCAGGTGGAAGCTTAATGTAGGTCAAAAGTAATGCAGAAAAGTCCATTACTTTTGCCCTGCAGTAAGCAACCACCTGAGTT
Organism: Azorinus chamasolen; assembly: GCA_963576725.1. Lineage (NCBI taxonomy): Eukaryota > Metazoa > Mollusca > Bivalvia > Cardiida > Solecurtidae > Azorinus > Azorinus chamasolen. Next base: position 41,860,388 of record OY755248.1, read on the forward strand.
TTAAGATTCCTTTGTCCAATCAATATAATGTCGCTTAAGACATTTACTACTGTATATCATCGAGCCTTTATTAACATTTAAAATATGTTCTTCCCTCAAATTGTATGAGTTGAGGCTGCTTTAATTTCTATTGAAAAATGCTGTTACAGTAATTAGGCGAGTCTCATTAAAATACAAATTATTTGTTAATGTGATTTTTAAATAAAGTGAAGAAAATTCAAAAATTGAAATCAGAAGCTGTCGTCAAGTGTTTGCAGAAGGCACTATTTGGCAGCGAAGGAGTTCAACATGTCTGTCAAACACCACTCCAAAATAATTGAAACCCAACTCCAAAGACAGCAGCATTCTGAATCTTAAACCTTTCACCGCCAATGTCGCAAAAATGCACCGTGACAAATAGTGCAGTCCCAGATCAGGGACTGCACTTTTTGTCTCAAAACTCTATTTCCATATACATGTATTTGCTTCATTCCTTTGAAATTTTCATTTATTTATCTCATTTTTTTAGTTTACCAAATGATTTGACAAAAGTGGTTAGCAGACGACAATTAGAAATATGGCACCGAAAAGGTTTTAAATCACATGATTTACAATATCGAATAGTTATTATGGTGAATTATGAATTAATATTCTAAAAAGATCCATTTTCAAAACCGCGCGTATTGGATTTATTTAGTTCAGAAGTTCTTGATAACTGTCATCTGTGTTCTAACACACATAACCCTCATAAAGCAAACAGAGCAGGCCTAGATCAGACAGCTCCTATAGGAGCCGTCTGATCTGGGTCTACTCTGTTTGCAAATGCGTCATTAGGTGTCCCTGTCAGGAAAAGGTCACATGCAATATCAGACTAATTTTAGACGTTACGTGCAATGGGCATATTACAATTTTCTGGTTTCCTCAGGCAGGTTTCAGTAATTACCCGTAAATAAACTTTGGAAGCACGCTTCAGACATGTTTCTTTTATTCTACATTTTCAGACGGTAATTTTATCCTAGTCTGAGCTGTGACAGAGGTCAAGGAAGTCATGCGCTGTGTTACCGTAGTCTACGTGGTGGTGTTGGCGGTGGACCTGCTGGTGGGATCAGCGCTCATGGTGTGGACATGTGCATACACGTACGTTGATAAGTTTGATTGAAATTGCCACAGCAATATGTTACGCCCTGATCTGTCATAATCAGTCCAAATGGCTGCTACTCATTAGAAGTCGGGGCTGGAGGTGTGATACTAATGAGTAGACGCAAGAAATATTGTATAATTCATTGTGTGCCATACAAGTCAGTAAAACGATGTGGTTTTTAAGGTGGAAACAGCACAGAACCTGACCATATATCTTGTTTTAAATACGGAAGCCGACTGGTTTTACGCTGTCTGTTTGTACTTTGCCCTCATTGCTGTGCTTCGAATTCTGGTCTGGGTATTTGGATTTTTCATACGAGAAAGCATTCCAGCTGGCGTATGATAGGGCGGTGGTTCTTCCCGGATGTTTTTCGGTGCACGAGTAAATGCAATTTGTTCCCTGCACTGACAACCTGTAGAGTTCTCCTCCACTTGTAATTAGCTGAACATCGCGATATGACTGAAATGCTATTAATTTAACCCATTCTCTCATATTGAGGACTTTTGACGACTCTGTAAAAGTCACTTTATGAAACCATTGTGATAAATAGAGCATTTGCTCCTGTAGGAACAAATGCTCTTTTTATCACAATGGTTTCAAACTACAAAATTCTAAAATTTTCATTTTCTCTAGTTAATGCTCCTTTTCGGTAGATTTATTCAAAGAGGTTGCATCTAAAGATAGCCTATGAGGTAATGTGTTAAAGCTACGTAATACCAGATACAAACAAACAAAATCTAACCTACATATATATATAGGTCGGTTTTTGCGGGGCTTGTCGTTCTTGAAACTAAACGCCCGGTCCTTATGTCTTGCCACAATAGTGAAGAAAGGAATAGTCGCATATTTGAAAAGTGCTCCATAGACTGGACGTCTCACCACACTTTAACTCTTTTGGCGCCAAATTTAAAAGTGTCGTCTGCAATAATAATTCCATATTAAATATAATTCTAAACTAAATAATAAAGGTATATCAGTAAAACATTTGTTTTTTAAAAAACCTGTATGTTTGGGCTAAAATAACACTGAAAATAGTGAAGTCCCAGGTCAGATGCCGCCTTGAAAAGGCGGCATCTGACCTGGGACTGCACTGTTTTCAATGGCGCCAACAGGCGACATTGGCGCCGAAAGAGTTAAGCTGTTCGACAATGTCAGTGTGCTTATGTACTTACAAAAATAAAATGGAAGACACATGTTTATGTATTAATCCTAAGAATTTAGGCAATTAGACATTATTACAAACAAAATAATTTCCCAGAGCACTAAGAGTAAAGTTCTGTTTCATGTATGTTTTTTCATCTTTCCAGGCAAGACGACATGCAGTGTAAGCTGACCACTGGTGGTACATTGGGCAGTCTGGCTGTATGGCTACTATTGCTATTAGCGTGTCCATTCTGCGGTGTATGTATAATGCTCACCATCATCTTTCAATTCTTACTTTAACCCTTTCTCTCATATAAACGTGTTTTCACGCATCTGCAGACAGAGTAGATCCGGATCAGACGGTTCCTATAGGAGCCGTCTGATCAGGGTCTGCTCTTTGCTTATGGAATTGAATAGATCTGTTTCTTTACTTTCTAAAATGACTACAGTGTTTTACCTTCAATATTTCGTTATAACTATTTTGTCTATAAATATTCAGTAGGTACTGAAATTAGGAACAAACACAGAACAGGAAAAGGGTTAACCCTTTACTGTATTAATACGCAATTTAACGCATTTGCAAACAGAGCCGGGTCTGGGCCTGATCTGTTTACAATGATAAGAAATGATGACATCATAAACGTAAATTACACGTAGATCCACCTGAATTTTTATAATGGCATATGTTTGCCACGACAGAAACTATATAATCAGATCTGGAAAGGCGGCATCTGACCTGGGATCTGTAGTATACGAGCATTCCATAAGCTGACCCTGCTCAGATGGGTCCTACGGGAGTTGTCTGATCTGGTATACACTGTTAGCAAAGGCACCAAAGGGCGTCCCTATTAACCCAATTGCTCCCAGTGGATTCTTCCATGCTTATATATTGGATTAGTCTATCTTTTATCTAAGAGATGTCTGGTCTAAATGTTCATTTTTGTTTGTTTTATAGTGAATTTCCTATCAGCAAACAGTGTAGACCCTGATCAGATGCCGCATTATGCGGCATCTGATCAGAGTCTACACTGTTTGCCTACGTCCCATATATGGGATCATGGGAGCAAATGGGTTAAGTAAATGGTTATATTATATGACAGGTCATCCGAATAGACGAACATAGCCGAGGAGTCCGGATCAGCATACAGTAGAACATTTCTTAAGTGGCCATCAAAAAGAGGTCCAATTATGGGTCTGTGAGGCAGGTTGTAGCTTAATACAGGGAAAATGTAATGCAGAAAGCTCCTATAGGAGTTCTGCGTTACTTTTGTCCTACATTAAGCAAACAGATGCTTTTTAAGACATCTGTGCTCAATAAATGGATAGTCGCTTAACCCATTACCTCATAGGCTATATATAGATACAACCACTTTGTATAAATCTACCAAAAAGGAGAATTAACTAGAGAAAAGGATTTGTTTAGAATTTTGTAATTTGAAACCATTGTGATAAATAGAGCATTTGCTCCTATTTGCTCCTATTTATCACAATGATTTCAAGAAGTGCCTATTACAGAGTGGTAGAAAGGCGTATTTATGGAGGAAAGGGTTAAGACAGGCTCTACTGTATGTTTATCAGAAATTATCCTAAACCGCCATAAGTATCGTCATCGGAGGTATTTTCGAACACCACCTGTTTTCGAACATCTCACGTTTTCGCGAAAAATTCCTTGTATGCACGCACTATGACGTCATACGCTTGCCTAATACACTATAAGTGTATTAGAGCAGATGGACAGCTATCAAAAATCAACAATGCGCAAAAAACATGTAATTTTACATGACGTTATAGTTTTTGAGAGAAAAAATGGCCATTTCTACTATTACCAGTATTGTCCCCAGTTGAGAACCCTATTACGGTGTCTAATATAAGTAAACTTTTGGGAACATGCTACCAGCACTTCCCTTCCGAGTTTGTTGTGGAAATCCCAATATAGAATTATGACGTAGTTGTCTTTATGATGCATATAGGGCAGTTCAAACAGTCTATTCCCTTAACGTGTATGTAACATAATAGAACACATGAAAAAAATAATTAAGCGTTAGGTGTTCGAAAACTGGTGGGACCACGCTACATTTTAAGTAATCCTACAGGCATTCTTGAACACACTCCAACTACAACTAACAACTTCATATCAACACAATCACAATTAACAAGGTAAACCAAGCCTGCAGTGAAATATATCTTTCAGTTATCACTCTTGAAATTAGTACTCTAAAACTGTAAAACAGATGCAGATTCGCTAATTGGTTTACTATGATTTCATCCTTGTTAACTTTGCAAATCAAATCAAACTGATTTGATTTGACATCTTTACAAGGGTCTACAGTAAAACCTCTCTATAACGGTCACTAAATTACATCAATTATTTTGTGTTAAAGGCAGGTGGCTGCTTAAAGCAAAGTGAAAGTAAAACGGAACGCTCCTATAGGAGCGTTCCGTTTTACTTTCACATTGCTTTAAGCAACCACCTGCCCTAAATACAAACTAATTAACACAATTTAGTGGCCGTTATAGAGAGGTTTTACTGTATATCAATAAAATATGTCAGATATAGCTCAAATAGATATTATCGAAATACCATCATATAAATAATACTTTTATTATTTTAAAAAATATATCAGATCTATAGAATTTATGAAGATATGATATGGAAATAGAAAGCATTGATATTTACTGTACTTGTGTGAAATAAAGAGGCCAGAGCTCTAGATAAGACGCAGTTATGATACCTATATGGTTCCATCTAACGCCTCGTCCAATAGAGACATCCTAACTGTGTACTCGTCTAATAAAAGTCTGTATTGTACTCAACAGGTATAATAACCTCATTATACTTACAGATAGGAGCTTTTATAGGATTGACATCACATGGGTCTGGACCGCTTCATGTGGTCTATATGTACTATATAATAACAAGGGTTCCAACTAGCACTAGAACGGACATCCGCGTACCACGAGTACAAATATGAATGTAACTCTTGCAATTTCAATGATAATTTTGTAATTCTTTTGGCTTTTGAAAGTCAATATATTTTACTATCAAATAAATATAATCTTCTGACGGTAACTTATGCACAATTATCAATCCAACGATGATTTTCTCAAAATTTCACCTGTTTTCTGGGTCATTGACAAACGTTCGTTCACCCCGGTTTCACTATATCACAGCCATAACCTGGCGATTTTCAGTTCAAAAGATGGCGTGGTTCAATAAAACAACCCAATTATATCACCAACCTCCATCTGTTTTGTCCTCTAAATAAGTAAGCAACTAGCAACAGCGGTCTTTCCGTCTGTCGTTATGTTTCTTTCGGATGGTGTCATTTTGCAACAAATTTGAATGGAGCCATTTCATTGGATAAGCGAAGGAAAAAAGTTAGGAAATCCGTGACGTCACTTACAATGGCTCCTTCCGCGACGATTCGAAGCAACTGACAAAACTCGCTATTTTTACATCATTCTTTTGATGCTGTGGACTAAAATATTGGAGGTGGTGATAGAATTGATTCGTTTTATTGAACCACGCCATTTTTTAACTGCAAATCGCCAGGTTATTGCTGTGATATAGTGAAACTGGGTGAACGAACGTTTGTCAATGACCCAAAAAACACATGAAATTTTGAGAAAATTTTGTTTGATTGATACTTGTTCATAAGTTACCGTTATAAGACTATATCAATTTGATAGAAAATATATTGGCTTGCAATAGCCGAAAGAATTACGAAATTGTCATTTAAATTGTAAGAGTTACAGTCATATTTGTACTCGTGGTACACGGGTGTCGGTTCTGATAGCTGGTACCCTTGTTATTATAAAGTACATATAGACCCCCATGAAGCGGTCCAGACCTCTGTGATTGACATTAACCCTTACCCATGCTGGTACAATTTTATTTACTTCCGATTGAGTGAAGCTTTCGACAAACCATTGACCGAGTGTCAGACAGCCTTGATCTTGAGTTACACCGCGTGTCACCAGGGTTCAATGTATTTAATGATACATTTATGTTCTGAGAAGAAATTGAAGGAAATGCCATTCTGATACTTAAAGCAGAAGACAATGTGTGCTGAAGAAAATTATCTGGCGTCAAAAGAGTTCAATACTGTCCGATTCAAAAAATTGATTTTATTGATCTGAATGTGGACAATTTAGGATTGTTCTATTTTGACAGATCAAAATTAGTTTCCGGAACGCATGGGATTCAACTCACGAGAAACTTAAGAGCGTTCTACAGAAAATGAGACCAAACAGAAACCGCCAGATGTATATACAGAGTGAAATCTACCTCCCTACGACACTATCAATGCGGGGGTCACGTGACAAGGTCGCTTGTGACGTCAACATCATGGCGTCCGAAGCATCTGTGGACGATAAAGTTGCACACCCTCTTATGGCTCCCAAAATTGGTAACTTCGAATTTCTTTTTATGATTCACCCGTTAACACATTAGTTCCCGGTTTCCCTTAACAGGATATAAGCAAACAGTGTATACCCAGATCAGAGGACTCCTGAATGAACCCCCTGATGTACTGTTTGCTGAACCCATCAATGCCAATGGATTATTTAAGCAAATATTTTACTTGCTGTGACCCCTCCACATGAAAATGGACGGGTTCCAAAGTAAGAACTGGGCGGGTTTTCCTTAAATAATACGGAAATGAATGGGTGAAGAACCATGGTCCATGCTTATAAAACTTTTAGTTGAGTCTGAGTTCGTTCTCAAGTTTTTGATTGGTCAGATCTGAGCCTTTGGCTCAAATCTGACCAATCAAAAGCTTGAGAACTCAAATCTGACCAATCAAAAGCTTGAGAACGAACTCAGACTCAACTAAAAAGCTTTATAAGCATGAACCCATGTCTGCCCAAAGTCTGATCTGCTACCATGATTGTTCTGGTTTTTGGAAAAGTATTTGCTGAGTCTCAAACAGATTGCTTAACGTCTCATCTGAACCGAATCTGTCTCCAACTACCAGTCAAATCACGTCTGACATGATAACGGTTAAGCCTCATTTTGTGATTGCACTTGCACAAATATGCATCGTGAACCAGTCAAAGTTGTTCCTGTAAGAATTTGCCAATATGACACCAGGTGTGGTGTGCGTAACCTGATCAGGAACTCTCTGATCTGGGTATTCACTGTGTGCGCTGTCCTTTTTTTTTTTACAAACACTAAGAATAAATGAGTGAAAATCGATTACAGTAAAACCCCTCTAAACCGGACTTCTAGTAGATGAGAATTGAGATACTTTTGGGCAGATGGCTGCTTAATGCAGGATGAAAGTCACACAGAAAGCTACTAGAGGAGCTTTCTGCATGACTTTCGTCCTGCATTTAGCTTTCACCTGTCTCCAAGACCGATATTTATACTAAATTTGACGTCCGGTTCAAAAGGGTTCTACTATACTACCCAGCGATCGAACAATTTAACCCTTTCAGCGCCAAATTTCTAATTGTCGTCTGCAATCCAGTATTTGTTAAATCATTCGGTACAATAAGGAAATGAGATAAATAAATGCAAATTTCAAAGGAATAAAGAACAGATATAGAAATAGAGATTGAGACAAACAGTGAAGTCCCTGATCAGACGCCGCCTTAAAAAGGCGGCGTCTGATCTGGGACTGCACTATTTGTCGTGGTGCATTTATGCGACTGCGGCGGTGAAAGGGTTAATGCAATATTTTATCCATGCATTTCATCTAAAAGCTTGAGATGGTATCTTTGGGTGCGTGCTTGTTTTACATAAGAGTACAAATATTTTTTTAGTTATATGGCTGGAAATGGTCGTTGCAGATGGGCTTATGAAATTAACGTTTATGCTCTACGTTTAAACTAATTATTAAACTATCAAACAAAATATTTAGTTTTATTACAGACATACTGAGAAATTTAAACGAAATATGTTATTTCCATATCCAAAAATATTGAATTAAAAATCACTTTGAACGTAACTTTTGTAAACACTCAGAAATGGCCCATTAGCATTAACCAGCCTTTTGCGTAGCATCTCTAGTAGTATATGAAAAGTGTCTTAACCCTTTCCCTCATACAAACGTGTTTTCACGCATTTGCAAACAGAGTAGACCCAGATCAGACGGCTCCTAGAGGAGCCGTCTGATCAGGGTCTGCTCTGTTTGCTAATAGAAATTGATAGATCTGGTTCTTTGGTTTCTAAAATGGCTACAATATCCAACATTTTATATTCATTATAATTATTGTGTCCATGAATATTCAGTAGGTATTAAAATTTGGCCTACATACAGAACAGGGAAAGGGTTAATAGGGACATATGCAGACAGTGTCTTAATAGGGACATATGCAGACAGTGTCTTAATAGGGATATATGCAAACAGTGTCTTAATATGGACAGATGCATACAATGTCTCAATAGGGGCGTATGTAAACACTTTCTTAATAGGAATACACTTTATGCAACAAAGTGTCTTAATAGGGATATCATCTTAGTCAAAGCCATTTGCAAATACCACCCAGGAAGCGCTTAGTCAGAAAGTGTTTGTCCTCTTTGAGAATTTCAAAAGAGAGACAATATTAAATTAAAATCGCTGTATTTTCCTAGGACGATAAAGGGGAACGTCAGCTTATTTAATATAATTGCTACAACTACACTGATAGCTTTACAAGTAATGCACATTTGACTGATTAATTATACTGTGGCAATTATTGGATTCTCGAAGGATACATGTTATTCTTCAGAAGTATGGAGTTGCAACACATCTAATGATATTTAAATGTTCCATGTGAAAAAGTATTAACCCTTTAATCTTTTAACGCATTTGCAAACAGAGTGGGCCCAGATCAACGGGCACCCATATTGGTCGTCTTATCAGGGTCTGCTGTGTTTGCTTATGGAATAATATAGATCCGATTCAATAGTTTCTGACATGGCGATGAATTCCTAGACTCATTAAATATTGTCATTATTTAAATTCAGCAAATGTAAATATATGTATTATGTCATTATTACTCAGATGAATAGCCATTGAGTAAAGGGTTAAATTTTGATCCATCGAGTATTCTTGTGAACCAGAAATTTAAATATACATTGTATATCAAATACAGTGAAACCTCTCTAAACCGGACGTTAAATTTGGTGTAAATATCGGTTTTGGAGACAGGTGGCAGTTTAATGCAGGGTGAAAGTCATGCAGAAAGCTCCTCTTGGAGCTTTCTGCATGACTTTTACCCTGCATTAAGCAGCCACTTGCCTAAAAGTAGCTAAATTCTTCACTTCTAGAATTCCGGTTTAGAGAGGTTTGTCTGTAAACATACCTCTCTAAACCGGACTCTACCCCCTTTTTGTGCATAAATATACATTTCTACGCATTTGCTAACAGAGTAGACCTAGATCAGATCAGTTCCTTTATTAAAAGTCCGGTTTAGAGATGTTTGCTGTAACAATACATAATGTTATCAAAACAACCATTTCTTCAACTACCGTCCATTTCAGAGGATGTTGTTCCAGTTCCGGCAATCGTGTACACATTCAAAGAGGCAAGTGCAGGAGAGACCGGAAGCAGATCTACGACACCAGGGCTCGAACCTGATGAAGCCTAAATCTTTGCACGCCAAGTCTTGAAATTATGATCGAATAATTTAGTTCAAGTTTTATTCTAACCTATAAAAATACAATCAGAGTTTCAAAGGATTTGGATCTTAACCCTTTACTCCATGAATATTCATGTAAGAATGGCATCATGAATATTTATAAGCTGATTGGCCATGTCAGAAACGGAAGAATCTGGGCCCATGCTTATAAAGCTTTTTGGTTGAGTCTGAGTTCGTTCTCAAGCTTTTCATTGGTCAGATTTGAGTTCTCAAGCTTTTCATTGGTCAGATTTGAGCCATAGGCTCAAATCTGACCAATCAAAAACTTGAGAACGAACTCAGACTCAACTAAAAGTTTTATAAGCATGGACCCTGTTCTAAATTATCCCGTATGCAAACAGGACATACCCAGATCAGCTGGCTCATATACAGAAGTCATCTGATCTGGGTCTACTCTGTTCGCAAAGGTGTTAAAGGTGTATCTATGGAGTAATGGGTAAATGGTGCGTAGTTCGGAATATCATGACATCTGGATCCAAACTGTTTGCAAAGGTTACGGCAGAATCATACATGGCGTTCAAAGATTTAATTATTGGCCCAACAAGAAAGCAATAACCAGACATGAAAGTATTGCTGAAAGCCTTAGAGAGACATATTATTGTTGTTATAGTGATAATTTGTGTAAAAATGTGCCAAATTTACAGTACTTGTACAGTTGTATATAGACTTTATAGATTTGCATTAACCCTTTACTGCATAGGTACACATTTAAACGCCTTTGCAAACAGAGTAGTCCCAGATCAGATGGTTCCTGTTGGAGCCGTTTGATCAGGGTCTGCTCAGTTTGGTTATAATATGTTATAGATATTGTTTTACAGTTTGATCCAAAGTCAAACGTTTCCTTGTTCCTTATGGCATTCTAAAAACAACATGTAATTAATATTGATGATGTCATTATTTCTAACATGAATAACCATGAAGTAAAGGGTTAATCAGACCAACATCAGAGTGTATGCTTTATGTTGCGTGTGTGGCATAGGCCTTCTAATAACACAATGGCGAATACCCTGGGCCTTTGAACAAAATGCATGTATGATTAAAACCAGTATCTACAGGGCTTTGTCATAGTGAGTGAGTGAGTTGGGTTTTACGGCACCGCAACACTATATAGGTTATCACGCCGAGACAGGAGAAAAGTTACCGGACCCTCACCTTTAGCTGTGGCTAATGTCACTTAACCCCCCCCCCCCATATATGTTTCCATTGTGGTGTTTATATAAGACCTTTGCAAACTGTGTAGATACAGTAAACCCTTTGATCAAGGTCTTCACTGTTTGTCATAAAAAATAAACTTTCTTTAGTGACAAACTTTGATACAAGTTTAATTAATTTCCAGCAAGGGAGGGTCCAGTTTTGATTATTCAACATGTTAGTAGTTAAAGTTATGAAGGTTCCTGGCATGTTGTCCTGCTTTCAGATAAGTTAGTATCTCAGGGATAATAAAGTTTTTCGTAGACTAAGTACAAGACTATTGTAACTACTGCACAACGTCACTTCAGCAAACACTTACAAGAACACTTGGTCATTAACCATTTCCCTATTGAATATTCATGAAATAATAACATCAGGAATATTTATTAGCTGAAATGTTAATGGCATATGTACACAAGAATATTGGAATTGCTAGAAACGGTTTTCATAAGCAAACAGGGTAGATCCTGATCAGACGGCGCCTTAGGAGCCTCATCATGATGCTGTAATTGACAGACTCAATATATAGTCAATATGAACTTATTTATTTGTCACACATTCAAATATATCGAGGATATCCCCACTTAATGTTTTACTCCATAAATACGCCTTTCTACTCCTCTGCGAACAGAGCAGACCCAGATCAGACATTCGTCTGATCATGGTCTGCTCTGTTTGCTTATGCAATAATATACATATGATTCTACAGTTTCTGTCTTGAGTTCATATGTTTTTATAAAAGTTCAGACAATTAGTATACATGCTGTAATTATTTATTTCATGAATATTTATAGAGTAATGAGTTAACATACAACATTCTAGCCTATGGATTAACATACTTAACCCTTTCAACGTCAAATGAATGTCGTCTGCTAAAATTTATCGTCTGTTCTAGCTTTTAGAGCAGTGTTTTCTTCAATTTAATTTCTAAAAGGTCATCAGAGTGTCACACAGTTTGGATCCTGATGAGACAACGAGTAAATCGGTGTCTCATATTGATCCAAACTGTTGACAAGTCTATGCCGGCGAATGAATTAATGCAAAACCTAAGTTTTAAGTTGTGCATAATTCTCCCAGCTGTCTTTATAGACGCTTATTTATATTCCTTGTATCGCCGCTATATCGGAATAGTTCAGCTAATGTAAATTCACGAAATCACCTATAGATGGCAACTATTTACAATAGTTCTGCATTTAGTCTATGATCTAAAAGAGGACTGTCGCGATTGATTTTCTCATGCTGTACAGTTCACTTATGTGTTTGGGTTTTTTTTCTCGGAAAAGCGTTACTGTATTTGAACTTGCTTTTTTCTCTGTTTATAGAGCGCACAACTCTGGCCCAACATTGTGCAATATTAACCCTTTACTCTATATACAGTTGAACTTCGATAAGTCGAACTTCAAGAGACAATACAAATTAGTTCGAGATAGCAGAAGTTCGAATTATCCGATTTCTAATCAGAACAATTTCTCGAGTTCACAGCTTAATACAGGTCTAGAGTAATACAGGTCTAGAGTAATATGTGTTTCTAGATATCTGTAGTGTAACAGTTTAGAGCAATTCTGTATTGTTAGTTTTGGAAGGGCTACATGTTTTGTTCGAGTTATCCCAAAGTTCGAGTTATCCGAGTTCGAGATATCGATGTAAATGTACATGTAATAGAGACGCCTTTTGGCACATTTGCGTACAGTGTAGACCCAGATCAGACGACCTCTATAGGAGCCATCTGATTAAGTTCTACTCTGCTTACTTATAAATTAACATAGATTTATTCCTACAGCATCTATTTCTGACATTATTAATCATGGAATAAAGGGTTAACTAGTTTTGTATTTAGTATGTGTATATTAAATGATTAGAATTATGTCTAGATGAGTTTGTAGATACTACAAAACCTCTGACCACCCACTTACTTCTGTATTGATCAGTATGCATTCATCAACATCTTAACTAAAGTAGAACCTGTCTATGTTTATTACACTTTTCAATACCTACTGAATATTCATGGACAAAATAATTAAATCGAAATATGAAAGGTGTAACATTGTAGCCATTTTAGAAAGTAAAGAAAACGATATTTCAAATTCCATGAGCAAACAGAGCTGATCCTGATCAGACAGCTCCTATAGGAGCCATCTGTTCTGGGTCTACTATGTTTGCAGATGCGTTTACATGAGGTAAAGGGTTAAGCAACCATTCATTTATTGAACACATGAATCTTAAAACGCAGTTGGTTGCTAAATGCAGGTCAAAAATAATAAATGTGTTCCTATATGAGCTTCCTGCATGACGTTTGGTCTTCATTAAGCTACAACCTGTCTTGTATGCCCATACTTATATCTCAGCTTTTGCTTAACCCTTTCCCTGTTCTATATTTAGCCAAAATTTCAATACCTACTGAATATTCATTAACAAACTAGTTATAAATAAATATGAAAGGTGGAGCATTGCAGACATTTTAGAAAACAAAGAAACAGATTTTTCAAATTCTGTAAGCAAACAGAGCAGGCCCTGATCAGACGGCTCCTCTAGGAGCCGTCTGATCTGGGTATACTCTGTTTGCAAGTGCGTGAAAACACGTTTATATGAAGGAAAGGGTTCAGACCAGTCCAACTGTAGTTTATTATCTGTCGATAGTAGAGACCGCTCAGTTGTCTAGCTAATCATGTGAGGTTTTGCAGACTAAAGTAACTTAGTGTTGAAAATGTTTTTGTCTTTTTTGTTGAAACATGAACAAGCATTCAACTCTTATGTTATACGGAGAGGTATATCTCTGGAGTACACCGCTCAAGGAAACAGCTGATCGAATTAGCATGTAGAAAATGCATTTTCTGTGTTTTCTGCCTTGTTACCGCATGGATTATAGGAATATATAAACCATTTCAACGCTGAATGATCAGAGTAGAGTAACCCATTACTGCATAACGATAGAGTCCATCAATCATGGAAGTCTAAAATCATGTAATAGTGGATTCTGCATGACAAACAGTATAGACACTGATCTTATCTGTGTCTACATTGTTTGCAAATGACAGACAGTATGTTTCCCGCATATAAAGGATTAAGCGTGAGAATTCATAAAAATGAGGAAGGTTTATATTAAATCTATAATCAAACAAACACATAATATCAGTTTAAATCGAGTTACAGAACTAGTGTAACTGACAGTAGAATCGCCCTAGAGCGGCTTCACAAGCGAGGACTATTTCTGAGTTTTAACCCTTTACCGTATGAAAAAATATTTAAAAATTCATCACTTCCTGAATATTCATTAACCAAATCCCGCATATTGATGCCTTTTGACGTCTCAGTAAAAGCCACTTTGTGAAACCATTGTGATAAATAGAGCATTTGCTCCATTGAAGCAAATGCTCTATTTATTACAATGGTTTAAAAACTTCACAATTCTAAAATTTTCTTTTTCTCTAATAAAATTAATGCTTCTTTTCGGTAGATTTATTCAAAGAGGTTGGATCTAAAAATAGACTATGAGGGAATTTTATAATGACCTATGAATGATCACAGGAATGTTTGGCTTTGGTAGAAAGCTTTGGATACTGTAGAATTAAATCAATATCATATCTGAAGCAAGCAGAGCAGATCCTGATCAAAAGGCTCGAACAGAGGCAACACCAAGACCAAGGTTTTACAGAATACTCTAGGGGCTTTCTGTATTACTTTCATTCTTCAATAAGTAACGACCTGTTTTTATAAATTCATATGATTGTTCATTAAATGGTCACTAAAGGAGAGGTTTAATTGTTTTTTAGAAACGCTTTAGGAAACTTTGGTTAACGATGCTCCATGTACATGTACGTATCTCGCTGGCAGTACTCATCCTATCTGAAATTCTGTTGAATTTTATTGGAACCGCTGCATTATAAATTATACCTTATATGTGTATTTGCAAACAGAGAAGACTCAGACCGGCTCCCAAGTTAAAGTCTAATCATGGTCAGCATCGTTTGGCACACACACACTTCTTATAATCTAACATGACAAACAGTGTAGATCTCAAATAGAAAACGGAACTCTGGCGAGGCAGCTGATTTATGTCTTTACTAAAATTAGATCACTCTACCACCGCCACCATTCAAACGATGTTTACTTATATTTTAACCCTTTCCTTGTTCTATATTTATTCCAATTTTCAATACCTAATGAATATTCATGGACACAGTAGTTATAATGGAAGGTGGAACAGTGTAGCTATTTAAGAAACTAAAGAAACAGATTTATTAAATTCCATAAGCAAACACAGCAGACCCTGATCAGACGGCTTCAATAGGAGCCGTCTTATCTGTGTCTACTCTGTTTGCAAAGGCGTGAAAACACGTTTATATGAAGGAAAGGGTTAAGACAGGTACAGTAACGTATCACTATTACACAAAACAAGTATAATAGTAAGTCTGTTTAAAACAAGTTGTAGCTTAATGCAGGACAAAATCACGTTTGCCCTGCATTAAGCAATCGCCTGGTTTAACAGTCTCAATAAAATATTTGGTTGCGTTAGCGTACTGCAAGACAGAAGTTATCACTAAAGCTCCCACTGGAGCTTTCTGCATTACTTTAGTTCTGAATTAAGTAACCATCTGTTTTAAATACGTCCATTCATTGAGTGTTAGCTTTATAGAGGATACTTTATTGACAAAAATCCGGTCTGTAGACTCAGACCTATATATAAATTTCATTAGCAAACAGACACTTATCAGACGGCTCATACAGGATCTAATCTGGGTCTACTCTGTTTACAAATACATGTATGTAAAAAGCGTTTGTGTGAAGTAATACGTATTGTATGAAAAGGAATCCATGATGTAAACTTTTGAATAAATTATATGTTCTGTTCTGTTGTCTACTTGTACACATGTCCCATGTAGTTATTCTAAAACTTAACTGCCGGTGATAGTTATATACAAAATAATATGGAATAAAATGGTCTAAAGAATCTATTATTTCTCAGCTGTGTCATAGCTTGCTGCTACTGATTAGAACCACCTGAGTCGATTATATAAGTACAGTATAACCTCTCTATAATGGCCACTAAATTACATCAATGAGTTTGTGTTAAAGGCAGGTGGCTGCTTAAAGCAATGTGAAAGGAACGTTCTGTTTTACTTTCACCTTGCTTTAAGTAGCCACCTGTCCTAAATAACAACTAATTAACACAATTAAGTGGCCGTTATAGAGAGGTTTTACTGTATCAGCAAGATATGGTTTGGCAGCGAAATAATAAAAACAATGGTTATTTTGAATTCCTAAATCCTTCCAGACATGTCCAGAAAATTGCAAAAGTAATTAAGTTCCATTAGGACTATCCTTGCTGACTGTCTGATGGTCGAGTGGTCTGGAATATGGGAAGAGATCAAAGCACTGCAGGCATTGAGATATTCTTAAAACAAGTATTGTTTCCAGTAAGCCGATCTCACATGGTAATGCATCAATGAATTGTATTGCATACACTGCTCATCAAACTCACACAATAGCTATTTAACGGCGTCCATGTGTTGTCATTATGCCAAACAATATGTGGTTGATTCTCTCCCCCTAAATCTGTCTGTCTGTGTTTATCTGCCTGTCTGGCTGTCTGTTTGTTTGTCTGTCTGTCTCTCTGTATGTCTCTCTGTATGTCCCTCTGTATGTCTATCTGTCTGTCTGTCTGTCTGTCTCTCTGTCTGTCTATCTGCCTGCCTCTCTCTCTCCCTCTATCTATCTATCTATATATATCTCTCTCTATCTGCCTGCCTGGCTGTATGTATGTCTGTCTGTGTATGTCTCTCTGTCTTCTGTCTGTGTTATGTTTGTCTGTTGTCTCTCTCTCTCTCTCTGTCTCTCTGTACGTCTGTCTCTCTCTCTCTCTATGCCCCTGTAAGAGCACTGCACTATTTTTCGTGGTGCATTTATGCGACTGCGGCGTTGAAAGGGTTAAAAATGTAGTCAACGAATATTCATGATAGAGTCTTCTTCTTATTATTATTCATGGGATAAAGGGTTAATTTATATCCGAAAGTATCATAAGTCTGTCAAAAATTATAACAGCTGAGATTCCTTCTTTTCAGTGGGGCTCAGTATAATTTTCCACATGAATACACGACATATTCACATCGATACCGCCACCTATGGGGATACACAATCAGTATCCTAGTTGGAGACAGTAGAAGAATGGATAAGACATCCACACAGGAACCTGTGTCAATGATGTGGTCAGAACTACATTGTACTTTGAAGGTACGGTAAACCCTCTCCATAGCGATTACAAAAAGAAGTATGATTTTGTGTCTGAACCCATTACCTCATATGCTATTTTTAGACCCAGTCTATTTGAATAAATCTACCGAAAAGGAGCATTTGCAAGAAAAAGGGAAACTTTTAGAATTTTGTAGTTTTTAAACCTATGGAGCAAATGCTCTATTTATCACAATGGTTTCAATAGATGACTTTTACAGAGATGTGAAAAGGTGTCAATATGGGGGGATAGGTTAAAGGCTGGTGCAGCTTAACTCTTTGCACGCTAAGTAATTTTTCGTCTGCAACAATTGTCGTCTGCTTCAATTCTGAGAATAAACTTTCTCTCATTTTTTTCTTCAAAAAATATCAAGATGACAAACAGTTTGGATCCTGATGAGACGCCGCATTATGCGGCGTCTCATCTGGATCCAAACTGTTTGCATAGGTAATCACAGTTTCGCCGCTAGCGTGCAAAGAGTTAATGTAGAACTATCGTTATGCACAAAGCTCCAATAGTAGCTTCCTCGGTAACTTTCATCCTGCATTATCCCACCAGCAACTCTTAAAGACAACACAATTATCCATTAAACGGACGTTTTAGAGAGGTTCCGTGATACCCAGTTTCTTCGCGCAACGATTTTCAAAGTTCCAATACTCCATGTAAACTGTCACACTCCTCGCAGTGGTTGTGTCCCTTGCGCTTGGGCCTCGCATATATAGTGTGTTATATATAATAAGGTAAGAGACAAACAGTTTAGATCTAGATCAAGATCAAATAACCCTTTCATTAATGTCAGCAGGGTTTGATTCTTAAAATAGTTTTCAAAAATCAACTATGCTGCAGAAAACCTCTCACAATGAAAATTAGATTAATTAGTAAATCATATTTGGGTAAGTTCATCAACACAATTAATACAGGTTACATGGGTTAAGTGGACCACAGCAATTACTGTACCATGCAGCTTTTCAAAACCTTTTAAGTTTGCATGAAATCAATAAGATTTTGCCAGGCACGCACGCTTGTCTATCAATAAAATATGAACGTGACATAGATACATAGCGTGTGCTGCCTCAGAGGTGCTAACAGTTATACCCTTTCAAACCGGACGTTCAATTTAGTATCAATATCGGTGTTGGAGACAGATGGCAGCTTAATGCGGGCTTAAAGTCACGTGGATTTTATCCTGCATTAAGAAGCCACCTTCTTAAAAATATATAACTTATTATCTACTAAAATTCCGGTTTAGAGGGGTTCTACTGTATATATTAACCGTGTTCTCGTTATCCGTGACCTCACTCGCATCGCAAACAACTTGGATCCAGATTAGATGTAACTTGGCGTCTCATCATGATCCTACAAGTGGCGTCTGATCTGGATCTTACTTGTTTGCTAATGACATACTACATGTAGTAAAGATAAGCTAATTTATATCCACGATATCATTGTTTTCTAAACGAATATGCATGACGTAAAGGGTTAAATAAATCCAGCAAAGCTAATGTTAATTACAGGGGGGGGGGGGGGGGGGGGGGGGCAGTGGCCTAATAAAACATACGCGCTGTATTATTTTATTGCGCTGTATTATTTTATTGTTTTATGCATGAAGCTAATTAATGAACCACATATAGACTATACTTAACAAGTTTACTTCCAATGGCGAAATGCAAACAGTTTGAATCCAGATGAGACACCGAGCGTCTCACCAACATACACATTGTTTGATGTCGTGAAAATAGTTTTAAGACAATTAATGAAATTCCAATCAGACTGTAAATTTAGCATACGACAATATAAAACCCTCTCCCTCATACAAACGCTTGTTCGCGCCTTTGCAGAGTAGCACAATACCAGATTGCTTATGGTATAATATACATCCAGTAAAACCCCTCTAAACCGGAAATATAGTAGAGAGGATTTTAGATAATTTTAAGCAGGTGGCTGCTTAATGCAGGGTGAAAGCCATGCAGAAAGCTCCTAGAGGAGCTTCTGCATGGCTTTCGCCCTTCATTAAGCTGCCACCTGCCTCAAAGACCTATTTTTATATCAAATTTAGCGTCCGGTTTAGAGGGTTTTACTGCATAGATCTGATTCTACAGTTTCTGTCGAAGCCAGAATATCATTATAAACAATATAACTAAATAATATCAATGATGTCATCATTTCGTGCATGAATATACAGCAGGTAAAGGGTTGAAAGAGAAATATATAGTTTGTTTTTTATTGTATACATGTACATGTAAGTGTTTATCGCTCTGTCAATAGG
This sequence comes from Azorinus chamasolen, assembly GCA_963576725.1. NCBI lineage: Eukaryota > Metazoa > Mollusca > Bivalvia > Cardiida > Solecurtidae > Azorinus > Azorinus chamasolen. The sequence continues at coordinate 41,879,960 of OY755248.1, forward strand.
TTTTCAACAGCTGATCGAATTTTCAAGTATCTGATTGGTCAGATTCTGAGCAAGCTCAAAATCTGGCCAATCAGATGATTGAGAATGATCTCAGAATCAAGTAAAAAGTTTTATAACCTTTGGGGCAGATCTAAATTTGAGTACACATGTTTTTATTCACAGCAGGGTAATTGTTAGGAGATTCTAAGTGATTGATAGCCCATACCGATCCAACTCATTATGCATAGGCAAACAATGTAGAACAGATCAGAGGGCCTCTGAAGGAGCAATCTGTTTTGGACCAGTACTGTTTGCTTCATAAATTAGTTCAAAAGTCACATGTATAGCAACATAATTATTGTAGAAACACCGTTCAGATAAAACTCAGACGGGTTCACGAAATACATAATGGGGAAATTTTCGATTATTCGAACACTAAAATACGAATCATTATCGATCTTTAAGACATGTGGCAGCTTAATACAGGGTGAAAATCACGCAAAAAGCTCCTTTCACCCTGCATTAAGCTGTCACCTGTCTAAAATGGTCTAAATTCCTCTCTACTAAAATTTCGAATAATCGAGGTTTTACTGTACATGTAATTGGGGGAAAACGCACATCGAAAAAGAATGTCAACTGAGTTAGCTGCTATTTAATACCCTTTGAAAATGAGTTACATTGTAATCTAACCGCGATGCTTTCAACAGGCAAATTACAAGTCATCCTCAGACTAAGTCAAGCATGAAAAAATTTAAACTCTTACACTATGGACAAATCTATAGCCATGTGAGACGACGAATAAGTCAGCGTCTCATGATATCAGGGTCCATGCTTATAAAGCTCTTAGTTGAGTCTGAGTTTCGTTCTCAAGCTTTTGATTGGTCAGATTTGAGTTCTCAAGCTTTTGATTGGTCAGATTTGAGCCTTTGGCTCAAATCTGACCAATCAAATGCTTGAGAACGTTCTCAGACTCAACTAAAAGTTTTATAAGCATGGACCCTGGATCCAAGTTGTTTGACACTCGGTCAACATTTTCTCAAATGTACAGTAAAACCTCTCTATAATGGCCATTAAGTTATATCAAGTAGTTTGTGTTAAAGGCAGATGACTGCTTAAAGCAAGGTGAAAGTAAAATAGAACGCTCTTTTTTTACTTTCACCTTGCTTTAAGCAGTCACCTGTCCTAAATACCAACTAATTAACACAATTTAGTGGCCGTTATAGAGAGGTTTTACTGTAGAAGTAACAAATGCAACAGATCAGGGTGTTGGCAGGCATGTGTATTCAGCACTATAAGGGTTAAACATTTAAAGGATGGGGAGGCAACAGAAATAAGTCGGTCGTATCTATTTAACTTTTATATTGGGAGGTGAGATCTGACAGTTGCTTACAACTTGGATCTAGCTGAATTGACACGTGTTTTATCAGGATCCAAAATGTCTGATACTTGGTTAATTAACAGCTTCTCAAAACTTTGAACAGATCAGAAGTAAATAAAAAATAGTTTCATACCAGAGTTTGGGCAGACATCATTTTTACAGCAGGATATTGGTTAAAACTATTCACGTTGTGTCGACCTGGATAACCCGGCAAGCGTAAACGCATTTACGATGTGTGGAGAAAAATATGTATTCAAAAAGCTTTCGGCAATATGAATATAAATGAATACCCGCAAAAATTGATTGTAAAAGATTAATACAACAATGAGTTTAACCCTTTACTTCTTATATACACATTTTAAAATAGTCCAGATGATATCACAGCACCTGTAGGAGCTGCCTGATCAGTATCTACTCCTTTTCCTTATGGATTAATACAAATCTAATTACAGTAAAACCCCTCTAATGCTACCACTTAATGAATAAACATGGTTGTCTTCATAAGCAGGTGATTGCTTAATGCAGGACGAAAGTTATGGAGCTTTCTGCATAACTTTCGTCCTGCATTAAGCTACCACCTGCCTTTGCCACTGTGAATTATGCCCCTTTTTCTGGTCGCATTAGAGGGAGTTTACTGTATACAGTTTCTGAAATGGCCAAACTCTCTTGTCTCAGGTAATATTGCCAGTTTTTAAACCGATCGAATAATATAAAGTAAGTAGGTAGTATTTATAATCGTAGCATATGATAAATATACATCACCACCACTCTCACCATCTTCACCACCACCACAACAACACTCAATATCATCATCATCACCATCATCATCATCATCATCATCATTATCATCATCATCATCATCATCATCATCAGTAAGTGCAGGACTCAAACACATGGTATTGCTATCAACTTCTCTTGTTTCCCCTATTTTAGTTGAACCCAATCTCTCCTAGACTATTTTCAAACCTAACCCTTTTTTTGATAAATCTACCGAAAAGGGGCATCTTCTAGTGAAAATGGTGATTTTAGAATTGTGTAGTTTTTGAACTATTGTGATAAATAGAGCACTTGTTCCTAAGGAGTAAATGCTCTATTTATCACCGTGGTTTAAAAGAAAAAGACTTTTACACAGCCGTCAATAATTCTGTTAAAAGAGATAAAACGTCTAGTAGACGATAACCGTGTATAACTGTAGCTTTTTGTGCAACATAGTTTGGGAAAGCTGGTTCCAAAGTGGCACGGTGAGAGAAACAAAGCTGTGTAGACAAAGACCTGAGGCGGTATTAAGACTTTAACTGTGGCTTCTGGTGCTGATTTTTTATTGTACAATATTTTGTATAAATGCACTGATACCCACATCACCCATGGTTGGTCGTGTTTATCGTGATTCTTGTAAACATCCATGTAAGACATAATGACTGTATGGATATTGATTATTAGATTGTTATAATGGCATACATGCATACATGTATATATGAATGGCACTGAGGCACTAACTGTAGAATCATATCTACGGTCAAATCTCGATAATTCGAATTTTTGATAAAGAAATCTTTAGACTCGTTTAGGCAGGTGGCTGCTTAATGCAGAGTGGAAGTCATGCAGAAAACTCCTAGAGGAGCTTTCTGCATGACTTTCACCCTGCATTAAGCAGCCACCTGTGTTAAAGATCGATAATGATACGTATGTCGGTGTTCGAATAATCGAGATTTTACTGTATATTATCCAATAAGCAAACAGAACAGGACCGAACAGTTCTGATCTGGGTATACTCAATTTGCAATGAATACGTCTTTCACTAGTAAACGGTTAATACACCTTGAAAATTCTGTTTCATTTATTGAATCTGTAGTAAATAGATTTAGTAAGTTATAGTAAATCTGCATCTTATCACGATCCATACCGTTTGATATGAATTGTGAATGAAGTTTTGTTTATTGGTACATGTATGTAACCAAATTGAAGTTCCAAATATAGAATTGAAGCAGGCGTGTCTTTGCAGACGACAAGTTGACCGACGTACTAAATGTTAAAGATCGATGACCAGAAAAATCTGAGCACGGTTCTCTTTACAATAATAATACACGTGTACATTATTCATGAAATTATCCACGAGTGGTGATCACATCAAGACCAATCAATCGATCAGATGATCAACCATGCAGATCAGTGTATTGCGTTCAGTCAATACATGAAAATGTGTCTACAACAAACAGCCAAAGTACGTCTTTTGAGTTTTTAAGACAACTCGTAGCTCCATGCAGAACATATGGAATGCATATTTTGCAGGTTTTTCTTGCAGTCGATCGCCTGTGTTTAACCATTTCCTTCGTACAAACGTCATTCACGCCTTTGCAAACAGAGTAGACCCAGATCAGACGGCTCCTGTAGGATTTGCTTTTACACCGTCCACCAATACTAAAAATACTTTGTACATATGCCATTATAAAAATTCAGCTAATAAATATGCATGATGCCATTATTTCTTACATGAAGATTCAACAGGGAAAGGGTTTATACGACCGTGCCCATTATTGTTGTGGTCTCTATAGAATGGTTTATACGACCGTGCCCATTATTGTTGTGGTCTCTATAGAATGGTTTATACGACCGTGCCCATTATTGTTGTGGTCTCTATAGAATGGTTTATACGACCGTGCCCATTACTGTTGTGGTCTCTATAGAATGGTTTATACGACCGTGCCCATTATTGTTGTGGTCTCTATAGAATGGTTTATACGACCGTGCCCATTATTGTTGTGGTCTCTATAGAATGGTTTATACGACCGTGCCCATTATTGTTGTGGTCTCTATAGAATGGTTTATACGACCGTGCCCATTATTGTTGTGGTCTCTATAGAATGGTTTATACGACCGTGCCCATTACTGTTGTGGTCTCTATAGAATGGTTTATACGACCGTGCCCATTATTGTTGTGGTCTCTATAGAATGGTTTATACGACCGTGCCCATTATTGTTGTGGTCTCTATAGAAGGGTTTATACGACCGTGCCCATTATTGTTGTGGTCTCTATAGAAGGGTTTATACGACCGTGCCCATTATTGTTGTGGTCTCTATAGAAGGGTTTATACGACCGTGCCCATTATTGTTGTGGTCTCTATAGAATGGTTTATACGACCGTGCCCATTATTGTTGTGGTCTCTATAGAATGGTTTATACTACCGTGCCCATTATAGTTGTGGTCTCTATAGAATGGTTTATACGACCGTGCCCATTATTGTTGTGGTCTCTATAGAATGGTTTATACGACCGTGCCCATTATTGTTGTGGTCTCTATAGAATGGTTTATACGACCGTGCCCATTATTGTTGTGGTCTCTATAGAAGGGTTTATACGACCGTGCCCATTATTGTAGTGGTCTCTATAGAAGGGTTTATACGACCGTGCCCATTATTGTTGTGGTCTCTATAGAAGGGTTTATACGACCGTGCCCATTATTGTTGTGGTCTCTATAGAAGGGTTTATACGACCGTGCCCATTATTGTTGTGGTCTCTATAGAAGGGTTTATACGACCGTGCCCATTATTGTTGTGGTCTCTATAGAAGGGTTTATACGACCGTGCCCATTATTGTTGTGGTCTCTATAGAAGGGTTTATACGACCGTGCCCATTATTGTTGTGGTCTCTATAGAATGGTTTATACGACCGTGCCCATTATTGTTGTGGTCTCTATAGAATGGTTTATACGACCGTGCCCATTATTGTTGTGGTCTCTATAGAAGGGTTTATACGACCGTGCCCATTATTGTTGTGGTCTCTATAGAATGGTTTATACGACCGTGCCCATTATTGTTGTGGTCTCTATAGAAGGGTTTATACGACCGTGCCCATTATTGTTGTGGTCTCTATAGAATGGTTTATACTACCGTGCCCATTATTGTTGTGGTCTCTATAGAATGGTTCTACTGCACGATGACTTCTCCAGCAACAGCAGTGAAGAATGTGTCATCTATGTTCCTCATTAAGCTAACACTTGACCAGCATTCTGTTTCCATCATTATTCACCGTTTCATAATTTTAACCTTTTGCTTCATATACATACAGTAAAACCTCTCTATAACGACCACAAAAGTGTGTTAATTGGATGGTATATTGGGCAGGTGGTTGCTTAAAGCAAGGTGAAAGTATAGGAGCGTTCTGTTTACTTTCACCTTGCTTTAAGCATCCACCTGCCTTTAACACAAAATACTTGATGTAATTAGTGCCATTATAAATATTAATCTAATTAATATTTATTTCATAATTTCTTATATGAATATCCTAGCTTGACGTAAAGGGTTAAAATATTCTAGTCCTATATAGGAGTTGCATGCATTACTTTCATGTCACGTATTTTCTCTTTGCATGCTATTATCGCCTGCAAACTTATAGTTTGCAATATATTCTTAAAGTGAAATTTCTCCTTCGTTTTTTCAGTTTGGATCCTGATGAAACACAGTTATCACGAAATGGCCAACAACATGAAAACTGGCTAAAGTATTTCCTTGATATGAATGTCTTTTCACGTCTTTGCAAACAGAGTAGATCCAGATCAGATGGTCCCTGTAGAAACCGTCTGGTAAGGGTCTGCTCTGTTTGTCTATAAAATAAAAATACAACTGACTAAACAGTTTCTACCTATACCTTAAATCTCGTACCATCATAAAAATAAATATAAAATATAAATAATCATAATGTCATTATTTGTACCATTAATAATTATTCAACAGGTAAGTTGTTAAAGAGCAACGATTGTACTTCTTTGAGTACCCGCTTTAGAGGTGGTTTTGTATTTGTTTGCTGTTTAGATCTGGACGAACACCGAGTATTTCGGCTACTCGTCATAATCTAAACTGTTAAACCCTTTACTCCATGAAATCGCTTTTCTACGCCTTTGCAAACTGAGTAGACCCATATCAGGCGGCTCCAATAGAATATTAATTAGTTTTTTTTTTATAAAGTCATATGAGTACAAGAAAGTTTAGTCATGGCAGAAACCTTAGATTCACGTCTATATTATTCTATTTATAAGCAAACAGAGTATACCCAGATCATATGGCTCTTTTAGGAGCCATATGATCTGGGTCTACTCTGTTTGCAAAGACGTAAAAAGCGTATTTGTTGGAGTAAAGGTTTAAAGCAAACGACAACTTCACCAGACGACAATTCCTACACAGGCTTGGAGTTACCCGTTCAACCATTTATCAGTTTTAATCAGGGTAGCTACCTTTATGTAAACAAACGCGACTGCCTCTCTCTACACATCCGTATGTAATCTACCTACAGGAAAGGTCGATCTCTTTCATTGTGTCGGAAAATACCCCTTTTATGGTACTATAGTATTTTCCCAAAAATGGACAAAACTAATTTCTGTTGTTTATCCGTGAACTATTAATCTGGAGTAGTTGTATTGTTCGCAATCGGCCGAGAATTTGACCCACACGGGTATCAGGAAGGAGGGAGGGCAGTTATGTTATGTATTACTGGCTGACTTTATTGCTTGCCGCATGTGTGTTTCTCAAGGTATTAAAGTTTTTGTCACTTTATGTTTGCTTCCCGTTCGCCTGCCGTTTCTCTCTATCCCTTTTAACTGTTTATCTATGCCATCTACCTCCTAATATCAGTTTTTCTGGTTTAATGTTTGTCACTCACTCTCTTTCTCTGTCTCTGCATGTCTGTCTCTCCCTCTATATCTGCCTCTCTCTTTCTCTCTACATGTCTCTGTCTGTCTTTCTCTGTCTGTCTGTGATGTCTGTCTCTCTTTCTGTCCGTCTGGCTCTGTCTGTCTGTGTCTGTCTGTATGTATATCTGACTGCCAGCCAGCCAGTCTGTCTATCTCCCCTCGCTCTATCTATCTCCCCTATCTCTCTGTCTGTCTCTATCGCTGTCTCTCTACCTATCTCTGTCTCTGTGATTATATCTCTCATCACATTTCTCCCACTTCTTTTAATCTCTTCTCTCAAGATGTTCTGTTCTCCTTCTGCCTTTATTTGCTATCTCCCTCACTCTCCCCGTCTCCCCCCCCCCCCCCTCTCTCTCTCCATCTACTATCTACTACCCATTCTCTATCCTGTTTCATCCTGTCTCTCTCTATGCCTGTATGTCCCTATGCCTGTCTTCTGCCTCTCCCTATTTCTCTCTCAATCTTCTCCCTCTTTCTCAATCGTTTCACTCATTTATAATTGTGTCCACTATCACTGTAAAAAGGCAAGACTGTGATTGATCAAACACTGTTTTCCAGTTTTAATGTTGATATAGTTCAACATTGTTTTCAAATATCTGTTTCCTCTTTATGCAACTTGCCCATTAGTAATCTTTATTCCCCCGTTTGTATTTATATATATTTACTACTGCACATCCGTGTGACATGCTCCGTTTCTTTATTGATAGACATGGAGTCTTCCAACTCCATAACACTGTTTATTTAGATGAGAATTTGTGCATCTGGGTTATATTCCTTGACTCTGTCAAAATTAAGGCAATCTATATGGCAAGTAAGACAGTAAGGGAAGTAAAGGTGCCTTATGGGCACAAGTTTAGTTTCTTCTCTATCGTACCTCTTTCATTTAAATGAATGTTATCAGATACAATGTATATCAAACCAATCGACCCTTTCAGATTTGTTTCCTTTTTTGTGTGTTATATCCCCGCAAACGAAGTTTGAGAGGGGGGGGGGTATAAAGGAGTCAGCGTGTTGGTCGGTCGGTCGGGGTCTGTCTGTCTGTATGTCTGTCCATGGCACAAATCCCGGTCATGGCACCAAACTATTTGATTTGCGATCAAGCCAGTTGAGCAGGGGTATCCTATCACCTTCTGTGATAGTTCTATGGTGCATTTTGTCTGTCGATGCATGCAGGATTATTTTTTCTGTCGTGGTCATTAACCATTATCCCAATGAATATTCATGTAAGAACTAATGACATGATTTGGGAATACTAATTAGATGATTTTTTATATTATCATATGAACAGGAATTTTAACTAATTTGAACAGTCAGACCAGAGCTCCAGATAAGATGCGTGAATTTAAACATGTTCTAGCATAGCTCCTTTATTTCTCCATCAAACCCTATACTGTAACCATTCTTTAGAATCGTCTCGAAGAGCCTCGAGACGATTCTAAAGAGTGGTTACAGTATAGGGTTTGATGGAGAAATGACGATTTTAGTATATTATCGCTGCGCACCCTTACCTGTAGCTCTATTCAGACTACAGGAGCCGCCTGATCCGGATTTACTCTGTTTGCAAAAGGCGTCTGTATCAGATTAACCGTTAAAGAAATAGTGAAAGGGGGTTGCTATTGTGTGGCGATTTCTTTAGATAGAGAGATACCAGATAACGTGCTTAGCCACACACCCTCCCCTAATGAATATTAATTTAACCCTTTACTCCATAAATACACCTTTCTACGACTTGTAAGTGCCGTCTGATCAGCGTCTGTCCTGTTTGTTTATGTTATATATAGATTTTGATTCCTCACTTTCTGCTTTCCGTCATGGCCAAAAGCTCTTCGTCCGTGTGCTTTTAAAACATTTAATCTATTTTATATTGATGACATCACCATTTCTTACATGAATATTCATGGAGTAACAGTTTAAGAATATAGTACTGTATATTCATGGACTGAACGTTTGTAGTTACACATGAAGAATGAAAGCTTTGACTGATAGAAACGTCAGAATCCGATCTAAATTACCCCATACGCAAGCAAATCAACCCCTGATCTAACAGCTCCTGCAGCTGTCTGGTCTAGGTCTATTCCTGTTGGCAAAGGTGACAAAAACGTCTTATGGGGGAGGGAAAGCCTTTTGACGCCAAATAATCCGTGTCAAACAGTACGGATCCTGGTTAAACGTCGGGTTACTCGACGTCTCATCTAAATCCAAACTGTTTTCAAAGGTTACCACAAAGTAGCAAGAAATTCCAAATTTCATCACTTATCCCGAAATTTCTTCTTTTTTCTCTAATTTCACTTTCAATGCTGATGGTACGTCGTTTCTAGTAGAGAAGAATTTGTATACTTTTAGACAGGTGGCTGATTAATGCAGGGTGAAAATTAAATTAAATTAAACTAAATTGGACGTCCGGTTTAGACGGGTTTAACTGTAAATAGACATGTGTTTCATATTTTATAGTATATGAGAGGAGACTTGCTCCAGGTTGAATGGTAATAACTTGAAATATCTTGTCGATATCCAGTATCTTTGGCTCCCAGAGTGTAACTAGTAAGTTGAATATTACTGAGCTACTGATAAATGCGCGTACCCAAATATTAAAATCGCTATTTCTCCACCAAGACCTCGAAGAGATGATTCTAAAGAGTGGTCACAGTATACAGTGTTCCCTCTCTACAACGACACCCTTTGGGATACGAAGATTGTATGTGTTGTTCAGAGGGAGTTGTTATAGGGAGGGAAATCAAACATAATAAGCTTGTTTGCAGATCCCCAGATAAGGTGTATTTCGGGAACTAAAACCGTTATGCCTAAAGCAAACCCTATGTTGTGACCACTCTTTAGAATCGTCACAAAGTGACGATTCTAAAGAGTGGTCACAACATAGGGTTTGATGGAGACACAAAAGAAATACTATGGAAAAAAAGTTGTTTCTTGAGCCTTGTTGTTTCGGAAACCGTGACATACGTTGTTGTAAGGAGGGAATCGTTATTTAGAGGGCCGTTGTAGAGAGGGAGCACTGTAGAATTTGATGTCGAAATAATTCTTGAAAATGTTTAATTTTACTCATCCTATCGGGACCTCTAGAATAACGATTGAAAAGTAGGCAGACGACATTCTGAGCAGACGACAATATACATGACAAGATAGCGGTTAAGATATCATCTGCAAAAAATGTCTATTCGCAGTAACACCAAATGTATGCTTGAAACTCTTTCTCTGACGATGGCCAATTTGTGATTACTTTTGCAGTTTTGATCCAGGTGAGACGCTAAGCAACTGCACGTCTTATCAGGGTCCCAAGTTTGACACTGTATTTTTAGAAATATGAACTTTGTTTTAGTAGCAGCAGACGACAATTGTCACACCTTTATTGGATGAATATCCATGTAAGAAATAATAATGACAACATTAGATCTAAATTAATATTAATTGCAGTTAAGCCTCTCTAGATATAACGGCCACTAAATAACATCAAGTATTTTGTGTTTAAGGCAGGCGGCTGCTTAAAGCAAGATGAAAGTAAAACAGAACGCTCCTATAGGAGTGTTCTGTTTTACTTTCACCTTACTTTAAGCAGCCACCTGCCCTAATTACCAACTAATTAACACAATTTAGTGGCCGTTATAGAGAGGTTTTACTGTAAATGCAATTTTATAATAGTATATGAACACATGGACGTTTGGCAATGACATATAATTTAGAATCATATTTATATAATTCCATAAGCAAACGGAGCAGACCCTGCTACAGGAATCTGATCTGAGTCTACTCTGTTTGCAAAGATGATAACCTGCTCCTCTGTCGCGAAAAGGGTTAAATGGCTTTAATTGTTTTCATTCTACAATATAATTATAATAAAAATACTTTCAATGACTGCAGAGAAGTCCTGCCTGCTTTGTTAATATTTTACTCTTCAAATGCGCTTTAGCGCCTTTACAAACAGAGTTAGTAGATCCAGGTCAGGTGGCTTCCGTAGGAACCGTCTGATCAGGGTCTGCTCTGTTTGCATAGATCTACTGCAACAGTTTCTGTCATGGCAAAAACATCTTTGTCCATATTTCATTGTAAAAAATTATCATGATGTCAATATTTCTTACATGAATGTAAATGATTAAAGGTTATTTGTTCCATTTAGTTTTGAATATGACATAAAAACGTAAAATGTACAGTTTATGTGTAGATCAGATAGTTAAAATATATAATCGTTGTTCTATTGTCCCCATTTCGATCCATTAATGTAGGAGCCATCTGATCAAGGTCTACTGTGTTTAATTGTTTACTCCATAAATACGCCTGTCCACGCCTTTGCAAACAGAGTAGACCCAGTCCAGATCAGACGGTTCCTGTAGGGGCCGTCTAAATAGGGTCTGCTCTGTTTGGCTATGGAATATTATAGATATGACTCTACAGTTTCTGCCTACAGGGGTCGTCTGATTTGGGTAGGCTGTCTTTGCTAAAGGCGCTTATTAGCTAATTATCCCTTTCCTCCATGAATATTCATGTAAGCAATAATGACGTCGTGAATATTAATTAGATTAATTTGTTATAACAGCACATGGACACAGAAAAATTTAGCCATGGCAGAAACTGTTTATTCATATCTAAATTATATCATAAGCAAACAGGGTAGACCCTGATCAGACGGCTCTATAGGAGCCGTCTGATCTGGGTCTACTCTGTCTGCAAAGACGTAGAAGAGCGTATTTATGCCCTTATAGAGTAAAGGGTTAAAGTTTTATTCTGGTGTTCACATAGTTACCTTTGAAGAAAAGATGTTTACATTATCGTCATAGTGATAGCAATGGAGCGGAACAATGGCACGCGCGGTCAATAACATCCCATTTTAGACACGGGTGGCGGTAAATAACTCATTTTATGATGGATGTACATGTGGGAAATCATACTGGACCGTACTGGACTGAAAAAAATCCATAAAAGGTAATTTTAGAGGAAAAACAAGACCCGTCCAAATTACTGATTTTCAGCTCACCAGAGTCCAATATGATTTCCCACATGTATATACATGTATATGCATCACAAATTAAGTTCGATACCACTACCTGTCGATCATGTAAACACGTAAAAGGTTTGCAGACAGTGTAGATTCAACTTGGAGTTGTAGTATCGCCTATTTGCTTTAAAATATTATAGAACAGAACAGAATATTTATTTGGTTTAAGCATTACATCTCATCACCATAAATACAAAAATACAAATATAGATAATACATGCGTTACATTGACCACGTTCAATATCAGAATATTTACATTCGCCCTGCAACGTCCTTATATAACCTTATTCTAAAAAGAAAGTTGCATAACCTCATGAACACTGGAAGCACGTCATTCATTTCTTAAATATAAGAAATACAATGGAATATAAATATAAGAAATAAATGACGTGCTCCCGGTGTTCATGGGTTATGCAACGCATAGCTTTACGAGCAAAGATTCACGTGAAGCCCTTCGGGCTTCACTAACTTTGCTCGTAAAGCTATGCGTTGCATAACCTCATGAACACCGGAAGCACGTCATTCATTTCTTAATTGGTGATGTGTAGGTCTTTATCTTGTTTTAGCCAAGATCTCTTTTGTGAGAGTGTTATAAGAGCGTTCTGTTTTACTTTCTCTTTGCTTTAAGCAGCCACCTGCCCTGAATACCAACTAATTAACACAATTCAGTGGCCGTTATAGAGAGGTTTTACTGTATTAACACGGGAAATGCTTGCCCTAGCAGAAACTATGTTATTCCATAAGCAAACAGAGAAACCCTGTATTGCTTTGACCTGCATTAAATTTAATTAGCCGCTTGCCTGTCGAGTATTCATGTATCATGAATGCGTATTTTTAAAAATTGCATATATATGTACACAGGAGGTATTGGTATTCGTGGAAGTTGTAGAATAAAAAAAAAATTCACAAGCAAACAGCAGACCCTGATCAGACGGATCCTGCAGGAGCCGTCTGGTCTGGGTCTACTCTTTTTTCAAAGGCATGAAAATACATTTATATGAAGAAATTTATTCAGTAAGTGGTCGCTTAACATTTTTTTGTTTCATATAAGAAATAATGACATCATTAATATTGATAAGATTAATGTTTATAATGGCATATAAATGTAAACACGTTACAGTTTTGCTCAGGCAGAAACTGTAGAATCAGATCTATATTATACCAAAGCAAAATGAGCAGACCCTGATCTTGGTCTACTCTGTTTTCAAATGCGTGAAACGGCAAGGTTTAACTCTTTCACCGCAATACGCGAATCTGTGATAAATTCGCAAACTGTTGGATACACACTGTTTGGCACTATGGTTATGGGAATGAAATTTAACTCATTCTTCTCCTAGGCTATTGTTAGACCCAACCTCTTTGAATGTATCTACCGAAAAGGAGCGTTAACTAGAGAAAAGGAAAAAAATTGAATTTTGTAGTTTGAAACCATTGTGATAAATAGAGCATTTTCTCTTATAGGAGCAAATGCTTTGTTTGTCACAATGGTTTCATAAAGTGACTTTTATAGATGCTCAAACATGCGTCACTAGGGGATGATGTGTTAAGTAAATTTCGCTGTTATACCTGCATCAGACGATAATATAAACATAAGAAATTTAAATAGCCTAAAAAAGGGTTAATCAAACAGATTTTTACTCTATTCAAAGAAATCAATGAACTACATCGTTGCCAGTCTACTCGACCTTTACATTAAGCCTGCTAAACATTTTTGCCCAAACCGGATCTAAAATCGAAATCAGCAAACTGCAAATTTAAACCTTTACTCCATAAATACATTTGTATTCATGTTAGCAATAATGTCATGATGAATATTAATTAGATAAAATCTTACAGTTGCATATCAACACAGGAAATGTCTGCCATGGCAGAAACTGTAGAATCATATCTACAGTAAAACCTCTCTATAAGTGCCACTACATTGTGTTAATTAGTTGGTATTTGGGGCAGGTGGCTGCTTAAAGCAAGATGAAAGTAAAACAGAACGCTCCTATAAGAGCGTTCTGTTTTACTTTCACCTTGCTTTAAGCAACCACCTGTCTTTAACACAAAATACTTGATGTAATTTAGTGGCCGTTATAGAGAGGTTTTACTGTATATCATGCCATAAGCAAGCAGAGCAGACCTACATGAGCCGTCTGATATGGATATACAGTGTTTTTATACAAAGGCGTTAAAGGCGTATTTATCCATGGAGTAACACACTTTGATTATGATGGGGCGCCGAGTTACTTGTCGTCCCATCTGGGTATACGAGCTGTTCGCAACAGTTAACCCACAATATGCAAAGCCAATTACCTAATAAAAGGCTATTTTAGAAAATAATAGCATCATGTATATCGATTAGCTAAATCTTTATAATGTTTTATGAACACAGGAGATTTGGCCATGGCAGAAACTGCCGTAGAATCAGATCTATAGTATTCCACAAGCGATCATAGCAGACCCTGATCAAACGGCTCCTTCGGGAGCCGTCTGATCTGGGTCTACTCTGTTTGCAAAGGTATGAAAATGCGTCTGTATTAGGAAAAGGGTTAAGAATAAACAATACACCTTTTAGTCTTTGTAACCTGATAACGCCCCGCCTGCTATTACTAAGATTGAGATATTGACGCGAAAAGATTTGCTTAGCCATTTTACACCAGCTCCCGGAAAGTGTCAGCTGTATTTGTGGAAGACAGAAATATTGACTCGAGGTTCCTCGGCTATATTGCACGTAATGGAGAGGGCTAAGTAGTTTACAGAGATCTAGATAAGATGCGTAAATAAAAGTATTTTCAAGAATAACTCCTTTATTTCTCCACCAAATCCTATGTTGTGACCACTCTTTAGAATCGTCTCTTGGAGACGATTCTAAAGAGTGGTCACAACATAGGGTTTGGTGGAGAAAAAACGACTTTAGTATTTGACTACGCACCTCTATCTTGTGCTCTGGTTTAGATTTCTAGTTCTTGAGCTATTTCTGTATCTGATATAGGTGCTTTTTAAATCATCTGCAAACAGAATATACCAAGATCAAACGGCTCCTAATTAGGAGCCATCAGATCTGGGTCTGTTTGCTCATGCAATTAAGATCTGTTTCTATCGTGCCAAGTATTGTTTAACCGTTAACTGATAGAGATGCATTTTAATGATTTTACTTACAGAGTAGGACCAGAACAGTCAACTCATGTAGGAGCTGTCTGACCAGGATCTAGCCTGTTTGCTTAATGAATGATATAGATCTGATTCTATAGTTCCTGTCGTGGTCAAAACAATCTGGTGTTCATATACCGTTAAAAACTGTATCCTATATGGTCTGATCAAGATCTGTTCTGTTTGCTAATGATGTAATATACATGTAAAACCTCTCTATATAACGGCCACTAAATTGTGTTAATTAGTTGTCATTTAGGGCAGGTGGCTGCTTAAAGCAAGGTGAATGTAAAACAGAACGCTCCTATAGGAGCGTTCTGTTTTACTTTCACCTTGCTTCAAGAAGCCACCTGCATTTAACATACTTGATGTAATTTAGTGGCCGTTATAGAGAGGTTTTACATGTAGATCTGATTATACAGCTTCTGCCTTGCATGGTCAAGAATTTATGTGTTCATAACTCATTATATTAGTTTCATGATTTCGTACATGAATATTCATTGAGTAAAGAGCTGACGCCACAGAATAAGAAGACATTTTTGGTGGGTTTTACTGTGTACGATAGAACCTGTCCTAGGCGGGCAATCATTTATTGAACATTCTTGCATAAAACGTGCTGTTGTTTTCTCGCTTCTCAGTCGTGCTAGATAAGCTGAGTTACTAAAAATAGCCGTACAGAAATCCTTATCTGGAACACCCCGTGACTAGTGTATTCATACGCGCGATTGGGTAAAATCAATACAACGGAAGGACTTCTTACAGAATTATACCAACATTTCTATAGGCAACAACCTTATGAATTGAAATCAATATAAGTACTTAGCACGAATATGAAATTCTATTTATCATATAAACACTTTAAAAGCCTATTTAATTAACCGAAGACGTTTTGTAGTCACTCAGTCATTTATATTTACGCCAAAACGTAACGTTTGTGGTTGTCATAACAAATGACGTCATTAGAGGGTTAATACACGTTTTTTCGGGCAATAACATCTGCAGTGTCCCGAGGGACTGTTGTTGGCCCGAGCCCGAAGGGCGAGGGCAACAACATTCCCGAGAAACAAACGTGTATTAACGCTATTGCATAAAACCAATTTTCTGCTCTCCTGCATCAATTTAATTCTTTAAAATACAGGCAAAACAACGGCAGCAAAACTATACACTTCTTTGACACTTCGGCGATTTATGCTGTTTCTGGGCCACTGTTTTCTTTTCGACGTCAATTCATGATTGTATCAAATATCGTTTACACGGAATTTCATTCAATATGTCTATCACTAAAAACAGTTCATTGTCGGTGCTCCTGAAAATACTCACACCCCGGCGTTCACCTAGCTTAGGTCAAAACGCTGTAGCATTCGCGTCCATTGTTTACCTTAGGCCCGTAATAGGTATAATTAAAACCGGTCAACAACAGCGCGTGAGCACGAGAATCGCCTTGTTAATACATGGTCTAGCGGGACTACAACAGCACGTTTTATGCAAGAATTTGGTGTCACGCCTAAAGTTATGCTGCGGTCTGTTGCTATTAGATATGGAAGTCGTATTACGCAATGTAAAGTAGTACTTCACAAATTCGTTAATTTTCTTGGTTTTAGGGCGTATTTCAGCGAGAAAAATAATCAAGCATGGGATTTGTTAAAGCCGGGGGGGTTCTATACCCTCGGTTGGTCTGTTCCTATCGGAAACTCGCTAAAGCTCGTTTCCGACTGGAACAGACCAACCTCGGGTATAGAAACCCCCGTCTTTAACAAAACCCATGCTTGATTCTATTAGTCCCGCTAGACCATGTATTAACAAGGCGATTCTCGTGCTCACGCGCTGTTGTTGACCGGTTTTAATTATACCTATTCGGGGCCTAATGTAAACAATGGACGCCAACGTTATAGCGTTTGGCCTAAGCTAGATGAACGGTGCGAGTTTTTCAGGGGCACCGACAATGAACTGCTTTTAGTGATAGACATATTGAATGAAATCCTGTGTAAACGGTATTTGATACACTCGTGGAGTGACGTCAGAAAGAAAACAAAAGAGTGGCCCGGAAACTGCATAAATCGAACCAACGGAAGTGTCAAAGAAGTGTATAGTTTTGCTTGTATTTGGAAGAAATAAATTGATGCAGGAAAGCAGAAAATGGGTTTATGCAAGAATAGCGTTAATACACGTTTGTTTTCGGGCAATAACATCTGCAGTGTCCCTTGGGAATGTTGTTGCCCTCGCCCTTCGGGCTCGGGCCAACAACAGTCCCTCGGGACACTGCAGATGTTATTGCCCGAAAAAACGTGTATTAACCCTCTATTGGAGTTTTTAAAAGCAAGGGGTTGCTTAATGCATGGCAAAAGTAATACAGGAAGCTCCTCAATGAGCTATCTGCATTACTTTTGACCTTCATTAATATACCACCTGCCTAACATATCCATTATTACACGTGCCTTATTTGATGGCCGCTTGAGACAGGTTCTAATGTATTCCATCTCTGTCACACTTAGCGACAGCCCTTTTCTTAGGGTTTCTTCAAGAGGTTTCTTTCCCCCTGTGTTGCTGTATCTATAATATATCTCACTATCGAATATCTTCAATCCATTTTGTTCTTGTAGTCAAAGTAGAACCTGCCTATATCGACCATATAATGAATAAACATGGGATTCATGAGTTACATGATTTTATATGACACATATAATTTGGACAATAATAGAAATTGCAGAATCAGATTTATATTACCTTTTTTAGCAAACAGAGCAGACCCTGATCAGACGGCTCCTACAATAACCGTCTGATTTAGGTCTGCTCTGTTTGCAAAGGTGCCAAAAAGTCGTCTTTATGGGGGAAATGGTTAATGTAGGACGAAAGTAATGCAGAGAGCTCTTACGGGAGCTCCTACAGGAGCCTTCTGCATAACGCTCGTCCTGCATTAAACTATCGCCTGTCTTTAACCCTTTCCTCCATGAATATGTATGTAAGAAATAATGATGTCATGAATATTAACCAGAAAATATGTTATAATAGTACATGGACATAAGAATGTTTGGCCATGACAGAAACTATAAAATCATATCTATGTTATATCATAAGCAAACAGAGCAGACCTTGGTCAGACGGCTCCTATAGGAGCCGTCTGATCTGGGGCTACTCTGTTTGCAAAGGCGTAGAAAGGCGTATTTATGGAGTAAATGGTTAATCTCTCTAATGCATTTAACCCTTTACCCCTTATTTAAACCTTTTCACACATTTGCAAACAGAGTAGACCCAGATCAGACGGTTCCTATAGGAGCCGTCTGATAAGGATCTGCTCCGTTTGCTTATGAAATAGAATTAAAAATAGATATGATTCTACTGCTTCTTCCGTGACCAAAACTTCTACCTATGTCCGTGTGAAATTATAAAAATAAAACTACAGTAAAATATCTCTATAACGACCACTAAATTGTGTGAATTAGTTGGTATTTAGGACAGGTGGCTGCTTAAAGCAAGGTGAAAGTAAAACAGAACGCTCCTATAGGAGCGTTCTGTTTTACTTTCACCTTGCTTTAAACAGCCAACTGCTTTTAACAAAAAAATACTTGATGTAATTTAGTGGCCGTTATAGAGAGGTTTTACTGTATTTAATATTCATAATTTAACTGTTTCTTACATGGATCTTCATAGAGTAAAGGGTTAAAATCAAAATTATATGAATTTTTGGTGGTCGCTATAGACAGATTTTACAGCAGAATACTTGTATTCTAAATTCAAACTTTTTACCCGTTTTAAGTTGTTTTTTTCTTTTCTCTTAATCGCTTTAGCTATGACACCTTTCACTTCAACATGCCTGCAATCACTCTAAGTGATCTACCTGTAGTCAGAAACACGCTATATACCCTTTGTAGCCTAGTGACAAACAGTTTAGACCCAGAGGAAATGTCAAGTAACAATGGGTCTGATCAGGATCCAGTTGTGTGGCACTCTGGTTATATTACCGAAATTAAAACCAATAAAATAACCGGTTTGTAGCAGACGACCGTTTTTTTGCAGACAGTACTTACTCAGCATGCAAAGAGTTAATTTTAATACCTCCCCACCCCCTGCCCCAAGCTTTCGCATTCGATTGGCAGACTGCAAACTTGTTAAGGCATGTCTGTCGCGCCACTAAATGCCGTGAAAAACTGCGTTGAGCGTGTTCAGCTCTGTTTAAAAGGACGTTCAACTTGAACTGTACATTTCAAATGTTGCAGATACTCCAAGAGAAAAGGAGGATGGGCTTAGTTGCGATCTACATCATCATTTTGGTCATTGACGTCATCGTGGGATCAGCAATTATTGCATGGAAGTGCAGAGAACTGTAAGTAGAGATATTGTTTTGTCATAACCCTTTGCCTGTTCTGTTACAGTGTATTTATGTAAGAAATAATGACAGCATAAATATTTATTAGCTAGGTATTTTTTTTGCTTTGACAAAAAATGTAGAATCAGATCTATATTATGTGAAAAGCAAACAGAGCAGACCCTGATCAGACGGCTCCTATAGGAGCCGACTGATCTGGGTCTACTCTGTTTGCAAATGTGTGAAAAAGCGTTTTAGGAAGAAAAGGAATATTTCTTTACTTCATGAATATTCATATATGTGTTGAACATTATGATTACTGTATGTAGGCCTATATATATGTATTATTGTTAGATATATTATTATAAGGGTTTGGTCAACCGGTTACCTATTTTAAGCCTTTGGAAGCCTTTACAAACAAGGTAGACCCAGTTCCTGTAGGAGCTGTCTGAGTGATCAGGGTCTACCTTATTTGCTTATGAACTAATATAGATCTGGTTTAGCAGTTTCTGTCGATACCAAACAATCTTATGTTGATATAAGTTACCTGATCCAAGCCTTGTGGCGCCTTTGCAAACAAAGTAGATCAGACAGTTCCTGTAGGAGCCATCTGATCAGGGTCTGCTCTGTTTGCTCATGGCATTATATATATACATGATTGTACAGTTTCTGCCATGTCACAGGAATCTTTTCTTCATATGCCATTGTAAAATCAACTAATTAATAATTATGATGTCATTGGGTAAATAGTTGAAAGACAAGACACTGCAGGTGAATGATTAAACAGATGTGTAATTAAACGTTGCCTTGGCAACTTTTCTCTCCCTTAAAAGGTAAACAAACAAACGCCCATTCCATTCCATCTTTGTTGCTAACGTACGCGTGCTTTTGCCTTGTTTTCTGATAGCAGATACTTGAAAATATTGATAAAACATCTAGCCACGTGTGCAAGATAAGGAAAATCGCGTTTTTAATTTGATTTCGTTGACTAAATGCATGTATTTATTTCTAAACAATTTCGTTTACTAAAATGATATAAGACTTAAGTCAGCTCTTATTTAGCTACCATCTGATGACTATTCGTAGGAAATAATGGCATTGTGAATATTTATTAGCTTTTTTTTTACACGCCCACCTGATACTTAAGGTGATCGTATATTGGCGTGGCCCTGTCCGTCCGTTCGTTTTCGTTCGTCCGTCAACATTTTGTTTGTCCGCTGTTTTCTCGGAAAACTATTTGACGGATATTAATGAAACACAAATCTTTAATGCATCAAGATCTGAAGCTTAGTCGATTCTGAGGTTCATTCAATTTGACATATATATGCAAATATGGGGATAGCCGTAACTTTTCATTTATATTAAAATTATATTTACTTCAATTTTTTTATATGATATTACCTTAATATGAATTTTCACATATATTGCGGTTTTTCTCAATATGTCATTTTATTTTAAAGTTAGGGCCCTTGAACTTAGTGCATTCGTTGCTTTGTTCGTCTGTCAACTTTTGGCTTGTCTGTTGATTTCTGGGAAAACTATTGAAAGGATAATAATGAAACTTCACACAAATGTTTTATGCAACAAAATCTGATTTGAGGTTCATTCAGTTTGTCTTTACAGAGTTATGGCCCTTGCACTTTACGATGATCTGCAAGTATGACGATTAGCCGTAACCTTTTTTTTTTATTTAATAAGATATTCAATTCAATTTATTATTTTTTTTTAAAAAAATAAAATAATAATATCACCGTAATATGGAAATCAAGATCTGAAGCACAGATTAGAAAATCTCAACACTTATAAGGCATATTTTTCAAGTGGGCGTATTATGTACCATATGCGGTACTCTTGTTTTATGATGACTATGCAGTATGTACTTGTATTTTATAATGACCTATGAGCACAATGTGTGTTAGCTCTGACACAAGCACATATAGGAGACATTGATCACTTATCCCTACGGGCGCCCATTGATCTGTTGGTTATCGGCAGAAATTGTAGAATCTAATCTACTACATTTGATCTAGATATGATTCTACAGTTTCTGCCGATACCCAAACAATCCTATTTATGGTGCCATTATTTCTTACATGGTTATTCAACAAGCAAAGGGTTAAGAAAAACACGTAAAGTATGCGATGTGACTGTTCTGTTCTGTATACATGTACTGTTAACTAACATTAGACAACAAAACAGTTGATACAGATGAGACGCCGAGATGGGACGGTGTTAAGGGTTACAGGCTATTAGTTTACGTGCTAATACGCTAATACGTGCCTATAGGAGCCGACTGATCTGGGTCTACTCTGTTTGCAAATGTGTGAAAAAGCGTTTTAGGAAGAAAAGGAATATTTCTTTACTTCATGAATATTCATATATGTGTTGAACATTATGATTACTGTATGTAGGCCTATATATATGTATTATTGTTAGATATATTATTATAAGGGTTTGGTCAACCGGTTACCTATTTTAAGCCTTTGGAAGCCTTTACAAACAAGGTAGACCCAGTTCCTGTAGGAGCTGTCTGAGTGATCAGGGTCTACCTTATTTGCTTATGAACTAATATAGATCTGGTTTAGCAGTTTCTGTCGATACCAAACAATCTTATGTTGATATAAGTTACCTGATCCAAGCCTTGTGGCGCCTTTGCAAACAAAGTAGATCAGACAGTTCCTGTAGGAGCCATCTGATCAGGGTCTGCTCTGTTTGCTCATGGCATTATATATATACATGATTGTACAGTTTCTGCCATGTCACAGGAATCTTTTCTTCATATGCCATTGTAAAATCAACTAATTAATAATTATGATGTCATTGGGTAAATAGTTGAAAGACAAGACACTGCAGGTGAATGATTAAACAGATGTGTAATTAAACGTTGCCTTGGCAACTTTTCTCTCCCTTAAAAGGTAAACAAACAAACGCCCATTCCATTCCATCTTTGTTGCTAACGTACGCGTGCTTTTGCCTTGTTTTCTGATAGCAGATACTTGAAAATATTGATAAAACATCTAGCCACGTGTGCAAGATAAGGAAAATCGCGTTTTTAATTTGATTTCGTTGACTAAATGCATGTATTTATTTCTAAACAATTTCGTTTACTAAAATGATATAAGACTTAAGTCAGCTCTTATTTAGCTACCATCTGATGAATATTCGTAGGAAATAATGGCATTGTGAATATTTATTAGCTTTTTTTTTACACGCCCACCTGATACTTAAGGTGATCGTATATTGGCGTGGCCCTGTCCGTCCGTTCGTTTTCGTTCGTCCGTCAACATTTTGTTTGTCCGCTGTTTTCTCGGAAAACTATTTGACGGATATTAATGAAACACAAATCTTTAATGCATCAAGATCTGAAGCTTAGTCGATTCTGAGGTTCATTCAATTTGACATATATATGCAAATATGGGGATAGCCGTAACTTTTCATTTATATTAAAATTATATTTACTTCAATTTTTTTATATGATATTACCTTAATATGAATTTTCACATATATTGCGGTTTTTCTCAATATGTCATTTTATTTTAAAGTTAGGGCCCTTGAACTTAGTGCATTCGTTGCTTTGTTCGTCTGTCAACTTTTGGCTTGTCTGTTGATTTCTGGGAAAACTATTGAAAGGATAATAATGAAACTTCACACAAATGTTTTATGCAACAAAATCTGATTTGAGGTTCATTCAGTTTGTCTTTACAGAGTTATGGCCCTTGCACTTTACGATGATCTGCAAGTATGACGATTAGCCGTAACCTTTTTTTTTTATTTAATAAGATATTCAATTCAATTTATTATTTTTTTAAAAAAAAATAAAATAATAATATCACCGTAATATGGAAATCAAGATCTGAAGCACAGATTAGAAAATCTCAACACTTATAAGGCATATTTTTCAAGTGGGCGTATTATGTACCATATGCGGTACTCTTGTTTTATGATGACTATGCAGTATGTACTTGTATTTTATAATGACCTATGAGCACAATGTGTGTTAGCTCTGACACAAGCACATATAGGAGACATTGATCACTTATCCCTACGGGCGCCCATTGATCTGTTGGTTATCGGCAGAAATTGTAGAATCTAATCTACTACATTTGATCTAGATATGATTCTACAGTTTCTGCCGATACCCAAACAATCCTATTTATGGTGCCATTATTTCTTACATGGTTATTCAACAAGCAAAGGGTTAAGAAAAACACGTAAAGTATGCGATGTGACTGTTCTGTTCTGTATACATGTACTGTTAACTAACATTAGACAACAAAACAGTTGATACAGATGAGACGCCGAGATGGGACGGTGTTAAGGGTTATAGGCTATTAGTTTACGTGCTAATATCCCTAAACAAAGGAACTATCAAAATAAAGAGGACTGTGGATTGCATGGAATTTTAACATTAAAAAGTGACTGTTTGAGAGTGTAAAATTGTAGTTAACTACACAATATAGCCTTTTATAACATTTGAAATAAGTGTTTTCCTAATATAGTCAACGTTGTTTTTCCTTTCATTTTTATTGACACCAAGAATGTGTACCAGTTTGGATCCAAACTCCTTGTAAAGGTTTCAGGAGTTTGCCCTATATATTATAGTAACGCCAGTTTTGCGCCCAATCCTCGAATCTGTGAGTGTTGTAAAACTGTGCACGCTAGCGGCAAATTCACGATAACTTAACACTTTACTCCATAAATATTTATGAAATAATTAATGTATGAATATTAATTAGCTTAACATTTAGTATATACATTATGTAGCATAATAGCAGTTTTGACCCTGGCAGAAGCTGTAGAATTAGATCAAACAGCAAACAGAGCAGACCCTGATCAGACGGCTCCTGTAGGGGCCGTCTGATCTTGGTCTACTCTGTTTGCAGAAGGTGTAGAAAGGAGTATTTATGGAGTATATGGTTAAACAAACAGTTTAGATCCAGATAAGGCATGAATGATTAACCATCTCACCAGTGTTCAAACTACTCGACAATCTGCGGTATATTTGATGAAACACCTTTAAAATAGCAGCAAGGGACAACTTATGAATACTCAATACATGTACTATACATTTGTAATAACATAACATTTTACCTCACAGGGGCACCTTTTTACGCCTTTGCAAACAGAGTAGACCCAGATCAGATGGCTTCTATAGGAGCCGTTTCACCAGCGTCTACTGTTTGCTTATGAAGTAATCTGATTCTAGTTTCTTCGATGGATAAACATTCCTGTGTACATTGGTCATTGTAAAACTTCAATTAATTAATATTCTCGGATAAATATTGAATACATACATATTTATGAGATAATTGGTTAACATGCAAAGAGGTAAACCTTACACAATGGAAAGCTACATTATGGAGATACACATACTTTGTTCATACAATTGGCCTGCGGCCCATCAGTATATAACCATACCACATTACCCATTTCAAAGACTTTCAAAGACATCAGTGATTCGATGGTTTCAACGCTGCATTTCATAGTGGACTCGCCCATCACTACAGAGTCCGCTCAGTAAGAAAGGCTTACAAGAGAACAGTGCAGACCCTGACCAGAGGGCTTCCCTGGAATCCCTTTGATACGGATATACACTGTTTGCAAAGGACACTGCATGCATGCCCCTCAATCAAAGGGTTAATATACATATAAGTACATATTTCTATATACATGTACATCATGTCTACACTTGCAATAGTGCAAGCTATATATTATAACCTCTAACAAGGTTGAAAATGAAACATATACATGTACATAATACATAACACATGTATGCATGAACAACATATTCATGTAAATTGCATGTACATGTATGTCAATTCAACGTCCACAAACCACCATAATAGTATGTTTAACCCATTTCCTTATAGGCTATTTTTAGATACAACCTCTTTGAACAAATCTACCGAAAAAGAGCATTAACTAGGGAAAAGGAAACTTTTAGAAATTTGTAGTTTGAAACCATTGTGATAAATAGATCAGTTGGTCAGTGTCTACACTGGTTTCACAAAGTGACTTATACAAAGTCGTCAATATGAGGGAATGGGTTATTGAAAATGGATCATGGAGGAAGGTGAAAAGAGGCGATTTTCAAGGAGTCGCCAAATATATGGGAATTGTATGTACTATTTTTTATCATAATCAGAATAAACAATTGATTGAATTACTACTATCACGTAACAAGATTTGATTACAGTAGGCTAAACCCCCTCTAATGCGACCACTTAATGAACAAACATGACTGTCTTCATAAGCAGGTGGTTGCTTAATGCAGGACGAAAGTTATGCAGAAAGCTCCTATAGGAGCTTTCTGCATAACTTTCGTCCTGCATTAAGCTACCACCTGCCTTTGCCACTGTGTATTATGCCCCTTTTTGGTGGTCGCGTTAGAGGGGGTTTACTGTATTTACTTATAACGGCTTTACAAACAGGTTAGAACCAGACCAGATGGTTCTTGTAGGAACGCCTGCCATGTTTGCTTATGGTACAATTCTACAGTTTCTGCCATTGCCAAAATATCCTGTTTTCATATACCATAATATCAAATTCATCTAATTTAATATCGATGATGTATTTCTTGTATTAATATTCACGGCGTAAAGGGTAAAATACAAAAGCGCTACATGCATTCTTTCAACCATAAAAATTATTTCACACTTATAACCCACCCTCGATGGTATACTGTTTACTCATACGGTATGCCATAGGCGAATGTGCAGCGGTATGGGTTGTTTTACACTTTTAACCCAGACCAGAGACCACACCATCTGGTCAGTATCTACACTGTTGTTCAGGTTGGATGCTAAACTGTAGCAAATGCTGGCTGCTGTTACAGATACGGCGATAAAGGGCTAATTTAGTCTTTCAAGAGACAGGACTCGTATCCTTTGTACGATTGTATATACATGTCTATTTTTATATATATTTCACATCTGATTAACTGTTGTTGTTGTTTGTTTGTTTGTTTGTTTGTTTTTTGTTTGTTTTTGTTTTTTTGTTGTTGTTTTTTTTTTTTGGGGGGGGGGGGGGGGTTGCTGTAAACTTGACATTTAGTTAAGAAGAATTTAAATCTTTTACACGCAGGAGGCTGTTTAACGCAAGGTGAAAGTCATGCAGAAATCTCCTTTGGATCTTTCTGTATGACTTTCGCCCTGCATCAGCACCCGTTGAAAAGACCGTCATTTTTACTTATTTGAAAATAAGGTTTAACTATATACGCAAATGTTACTCTGTCCTGCTTTCGCTCTATCATCAGACATAACGAAGACATAAAGCCCGCAAGCATGTTCATAATGTTAGGAATATGTTACATAATTATGTCGTCCTGATTTGATAATATACTATACTGGCTATTCTAATTACGTTGCTACAGTTACAGATATAAGCAACTCCTCATTAGCTTTATGGACGTAACATCTTGGTAAATAAGGATAATAAAGTCGAGGGTTGTGTACATTGAACCCAGATGGTGAAATACGCTGTTGGATGATTAAATCTTCAACATTGTGTCATAACCTTCAATTGAGATGAGACACAAAGTTCAACGGTTTACCAACATCCAAGCTGTTTGACACTAAAATAAAGTTAAGAAGACAATGACTGAAAGTGTAAGAACATACATGGAGATTCTAACAAACATTTATTAGACACCAGTTAAACCCTCTATCTGATGTATATTTAATTATTTATATAAGAAATAGTGAATGTATGTACATGTATATCAAATAGATGAATTTTGTACATTGCTTATGGTAACATACATTTTTAGCTCCACTTTTTCAAAAAGTGGAGCTATTGTCATGACCCTCTCGTCGGCGTCGGCGTTGGTTAACCTTTTTGTTAAGGTCCTTCTCTCAGAAACCATCAAACATATTTGGATCATATTTGGTATGTATGTTTACTATCACAAGGGGAACCCTTTTCACAAGGGTAGGTAACCCTAAAATTAATGTTGCCATAGTTATGCCCCTTTTTCGACTTAGAATTTTCATTGTTGGTTAAGTTTTATGTTCAGGTCTATGTCTCAGAAACTGTCCAAGATATTTGGTTCAACTTTGGTATACATTTTAGCTATTACAAGGGGGACCTATTTACAAGGGCAGATAACCCTAGAATTAATTTTGCTATAGTTATCTCCCCCTTTCTGACTTAGACTTCCACTACACTATCCAGCACTAAAGAAAGTGGAGCGCGCTGTCTGCGGACAGCTCTTGTTTAATATGGCAGAAACTGTAGAATCAGATTGCATATTGCATAAGCAAATAGTACAGACACTGATCAGAAGGTCAATTCAGGAAACGATTCCCTGTTTAAGGCGTAAAAAGGGGATTTGTGGAGCAATTTTAAGGATTAACCCTTTCACCGCCGCAGTCGCATAAATGCACCACGACAAAAAGTGCAGTCCCAGATCAGACGCCGCCTTTTCAAGGCGGCGTCTGATCAGGGACTTCATTATTTGTCTCAATCTCTATTTCTATATATATGTGTGCTTTATTTGCATTTATTTATCTCATTTCCTTATTCTACTGAATAATTTGACAAACTTGGATTGCAGACGACAAATAGAAATTTGGCACCGAAAGGGTTAACCCTTTCCCTCATATAAACGTGTTTTCACGCATTTGCAAACAGAGTAGACCCAGATCAGACGGCTCCTAGATCAGGGTCTGCTCGGTTTGCTAATATAATTTGAAAGATCTATTTCTTTGCTTTCTAAAATGTCTACAATGTTCCACTCCCATATTTCTTTATAACTATTTTGTTAATGAATATTCAGTAGGTATTGAAATTTTGGCTAAATATAGAACAGGGAAAGGGTTAAACATTGTTGTTCGTTTACTCACGGCTTCTTTGTTTCAGGGGTGATGAAGATGAGTGTCAACTGGCGATTGGTGGAACCCTGGGAAGTGTGATTATGTGGCTCTTGATGTTGTTTATATGCCCCTACTGCCTGGTAAGTTTTATGATTCGGTCTAATATTGTTGGTCCTTTCTGTATGGGAAGTTGCCATACACTGACTGCCTGGTATTGTTCATCTCTACTGTCTGATAGGTTTTCACGCCCTTGCCCTGTTCTGTATTCCAAATTTCAATATTCATATACATGTACTGAATATTCATAATTCAGGACGAAATAGTTATGATATGGAAGGTGGAATAAAATATGGAAGGTGGGATATTGTATCCATTTTAGAACTCCATTAGCAAATAGTGCGGACCCTAGTCAGATGGTTCCTATGGGAGCCATCTGATCTGGGTCTACTCTGTTTGCAAAGGCTTGAAAAGGCGTTTATATGAGGGAAAGGTTCATGATTTTTTTTATTTCCCTACCGTCTGGTATTTTTCATGCACCCGCTGGCTGGTATGTTTTCATGCTGACATTACCAAGTAATCAATGTTACTAAGTAGAACTGAACAGGTCTACATCAGCATTAATGTGTGGATGAACTTGTTAGGAAACATGCTAGCATGAGACGCCTACTCATATGTTGGTAGACATATACATAAAACAATTTTTGGAGGATGAAAATAAATTTGAATTCGAAAATCTCTTTTGAATTCATACTATGTATAGCATATACAATGGTGCAAACCTTCTTTACGAAACCCACTCAAGGGAACTTAAATAATTCAGGTGGTAGTTTA
This sequence comes from Azorinus chamasolen, assembly GCA_963576725.1. Taxonomy (NCBI): domain Eukaryota; kingdom Metazoa; phylum Mollusca; class Bivalvia; order Cardiida; family Solecurtidae; genus Azorinus; species Azorinus chamasolen. Next base: position 41,909,087 of record OY755248.1, read on the forward strand.
ACCCTTTCCTCCATAAATTTATACGCCTTTCTATGCCTCTGTAAAAGTCGCTTTATGAAACCATTGTGATAAATAGAGCATTTGCTCTGATAGGAGCAAATGCTCTATTTATCACAATGATTTCAAATTACAAAATTCTTAAAATTTCCTTTTCTCTAGTTAGTGCTTCTTTTCGGTAGATTTATTCAAAGAGGTTGGGTCTAAAAATAGCCTTTGGAGTAAAGGGTTACTTAAAGCAAGACAAAGATTATGCAGAAAGCTCCCGTAGGATGCACTTAGTTTTAGTGGCTGCTGAACTCTTTCCTTGAATTGTGCATTTTCTCGTAAGAAATAACACTATTGCCATTAAGTAAATCAATGTTTATAATGGCATAAGAATCCGGTGCAATTTTGGCTACTTGGGATTCAACTAAACTTTTGAGAGAAACTACTGAACAGGTATCAAACATCTTGGACCCGGAGTTATTTGCCAGTTGTCGTAGACTGGCGGCCGTTTCACTAAACTTCGTAACTTACGAACTTCGTACGAATTTCTTACGATAAATTTGATCGTACGAAGTTTAGTGAAACGGTCCCCAGGGGATAAGGTTTTACCCGGTTAGTGCGAGGAGTTAAATAAATACGTGTACTCATCTCTCTTTCAGGTCAAATTTGATTTCTACCCAGCTCGACGTCAGATAGGCGACACGTTTGAGGCAGCCCGTTCTAGAATGACAAACAAGAAGTCAGAACAACTCAGACTTAATCTTCAAACAGCATTATCCATGTCAGGGAAATCCAGTTCAAAAGATGTCTACAAAACGAAGTTACTGAGTGAAACGAATCTTCAGCCTGTTAAAGATGGTAAGTCAGATTTGCATTTGCATCCAAGTTGCAGGACTCATTACCAATACATTTGCAGGTTAATTGCGAGTTTGTGATGCCCTATACAAACAGCCTTGATTCAGATGTGACACCAAGTAACTCTATTCATTCCGATTTTGTTTGAGAAGAAAATATTTGGCCTGGAGAATGGTAACAGGCAACATTTTTTTGCAGATGACAGTTACCTGCACTTAGCTTTCGTGACTGTTTAACATACATGTACTAATTTTGACATCTTTTAAATAGAAAAAAATGTTGGAATAAAAATTCTTATTTTATTTTATTCTTATAAGTATTCATGGAGTGGCTCAATTCTCAACCCAAATGTCAATAGTATTCGTTGTGATTTTCACTCTTAAATTTGGTTTGTTGTTGAGTCTTACACTGTCCAGCTTCACAGGTAATAACTAACCCATATGATTTGCTACATACGAAAGTTATGCTGCACATGATATCTAGTTGATCCATTGCATTCTTACCAAGTGTCAAACCATTTCATTATTTGGATAGTGATGAGATATGCTAAGTAACTCATCATGATCAAAACTGTTTGTCACTGAATCAGGCCTGGATAGCATGGTTAACTTCACGTGCAATTTGTTTGTATAATCTGTAATTATTAGGCTAGAAGAATATTAAAACTGTGTGAATTAAAGCATGCTTATGACCCTTAACCCATTCCTCCATAAGCTATTTTAAGATACAACCTCTTTGAATATATCTACCGAAAAGGAGCATTAACAAGAGAAAAGGAAACTTTTAGAATTTTGTAGTTTGAAACCATTGTGATAAATAGAGCATTTGCTCCTATAGGAGCAAATGCTCTATTTATCACAATGGTTTCACAAAGTGACTTTTACAGAGTCGTCAAAAGTCGTCAATATGAGGGAATGGGTTAACACCATAAATACACATTTTCAAACAGAGAAGACCCAAATCACATGGTTCATACAGGAGCCGCCTAATCTGGGTCTGCTCTGTTTGCTTATGAAGTAACATATACATGTATCTACAGCATCAGCCATTATTGCTAAAATTCATGTTAGTGTGCCATTATAAAAAAAATCTAATCAATAGTCACGATGTCATTATTTCTTGCATGAACTTTCATGGAGTAGAGGGGTTAAGTTTCTCCACCAAACCCTATGTTGTGATAAAGAGAGATTCTGAGTGATCACAGTGATCACTAGAATGAGTGAACATTTGGTGGAGAAGTGAAGACTTTAGTATAAATGGTCACAGCATAAGGTTTGTTTGGCATGTAAAAACTGATCTATAACTCTGATTACTGCTTCATCTAGTAATAACTTTGTTTATTCTGTTTCAGTTTCAAATGGTTCACCACCAGTACTTGTTGAAATTGTTACAGAGACCGATAAAACCCCATTAATTCAAGATACAGCTGAACAGAACAGATGATGAAAGTGGCGCCAGAACAGAACCCCGACCCATTTGTGATGCTCAAATGGTGTCAACACCATTTTAAGTACAGTAAAACCACTCTAAACTGGACATTCAAATCCAAGATATTGGTCATGGAGACAGGTGACAGCTTAATACATGTACAGGGTGAAAGTAATGCAGAAATCTCCTAGGAACTTTCTGCATGACTTTCACCCTGCATTAAGAAGCCACCTGCCTTACATATATTAGGATTCCAGTTTAGACGAGGATTTACTGTACAGACCCAAATATGCCTATGGTGCTCAAAAGATGGAAGCTGACACATGGAATACTTTTAAAGTGGAATGTTCCATTGACTTTCCATTCCATTTGAAAGCATAAAATTCGCCAGAGGGTTTAACTCTTTACTTGATAGAAATGCCTTTAGACATGTTTGCAAAGTGGACCCATATCAGACAGTTCCTGTAGGAAATACTTCTTTATAACAGCATGTGAATACAAGAAACTTTGGCCATGGCAGCCAATCAGATCTATAATACGCAATAAGCAAACAGAGCTAAATATGGAGAAAAAACCAACAGTAAAACAGGCAGAGCCACACACGAAAGAACACTGCACCAAACACCATCAAACAAGAAACGGCACAGTCACAAGACAAAACCTAGAGTTGTCTGATCTGGGTCTACTCTGTTTGCAAAGGTGTGATATATGAAGTAACAGGTTAAGTTCATAGCTTCCTTGATACTGATAATCTGCTCAAATATCAGTGTTACAGATGAGAGGTACAGTAAAACCTCTCTATAACTGCCACTAAATTACATCTAGTATTTGTTGTAAAAGGCAGGTGGATGCTTAAAACAAAGTGAAATTAAAACAGAACGCTCCTATAGGAGCGTTCTGTTTTACTCTCACCTTGCTTTAAGCAGCCACCTGCCTGTAATACCAACTAATAAACACAATTAAGTGGCCGTAATGGAGAGGTTTTACTGTATAGTAAGACCTGTCTGTGGCAACCCAAATATTTTTATAACAGGTTGTAGCTTAATGCAAGATAAAAATTATACAGAAAGCTCTTAGAGGAGCTTTCTGCATTACTTTTGTCCTGTATTAAGCAACCACCTGCTCTTATAGACCCATATTACAGTAAAACCCATCTAATGCGACCACCTAAGAGGTATAATTATTGGTGGTAGAGGCAGGTGGTAGCTTAATGCAGGATAAAAGTAATGCAGAAAGCTCCTAGAGGAGCTTTCTGTATTACTTTTGTCCTGCATGAAGCAACCACCAGCTTATAATGATCGACACCAATGTTTATTCATTAAGTGGTCACATTAGTGGGGTTCTACTGTAATCCATTATATGTCGCTATAGACAGGTTCTAGTATATCTAAATCACTTCTATCTCAGCCAAACCCAATCTTCCTAGGAAAGGCGATTCTAATGAGAATCTGCAAGATATGGATTGGATGAGAAATACAGAAAATACTTTCCTTCATTTAAACCTCTTTCCACATCTTTGCAAACTCAGATAAAATGGCTCCTATAGAAGCTGTCTCATCAGGGTCTATTCTGTTTGCTTATGGAATTGTAACAGATCTGACTCTACAGTTTCTAATAACAAATAATCCTATAGACATATGCCTTTATAAAAATTCAGCAAATAAATTTTCATTATATCATTATTTCTTACATGAAAATTAAACAGGAAACGGGTTAAACAAATTTCCAAAGTACTCCTCTTTTCTAGAGCTCTACTTCATGCCTTGTATATTGTACATACACATGTAATTTGAATTTCAAATTGGAATCTCTTGTTCTTTTGTAACCTGGATGGGTTGAAATTGCCAGAAACTATGCAAAGTAACAATGCTTACCCTATTTTAAAGGGCTCCTGTGGGAGTCCTCTGATCTGGGTCTACACTTTCAATCACAAGTGAACTCTTTTGTTGCAATACATGTATATTGTCGTCTGCTTAAAGTTTCATCTTTGTAATTGCAACCATAATCACAGAATCAAATAGTTTGGATCCTGATGAGACACAGAGTTACTTGGCATCTCATCTGGATCTAAACAGTTTGCAGTAGTGATTAAATGCAAAAGGATTAAATATAAGTAACAATACAGCACATGTTTTGTTCTTGTTTACCTAAGTGATACATAGGTATACATTTACTGCAGGTCAAGTACATGAAACATGAGATCACAATTTTAACTTGGTTAACCCTTTCCACAATATATATGCCTTTTCATGCATTTACAGAGTAGACCCAGATCAGATAGCTCCTATAGGAGCCGTCTGATCAGGGTCTGCTCTGTTTGCTAATTTAATTTATCTGTTTCTTTAGTTTCTAAAATGGCATCAATATTCCACCTTCCATCATAACTACTTTGTCCCATAGCTAAAGTGTGCCTTGGACCCCAAAAGGCACACCTGTGTAAAAAAATCCATTCTTAGTTACATATGTATATATATGTTATCAATGTCTTCGACCCAGAATGGATTTTTTACATGGGTGGGCCATTTGAGGGTCAAAGGCACACTTCAGCCCACTATGCATTGTCAATGAATATTCAGTAGGTATAGAAATTTGAAATAAACACAGAACAGGGAAAGGGTTAAGTGCTGACTATGCAAAAGGGAATAATTCATCATTGTTTAATTATATAATCCAGTTAGTGTGAAAGGATATAATTTACACAAGGAATCTGAATGACAAACAGTGCAGATCCCTCTGATCTGGGTCTACACTGTTTGAAAATGCCAATACATTCATTTCCGGCACTAACAGTTTGTATAGTGAAGTCCCAAACAGATGTATATATTTCTTATTAACATGGTACATGTACATACATGTACCTATATCTGGGATGGTAACTATAGACATGTGTAAATGTGTTGCATGCAAATCTATTTATTGTTACGATGAGATTTCATTGAATTTATTACATTTTACTAGTCTATCATATCATTTATTATTTCAAATATAGCTAAATATGACAGAGGGCTACAATTTTGTTATGTTATATTTGGACATCCTTACACCCCCCCCCCCCCCCCCCCTCCAGTCTTACCTTTTATCATGACCTTTGCCGACAGTTTAGATCCAGATATTAGTAACATCTGTTTTAAATGAGGTCCAACTATGGGTCTGTAAGGCAGGCCATAGCTTAATACAGGTGAAAAGTAATGCTAAAAGCTCATATATTGGAGCTTTCTGCATTACTATAGCCCAATATTAAGCAATCACATGCTTTTTAAGATTCATGTGTCCAATTAAAACAAGGTCATTTAAGACAGGTTCTACTGTAAGAAGCCATAAAATTGAGATCTAGTCTGTAGGATACCCAGAGAAAAAAAAACTTGAAATATAAATGTGTTTGAACGCTTTACCTGGTACAGCCTATGCAAACAAAGTGAGGGTGATCTGAACCACAGGGGTAAGACACGTTTGAGTCAGTATATGTATACATAGAAAGTTTTATACATACATATACTGACTCAAACCAAAGGTGCCCTCCCCCCCCCCCCCTCCCCCCCCCCCCCCCCCCCCCCCCAAAAAAAAAAAATGTGATCGAAGTATGTTCAACTGGCCTAAAACTATCTATTTGAACCTTAAACCACTCCGAAAAACGAGAAAAACACGGCCCGGAAAAAATTTCCTATCGGGTCTATATATATGTATTGAAAGGTTCAATACATATATAGACCCGATAGGAAATTTTTTTCCGGGTCGTGTTTTTCTTGTTTTTCGGAGTGGTTTAAGGTTCAAATAGATAGTTTTAGGCTAGTTTAACATACTTCGATCACAATTTTTTTATTTTTTTTTTGGGAGGGGGGGGGGGGGGTCCATGGGTGAGTCCAAGCATGCGTCGAGCACCTTTGACTCAAACGTGTCTTACCCCTGTGATCTGAACAGGGTCTACTGTTTGTTTATGAACTAATAAAGGTCTGATGCTACAGTTTCTTAAACAACCAAAGCAATTCCCATTGTTCTTGGCAATAATAAAAATTCAGTGAATGAATATGCATGAAGTCATGAATTCTTGTATAAATATTCATGAGATAAAAGTTTAACCCTTTCCTCCATAAATACACCTTTCTATGCCTTTGCAAACAGAAACAGAATAGACCCGGATCAGAATCATGACATCATTATTTTTACACAGATATTTATGAGGAAAGGGTTCAGAAACAGCTTATCACTGTATATTATGCAGTGACCACAGTGGTATGACTTACTACAAGCTCTGTACTCCAGTATTACCAAATGGATACCACAATCAAATCCAAGGTGTACATGTTCATGTAATTAACCCTTTACCTCATATAACGCATTTTCATGCATCTGCAAACAGAGTAGACCCAGATCAGACAGCTCTTCTAGGAGCTGTCTGAACATGGTCTGTCCTGTTTCTTAATGGAATTCTATCCTACAAAGTTTCATGTTCACAAGATCAACTATCCCATACAGTTTCATGATCAAATGATCCATGAGTCCAGGTCATATACTTCTGGAAATATGCATGTTTGTACGGTACAAATTTAACCTCTTTTGCAACATTGAGCAAAATGTCTTGCTGTATGTAATATATTGGTATAAAGATAGAACTGAGTGTCACATAATGATAGGTTTGATGATCTGCAACAAGTGAGTAAGGGAGATAATTGTTCATCATAGCTACTGTATTGATATAATAGATAAACTCCCTTACTGCAAATGGTACATGCAATATCTAAGCACATTTTAATCCTTTCCTTCATACGAGGGGTGTTCCAAAAATAATGTCACTTGCATCGGTGCTCATATACCGGAAGTGCTTTTGTTCATTTTAATTTGCTCTGCCCTTCAAAATACTCTCCGCCAGCCAGAATACACCTTTTTAGCCGGTCAATCCATTTTTGGAAGCATTTTTCATACTCTTCAATGGGGACACCCATCAGACACTGATAAACAGCAGATCCAAGGGCATTTCTCGAATTGTATCTCCTTCCAGATAAATGATATTTAAGTTTTGGAAAGAGAAAATAGTCGCAGGGGGCCAAATCTGGCGAATACGGAGGGTGCGGAAGGACGGTAACCTTCTCTGACTCCAAAAAGTCAGTCACAATACGTGCCTTGTGAGCGGGTGCATTATCATGCAAAAGTCGGACATACTTAAGTCCTGTTTTGGGGCGGCTACTTTTGTAGTAGTTCTTCAATTTTCTCAGAACAACGTTTTTATAGAACTTGCCTGTGACCGTTCTGCCTTTTGGCACCGGGATTTGAATAGCTGGACCCTTATTAGTGAAAAAAATAGCATACAAAACCTTCTTTACCGTTCGTATTCGTTTGGCAATACTTGGGCGTCTGGCATTTTTAGTGGCCCATATTCGGTTGGAAACCTTCCGCTTTGGTTCAAAATAATACACCCAGGTCTCATCACCAGTGACTATATTATCAAAAGCCTTTTTACTATATTTTGGGTACATTTTGAGAAGTTTTTTTGCCATTGTTACACGCGTCTTCTTTTGCTCATCCGTTAACAAATGGGGTATCCATCTTGCATTTATCTTTCTAACTTTTAGGTGTTTCTTCAAAATTGCATGAACTCTTGCTAACGACAAGTTTGTCATTCGAGCCAATTGTCTTACGGTGAATCGAGCATCAGTTTTGAGGATACATGTATTTCGGATTTTTTCTATGTTACCTTTGGTCGTAGTTGTTGCAGGACGACCTGGGCGAGCAGCATCTTTCAGTTGCTGCTGCCCAGCACTAAATTTAGCTACCCACCTACAAACAGTCCTGTGGGACATTTGGCCCTCCCCATAAATGTCACACACCTCGCGGTGAATATCTACAGCCTTTATGCCGAGTAATGACCTACCTTTTATATAGGCCCTAATTTCAAGAACATTTTCAGCTCGTTTTCCTGTCATTTTGTGTATAGTCTAACGAATAGGCTATGAAACGATGTACACTGTACCGAGGCAAGTGAACGTGTGGACGAGATATTTACCTGTGTCACGAGCCAGTGATCACTCAATCGACACGAGGTGGTTTTGTGCATGAATTGCACGATTTCCGCGAAATAAAGCACAGATGACATTATTTTTGGAACACCCCTCGTATAAGCGCCTTTCCTATAGGAGCCGCCTGACCAGGGCCTGCTCCGTTTGCTTAAACCTTTCCTTAATATAAATGCCTTTTCACCCATTTGCAAACAGAGAAGACCCAGATCAGACGACTCCAGTAGGTATTAAAATTTGGAATAAATATAGAACAGGAAAAGGGTTAAGAAATAAGAAGTAATATAGATATGATTATACAGATTCTTACTTGGACAAAAATTTCGCTGAGGTTATAAAATTATGGCACCATAAAAATAAATCTAATCAATATTTATGATGTCATTATTTCTGACAAGAATATTAAACAGGGAAAGGATTAAGAAAATTATTCAGAGAAATAAGTAATATCTATCTGCTGTCTTTCTGTTGACCCTTTCTCTCATATAATTGCCTTTTCACACATTTGCAAACAGAGTAGGCCCAGATCAGATAGCTCCTATAGGAGCCAGAGCTCTAGAAACAAGAATGAAAGAACATGTGACAAGAAACTCATCAGCAATACACTAACACTGCTTATGCACTGGACATAATGTGAAATAATGTAACACTAATATCTTGACAAGTGAAAGCAGAGGAACAGATAAAGGTGTGTACTCAAATACAAAGGTGCCCGACGCATGCTTGGACTCACCCATAGACAACCCCCCCCCCCCCCCCCCCCCAAAAAAAAAAAAAAAAAAAAAAAAAAAAATGTGATCGAAGTATGTTCAACTAGCCTAAAACTATCTATTTGAACCCTAAACCACTCCGAAAAACAAGAAAAACACGACCCGGAAAATTTTTTCCTTTCGGGTCTATATATGTATCAATACATATATAGACCCGAAAGGAAAAAAATTTCTATGGGTGAGTCCAAGCATGCATCGGGCACCTTTGCTCAAATACTAAAGTTGCCATTTCTCCACCAAAACCTATGTTGTAACCACTCTTTAGAATCTCTTCAAGACGATTCTGAAGAGTGGTCTGCCACCGTCACAACATAGGGTTTGGTGGAGAAATAAAGGGGTTATTCTTGAAAATGTTTTGATTTATGCATCTTATCTGGAGCTCTGAGTGAAAGGGTAAACTATGTGTATTATTAATACGAGCAGTATCAAATTTGTAGGAAATTGTATTTTGATATTTACAGCCAGTGTATATCCAGATCAGCTCATGCAATATAATGTATGTGACACACCAATTCACTGTATGCCTTGATATTGATCAACTTCTGAAAGTACTGTTAACCTTTTACTCTACGCCTCTGTAATAGTCACTTCTTGAAACCATTGTGGTAAATAGAGTATCAGCTCCTATGAGCAAATCGAGGGCTTGGTGCAAAACTATTCTAACTCCTTCACAAAAGTGAAGGAGTTAGAATAGTTTTGCACCAAGCCCTCGAAATGGTCTACCGGTATTTATCACAATGGTTTCAATACTACACAATTCTAACATTTTCCTTTTCTCTAGAAAATGCTCCTTTACGGTAGATTTATTCTAAGAGGTTGGGACTGAAAATAGCCTATGAGGTAATGGGTTAACCCTTTACTCCATGAATATTCATGAGAGAAATAATGACATCATGAATATAAAATAGATTTTTGTTTATGGTAGGATATGGATGGACACAGATGTTTTGGGATATGGTAGAAACTAGAATCACATCTATATTATATCTTAAGCAAACAGAGCAGAACCTGATCAGATGGCCTCTATAGAAGCTGTCTGATTTGGTACTACTCTGTTTGCAAAGATGTAGAAATTATCATTATATGGAATACAGAGTTAATTTGAATACTGACATAGTAAACCCGAATTCATGCATTGTTTTCAATTTTTCATTGTTTGTAATGTCCTAATGACCTATTTATGTCTGACAATTTGTACATTAAAACAAGAGCCATAGATTCTCACATCATTTATTGCAAAATAATTACTCACATACATGTACTTGTTATTTATTTATATACAACTGTTTGAAACCAGGTAAGTGCTAGATAAGCTCATATGGACTAAATAACTATGAAGCAATAGTGGGAAAAGTCACAATGTTTGAAACGCAGCATCTGATCAAGATTGTGATCTGGCTGTAAACAGTTACTTTTTGCAAGTTTTTGTAAAGGTTAATTTCAAATCTCTATGTACTTCTTTCTTTATTTACACTGCAGACAACAGAACACATACAAGAATAAATATCATGATTGTATTTCTTCATAATAGTATTTTACAGTCAACTAACTGTAATTTGACAATTCAATCAACACTCACATATATCTGAAAAGCTGATGGCAACCTCTGAACCTTTTACTATTGTACTGTATTCAACTTGTATTGTCAAGTTCTGAGTTAAAGCTTTGCTTTTCCATTACAGACACCGGTCTACACCCTTTGAATGTGGGAAACAAGTGTACTAGCATTTGCAAGCAGTGTAGATCAAGATTAGTGGGTTAATCTAGACCTGGGTCTGCAGTCTGTCATTGAAAATGCACTTGCAAATTATTAAAAGTTTTATACTAAATTGACTTGATTGTAAAATACCAATGGACTACTCCACTTTGGACATTCAGCAATCCAAGGGTTAACTATCATGATGAAGTAGTAGTGGGTGGCTGCTCATGTAAAGCTGATAAGGCCAGGTCTGACCATTTCTCCTCTTGTTCCTGCAGTGTCTCAGTGGTTGGTCCATTTTCTTGCTCAATCTCTGGTAGCGCCATCTGTGGGACAGCAATGTCCTCCTCAGGTAGTTTGGCTTCCCGCCAGTTTTCATCAACAAGATCCATCAACCTTCCATCTCTGATCACCTCACTGTCCATTCTATAAAATCCATACATAAGTCTATTTGAAATTTTTAACCCATTTTCCTCATGGTCAAATTTTAGACCCATCCTCTTTGAATAAATCTATGAAAATGGAGCATAAACTATATAGAAAAGGAGAATTTTAGAATTGCGTAGTTTTGAAACCATTGTGATAAATAGAGCATATGCTCAAGAGGAGTAAATGCTCTATTTATCACAATGGGGTCAAGAAGTGACTATTACAGAAGTGCAGAAAGGCGTATTTATGGAGGAAAGGGTTTTAAAACTCAGAGGCGTAGAAAGGTGGTGTATTTATGGATGAAAGGGTTAACTCTTTGCACAATAGCTGCAAGTTTACGTGATTATATTTATGCAAATAGTTCCAATCTAGCATATGCAAATCATCAGAATCCAAACTGTTTGACACTTTGATTTGATTTTTTTTTCATACCAGATACAAAAGTTGCAAGTTGAGCATCACGCTGCATGAAACTAACCCCCGCCCCCTACCCCAATTAACCCTTCAACACTAGTATATATATATCTAAATTTCGACTGAAAAATGTGTTGTCTGCTTCAGTACTTAAAGTACAGTTTCTGTAATTTGTTTTCAAAATACATTTTAAAAATAGCTCCTGATGGGACATTACCTAAGTTACTTTCATGTCTCACCTGGATCCAAACTGTTTGCATTTCGGTCATCACAAATTAGGTAATGCAGGACAGTTTGCCCCACGGACATTTTGTCCCCCACTCAATTTTGCCTGAGGGTAGACATTTTGTCCCTCGTGGCTTTGCAAGGGTGGGCAATTTGTCTCCCGTGTTTTTTCAAGGGTGGACAATTTGTCCCTCATTATTTTTTACAAGGCGGACGGATTGTCCCTCGCTTAATTTTGGACAAAATACCCACAATAAAATGACAAATCTAGTCTCTAGAATTATAGATATAAACGATTCGAAATTTCAGATAACCCCTAAAAAGTTTCCTTTCTGTACTATTAATATGAGTGTGTTACATTAAATTTCAAGCAGCGACACTGCCTATGTTTAAGCCGCGCAAATATTACTTTCTTATTTGTTGAGTCTGGCCTTGCAGTACAGTCTCACGCGAAAACTAATGACAAACAAAAATAATGAGCCCCCCTCGCTGAAAGGGCAAACTAACTAAAGCATAATTCTGATCCATCACCTGTAATGGAGTTTTCTACACTGTGTTATCAAGTATCATGTCCCAAATAACGTTATAAACGGCCTTCGAATTTCGAAATCAAGAAATGTAAACAGACGTGCGACCTCTGCTGACCCAGTCCTTCACTGACATGCGCAGATGCTTATATCGGTCATGACTGTTTTGATTCGGGTTTATCAACTGCGGCACGTTCACAAAAGTACTTAAACCCACAAATCCGAAACACAGGTATTTGTAGAATTTTACACATCAGTAGAACAATGACGTCTACAATAATAAAACCGGTTCAATGTAATTGGACACGGGCATTGCTTTGTCGGTCGTACTGTGCCTGGTTCTCTCCTGACCGGAGGAATAATTTCTCGCGGATCCCTGGAAATAGACTGGTCAACAAACGAGATTCGATGTACCGTCAATTCGAAAACAACTGCAGGAAAATGTCAGCGTCAGTAGACAACTTCACGGGCAGAGACAAAGATTTCATATTTCGTCAGGTAGATTTTTGTTTCGATATTCACAGCTTAAATTATTTTGAATTATTGTGCTGCCACTGCTGAGTCAAAGGCCCAGGTCAGCTTGGGTCAAAGTTGAATTCATATTTCCACATGGGAACAATTTATGTTAAGGGGAGGCGTGGGTGTTATCTGTTTGCAAATGACAATGCATGCATGTCCTGGATGCTAATGGTTAAATAACCAGTTACCTATATGTCACCAAAAAGCTAGCCTATAAATCTATACCAAAACAGTTAACCCTTCAGTATTTCATTTTCTGACCTGACAGTGTAGATCCTGATCACATTCAGTTTCTTTGGCTCAGTGGCTTATCTGGGAATAAATCGCTTGCATATAAGCAGTCATGTCAGTAACACTCGAAAGAGGAGTTGACATTACAAAGAAGATAGAGTAACTCAGAATCCCTGCAGGCTCCAGTCAGTGTGCTACACTGTGACTGTTTTTATTTTTTAGGAGAAATGTAAATGGACATTAAAAGTTTGTCCCTATTTGACACCAAACTATAACAGGACAAGTGGTGAAAAGATCATGGCCTGCATGAGTGGTACTTGAACATAGAGCCTCGAGATCTGGCTTAATCAATATTGTGCAAGCTGTCTAGAAATTTGTCGTTCTGAAACCATTGTGTTAAATAACACATTTGCTCCATAGGAGCAAAATTTTATGCTCTATTTATCACAATGGTTTCAAAAAGTGACTTTTACAGAGGCGTAGAAAGGCATATTTATGGAGGAAATGGTTAATAGCTTAATTTGCAAAGATTTAACCCTTTACCTGATGAATATTCATTTAAGAAGTAATGACTATATTAAATTAATAGTATAATTAGCTATACATGTATATATTATAATGGCATTATGAACAAGTGAATTTTATGCAATGACAAAAAATGTAGAATCAGATCCATATTATTTCATAAGCAAACAAAGCAGGCCATGCATATATGTCTCAGGACTGTAATTTATCTGATCTAGATCTACTCTATTTGCAAAGGCATTGGAAGGTATCTCTTGTAGGTAAAGGGTTAAAAGATTTTTTATCAAATGCATGGTTGTTACCCCTTAGTAACGTGATAGACAAAGTTAACCCTTTCCCTCATATTGACGCCTTTTGACCCCTCTGCAAATTTCACCTGTTGAAACAATTGTGATAAATAGAGCATTTGTTCATATAGGAGCAAATGCTCTATTGATCACAAATGTTTCAAACTACAAAATTCTAAAATTTCATTTTCTCTAGTTAATGCTCCTTTTCGGTAGATTTATTCCAAGAGGTTGGATCTAAAAATAGCCTATGATGGAATGGGTTGAAGGCAAATAGTGCTGACCCAGATCAAATGGATCCTGACTCAGGTACTACATTTTTTTTTCATTGTCAATCTGTTTTAAAGTTATAAAAATGTTGCCTAATTGAATTATTTAGCTTTACAATCTCATGTAGAGGGGAGATTGGATGTCGTAATACTTAAACAGAGGCCTTGATCAGACGCATAAATTAAAACATTTTCCAGAATACATGTAGCTCCTTTACTTTTTCACCAAACCCTTTATCATGACCACTCTTTAGAATCATGTCTTTGAGGCGATTCTAAAGAGTGGTCTTTGAAGAGACGATTCTAAAGAGTGGTAACAACAAAGGGTTTGATGGAGAAATGACGATTTAATTATTTGAATATGCACCCTTATCTATTGTTCTGCTTAAGGTATTTAGTGCAGATCTATTATACCTAGAGCGCACATTGCCCTGAGATAGAAATCTTGATTTTTATGATTACATCAGATGTTAGACCGAATGAATATGCAATTGTGTTATTCAATATTTCTGTTTGTTAAGCCCTACATGTATATTCCATGACTTTTCATGTAAACAATTTACTGTTAAATTTGAATATTAATTAACTGTTTTATAGTTGTTTATGAAGTTTTGACCATGGGAAAAATTGTAGAATCATCACTTTATAAGCAAACAGAGGAAAGCCTGATCAGACAGCTTTGTTTACAAAAAGTGTAAAAATGTGTAATACACAGTCAGGCTTAAACCCTTTCCCTGTTGAATATTCATATCAGAAATAATGACATCATGAATATTTATTAGCTGAATTTTTATAATGTAAACTTTTCAAGGAATTTTTTTTTGCTTGGACAAAAACTGTAGAATCAGATCTATATCATGTCAAAAGCAAATAGTGCAGACCCTGATCAGACAACCTCTGTAGGAGCTGTTTAATCAGGGTGTGCTCTGTCTGCTTTTGGAATAATATAGATCTGACTCCAAAATTTCTGTAATAGCCAGACATTTCCTTGTTATGTGTAATAATAAAAAAATCGGACCATGAATATTCATAATGTATTAAATTCTTGTATTAAGGTACTTCAAGCATTCTAGAATACATGTATGTTGAAAATCATATCAAGTTGATTGGCATATGCATTTACCGTAATCCTTTATTTGATAATCCCAATTATTTTATGCCTTTGCACACAGAGTAGACCCAGATCAGACTGCTAATATAAGAGCTAGCTTTGACAAAAGTACTGAAAGTATTGTAGTTCCTTTAAAACCATGGCTGCCAGGGGGTATGCTTGTTGCTATATTTTAAACAATATTAGTTATACAGTTCTTTCCCATGGTACATGACGATTTATTCCCGGCTGAGGAAAATCATGTTGCCCGAGCCGTTAGGCGAGGGTTACATGATTTTACCAGCCGGGAATAAATCGTCATGTACCCTGGGAAAGAACTGTATAACGAATTTATTATACTGCAAAGTTTTACGGTTCGGATAATTTATATAAATCCATTTTGGCATGTTGAATCACTAAACACGCTAATTCCCCTAAAAGCGCCCCAATACATTAATTCTACCCGAAGGTATCCGAAGTGGTGTGTATTGTATTTCACCGGCGTTCGTGTTATTATAGATGGCTGGACGATATAATAACTCCTCTAAAAACTGTTTTATTGGTCATTTCAAACAATGATGTTTTTTAATTCATCCCTGCATTGTTTTCTTTACGTATCAATAGTTGTCTATTATGAATTTTGCTATTGTTTAGCCGAGTCGAGAAGTCGGTCTTTTGGTTTCTGACCATAATATGTGGGGCCTACCATGGGGGATTTCTATGTACCCTGTTAGCTCACAGGGTACATGGACTCATGTACACGGCTAGTTAACCAATCAGAAGTGAGGATTTTACTTTGCAGTATAATAATGGACCTGGTCACCAGTATATATATATATATATATATATATATATGTGCAATTTCATGTATATATACACTATAGAGCACATGACATATTGTCTCAGATGAGCGATACAGGCTCTCATGACCCTCTTGTTTAATACAAGAATTATATTCATGTAAGAAATAATAATGGCATCACGAATATTAATTAGATTAATGGTTATAATAGCATATGGACACAAGAATATTTGACCATGGTAGAAACTGTAGAATCACATCTATATTATATAATAAGCAAACAGAGCAGACCCTGATCAGACGGCTCCTACAGGATCCATCTGAGTTTACTCTGTTTGCAAAAGTGTAGACAGGCGTATTTATGGAGTAAAGGGTTAATCAACATTTAAAATTGGCAGAATTTTGCATTTACATACCAGTACATTCATCAGGTAAAGGGTTAATATTTAACTGACAAAACCAATATTAGTTCAGAGTTATTTATTCAGATATATTATTTGAGATTTATTTATATGCCATTATAATTCAACTCTTTGAATGTTAAGTAACTGTCATTTGCAAAGTTGTTGTCTGCTTAATAGTAAACAATATTTTTCCTTCCATATCCTTTCTTAGCCCTTTCTGATAGAGTCTCCTATTTCATGCCTTTGCATACAGTAGATCCAGATCGGACAGTTTTTACAGGAGCAGTCTGATCAGAGTCTGCTCTGTTTGCTAATGGAATTATATAGATCTGATTCTTGCATTTTCTATCATTGCCAAAAAATCCATTATTCATAATGCCAGTATAAAATGTAGGTTATTGAAATTCATACATTCATTACTTGTTACATGAATATTCATGACAAATAGACTTAAAGCAATGTCGGACATTTTGGATCCTGATGAGTTGATCAGCATTTATCTGGAAATGACTTTGTTTGCAAACATTATTTCAGATTTACCCATAAAAAGATGCTTTTAATGCCTTGGCAATCAATAGTAGACCCATATCAGATGGCTCCTACAGGAGTCATCTGATCATATTCTGTGCTGTTTGCTTTTGAAACTATATACCAGTATATCTGATTGGACAGTTATTACCAGGGCCATAACTTTTCCTGTTTATATGCCATTATAAATATTAAGGTAATTTATATAATTTCTTAAATGAATTTTCTTTAAGTACAAGGTTAAATAAAAACAGAAAGTGAAATTATGAGTGAGCAAAGGTCAGAAGATAAATGTACACAAATACCCGAGTTGAAATGAAGTCAAACGTGAAGTACATTAAATGAACTTGACATTCACATTGAACATACCAGAGTCTTAAACCGTAGCCACGTACTTGTATTATTGTACAAACGTATATCCTTTTATCAAGGTAAACTGTCAGTACTACAGCAAAATTATCATAAACCTTTATTGACTTTGCCATTTTATTGAATTCATCGGAAATAGCGTTTTCTACCTAATAAACATCCCACTCTAATAAATGTGCCCTTTCTAATAATTGCACCTTGCATTGGGGGAGGTAAAGGGGGGGGGGGCAAATTAGCAACAAAACAACTAGAACAATATAAACATTTTTATAATAATCATTGAATTAAGAAATAAAGTTGTATGTTTTTTTCAAACTACAAGTGGTAGCCTTTAAATGCAGACTTCGAACAAAGCAGAAAATTCCCTTTAATAGGAACTTTCTGCATTGATTTCATTCTGCGTTAACACGCATTTGTGTACAAAAGGCAAGAAGCTCCATGTAAAAATAATAACACCCTTGTTGACTGTTTGTTATATAGATAATGCAGTTGAAAGTCTATTGTGGAGTGAAGGCCATTCATTCAGGTGGCAAAGAAGGATCATCATTTTTCTGGGGTCAATGTGTAAACATTTATCATTTTACTGGCCAATTTGTGATACCATATGCAAACAGTCTGGACCCAGATGAGCCATTACTCTGTGTTTTCTAGGTTAGAAAATGTTTGACACTCTACAATGCTTTTGCATACAGAGTAGACAGAGTAGGTCTGCTCTGTTTGTGTACGACATAATATAGATCTAATTCTATACTCTCTAATTCTATATTTTCAAAATACAGCCAATTAATATGCATGAGGTAATTATTTCTTACATGGATATTTAAGGAGAAAAGGGTTAACCCTTTCTCTAATGAATATTTATATGAATGAAAATGTTGGAATTTTGTAGTATTGAAACCATTGTGATAAATAAACCATTTGCTTACATTCGTGTTCGTTACAAATTATTTTCATAAAACATGTTACTATTATGAATATGGCACTCGCTAAAGCTTGTGTCATATTATTATAGTAAACTCATTTCATAAAAACAACTTGTAATGAGCGCTCATGTACGATCCTCTACTTATCGAAATCTCTCACTTATTGGCATGTACAAATGTAATCTTAAGGCGCTCCTGCGACACGATATTTCACATCCTGATTTTTTTGGCGATGTTATTTACAAACTACGTAAAATTATTGGAAATACCCATTTTCTCACTTTGTTCACTAAATGCATTAAACATTCATTAAAAAGGGATATGATCCTATGGTACTGCAACATACCACATGTCTGGTTGACAACCCTTTTACAGTTGGTAATCATGCTGCCCTCTTTGCATGTATGTCGACAAGAAAGGTTTAGTACTCTTTGAAGGCGACCTCTTAAATACTGAAAGGGAAGGAGGACGCCGGATATTTGTACTCTCTTGTTTTTGTCGTACCCTTTATTACTTTTCTACAGTTACTCTGTTTGCAGCTCAATCAATGAGTACTCTAGCGATAGGTGAATACAGTTGTTTCACTTACATAATTTTATGTTTTTGTTTTACATAACCTTACCACTGTATTTTACATCGCGGTTGTTATAGATTAATTGTAGAGGGGATACATTTATTTACACCGTTTGTCTTTTAGGATGGGGATGGAATTAGTGTGAGGTTGGGCGCCCCTAAACCGGTTTAAACCCCCAGTGACATTTGTCACTGACCGTTCCAAGGCGGTACTTCCATCTTCCCCCTATTGTTTGTTTGTTATGTTTTTGTGCATCTCTTTGTGTCTTTTATATACATGTACATTTACTGTTTTTTGTCGTGGTGCTGTTTAGGCGGTTGTGTGTTTTGTATGCAGTGTTTCCTGCCTGACTCATACATGTACTTTCATCAATTTATTTTATAATTTTACCATTTTATTCCTTTGCACAGAGATTTGATTCTCTTCTGTTTGCTTCTGTGGGACTGTCTGATCAGGCCTTTGCTCTGTCTACCTACATATTACAGATTTATACTACATGACGTAATACAAGAGTTTACCCTTTCAGTGTGGGAAACAAGTCACAAAGATCCTTTGCAAATATAGTGTAGACCTAAATGGGAGGACTCCTAGAGGAGCCCTCTCATCAGGGTCTGAGCTGTTTGTCGAGTTACACTTTTCTTTAAAATATCCTGTAAAATTCACAGTAAGCTTGACCTGTTTGAAAGGTTTTAGTCCATTTGAAAATTGAGTGTTAAAAGGGTTAAATCAATATATATATACAGTAAAACCTCTCTAATGTGACCACTTTTTTTAATTAACGAAAATGCCTTTAAAAGCAGGTGGTTGCTTAATGCAGGATGAAAGTTATGCAGACAGCTTCTGCATTAAGCTACCACTGTTTATTGTGGTTGCATTAGAGCGGTTTTACTGTACCAGACTGTGTCAATCTTGGAGGCAGGTGGCAGTTTAATGCAGGATGAAAGTCATGCAGAAAGCTCCTCTAGGAGCTTTCCCTGCATTAAGTAGCTACCTGCATAAAAATATCTAACTTATCCTTTACTTGAATTCCAATTTAGAGTATTATATAGCATGGTTATGCTTCATAAATTAAGCCTTTTATTCCATGAATGATCATGTAAGAAATAATGACATCATGAATATTGATTAACTGACTTTTTATAATGTCATAAAAACAGGATTTTTTGTTATCAGAGCAGAAACTGTAGAAGAAAATATATATCATCGGTATTTATTAAGCAAATAGAGTGGACACTGATACATGTATTCATGTATCCTGATACATATATACATTTATTACCAGTCAGAGTAAATCCTTGGAATTTGATTGATCAGTTTGCCAAAAACTGCCGGGGTGTACAGTACCGTATTCAGCCGCTTCCACGGAGAATACAGAATTATTCAAATTTGACGTGTGACGTCATTCATTTTGTTTTTATTTTAAGCGTCGATTCGAAATTTCATATTGTCCTTACTCCAATAATTCTGAATGGATGATGACCAAATAATCGATAATAAACGTAAAAAACTGTACCTCATACATTCCTCAATTTATCACCGTGTTACCATTAATTTTTACAAGTGAAGTTTCAATTCCTCTTTCGAAATTGCTCTGAGACGACGTCATATTTGCTCTGTGATGATGTCATGTTTTCTTTGTCATGTCGTCATACAATTAGAGATTTAATGTCAGCAAAATAAGAGTTGTTCGTTTCTGAATTAGGTAAATCGGATCTCTGACTGGTAATAAATTCGTTACACGGTAATTTGGCAGGGTGTACGGGCTGGTATGACTGGGTAAGACCACGTATTTCCTTCGGTTAACGCCTCAGGAAATACGGGATCTAACCCGGTCATACCAGCCCGTACACCCTGCCAAATAACCGTGTAACTAATAGTATCGTATGTTAAAAATTAGAGTAATATAGGTTAAGTGTCACATACCTGGTATTTACTGGTATCAGAGTGGTATCAACATTAAACTTTGAATGTGGGAAATGACTACTGGCATATGCAGACTGCGTATATCCATATCAGATGTCTTGGAAAGGAGCTGTCTGATCAAGATCTGCACTGTTTGTCATTCAAAATCCTCTAGCAAATTTAAGTTAATGATACTGAAATGACACTGATGGGCCATTCACTTTGGAATATTCAGCTTTCAAAGTGTTAACCTATATTTTTCTAATTATGCTAATGGTTAGGATTCAGACCTGGTCATATGCCAAGTAACTCTGCATCTCATCTGGATCCAAACTATTTGACCTTTTGCAGGCATTCTTTAATAGAAATGAGGGAATTGAAACTGAAATGGAGAAATTGGAGCAGAAATCAGTACTCAACAAAGCATACGGTAAAACCTGTCTTAACCTTTCCCTGCTGAATATTCATGTAAGAAATAAAGACATCATGAATATTTATTAGCTAAATTTTTATATTTGCATAATTATGTACACATTAATTTTTGGTAATGGCAGAAAGTGTAGAGTCAGACCAACATAGATCTGCAAACAAAAAGAACAGATCCTGAAAGAATCACATATGTTATGCCAAAAGCATAATAGGTGCCGTCTGATCTGGGTTCTCTGTTTACAGAAGCCATGCAAATGCATTTATATGAGGTAAAGGGTTATAATAAAGGTTAGAATTAGGGTAAAGGGTTAGAATAAGGTTATATAAGGACGTTGCAGGGCGAATGTAAATATTGTAGTATAGTCTCTTTTATATAATGCCATCATTAAAATCTAGCTCATAAATGTTCATAGTCATTATTTCTTACATGAATATTCATGGAGAGACTAAGCACCAGTTATATTTGACTTAGGGTGAGGACTACAATTGAATGCAAAGCCCGAAAGGATGTTTACTTCAGATATCAGTTACAACAAAATATGGTGACAGACATTTATGCAAGGCTCGGTCTAGATAGCTCACACAGATCTGATCATAGTTTAATTTTATGCTCTCCCACACTTCTTAACCCTTTACTCCATAATTAGGCCTTTCTTTGTCTTTGCAAACAGAGTAGACCAAGATCAGATGGCTTCCTTATATATCATGGTCTGCTCTGTTTGCTTATGAAATAACATAGATAGGATTCTAGTTTCAGATATTGCCGAAATTCCCCGTGTTCATTTGCCATTGTAAAAAAAATTGTCTAATTAATATTCATAAATATTGATAGAGTAGTGGGATAAAGAGGGTATTTAGATTGACGATTGTCTGCCTGAACAGATGATCTTTCTATAAATAATGTGGGTATTTTTAGTATCTCACCATCCACCAGAAGCTGACTGAAGTTTTGCACTCCATACATCCTTCTGTCTATCCAGTCATCCATCCTTTCATTTGTCCATCGTTCCATCCGGATTTTTGTGCGGACGATATCTCTTCAACCACTCGGCTTAGGATTTGTAAATTTATTTTGTGGGTGCATCACGAGAAGGGGAAGTGTCACGTACTACTTTGGTGTCTCTGTTACCTTGACCTTGATGGTCAAGGTCACAGAGACACCAAAGTAGTATGACCTTGACAGTGACAGCAACTTTATTAAAAAATTGTCTGAAATTTGTTTGGATGATATATCCTCAAGCCCTTGAGTTAGGATTTCAAAATTTATTGTGGTGTCTCTAACAACCTTGACCCTTACCTTGACATCAATTTTATTGAAAGTATTTCAAGAAATTTATCTGGAGTATAAAAATTCTAAGAGCAGTCTGTGGTGGGGGACGGTGGATTGCTTGACAATATTTGCTTGTTTTTAATGTGTCTGTTTTTCTAAGAAAAAAAATAAGAGCTAATGTCATAACTCCGGCGTCCGCATTGTTGTTGTCATCCTTAACATGAACTTTAACGTTGACAGCTACAATCCAACAGGCGAGCTTTGGCATCCGCATGTGATGCTCGTTAGAAAATCTCATACCTGTTTGAAATAATACTTTTTGGACCAACTTGTATCTGAAAATGCATATGTGAATTAATTCCCTTTTCCTGTTCTATATTTGGTCAGAATTTCAATACCTACTGAATATTCATGAATAAAATAGTTACCAATATGATGGAAGGTGGAACATTATAGCCATTTCAGAAACAGATCTGTCAAATTCCATTAGCAAACAGAGTAGACTCGATAGGAGCCATCTGATCTGGGTCTACACTGTTTGTAATGCATGAAAATGCATTAATATGAGGGAAAGAGTTCATTTTGTAGTTTTTCAAAGCCAATTGTATAAGAAGAGTATTTAGAAAACCAAACTGTTTTGTGACCACTCTTTAGTATTGTCTCTTTGTGTTGATAGTTACCTCATGGAAATTCATGTATGTATTTTTTGACTTTAGTGGAAGCCATAGAATGAGACCTATATAATTCCATAAGCATACAGAGCAGACCATGATCAGACAGCTTCTAGAAGAGCTATCTGGTCTGGGTTTACTCTGTTTGCAAAGCCATGAAAATGCATCTCTAAGAGGAAAAGAGTTTTGCATTTTATGTATGTCTGGTTTTCTGTTTCAGTTCAGCACAGTTCAGCTCTTACATACACCTCATTGACCAAGTCAATAACCAGGTAACATAAGACAAAAGGAAACAAACTTGACACTGGTGATAATAAATATATGGCCATGTCGGGGATCTTCATATCACTATGCAAGCTAATCTGTATGCCTCAGAAAAACTTGTCCTTACATTTCACCTTGAGAGGCTGTCCTTTGCTGATACACATTTTTGTTATCACAGGTCTGACAACCCATTTGCTCTTTGAACATCTGCAAAAAAAGTGTCTGCTTCTAAAAATGTTTCTTTTTAAAAGCCAGGACCATAATGGTTTCATTTACAAACAACATTGACCCTGTTCTGATGGCTCAACATAATGAATCAATTTAGCAGGTTCTGCACAGTTTTACTGACACTGTGTTCAGGAAAAATTGCCCTTGCAGACTAACCCTTTCCCTCATGAATATTTATGTTAGAAATAATTACTGTATGAATGGTAATATGCTGATTTTGTTTTAATGGTGTGGGAACACAGAATTATTTTTAACCGCCACGAAAACTGGATACAAGCAGACCCAGATCATAATCCTTTATCTATTCAATATTCAAGTAAGGAATAGTGACATCATGAATATTTATTACCTGAAACATTATAATTTAAACTTTTCAAAGGAAATTTTTGCTTTGATAAAACTGTAGAATATCATGCCAAAAGCAAACAGAGCAAACCAAGATCAGACAGCTGCAATCAAAGCCGTCTGATCAAGGTCTACTCTGTTTGCAGATGCGTCAAAAGGTGTTTATATGAAGGAAAGGGTTAAGTATCCAGCATGAGAAGGGTTTAGCCTTTGAATACTAATTTTCTAAATGGAATGGTCCATCATTATTTAATGAAGAGTCCGTTCAGTATAGAATGGAATAAATTTGCATAACAATTTTTAATGACAAACAGTGCAGACAATATATAGGACTCCTCTTGGCGCCCACTGATCTGCATCTATACAGTTTGCAAAGGCCATGATTCTCATGTCTTGCTTTCAAAAGGTTAAAGTCAATATTATCCAAACTTGATATCCGATCCAACAGTTTTTGCATGCTGTCTATGCAGAGATACCGTTTGCTCTCGACAGATACTGAAATAAATGAAATAAACTCTTGTAAATAGATAACTTGCAACATGTAATAGCTGACGAAAACGTATAATTGCATGTATAGCGTAAAGTTTAGCAAGACCGGCTTGTTTTACCTTTATCGTCCTAAGCATAACCTGACTAACTTTGTAAACAGCTTGGATTCTAACTAAATATTGTAACGGATAATTTTTTTCAGCAAAATAAGGGTCGGTGTGGATTCGACTTCAATACACTGACCTTTTACCATGTCAGTCATCAAGGATTATCTCTCACTGCTTGTCATAACATAAACTTTAGTTACTTTACCCTTTACTCCATAGATACACCTTTTAACACCTTAACAAACACAGAGTAGACCCAGATCAGATGACTACTGTTTGATTCGTCAGATCAGCGTCTACTCTGTTTGCACATGGAATTATATTGATCTAATTCTACCGTTATTACCAGAGACCAAACGTTTCTGGTTCATTTGCCATAATTAAAGATATTAAACTAGTTTCTTTTTATGCATACTGGGTACATTACATCTTAAATGCTTATTTATGGAGTAAATTTAAGGATTGAGCTGTTTCACCAGAAAATGCACCTTATGGGTTCCGGCCTTTTGAAAACATTGTTGACCAAACCATTCGAATTGTCATGGGTTTGTGTGTGTCTGTCTGTGTTTCTGCCTCTCTGTGTGTGTGTGTCAATCTGTCTGTCTGTTTGTGTTTCTGCCTGTCTGTTTGTGTCCCTGTGTCTGTCTGTCAATCTGTCTGTCTCTCCATCTGTCTGTCTGTCCATCTGTCTGTCTGTGTCTCTGTGTCTGTTTGTGTTTCTGTCTATCTTTGTCAATGTCTGTGTCTGTGTCTGTGTTTTTAGTCCCATCCACACAAAACTTTACGTACATGTTTGTGGCCATTAAATCTTAGTCAAGTTGTATAGCCATGTAAATCGCTTCAGTCATTTAGGAGTTGCAGCCCTTTATTTGCATAAATTACTTTAAAAATATATTGTCCGGACTCTTTCTTTGAAAGTATTTGTCCGATCCACACCAAACTTTACATACATGTTTGTTGCCATTATATCTTGGTCAAGTTAGATAGCCATGTAAATCGCTTTAGTCGTTTAGGAGTTGCAGCCCTTTATTTGCAAAAATGACTTTAAAAACATCTTGTCCGTACCCTTACTTTCTGTGACAAAAAGTCTGAAGTTGGGGCATCAGTGTCCTATAATGGACACATTTCTAGTTGTGTCTATTTTATGTATGTGCGTGCATGTATGTGTGGTCATGGTCATCACTGTCAAGTTGAATAATCAAATAATGATGAGTGCATGCCAAACAGTGTATACATTGATCAATATGTGTGTTTATGAACAGAAGCCACATTAGAAGCAGATATGGTGAAAATATTTGTACAGAAGTACTATAGCTATCTTAAACATTTGGCCAGACACACAAATATTGTAGACCCATGTCAAAGTGCTTCTGAAGGAAGCATGGCTCAGTGGTAGAGCGTCCGCCTGCGGTACGGAAGGTCGTGGGTTCGATTCCCGGCCGAGACAGACCAAAAGTCATTAAAAGTTGGTACTAGTAGCTCCATTGTCTGCGCTCGACATTAAAAGGTGTAGTTCTAGGACTGGTTGGCCCGGTGTCAGGATAATGTGACTGGGTGGGATGCCCTTGCCATGTGCCCGCGGCAGGGGTATTTCAGTGAGGCAGCACTATAACTTATCCCATGCGGGTGCCGTCTGCATATAACTGAAATACTGTTGGTCGGACGTTAAACCCAACTCACTCACTCACTCACTCTGAAGGAGCATTTTAATCAGAGTCTGCACTCTTTGTTACTGCATTAATGTGATCTACAGTTTTCAAAGCAGAGCAGAATTTATCATTATTCAGCTTTCCAAACTTAAAATTGAAATGTAGTGTGAATATGGTACTTTTTCTCAAAATGTACGGTAACTGGCTGTTTATAATCAGATATAATGACATTTTCAACCCTATCCCTGTTCTATGTTTATTCCAAATTTCAATACCTGCTGAATGTTCATGAACCAAATAATTATAATGAAATATGTAAGGTGGAACATTGTAGCCATTTAAGGCAGTAAAGAAAGTTTTAAGAAGCAGAACTAACAAAATCCATTAGCAAACAGAGCAGATCCTGATCTGATAGCTCCTACAGGAGCCATCTGATCTGGGTCTCCTCTGTTTGCAAATGCATGAAAATGCATAAACATGTACATGTATATGAAGTAAAGTGTTAAATCAAATTAAAATTACAAGTCAGACAACAGACAATGACTGTGAATATACAATTATGTTCAGTCCTTTGTTGCGTTTAACATCATACAATGCTCCTAACCCTATACTCCAGAGATACACTATTTAAAACCTTTGCCAACAGGGAAGAGCCAGATCAGATGGCCTCAGCAGGGTCTGCTCTGTTTGCTCATTCCCATTTTCATTTTTCCATTATTAAATTTCAGTTAACTAATATTCGTAGTCATTATTTTTACATGAATATTCAATTAGCCTTGGGAAAGGGCTACCCAAATAAAGTAGTAAATACACTATGATAATTTGTCTATCTAATATTTTGTTAACCTATTCCTTCAGTTCCTTCGGTTTCAAAAAGTTACTTTTCATAGAGGTGTCAAAACATGCCATATGAGGGATTGGGTTAACCCTTTCCCTGTTTATTATTCATGTAAGGAATGATGACATCATGAAAGTTTATAAGCTGATTTTTATACGCCTACCTAATAAAGGTGGTCGTATATTGTCGTGGCCCTGTCCGTCCGTTCGTTTGTTCGTTCGTTCGTTCTTTCGTTCGTTTGTTCGTTTGTTCGTTCGTCCGTCCGTCAACATTTTGTTTGTCCGCTGTTTTCTGGGAAAACTATTTGACAGATATTAATGAAACTTCACACAAATGTTAAATGCATCAAGATCTGAAGCTGAGTCGATTTTGAGGTTCATTTGATTTTTCATTTCAGAGTTATGGCCCTTGTCCTTGAAAAACATGCAAATAGTTTGTCCGCTGTTTTCTGGGAAAACTATTTGAGAGATATTAATGAAACTTCACACAAATGTTTAATGCATCAAGATCTGAAAATGAGTCTATTCTGAGGTTCATTTGATTTGTCGTTTCGGAGTTATGGCCCTTTTACTTAAAAAATAATGCAAATAGTTTGTCCGCTGTTTTCTGGGAAAACTATTTGAGAGATATTAATGAAACTTCGCACAAATATTCAATGCATCAAGATCTGAAACTGAATTGATTCTGAGGATCATTTGATTTTTTGTTTCAGAGTTATGGCCCTTGTCCTTAAAAAATAATGCAAATAGTTTGTCCGCTGTTTTCTGGGAAAACTACTGACAGTTATTAATGAAACTTCACAAAAATGTTTAATGCATCAAGATCTGATGCTGGGTCGATTTTGAGGTTTATTTGATTTTTCATTTCCGAGTTATTGCCCTTTTACTTAAAAAGAAATGCAAATATATGCAAATAGTTTGTCTGCTGTGTTCTGGCAAAACTGTTTGACAGATATTAATGAAACTTCATACACATGTTTAATGCATCAAGACCTGAAGCTGAGTCGATTCTGAGGATCTTTTGGTTTGTTGTTTTAGAGTTATGGCCCTTGCACTTAAAAAAATAATGCAAATCTATGCAAATATGAGGATGGCCATAACTTTTTCATTTGAAATGATATTTACTTCAATTTTTTTATATGGTTAAACCTTAATGTGAATTTTCACATATATTGAGGGGGTTTTGAAATGTCATTTTATTCTAAAGTTATGGTCCTTGAAGTTCGTGTGTTTGTTGCTTTGTTAGTCGGTCAACTTCTGTTGTTTTCTGGGAAAACTATTAAAATGATATAAATGAAACTTAACACAAATGTTTTAAGCAACAAAATTTGAAGCTGAGTTTATTTTGAGATTCATTCAGTTTGTCTTTACAGAGTTATGGCTGTTGCACTTTACAAAAATCTGCAAAAATGAGGATTAGCTGTAACTTTTTTATTTAATAAGATGTTCACTTCATTTTTTTAATAAATATTATCACCTTAATATAGAAATCAAGATCTGAAGCACAGATTAGAAAATGTCAACACTTATAAGGCATGTTGAATAGGAGAAAGTTTGCAAGTGGGCGTATTATGTACAGTATGCAGTACTCTTGTTTATGATGGCATAATGTACACAGGATGTTTTGGCTCAAGCAGAAACTGTAGATGCAGATATATATTATACCAGAAGCAAACAGAGAAGACCTAGATCAGACAGCTCCTATAATAGGAGGCATCTGATCTGGGGTTAATCTGTTTGAAAATGTGTGAAAAGGTACATGTAATTATATGACAGAGAGAGATAAAGAACTAACAGTGGTCATAAAAATGTAGAAATGAACAAAAAATAATTTCCAAAAGTTGTGACATACATGAAGATGTTCAATAAGAGTTTTAAACTTTGTTTCTTTATCCTGTGGCCAAGAAGATAAGGCACCCTCTTCAGGACCAAGAGGTCGACGGTTTAATCTCTCGTTCTGAGATGACTTGTTGTTGAGCCACAAACTAGTTGAAGAATGATTACTGATTGCCTACTTGACTGGTGCACTACAGTGTATAATAAACAAAACACCTTATCTTTACTTTTTATCGCTTTACCTCATATGCTATTTTCACACCCAACCTCTTTTAATAAATGAACCGAAAAGGAGCATTAACTAGAAAAAATAAAAAA
This sequence comes from Azorinus chamasolen, assembly GCA_963576725.1. Taxonomy (NCBI): domain Eukaryota; kingdom Metazoa; phylum Mollusca; class Bivalvia; order Cardiida; family Solecurtidae; genus Azorinus; species Azorinus chamasolen. Next base: position 41,938,293 of record OY755248.1, read on the forward strand.
TTCAGAATTGTGTAATTTTGAAACCATTGTGATAAATAGAGCATTTCCTCCTATGGATCTATTAAATGCTCTTTTTTATCACATTGGTTTTTGAAAGTGAGGCGCCAAAAAGTGTCAATATGAGAGAATGGGTTATTAGGTATTGTATTCTTTCCACATGAATGCACTTTTCTTGTTTGTCTCTTCAGCTGCTGGAGTACAAGTCCTTTACCTACACTTATCTGCTGGCAGACCCAGATTCAAAGGAGGCCATATTGATAGACCCTGTGAAAGAGACGGCAGACAGAGACGTAAAAATTGCCACTGATATGGGCCTTAAACTTGTATATGGAGGTAAATGACAAATAACACAGTTACAGTCCTTCAAATTATCCAGAAAGTCTTCCAGGAGCTTGACAGGGCACTTCTTGTGCACAGAGTTAACCCATTCCCTCATATTGACACCTTTTGACGCCTTTGTAAAGGTTGCTTATCTAATGATAAATTCTTTTCCTTTATTTTCATAAACAAAAGGGTTAAAAAACACTGCCACTGTTGGCAGAATTTGTTTTGTCCCTATGCCTAATATGGCCTAATTTAAAAATCTGCAGACCATATTTGATGTGATTTGTAAGAATATGTCATATTTGACCATGTGTTTAAATTATGTTATTCTTCAAATGCCATGACTGCAGGTGAGTGTTAAAAAGTTTTTGCTACTATAAAATTTTAATAATTGGACCAATTTCTTAGTTACACAATATATAAAGTAACCTGTTGTTGAAGGTGAGCGATACAGGTTGCATCATGGCCCTCTTTTTCTATTTCAGTGAACACTCATGTGCATGCTGACCATATCACAGGCACCGGGAATATAAAAAAGAAGATTCCTGAATGTAAGAGTGTCATAAGTAAAGTCAGCCAGGCCGATGCAGATGTCAAAATCGAAGACGGTGCCAAGATTAAATTTGGAAAATATGAGCTAGAGGCAAGATCAACTCCGGGACACACTTCAGGTAAGAAAATGCGACCAGGTTGCCATGTTTGTGAAGAATATATGTAAAACAAGCTTTATGAACCCTTCTTGTTATAGAAATTCAAAGAAATGAAGGTATTTCCATATGACTATATGACAAATTGGTAAGAAGGCGCTATTCTGTCATGCATATGTAAAGAATTATGTCCCCTTGATATATTGGCTTTCTTTATAACGAATAAGCATTGCTTGTGATACGCTTGTTAGCTATAGTCTGTGATGATCAAATTTGATGGTACATGGATTAGAATTATGACACACAACAAATTATGAATATTAAAATTGCAAGGAAGTGTGTGAGGTAAATGGCAAAACTCTTGATAACATGTCTAGTGTATTAACTCTTTCCTTCATATAAATGCCTTTCCACACATTTGCAAACAGAGTAGACCCAGATCAGACATCTTCTATGGGAGCCATCTGATCAGGGTCTGCTCTGTTTACTTATGACATGATAAAGATCTGATTATACAGTTTTTGTCAAAGCAAAAATTCCCTTGTATAAAAGACCAGCTAATAAATATTTGTGATGTCATTATTTCTTACATGGATATTGAACGGGGAAAGGGTTACGGAAATCTACTGTCATTATTAATGATTACTATATTTCTCTCCCAAACCCAAAATGTCTGAGGCAATTCTTATGAGTACCAACAATATAGGCTTCAGCTGACAAAATAAAGGTTTGTTTTTAACCTTTCCCTGATAGATATGCCTTTTCACACCATTACAAACAGAGTAGACCTAGCTCAGATGGCTAAAGAATAGCTCCCTTATTTTTTCCTCCAAACGCTATGTTGTGACTATTTTTTAGCGCTCTATAGGAGCCATCTGATCAGGGTTTACTCTTGTTTGGTTATAAAATTATGTGCATCTGATTCTACAGTTTCTGTCAAGACCAAAACTTCCTGTGTTTATATCCAGTGACCTAGTGGATAAGGCACCAGCTTCGTGACCAGGAGGTCAAAGGTTCCATCCTCATCAGGGGCTTCTTCTGATATAGTCCAATGGGTGAGCCCCCAGCTAGTTAAAGAATGGTTACCAAGTGCCTGTCTGTCTGGTACCTGGTATTAAGGTGGGGAATTGGGAAGTACTATGCAAGACAAGATGTCTCATAAGCCCATTGGCTGTTCCTTTCAGTAAGGATGACACTATAATAAACAAACACTGTACCTTTTGCTTTTACTTTTATTTACCATTATAAAACTCAATCTAATTCATATTCATGTCATTATTTCTTATTTGAATATTCACGAGGTAGAGAGTTAGACATTTTCTCAGATCCTTGTCTCTACTGTTTTATTTTTCATATTTAATTAATTAACAAGTAAAATGTAAAAGTACAGTAAATACATACATGTATACTCTCTACAGCAGCCTTTCTAAAGAATTCATAATGCTTCTTTTAACACAGATGGTAGCTTAATGCTGTCAGTACCATGTTGAGTAATCAATGAAAGCTTAATGCCAATATCTTACAGGCTGTATGACATATGTATGGCATGAGAAAGGCATGGCGTTTACTGGTGATGCATTACTCATTCGTGGCTGTGGGAGAACAGACTTTCAAGAAGGTATGACTGCTTATCATCTGTCAGTAGTAATGCTACACTACTGATGGTACTTTTTCCATTGTTTATCACAATATTAGAAGAAAGTTCATTATATGTGTAAGTGTGCCATTACACAATATATATAAGTATATTTAACCCTTTCGTTTGTATACATTTAAATGCCTTTTAACGCACTTGCAAACAGAGGAGACCCAGATTAGACTCCTATAGGAGCCATCTGATCAGGGTCTGCTCTGTTTGCTAATGGAATTTGATAGATCTGTTTCCCTAATTTCTAAAATGGCTACAATGTTCCACCTTACATATTTCATTACAACTATTTTGTCCATGAATATTCAGAGGGTATTGAAATTTGGAGTAAACATAGAACAGGGAAAGGGTCAATTTTTTACTTGATAATCCTGCCTGTTTACAAACAAGAGTATTCCCAGATCTGACAGCTCCTACAGAGTAAGCATATTCTATTATTGAATATTCTACAATATCTGCCATGGCATAAGCCTTCCTTGTTCATATGTCGCCGTCTGCAAATAACTGAAATACTGTTGGTCGGACGTAAAACCCAACTCACTCACTCACTTGTTCATATGCCATTATAAAAATCCAGGTAATTAATACAGTAAAACCTCTCTAAACTGGACATTTAATTCTAGTATAAATTATGGACTTGGAGACAGGTGGTAGCTTAATGCAGGGTGAACGTCATTCAGAAATTTCCTCTAGGAGCTTTCGACATGACTTACCTCTGCATTAAGTAACCACCTGCCTAAAAGTATCTAAATTCTTCAAGTTTCAGCTATTTGGTTATATATAAAGAAAAAAGTTAAAGCATTTTATTCATGTCTTCAAGGTTTGTGTTTTGCAAACAGTGAACAATGGACTGGTGTGATATTCTGTTGTTAATATTAAAAAGTATCAGCTGATTATTATTCATAAAGTCATTATCTCTTACATGAATAATCTTAAATAATTCCTCCATAGGCTATTTTAGACCCAACCTCTTTGAATGAATCTACCCAAAAGGAGCAGTTACTAGAGAAAAGTAAATTTTAGTAATGTGTAGCTTGAAACCATTGTGATAAATATTTATCACAATGGTTTCAAGAAGTGGTTTATATTACAGAGGTGTAGAAAGGCATATTTATGGAGGAAAGGGTTAAGTAAGGTGTTAAAGCATCTTTTTTATTGCATTTTTAGCAAATGTGTCTACAAGTTTCAGATTTTGACAACAGTGTACATGGTATGTACATAACATAATGAAAATGTTTCTTAATCTCAGGTTGATACATACAAATATTTTTTACTGAAATGAAGCAAAGAAAGTGATTAAATTCTATATAATTGCTTCAGCAAACAGATCTGATTCATTAAAAGGTGTTTCTGTGGAGTAAACGGTTAACCCTTTCCTTCATATAAATGCTTTTTCACAGATTGCAAAGTGAGTAGACCAAGATCAGACGGTTCCTATCGGAGCCGTCTGATCAGGGTCTTCTGTGTTTGCTTTTGACTTAATATAGATTTGATTCTAAGGTCAAAGCAGAAAAAGAAATTTGAGCTAATAAATATTCATGTTGTCATTTTTTCTTACATGAATACTGATTAAGGCAAGGGTTTACTCTTCTCATTCTAGTTGCAAATGTGTAATAACTGCAGCAAACAGTTTGAATCCAAGTAACTTGGCTTCTTTGCTTGTCAAACTACTAAGAGTAATAAGGGGATTATATTAGATTTCTAGATATTATTCTAGATCTAGTCTAGATTATATTAAAGATTTCTGCACTGTTTGATTTTTATCAGCATTTACAATATTGTATTCAAACTTGCAAACAATGTAGACCTTGATCATAGACAAAGTATATGATGTAGAGATACACTATTGGCATAGGACAAGAACCCTTATAGAGGACACATTTCAGCACAACATGGCTTATAGTTATAAAACGTTCATTAAACCCTTTACCTGATAGAGATGCCTTTTGACATCTTTGTAAATAGAATAGACCCTTATCCCATTCCCTCATATTGACGACTGCTGACGACTCTGTAAAAGTCACTTTATGAAACCAATGTGATAAATAGAGCATTTGCTCCTATAGGAGCAAATGCTCTATTTATCACAATGGTTTCAAACTACAAAATTCTTAACTTTCCTTTTCTCTAGTTAATGCTCCTTTTCGATAGATTTATTCAAAGAGGTATCTAAAAATAGCCTATGAGGTAATGGGTTATCAGATGGCCCCTGTAGGAGCCATTTGATCAGGTTATGCACTGTTTGCTAATAGAATTAAAATGACCTGATTCTACAGTTTCAGCCATGGTCAAAACACCCTGTGTTCATATTGCATTGGAACAATTCAGCAAATAAATATTCATCATGTTATTATTATTATATGAATACATATATTTATCAAGTTTTAACTCTTTTCAGGGAGCTCAGAGACTCTGTATGATTCAGTTCATAAAAAGATCTTCAGCCTGCCACCTCACTTCTGTCTGTACCCAGCTCATGACTACACAGGTAAGATATTTGTATCGATTGCAGCACTTCAAGTCCAGCTCTAGGTATAAAGTGGTAAGCTAAACTGTTTTGATTGTGGTTTTTTGGCGGAGGGGGGGGGGTCCGCAGTTATGCCCCTTGTGAAAATATCACAGTATGTGGGAGTTTGAATCACATTCAGTGATAATTCTAGTTTTCATTTCTCAAAACCCATTCTTATGACCATACTAATGATGTTTTAAATTTGCTAGTGTGGCAGTTATGAAGTGTTTTAATAGAAGCAAATATCTATTTCCATTTAAAATCTTACATGACTAGTATCATAAGTAAACAGATCTGAAGAGTTCTGAAGCATTGTGAAAACTGTATCCATACAATGCAGTGCCCTCTAGTTAAGATCATTTGATTTATTTCTCTCTTGATTTTTGTTTTCAATTTTGTTGTTGATATTGTTCTCTGATATTGTTCTCTGATATATATTCGTAAAGACACAGAACTCTGAAGTTTTTATTTTGTTTGATGTTAGTTGCATTGCACTGCTGCTAGCCACTACAATATTGAAAAGATTCATTTCAAAATGCAGGGTCTGCTCCTTGCCATAACGAGGCTTAACACACTCTTCTGCGACATTTTGTTTATTTATTATTATCTTTATTTATAATGAACACAGGATTTCATAAGCAAACAGAGCAGACCCTTATCAGTAGCTCCTATAGTCTGCTCAGTTTACAAAGGTAGGAAAAAAATGTGTGTATGACAGAAAGGGTTAATTTTAGAGTAGCGTCAAAACTGGAAATTTGAATATGCAATATTTTTATGCAAAACCCTCTGATCAGGGTCTGCACGGTTTAACATTCCAAATCCTCCTGCAATATGAAATATTTCATGCTGAATGAATTCTGTATTTAAACAGTGGTATGCCACTTCAGATCTGGATTATTTACAGTTTTCAATTTTTGTGTAATTTCAGGGCAGACAGTAACGACAGTTGAAGAGGAGGTATCATTTAACCCTCGACTGTCCAAACCAAGGGAAGAATTTATTCAAATTATGAAAAATCTCAACTTGCCCTACCCAAAACAAATTGGTATGTACCAACTTAATCCTTTATCGGATAGAGACGCATTTTTGGCTCGTCTGTTTCGAAGAAATCATGAGCTATTGTCGTAACTCCATCGTCCGCGTCGTCGTTGTCATCATCGTCTGAAATCTTAACATTGACCATTACTTCTTCAATTTTTCATTTACAGCCTTCATTTTTGGTATGCATGTAATGATGTTCATCTTGACAATGCTGACAGACGAGTGTTCGCATCCGCTTGCGGTGCTCTTGTTACACTTTTGCATACAGAGTAGACCCAGATCAGACAGCTCCTATAGGAGCGGTCTACTCAAGGCCTGTTCTGTTAAAATAGATCAGGTTCAACAGTTTCTGTCATCGTCATGTCATTATGTCATTGTAAAATTTTAACTAAATGATATTTATGCAGTCATTATTTCAAACATGAATATTCATCATTTTTTATGGCATGAATATCTAATGAAATGAAATGATGTAGCTGTAACTTTAGTTCCTTGCTAATGTATCCTTGCTCATGTATCTCATTTTCAAGGGTTATAGTTGCTGTAAGGTGAAACATATACTCAGGAAAAAAGTGCCCTGAATAAAACCCCTAATCTTTAGTCATTAACTCTTTCCCTATTTGATATTCATGTAAGAAATAATGGCATCATGAATATTTATTGGCTGGATTTTTATAATGGCAAATACACACAGAATATTTTGGTATATGTAGAAACTAGAGAACTGTTACAATTTCATAAGCAAACAGAGCATGATCTACTCTCTTTGCAGAGGTCTGAAAAGACATTTATATGAAGGAAATAGTTAACTCTTTGCTTGCTAGCAAGGAATGCAAACAGTGTGGATCCAGATGAGATGCTGAGTAACTCAACATCTCATTGGGATCCAAACTGTTTGATATTTATATTTTTGAAAAGAAATGAAAGAAAAAATTTAAGAACTGTAGCAGCCATTATATCTCATCAAGATCCAAACCGTTTGGCATTATGATCATGTTTTTTCAGAAATGAAGTAGATGGCAATATTTGAGGTGTATTATTTTGATCTGTGCTCTTTATAATTACTAATTCGTTTTTGCAATAAGGTTTCTCAAATTTTAGCCCTTTCCTCCATGAATATTCATGTAATAAATAATGACATCATGTATATCAGTTAGATTAATTTATTATGATAGCACATGGATGCAAGACTTTTTGTCCGTGACAGAAACTGCAGTATCATATCTATCTTATATCATAAACAGAGCAGACCCTGATCAGATGACTCCTATAGGAGCCATCTGATCTGGGTATACTCTGTTTGCAAAGGCATATAACAGGGTATTTATGGAGTAAAGGGTTAAGAGCTGTTCCATTTAAATGTGTATTGGGGGCAGGAAGGCACTTTAAAAAAAACACCTATGCATGGATAGGTTTCGCTGCAAAAATGGTACTAATTGGTTTTTGCATTAGTAAAAAACTTCTATGGGTGGGTGGTCGAATTTGAAAGTGCCTTCCTGCACCCTATACATATTTAAATGGAACAGCCCTAAGTCTTTTATCCTTTTCTACATGAATATTCATGCAAGAGTGTTCATATTAATTTAGTTACTGTAATAAAATATACAGTAAGGAAATTTGTTGCAGTGGCAAGTCTGTAACATATCAGCAAATAGAACAAACCTTGATTAGACATCTCCTACTGTCCTACAGGAGGTGTCTGAACAAGGTATGCTATAATTGCAAAGGCATTATTTGTGGGATTATGGAGAAAAGGGATATGAGTTTAAGAATTCTGCATTTTCTATTCTAGACATTGCCTTGCCAGCCAACCTGGTGTGTGGTTTACAGTGAAGAAGTATCTTCAGCTACCCATTCTGGTTTGCTCAACCTGAAATTCCATACCCTATGACGAAGGAGTGAAACTATAGATAGTGTTTAACACGCTGAATGTGAAAAATGGGTGTACTGGCATTTTCAAACAGTGTAGACCCAGATCAGAGGGCTCCAAGAAAATCCATCTGATTGGGGTCTACACTGTTTGTTATTCAATATCCTCAAATAAACCTAATTATGTTATACTAATTGGACTCTACCATTATAACAATTATGGATGATTCTTCTTTTGAAATTTCAGCTTTCAAAGGGTTAGGAGAAGATAAGTCTATATTGTCAGTGATGCTACATGGTTGTAAAATAGTGTAATACTTTTTGTTGGTGGATCCTCTTTGAAGGAAATTCAGCAAATAATGTTTTGCAATATACTTGGATTTTATTTTGTTAAAAAAGTGTGTGCTAAAAAAGTGTGTAAAAATGGGGGGAAATAGATTTGGGAAGATCTTCTGACAATTTCTTATGTGAATAAGAACTTTAAATATTTTTTTTATTTATGCAGCAAAGCTGAAATCTGTCTGTGATGGATTATATAGATTGTTGCTAAATCAAATATCAGAGAGAAGTGACCTCTTCTCACTTTGAAATACAGAGATGTTGAGAGAGAAATTGAGAGGCATCGGAGAGAAGTAAATTTATAGTGCATATAATGCATTGTTGATATTTGCCATTGTATGTCAGGCTGAATACTACTTCATCTTGAAGTATATCAGTAGAATAATGTATGATCATCCCTTTGAGTGTAGAAGACAAAAAATTAATGAACTGGCAAACAATGTAAACATAGATAAAAAGACTTTATAGAGACCTCTAATCAAGTCCCACATTGTTTGCCGTTCAAACTGCTTCTTAGATTACCCTTTCTTACAAAATGAGTACTATTGTTAAAATCTATGTCAACACATTATCCCCTAGTGACACATTTTTGCGCATCCATAAAAGTCATGTTATGAAACAATTGTGATAAATAGAGCATTTGCTCCCATAGGAGCAAATGCTCTATTTATCACAATGGTTTCAAACTACAAAATTCTAAATTTTTCCTTTCCTCTATTTAATGCCCCTTTTCAGTAGATACATTCAAAGAGGCTGGGTCTAAAAATAGCCTAGGAGAGAATGAGTTAACCTTTAACTTCATATAAATGCATTTCCACACCTTTGCAACAAAGCAGACCCAGATCAGACATCTCCTGTAGGGGCCATCTGATCAGGGTCTGCACTGTTTGCTTTAGGAATTGTATATATGTGACTACAGTTTCTGCCAAGATTAAAACAAAAAGTCTTATGTTCATGTACCATTATAGATATTTTGCTCATAAATATTCATGATGTCATTATTTCTTTCTAACTGTTCATTTAGTAAGGATTATAAAAGCATTCAATGGTTATAACCCTTAATCACATAACTATTAATGGAAGAAATAATGATGTCATGAATATTTATAAGCTGAATTTTTACAATGGCATATAAGCACATGATATCTTGGCCATTGTAGAAACTGCAGAATTTTATCTTTATTATATCATAAGCCAACTATGCAGACTCAGATCAGATGGCTCCTACTGGCAAAGATATTAAAAGGTGTCTCTATAATGAGGTAAGAGGTTGAGCATTTGATCCCATTGTCTTTGCGGAGGATTTTTCATTGCCTGTCTCGTGTCTACTGTTATACATTCTAATCATCACCTCAGAGGATCTAAATGTCTACCCTTTACTTTATGAATGTTCATATAAGAAAGCAGCTGTCTGATCAGGTCTGCCCTGTTTGCTTATGAAATAACATAGATCTATTTCTACATGATACCACCATGGTAAAAATTCTCTTGTTCATGATGCCATTATAAAACTTAAGTTTATTAGTATTTTGCACAGGCATTATTTCTGACCAGAATATTCTTGGAGTAAAGGTTAACTCAATCTAAAATGAGGTACATAGCAATAAAATAGACCTGTGTTATCTGTGATTATAGGTTTTGTAAATATGTATACCGTATGTACTCAAAAAAGTGAGGAAGTTATTGCCAAATGTGTGAACAAAATTAATGTACAGCTTTTTATGTATGACGCTTGTAGGTTATGAAAGTTACATGTTTTATGTAGTGTATAATTTTTAACTCTTATCCCAATTGACCATTTCTTTCATATAAATGCCTTTTCATGCATTTGTAAACTCCTATAGGAGACATCTGATCAGGTTCTGCTTATTTTCTTGTGCATAACATTAATTAAACTTGTATCCATAAAGAAAACTAGTCTGTTGGTGACACAGAAAATAAATTTAAAGTGTTCAGGTTAGACCACATATGTTTGTTTTAGCATGCTTTCTTAACCCTTTATTCCATTAATATTCATTCCCAAAATAATGATATAATGGATATTAATGTACTGAATTTTTATAATGGCACTATGAACAAGGGAATTTTTTATCATAACAGACTGTACACTCTGATCTGTATTATTTTATAAGCAAACAGAGCAGACCCTGATCAGACAGCTGATAGAGAAGCCATCTGATCTGGGTCTACTCTGTTTGCAATGGCGTCTCTATGGATAAAAGGGTAAAGTAGAAATTGTTAAGTGATATCTTGTACATGTATATGTGTTTTGAACTTGCCATATGTGAATAGT